>CM077663.1:317923937-318548937 GCA_039707655.1 Elymus sibiricus | reverse complement strand
TCACATACAACTTGGTGGTGTGCAAGAATAGTGAGAATGAATATCATAGCACAACACAATCAAGTAATGGTGAATGACCATCTCATAAGCATCAAAATGATAGGAAATAGTAGCAACACACATCAAGTGTATGATCAAACACAACAAAGTTTAACACATCCAAACCAAAAGACCAAATGTTTTTGAAAAGAAACGATAACAACCAAATGCTCTCTCACTCGAAGCCTAAAGATCTATATACAACTTCTCCCCCTTTGGCAACAAGTTACCAAAAAGTTCAAAGAGATATAGCTAATCGTTCTTCTGGGGCTGATCTCCTCCGGTGGTCGATGAAGGAGTTGAGAGAACTGTGTCAGCGAAGATGTCGGCAGACGTCATGGACGGAGTTGGTGTAGCAACTGGAGGTACTGGAGGAGCTGATGGAGCTGAAGAGGCTGAAGCAGGTGCTGCTGAAGAAGGCCTCAACTCTGGAGCTGGCACTGTAGCTGATCTGGCCTGGGTAGTGAACTGAGTGCCTGGCCTGAGAGGAGAGTCATCCTCATCATCTGTAGTGTCGGGACTGGGCACGCTATCAACTTCCTTCTTGAGCTCGTTCACGGTCTTTGTCAGCCCATCCACCTTGTCATTGATGGTCTTGATCCTATTCTCCATGATCCTCACAAGACTATGCTGATTCTCCAATATGTCCTTGATATCCTTCTGCATGCCCTGAATGGTAGTGATCAAGAGATCCATTTGCTCATTCCTGGATCTAGGGACTTGAGCACTAGAGGCTCTAACTGCCTCTGCCTCTGCCTGTGCTGTAGGTGAGGTGGGATGATCTGGGTTCATCACCACGCCATTGTCCTCAAGATCTGGCTGTAGGGGCAAGTGTGGCCTGTCAAGAGCAAAAATGTGCTTCTCCAGCTTGGAGTTGATGAGCATCTGAATGTAGGGTGCATAGCAGCATGAGCGCTTCTGATCAGCAGCAACCCTCTTCACAGGCTCTACTATCAAGTCCATCACCCTTATCCTGGTGTGTCTATCAAGATGGATCAGCATGTTGATGGAATAGCCTCTAATCATCTTGTCATCTCCAGACTTAAGCATCAAGGTGTGCCTCAAGATGGTGTTCATGGTGCAGAGGCTAGCCTGGAGGAAGTAAATGGATCCGAACTTGTGAGATTTCAAGTTGGCAGCAGGGATCTCATTGTACATGTTCTTCATAGAATCATGGCTCTCCTTGAATTCAGAATAGACATCCAAGTCTCCATCTTCCACCTTTGGGACTCCTAAGATGGCAGCCCATTCCTCAATAGTAGATTCATACCTTGCTCCTTTAGTCATCCACACAATCCTACCATCTCCATAGAAGTGAGCAGTGGAGTAGAATTGCATGATCATCTCATCGTTCCATGCAGTGAATTCTTTGCCAACAAATTCATCTAGGCCAATGCAATGAAAGTTGTCTTGAACATTTGGGAAGTAATCTTCATTTGCCTTGATGTACTTCCAATCAACGTAGCTCATGTCACTCACAGCTGGACTCCTATCAAGTAAGATTGTCTCATAGAAATCTTGTTGCTCCTTGGTATAGAACCTGTAGTCCACAGCTGTTTTCCTCCTCTGGGAATATGGATCAATAGCTCTCCATTCCCTCAGACCAAAATCATTCCTCTTCTTCATGTCTTTAGCAAGCAAATGGCTGGCATTGTGCTCTGGAAGGTGTGGTCTTAGCTTCATCAAAGCAGTAATATCATCATCATCCTCAGCTTCCCTAAAGGTGGAGGTCTTGTTCTTGCTGGAAGCTGGTATCTCTCTGGAGAACCTCTTAGGCTTTTCAGAAGCAGCAGCCTTCTTGGGAGCAGACTTGGTGCTCTTGGAAGTGGTAGCCTTAGGCATAGCATCTTCCATAAGCTTCTTCTTCTTCTTTGGAGGGGCCTTTGCTGGCTCTTCCTCCTCCTCCTCTTCAGCAGCAGCCTCTACTGGGTCCTCATGCATAGAGGTAGGTCTGCCCACAACATGTATGATCCTCTTTCTGCTCTTCTTCTTCTCCCCAGCCTTCTTAGGCTTAGACTTCTTGGGAGGCACAACTGTCATGGTTGCCCTGGAGCTCTCAGGTGCTCTCACTGTCTCTGAGCTAGCATACTCCTTCCTGATAGCTTTCTTCTTCTTGGATGAAGAAGCAGCAGCAGTGGTGTTCTTGGCAGCATCTTCCTTCTTGGACAGCTCCTTAGGAATAAAGTCCTCATCCTCCTCATCTGAGTTGAGCTTCCTCCTTGTCCTTGTAGCAGCCTTGGGTAAATCTGGAGAACTAGGCACATCATCAAAACTCTCTTCAGGACTAGTGCCTGAACTCATGAAAATATTCTCCTCTCTGAAGTTGTTCTCACTGTCATCTGAAGCAGACATCTATGACCCTGTGAATAGAGTGTAGAAGAGTGGAAAAGATGAGTCATCACAAAATGCAGACATTTTCAAAAGATTGAACTAAGATTTCTTAAATTTTGCATTCTGCCAAATGTATGTCGGTACAACCGAAGCAAATTTTTTGGACCCACCGAGACAGACATCCTTCTTTCTAGAAACTTGGCACCATTTTCGGTCACACCGAAAGTTGGCACTCGGTTCCACCAAGGTGTTCTCAGTTTGCCAGAAAAACCGAATCGGTGCTACCGATTCTTTTGTGTCGGTTCTACCGAGATTCATGTGGCGGATGGTAAAACCTAAAAAATCGTTCGTTCGCTATTCTACTGGAGTTTCTCATGGATGATTCAATCTCAAACTGTGTCTTATCGATGGAGAAGCCCTAATGCGCAAGAATCGGAGGTTGGAGCGCAAGAGGGGGTGAAATCGTACCCTAGCTTGGTGACGATTTCGCTACGACGGCGAGGGGGGAGAGGATTCTGTCGACGGCGGAGACTTCCAACGGCGGAGGCACTTAGGAAGACGAAGGCGATGACCAGGGGCCTTGGTTCAGCAGCAAGGGTTTCGAAGGGGGCAACGGTTGAAGAATAGATTTCAAAAGTCGGGTCCACCTCTATATAAACCCATGGCTGTCGGTGACACCGATTCTAAATTTTCGGTGTCACCGAGTTCCTCAACTGTCGGCTGACAAGGAAACTCGGTGTAACCGAGAAGATGGAATCGGTGGTACCGAGATAGAAAACCAGATCAACCCTAGGCATTCGGTGAGACCGAGATTTTGGGTTCGTTCCACCGAGATGCACTTGGGAGGTTTTAATGGTCAGTCCTTTGTCGATACGGAACTCCGAGTGCTCCTCACACAGAGAGATCGAAAAGTCCTTGTTCAAATTTTGTGATGCAGCAAGAATAGAATATGAGGTAAGAAAGCATAGATAGCTAGAGAGTGGTCCTAGGCATTCTTGTCCATCCAATTGGCAAAAGAGAAATCAAAAACCAAATAGCAACAATTGGATGTCCTCGAATGGATAAATAAATGCAGACCAACATGCTCACACAATAAGATGTCAAATGAAATCATGGCAAACATGCACATACATACTAGCATCTATCAAGCATTTTGGCGATGACAGAGTCATCTGTATATGAGTATATTGACTTAGGAGCCAAGTAAGAATACTTGATCATAGGTCATACTCATCGTTTAAGCACAAGTGGGGTTACCACTTTTACATAAAGCATTTAATGTTGTCACATACTATGAGATGCTTTAACTCAAGTCTTAGAGTAAAGCTCCCCCTTGATGTGACATCCCCCCATAGGAGGGATAAACTAACCTTAGGTTTTGTTGTAGAAGACTTCATGTGGGTGATGTAGTGGTGGATGCTCAAGGTTGATGAAGATCACCATGAGTTGGGAGCATCCTTGTTGTTTCCTTATTATTCTCACCTACATGGGTTAGTCCCAACACACAAGAGACAAATACAAGGATATCTATGGACATGGAGTGCAAAGCATACATGATGATGTCCATTGATTTGTTGATTACCTTGTCCCTTGCTTACCTTTGAGGGAATGTGTGACTCCTTGAACTATTGCATAGAGTTGATGTTGATTGCAACTAGTTCTTGCCAATAATGAATGTGAGTGAATTTCATTGGCAGAGTCACCCCTCAAGAACTTCTCTAGTTCTTCTTCTTGGGGACCCACATCAACTTGATGGGGATCCTTGGTGTTGAAGTGGCCCTTGTAGAAGTTGAGTTTGAAGTAGCTTTGGGAACCCACTCCACCAAAGCTTGGGATTCATCTTCATATGAGTCAATGTCCTCTTGAAGCTTGTTCTTGCCCTTAAGCTTGTGGTCTTGTGGTGGAAGGTCATCTTGAGTGTTTGTTCCCTTGGGAGGAGTATTTTCATACTTCTCCTTTTGAGGAACAAACTTGGGCTTGGGGTATTGACTTTCTTCCCATTCAACTCCATTAGCGTTGAAGTAGCCAATGCCATGGTTCTTCCGGTATCCTCCGTGCTTGCGTATAATTTCCTCAAATTGCTTACACCTGGCAAGACTCTTGTAGATACCTTTCTCTATAATTGCTTTCAATAAAGTGTTTTCTTGCTCAAGTGTAACTTGGCTAAGAGAATCATCATTAGTGGAATCAATAGAACTACTAGAAGCAACATCATTGGATTTAGCATTTTTATTGTTGCTACTAGATGAAGAACCTTTCTTGCCTTTGTTACTAGTTTGTCTAGATTTAACTTGTGGCATGAATGTAGACAAGAGTAATCGTTTGGCTAGATAAGATGAAGTCTTCTTTCGGAGATCGTCATTGATAGCTTTAAGAAACTCATGTTCTTGCTCCAAGTTGAGCTTCTCGAAGTGTAGCTTCTCATGAGTCCTTACAAGCTCTCTATGATCTTCGAGAGTAGATTCATGGGCTAACTTAACAGTGTTTAATTCTTTAGTTAGTTGTTCTATTTTCATCTTATCATCATCAAATGACTTATCTTGACTAGCATGAGAATTATCAAGTTCATTTTGACTAACATCACTAGTTTCATCAAAGTGCAAGTCATCATCACAAAGTAAATCATCTTCATCACTATCGAAATCAAGATACTCGGGGTGTGATACCTTGGGGCCTTTAGCCATGAAGAAACTTCCACTCCCTTCATTTGGTGAATCAAATAGATCATCGGAGTTGGTAGTCACTAGTGCAAGTCCGGCAACACCTTCATCTTGACTATAGTCGGAGTTGGAGTGATAGCTTCTCTCGGAGTTGTTGTCGGAGTCAGAGCCGGAAACCCATTCACCAACATGAGCTTGATGTCTTCTTCTTGTGTAGCTCTTGGTGTACTTGTCCTTCTTCTCCGAGTCCCTACTTCTCCTTGAGGGTCTTCGTTCATAACGATCATCTCTACTCCTTCTCTCTCTTTGAGGTGATTCATTCCTTGAGCTTCGTCTTCTAGGTGACTCTTCTCTTCGTTTGTAGGGAGCCGTGCACTCATTTGAGTAGTGTCCGGGCTTCCCACAATTGTAGCAGTTTCGATCACGACTTGACGAATGCTTCTCTTCATATCTTGAGTTGGAGCTTCGTTCTTTGCCTCTATTCTTGTAGAACTTGTTGAATTTCTTGACCATGAGGCTTATCTCTTCATTGGTGACAAGGTTATCGCTTGAAGTTGCGGGAGCAACACTTGTGGCTTTGTAAGCACCGCTAGACTTGTTGTGAAGCTCTTCTTTGTCTTTGAGTGTCATCTCATGAGCAACAATCCTTCCAATGACTTCCGTAGGCTTGAGATCTTTGTAGTTGGGCATCATTTGGATCAATGTGCACACGGTGTCGTATCTCTCATCCAAAGCTCGAAGTATCTTCTTGATGATGAATTTGTCGGTCATTTCTTCGCTTCCTAAGCTAGTAATCTCATTTGTGATGAGAGCTAGCCTAGAGTACATCTCTGCGACTCCTTCACCATCCTTCATCTTGAACTTGTCAAGCTGACTTTGAAGAACGTCCAACTTGGATTCTCTCACGGATTCGGTACCTTCGTGAATATCAACCAAAGTATCCCAAATCTCTTTTGCATTCTCAAGACGGCTGATTTTGATGAATTCTTCGGGGCATAGGAAGTTGAAGAGAATGTCACACGCTTGAGCGTTGTATTGTAACAGCTTCAATTCATCTGCGGTTGCTTCACGATCCGGTTCCTTTCCATCACTAAAGAATTCACCTTGCAAGCCAACACGAACAACAGCCCAAACTGCGGGGTTATGACCAAGAATATGCATTTTTATTTTGTGCTTCCAACTAGCAAAATTTGTGCCATCAAAGTACGGACCTCTACGGTGATAATTTCCCTCACTAGACGCCATACTCTCCCAGGTTGTGAAACCAATGCAATAGAGACCAATGCTCTGATACCACTTGTAGGACCGAAAGTATGTCTAGAGGGGGGGTGATTAGACTACTTGACCAAATAAAAGTTCTACCTTTTCCCAATTTTAAGTGTTGGCAGATTTTAGCAATGATAGCAAGTCAAGCACACCCTACACATGCATGTCTAAGAGTATAGCAGCGGAAAGTAACAACAAGCATGTATATAGTAGAGGGTAGGAAGGAAGATCAAATGCAATTTGTAGACACGAAGATTTTTCCCGTGGTTCCGATAGGTGGTGCTATCGTACGTCCACATTTATGGAGTCTTCAACCCACGGAGGGTAACGATCGCGAGAGTCCACGGAGGGCTCCACCCATAAGGGTCCACGAAGTAGCAACCTTGACTATTCCATAACGGCTTCCGTCCACGAAGGACTAGCCTCACTATGGGTAGATCTTCACGAAGTAGGCGATCTCCTTGCCTGTACAAACTTCTTGGTTCAACTCCACAACACGAAATAGGAGGCTCCCAAGCGACACCTAACCAATCTAGGAGGCACCACCCTCCAAAAGGTAATAGGCTCGGTAATGTCGATGAACTCCTTGCTCTTGTGCTTCAAGATGATAGACTCCTCAACACACAATCACTCTCTCACAGATTTGACTATGGTGGAAGAGATTGATTTGGTGGAAAGCAACTTGGGGAGGCTAGAGATCAAGATTCATATGGTAGGAATGGAATAGCTTGATCTCAACACATGAATAGGTGGCTCTCTCTCAGAAAATAGGATAGGGCAAGTATGGAATAGTTCTGAGTGCTTCTCTTTCGAGTGGGTGTTGGTGAAGGGGTATATATAGGCATCCCCAAAAATCCAACCGTTACACCTAAAGTGACCAACTCGGTGACACCGATGTGTGAATCTCGGTGGTACCGATATATAAATCTCGGTGGTTCCGATTAGGTGACCAACGGTCAGATTGCGCAACTTGGTGACGCCGATCCAACAAACTCGGTGGTACCGATTTTGTGAATCGAGGTAACAGAAAGTTGGCAACCCAAACTCGGTGGCACCGAAGTGGAATCGGTTGCACCGATGTGCTAGGGTTTGGCATGGGTCTGTCTGATTTTGGGAATCGGTGGCACTGAGTGGGAAGTGTTGGTTGCACCGATTTTGGATATTTGACTTTGGACAGACTTTTGTGGAAGAGCTTGTGGGTGTTTTTGGTGACTATCTCTTGTGCACGTGGAGCATCTTGTTCACCAACAGTACCTTACCCCCTTTTAATAGTATTGGCTTTCCTATGGACTCAAAGTGATTTCTCACAAAGTAAAATGTAGAGTCCTCTTGCTTGAAGCTTTGCCAATTCATTTCCTTGCATCTTGGGGTATCTCCACAATCCTTTTGCCATCCCTATCATTGAACTTTTCTTGAAATATGCTTAGTGGAAACATTAGTTCAATGACATATATGTTGTTATTAATTACCAAAACCACCAAGGGAGCTAATGTGCTTTCAGAACTCCACCTATGTGCTACACATCGCTTATGGTGTTGTAGTGATTGGTTTATGCAGTCCATGATGCTACCTATGCTTGTCTGACTCGTCTTGGTGGAGAGTAACGAGAGTTGGATGATTGCCCTTTTGGACACATTCTGATTGCTTCCAGTGTGGATGAGTAAGGATACTACCCTGGTATCTAGACATCTATCATTTGACCCTAAAATTTATGTCTAACATGCTGATGGTCTGGATCATGCTACACGAGCTCTTTGCTACAAGTTGTTTTCCACTCGTGTGCGCCCTTATGATGCTCTGACGCACCTACTTCCTTTTTCATATCTCGATAAGTCCCACTAATTGTGATCAATCCTGGTAGGACTTTCATGCCCCCTAGTGTTACTTTCTACTTGTGAGCTGTGTTGTGTTTTCCCCTGAAGAGGAGAGAAGATGCAACACAGTAGAGATAAGTATTTCCCTCAGTGAGAACCAAGGTTATCGAACCAATAGGAGAACCAAGCAAATTCCTTTCAACAACACCTACACACACAAAACCAAACACTTGCACCCAATGCGGGCAAGAGGGTTGTCAAGCCCCTTGAACTCGTTACTTGCAAGGATTAAATCTTGATAGAAATAGATATTGTAAAAGTAAAATTAAATTAAAGTAAATAAAATGCAGCAAGATATTTTTGGATTTTGTATTTATATTTAGGTAGACCTGGGGGCCATAGTGTTCGCTAGAGGCTTCTCCCTTGAAAATCGCATACGATGGGTAGACAAATTGTTGTTGGGCAATTGACAGAATTGCACATAGTTATGACATGTTATTCATGGCAATGATCATGTATATAGGCATCACATCCATAAACAAGTAGAACGAAAGGATTCTGCATCTACTACTATTACTCCACTTCGAGAGCGCTTCTATGCTTGCCTCTCTAGGTATTAAGTTCATAACAAACAGAGTAATGCTTGGAGCAAGGTGACATGATGTAGACAAAATAAGACAAGCAATATGTTCAAATCCCGTCGTTTTAACCTTCATGGCAACAATACAAATACGTGTCGTGTTCCCTTCTGTCACGAGGATATAGAGCACCGCAAGATTGAACCCACTACAACACACCACTCCCCCTGAAGATAAATCAATAAAGTTGGCCAAACCAAACCGATAGATTACAGAGAAATACGATGCTATAATAATCATGCATAATAGAATTCAGAAAAGACTCAATTACTTTGAATGAATAATCTAATCATAAACCCGCAATTCATCAGATCCCAACAAACACGCCGCAAAAGAAGATTGCATCGGATAGATCACTGCGAGAATCGCGGTGAACTTTGTATTGAAGATCAAAGAGAGAGAAGAAGCCATCTAGGTACTAGCTATGGACCCGTAGGTCTGTGATGGACTACTCACGCATCATCATGGAGGCAGCAAGGTTGATGTAGATAGCCTCCATGGTCAATTCCCCCTCCGGCATAGTACCGAAAATATCTCCAGATGGCCTCCCGTCAGAACAGAGGCTTGCGGTAGCGGAAAAAATGTTTCAGATGGCTCTCTGTTGGTTTCCCGATTTTAGAGAATTTATAGAGGTGGAGTTAGGTCAAACAGAGCCACGAGGGGCCCACAAGGCATCAGGGCGCGCCCTGTTGCCTTGCCGTCTCCTTGCATCACTTCCTAACTCCTCCCGAAGCTTCCTGGGTTTCTTTTGTCCAGAAAAAAATCATCAAAATTTCGTAGTGTTTGGACTTCCTTTGGTACAAATTTCCTGGAAAACAAAAAACAAGCAAAAAATAACAACTAGCACTTGGCACTGGTTTAATAGGTTAGTTCCCAAAAATGATATAAAATAGCATATAATTGCATATAAAGTATCCTAGATTGAGAATATAATAGCATGGAACAATCAAAAAAATTATATACGTTGGAGACATATCAGCATCCCAAGCTTAATTCTTGCTCGTCCTCGAGTAGGTAAATGATAAAAAACATAATTTTTGATGCGACATGCTACCCAATATGTAATCTCTTTTTAAGTATGATCATTCATAAAAGATGACCTAATTGATATCAACATAATAATATCCATAAACATAAATAACATAATCATTACTTTTCAAAATATACGATCCTTAAAGAATGTTATTCCCTGCTCCTTTTATCATATCAAGCCTGGCATGACTCCGTCTTCACCGCATAAGTAAAAATCATGAGCACCCACGTGGCAAACCAGGAAATTGGATCACACTTCAGCATTTTCAACTTCATGCAATACATGAGCGTGAACCATGGATATAGCATATGGGTGGAATAAAGTATCGTGGTAGATATCAAAGGAGTCAAAGTGGAAAAGAAAGTCCCACATCAACTAGGCGGACTAACGAGCTATGGAGATGCCCATTGATACATATCCAACGTATCTATAATTTATGAAGTATTCATGCCATATTTACAAGAATTTTATATGGTTTTGGTATGATTTGCATGGAACTAACCCGGACTGACGCTGTTTTCAGCAGAACTACCGTGGTGTTGTTTTTTGTGCAGAAATAAAAGTTCTCCAAATGCAACGAAACTTTTTGACGATTTTTTGGAACAAAAGAGGCACTAGAAGCTTCGTGGGAGGGCTAGAGGAGCCACGAGGTGGCCACAACGCACCAGGGTGCGCCAACCCCCTCCGGCGTGCCCTGGTGTCTTGTGGGCCCCTTGTGGCCCATCTTCGAGAGAAACCGACGCCCAAAAATCCTATATATTCAGAAACCCTCAGAAATAACCCTAGATCAGAAGTTCCGTCGCTGCAACTCTTTGTATCGACGAAAAACCAATCTGGAGGCATTCCAGTACCCTGCCGGAGAAGGTAGATCATCTCCGGTGGCCATCTTCATCATCCCGACGAAGGCCATGACAAGGAGGGAGTAGTCCACCCTCGGGGCTGACGGTTTGTACCAGTAGCTATGTGTTCAATCCCTCTCTCGTGTTCTTGAGATGTCACGATCTTGATGTATAACGGGCTTTGTTAATATAGTCGGATCACATGATGTTATTCCCTTGCTATCTTGTTGTGATGAATTGAGTTTTCCCTATGAGATTTCGTTATTATCGGACTGAATACTTTTATGGATTCGAGAGCACTTGATCTATGTCTTGGCACTCAACTCGCGGATTCCCGAGGTGACATTGGGGTAATCTATGCATAGGGGTTGATGCACATTTTCGTCCTACTTTCTCCGGCAAAAATCTTGGGGCACTCTTTGAGGTTCTTTGTGTTGGATTGAGTATTATGAATCTGAAATTGTTTGATGTGTATCTTATAATTAACTCTTGGATACTTGTGGTGACATTGGAGTATCTAGGTGACATTAGAGTTGGTTGATACGTATCATATGGTGTTATTTTAGTACAAACTCTTAGATAGATCGATCGGAAAGGATAACTTGGTGTTATTTTAGTACTGTAACACCCCAAAAATTGGGTTATCGATTTTTGTGCTGTTATTCCTTCCTAGCTTTTCTCTCCCGAATTTTTTTCCCTAGAATCTGGTAAGTAACCAGGTGAATCCAGTCAATCCTCAACCTCTCAGTGCCTTGCCCATGCTCTTGTGCCAGTCAACCTCCCGTCAGTAAACCCTGAATCTCATTCAAACCCTAGTTCCGAAATATTCGAACTGGAAATCCTGCCTTTGTGATTACAAAGGAGCTAGTATTTCCCTTGCTCTGTAAATTTTCCCAAAATTTCCAGAGACCCTCCTTCCCTCATAAACCCTAGATGTGCAAAAATATTGCCAAGTCATATGCAATATTTCTCATCTAGAATTAATTCCTTTTTCTGCCTTTCTGAGTAATTAAATCCAGGAAAATATCTATACATCCCCAAAGTTCATGAAAACTTGTGGAGATGTTCTTTGTGATCATATTGAGCTCTCATAAAAATATTGGCCATAATTAAATAGGGGAAATTGCATTTTCCTATTTAAAGCCAATATCTCAATTTGGGGCCTTTCCAAAGGAACTACCATTTTGGTAGCTAGGAAAAATCCCAAATAATTTGTGGAGCTTCTCATGTCCATATCTTCCCCATTTCCATCAAAATATCAAGTTCCACAATTCAAAATTTGAGCATCACATCCTTTTGCAAATTCTGTCCAGATTTCCTGTTTGCAAAGGAAGTGCTTGATTCCTTGATCTCCTTGGGCTGAAATTTTGCAGGGTGATTATTTATGATAAATTACCCTTGTCCACAAAAAATTAGCCCTCAGTAAATTATTTAAGTTTCTGTCCTGATTGGAGCACTGTGAAGGAAGTACCATTTTTAATTATGCAAATGGTATGAAATTTGTAAAGTGCCTCCATATGCCTAAAATATTGGTCTCCACCAAATTTGAGCCAAATCCATGTAGCCATTTTCCCCAGCATCCTCATCTTCATTTCTGGTCAGCGGGCAAGATTGCAAAGGAGGTACCACCTAGACTTGTTCATTGGAGCTGAGATTTTGCCAAGGTGATCACCCTAGTGTATGATTGACATGTGCCAAGGATCATGCCAAGAAGTGCACTGTGGTGGCCACACCACAGCACAAACAGGTTGCTGTTGGCAACTATTTGATCTTGGTTCAGTCACCTCAGACCCCTCTAGAGTTATTCAGCCGCATAGGTCAATTCAGTGTTGTGTGTAGAACCTCCGAGACTCAATTTGGCGTCAAGCAGGGCGTGGCAACGCCGTACCCGCGTGGTGACCACGGGCAGAGCGAGCCAAAACCGCGCCCTATGCACCAGAGCCTTCGGGAGCCCTCCCTGGCACGCCATGTCTTGTCCGGGAGCGACGGAGAACTCCCTATCGCGCGCGTGAAGTTTCCAGAGCCCTCTCCCCCTTGTCTTCTTGCCGCAGACGGACGTGCCGACCACCGGAGCTCCGCCACGGTGATGAGCTTCTCGGAGCTTCGCCGCCGTCGTGTAGTTCCTCCCCGCAGTTATATAAAGGGGCCCTGAGCTTGCCCTCCTCACCAGCAAACCCCAGCCCCCTCCCTCTAGAGCCCGGAGCTCCTCCCTCCCCGCAACCGCGGCAATGGTCGCCGCCGATCTTCCTCTACCCGCCCGGCGCCTGGCCATCCCTCTCCCTCCTGTCCACGCCCGCGGTCTCCTTTTGGTCTGTGGAGTTGCCGCCCCCCCCCCCCCATTCTGCCGGAGAAGCTTGGCCAGCGTGGCTCCTCTGCAGCTTGGCCCACGTCTTCGTCTCGTCGAGCCCGTTCTGTTGGTACCATTTTCATAATATTGTCACATAGTGGAAATGACCATTTTGCCCTTGCCCTTCGATCGAGCCCCTCCGAGAGGGAAACTTTTTCCGGCAGATCTTCCTGGAGTTTTATCGCACTCCCTCCCGGCGTATTCATCGACCCCCAGGAAAGCCAACCTCTTATCATGAGCTCCGGACTTGCGTGATGACTTGCTTGCACCCTGTGTGTTTATCTATTACCTGTTAGTCTGCATTTGCATACACATGTGATGACATCGGTAGTAGATACTAGCATTACTTTTCATCGAATGTCATGTCTTGTTTTCATATTGCCATGCTAATAATAATATTGTAAATAACATTGACGTGTTAATGCTATGGTTGATCTCATGACATGATTGTCAGTACTATGATCTTGCTATGCTACTGTCAAGTGACTGCTGGCATTTATACTTGTCGATGTCTTGGTTCGATGATGGATATGTTGAGTTGGATTAATTAATGCAACTTAGTGGTTGATCTTGAGTCACCTGTCTAGGCTTATCCGTGCAACCACATTTGCCGGTATGGGACGGCCTTGACTTGGTCTGATCGCGTGCTCTTTCACCGGTACCTCCAAAGAGGGAGGGTTATGCGTGCGTGCTACCCTGATCAGGTAGGCGGCAATAACCCTGTGAGCACAGTTGAGTGTTTAGCCCGGGAGTCCCCGTTTGGGATAGTTTAGTTTCGCCACGATGGTGGCAGGTGTCATGAGGACACAGGGGCCACCCAGGGCAGGACTCCGGGGGAGGATGAATGCCGGTGGTATGATGGGAGAGTCACGGGTCAGACAGGTTTTGTTGGAGCAACGCTGGTCCACCCGAGTGGGATCACGAGGCCAGGTGCTCCATGGTGTGGGCAAAGTGTGCAACCTCTGCAGAGTGTAAAAATCTATTCGAATAGCCGCGTCCACGGTATTGGACAGCCCGTCCAGACCTCACTAGGTGGTCAACCGTAACAAGGACAACAATGATGGAAGAGCTTGTCCTGTGATCAAAAGTGCTCAGTGAGTTATGAATATCTCGAGGGTTGTGGGACAACCCAGAAGAGAGTAAGTTGGTATTCGGTACAGTAAGTACTCTAAGCACCTAATGTGATCATTGCCATGCTATGTTATGTAGATTTTATGCCTGCTCCATGTTATGCCATGCTTGATCCATGTTTTCATGTTAAATTCCATGCCATGTTTAGAATAAATTCTTATATAAGCATAGGGCTTGCTTTGCCATCTGCTTGTTTGGATGCTATGTATTTGGTTGTCTTGCGAGTACATTCAAAGTACTCACCTAGCCTTGCACGTGGCCAGTTGCAGGAGAAGGACCGTCGTGCTAGATTGTAACCCAGCCAGTCCTGTGAGTTATGGAGCCCAGTCAGAGACGTCGTTGCCGCTGAACCAAGACCTCTGCTGCCATTTAGTTAGCCTTGGAGCTATGTAATATTGTTGTAAGCAACAGTATTGTAATACTCCATTATATTCAATAAAGCCAATTTTGTGCCTGGAATTGCTGTATCATGTCTTTGACGTGCGCCAGGTCTTATCCTGGGGCTGGCGTGCGTCGGCCCTCTATCGGGGTGCCACAAGTATTAACTCTTAGATAGATCGATGAGAAAGGATAACTTGGTGTTATTTTAGTACGAACTCTTGGATAGATCGATCGGAAAGGATAACTTTAAGGTGGTTTCGTACCCTACAAAAAATTTCTTATGTTCTTTGCTAGATAAGAACTTTGGAGTCATTCTTCGTTGCACGTTGAGGGATGGTTATGTGATCCAATTATATTAGCATTGTTGAGATATTGCACTAGCAAAAGTACGGACCCTAGGCCTTGATTTCAAGCATTGCAATACCGTTTGTGCTCACTTTTGTTACTTGCTACCTTGCTATTTTTTATTGTTACTATTACAAAAATCAATATCAACTATCATTACTACACTTGTATCACCATCTCTTCGCCGAACTAGTGCACCTATACAATTTACCATTGTATTTGGTGTGTTGGGGACACAAGAGATTTCTTGTATTTGGTTGCAGGGTTGTTTGAGAGAGACCATCTTCTTCCTACACCTCCCACGGATTGATAAACCTTAGGTCATCCACTTGAGGGAAAATTGCTACTGTCCTACAAAACTCTGCGCTTGGAGGCCCAACACGAGTCTACAATAATAAAGTTGCGTAGTAGACATCAAGCTATTTTCTGGCACCGTTGCCAGGGAGGTGAGTGCTTGAAGGTATATCTTTAGATCTTGTAATTAAATCTTTTAGTTTCTTGTTTTTCACTAGTTTGGTTTTTATAAAAGAAAACTACAAAAAATGGAGTTTAGGTTGCATCATTTGTATCGTCTTTATAATGTCTTTCGTGGAAATAAGGATTCCGAAAATTGTGCTAAATTGGCAGAGGAAGAAATTATGAAAATACTTAATGAGAATTCCTTGAATGATGAGCATGATTGCAATGTTTCTAGTATGAATTCTCTGAATATCCATGATGCTAATGATATGCAAAGCCACAAGCTTGGGGATGCTATGTTTGATGAAGATGATATTTTTAGTCCCCCAAGTTTTGATGAGAAAATATATTATGATGATGGTATGCCTCCCATATATGATGATTATGATGATGACATGTATGCTATAAAGAGTGATAGTAACCATGAAACTTGTCATCATGATTTTAATATTGAATGTGGTTATGTCAATCAAGTGTCTCATGATAGTTATTTTGTTGAGTTTGCTCCCACTACAATGAATGAGAAGAAAATTGCTTATGTGGAGAGTAATAAATTTTCTATGCTTATAGATCATGAAAAGGATGCTTTATGTGATAGTTATATTGTGAAGTTCCTTCATGATGCTACTGAAAATTATTATGAGGGAGGAACATATGCTTGTAGGATTGCAATAATATCAAATTTCCTCCCTATGTGTTCAAAGTTTTGAAGTTATGCTTGTTTTGCCTTCCTATGCTAGTTGATTATTGCACCCATAAATTGTTTGCTCATAAAATCCCTATGCATAGGAAGTGGGTTAGACTTAAATGTGCTTGTCATGAGATTCATAATGCTCTCTTGCATGTTTCAATTACTACTTTTTATGTGAGCATCATTGAAATTAAGATGCCTAGCTAAAAGGCTTTAAAGAAAAGCACTTCTTGCGAGACAACCCAACACTTTTACTTTCTGTTTTTGAGTGTTCACATGATTAAGCAAATGTATTAATCAAGTTTTGTGTCTTTTATTTCAATAAAGTGCCAAGTAAAGCCTTTGGGATGACTCCCAAGATGAGTATAATAGATGCTGAACCAAAACATAAACTTTTGACTCCTGTACGGGAATTTTCATTTTTTACTGGAGCGTGATAATGATCTGAAATTTTTACACAGTGTTGATATACAAATTCTTCAGGATTTCCTATTTTTCAGAATTGTTAGAGATAGGGAAGTATGGCTATACTACAGATCTTCACAGACTGTTCTGTTTTTGACAGATTCTATTTGTCATGCATAGTTTGCTTGTTTGAGCATTCCCATAGCTTATATTCAGTGATATTAATTATGTGAATGGTATAATACAGTAGGTATTATGTGAGAAAAATTATGAATCTTGTCTTGACAGTACCTAAGTGAATGATCTTTATTTATTATACTAACCCATCTCATGAAGTTCCGTTAAGTTTTGTGTGATTGAAGTTTTCAAGTTTTTGGTGAGACACCCATATGAGGAGAATAAGGAGTGACAAGAAACTAAGCTTTGGTATGCCCAAGGCACCACCAAGGTAATATCCAAGGAAGACTCAAGCGTCTAAGCTTGGGGATGCCCCGGAAGGCATCCGCTCTTTCGTCTTTAACATTATCGGTATATCTTAGTTAGAGCTATATTTTTATTCGTCACATAATATATGCTTTGCATGGATTGTCATTATATTTTCTTATTTTCCATTAGGTGTTATTTATAATCTTGTTTTTCAATAAAAAGTTTCAAGAATTGCCTTAGGATGCTTGCATTGCATGTTTGATGTGTGCTGTGTAAAAACAGAAACTTTCTCTGTATTGTTTGAATTTTCATATTTTACTGGAATGTGGAAAGTTTCTGAAATTTTTACACAGTGTTTTCATATAAATTATTTATCACGTCCTAAATTTTCATAATTTTTTGAGTTACAGAAGTACACTGTTTTCATAAATTGCTACAGACTGTTCTGTTTGGACAGATTGCTGTCATAGTTTTGTTATCTACTTATCCTATTGTTTCCATAGCCTATATTGGTGGATATAAATTGTGGAAATGATAGTAAACAGTAGATGACGTTTTAAATTATTATGCAACTTGTCTTGGCAGTACATAAAGAGTTGATTTATTATTTTGTGCACTAACCTATCTCACGAGTTCTTTTCAAGTTTTGTGTGGATGAAGTTTTTGAGAATAGGTGAAACCGGGATATGAGAGGATTGAACGAGATACAAAAGCTCAAGCTTGGGGATGCCCAAGGCACCCAAGTAAATATTTCAAGAAGTCTCAAGCATCTAAGCTTGGGGATGCTACGCATCCCACCTCTCTTCGTCAACTATCGGTTAGCCTATGTTGAGCCTAAATTTTTATTCGTTCACATGATGCGTGCTATTCTTGGAATGAATTTTTATTTAGTTTTTTGTTTGAATAAAATACTCAGATCTGAAAATCTTTATTGAGAGAGAGTCCTCACATAGCTACTTAATTGTTTGACTGCTCATTGATCTTCACTTATATCTTTTGAGAGTAGTTTGATGTTTACTCTTGTGCTTCACTTATATCCTATGAGTAAATTGTTAAATGAATCGAATACCGTGAAGTTGAAATTATATGTTCATATCATGCCTAGTAGTAGATTCACATTGGGTTTAGAAAGTGGATTTTTTTGAAGCTTGACAATCACAATATTGGTCATACAAGCAATTCGTGAATGATTAGTATAAGGAAGAGAACTTTCACATACAAATATATTATCTTGAACATCTTCTATGATTGTGAATACCCATTAATTATTTTCAAACTTGAGCAAATTAGTTGAAGTTGGGCAAGGAAGACAATGTAATGAGTTATGGTTGTGTATATTTGCATAGAAGTTATATTGTTATGGATCCTCCAACATGTGGTGTTTGCTTAGGATATTTTGCTAGCCAAAAATTCGTACTAAGTAGAGATACTACTTCTGCATCCGAAAACCCTTAAACCCAGTTTCTTGCCATGAGTGTCCTCCATACCTACCTATGGATTGAATAAGATCCTTCAAGTAAGTTGTCATCAATGCAAAAAAGGCAATAAAAATGGCTTCTAAATGTGTTTGATCATTTAGTGTAAGAGAAAATTGAGCATTGTACGAACTTGTGATGGCAAAGTAATAAAAGCGACAGACTACATAATAAAGGTTGCTATCGTAAGGGGCAATATAACGTGACGTTCTTTTGCATTAAGGGATTGTGCATACAATACCAAAAAGCGCATGACTACCTCTACTTCCCTCTGCGAAGGGCCTATCTTTTACCTTTCAGTATTTACTTTTATGCAAGAGTCAATAGTATGCATTCTCATTTCAACCTCAATTATTCTCTAGTTGGCAAGCATCATGTGGTGGGGAAAGATCTAGGTACATATGGCCAGTCAAATATATTTGATCATGACGTATTATTGTTGACACTTATCTCTATGATAAATGAGTTGGGAGGCAAAACATTAAGCCCCTATCTTTCTCTGTGTTCGATGGATGCCATTTGTGCTAAAAATATGCTTTGAGTACTAGCAATCATAGAAGACTATATGATGATTGATTATGTGGAGCTCTTACTTAGACTTTGTTGAGAATAAGTTAAATTGCAATTGTTTGGTGACTAAGAACATTCGTTGCTAAGTTTCAAGAGAATTCATTGTTTGAACCATAACATGTGAATTGGTTGCTACTTAATCATGATGAGTTTTATGAGAAAGAGTTGCTGTTATGGTGATAGGAAAATTGATTGAAATTATCATTGATCAAACTTATGCACTATGCTAGCATTCACACTTCATAAATTATTTGTTTTATTATTTACCTACTCGAGGACGAGTAGGAATTAAGCTTGGGGATGCTGATACGTCTCCAATGTATCTATAATTTATGAAATATTCATGCCATATTTATAACAATTTTATATGGTTTTGGTATGATTTGCATGGAACTAACCCGGACTGACGTTGTTTTCAGCAGAACTACCGTGGTGTTGTTTTTTGTGCAGAAATAAAAGTTCTCCAAATGCAACGAAACTTTTTGACAATTTTTTTGGAACAAAAGAGGCACTAGAAGCTTCGTGGGAGGGCCAGAGGAGCCACGAGGTGGCCAGAACCCACCAGGGCGCACCAGCCCCCACCGATGCGCCCTGGTGTCTTGTGGGCCCCTCGTGGCCCATCTTCGTGAGAAACCAACGCCCAAAAATCCTATATATTTAAAAACCCCTAGAAATAACCCTAGATCAGAAGTTCCATTGCCGCAACTCTCTGTATCGAAAAAAACCAATATGGAGGCGTTCCAGAACCCTGCCAAAGAGGGTAGATCCTCTTCGGTGGCCATCTTCATCATCCCGGCGGAGGCCATGACGAGGAGGGAGTAGTCCACCCTCGGGGCTGGCGGTTTGTACCAGTAGCTATGTGTTCAATCTATCTCTCTCGTGTTCTTGAGATGTCACGATCTTGATATATCACGGGATTTGTTAATATAGTCGGATCACATGATGTTATTCCCTTGCTATCTTGTTGTGATGAATTGAGTTTTCCCTTTGAGATTTCGTTATTATCGGATTGAATACTTTTATGGATTTGAGAGCACTTGATCTATGTCTTGGCACTCAACTCGTGGATTCCCGAGGTGACATTGGGGTAATCTATGCATAGGGGTTGATGCACGTTTTTGTCCTACTTTCTCCGGTAGAAATCTTGGGGAACTCTTTGAGGTTCTTTGTGTTGGATTGAGTATTATGAATCTAAAATTGTTTGATGCGTATCGTATAATTAACTCATGGATACTTGTGGTGACATTGGAGTATCTAGGTGACATTAGAGTTCGTTGATGCGTATCATATGGTGTTATTTTCGTACGAACTCTTAGATAGATCGATCGGAAAGGATAACTTGGTGTTATTTTAGTACGAACTCTTGGATAGATCGATCGGAAAGGATAACTTTAAGGAGGTTTCGTACCCTACAAACAATTTCTTCTTATGTTCTCCGCTAGATAAGAACTTTGGAGTGATTCTTCGTTGCACGTTGAGGGATGGTTATGTGATCCAATTATATTAGCATTGCTGAGAGATTGCACTAGCGAAAGTACGGACCCTAGGCCTTGATTTCAAGCATTGCAATACCGTTTGTTCTCACTTTTTTACTTGCTACCTTGCTGTTTTTTATTGTTACTATTACAAAAATGAATATCTGCTATCATTACTACACTTGTATCACCATCTCTTTGCCGAACTAGTGCACCTATACAATTTACCATTGTATTTGGTGTGTTGGGTACACAAGAGATTTCTTGTATTTGATAGCAGGGATGTTTGAGAGAGACCATCTTCATCCCACACCTCCCACGGATTGATAAACCTTAGGTCATCCACTTGAGGGAAAATTGCTACTGTCCTACAAAACTCTGCGCTTGGAGGCCCAACACGAGTCTACAAGAATAAAGTTGCGTAGTAGACATCACCCATCAATTGATATCTATGCGAGGAGTACGGATTGCCATGCAACGGATGCACTAGAGTTATAAGTGTATGAAATCTCAACGGAAGCTAAGTGGGTGTGCATCTAACTTGCTTGTTCATGAAGACCTCGGGCATTTGAGGAAGCCCGTCATCATAATATACAAGCCAAGTTCTATAATGAAAAATTCCCACTAGCATATGAAAATAACAACTCAGGAGACTCTCTATAAGAAGAACATGGTGCCACTTTGAGGCACACGTGTGGTAAATGGATAGTAACACAACCCCTTCTCTATTTTCTCTCATTTCGTTTTTTCTCATCGTGGGCTTTTCTCTTTTCTTTTTCACCTCCCTCATTTTTTCGTCCGGGGTCTCATCCTGACTTGTTGGGGAATCATTGTCTCCATGCTCCTTTCCTCACTGGGACAACGCTCTAATAATGATGATCATCGCACTTTTATTTACTTACAACTCAATATGACAACTCAATATGACTCTATATGAATGCCTCTGGCCGTGTAACAGGATGTGCATTGATCTAGCGTAACATGTAGACAATGATGAATAGTGGATTTTCCACAAATACTATGTCAGCTATATGATCATGCAAAGCAATATAATGATGAACACACAAGTCATGTGACAAAACGGTGGAAGTTGCATGGCAACATATCTCGGAATGGCTATGGAAATGCCATGACAGGTAGGTATGGTGGCTGTTTTGAGGAAGAGATAAGGAGGCTTATGTCCGATAGAGCGTACCATATCACGTGGTTTGGATGCACCGGCGTAGGTTGCACTGATTCTCGAGGTGAGAATGGGCAATGCACGGTATCGAAGAGGCTAGCAATTACGAAAATGTGAAAGTGCGTATATCCATGGATTCACATTAGTCATAAATAACTCACATACTTATTGTAAAGCCTTATTAGCTCTCTCGAAGCAAAGTACTACCGCATGCCCCTAAGGAAGGAGGTTGGTAGGAGTTAACCATCGCGCGCCCCCGATTCGAACAACATGATAGGATTTCATTTCAGACATAAAAATGCTCACACATCATCACCATGCCATTGTTAATAACAAATAACAACCTTTAATGACCGATATTCTTACTAACCAACGATCAGTACTCAAGCCCTTTCATATTACTACATCAATATAATCAACTCATGTTTCTTCTTTAGTGAACTAGATGAAGGTTTTTATTATATCCCCCTTGAATACCTATCCTTTTTGGACTAGTCTTATAACTCGTGCCCTTTACCATTCCTATTTCTTATATACCCTCAAAAAGATTTAAGTGAAGCATGCGAGTTCAATTATTCTACAAAATCTGAACGTCATCGTGCTCTAAAAGGATGTAAGTGAAGCACTAGACCAACTTCCTAGCTCAGAAGATATAAGTGAAGCATATAGAGGATTCTAACAAATTATGATGACCGTGTGTCTCTCTCAAATATGTGTGTCTAGCAAACAATGATTGTGACAAACTAAAAAAATACACACGACGCTCCAAGCAAAACACATATCATATGATGAATAAAAATATAGCTCCAAGAAACATACCGATAGATTGGAGACGAAAGAGGGGATGCCTTCTGGGGCATCCCCAGGCTTAGACGCTTGGGTCTTCCTTGAATATTAGCTTGGGGTGGCATCCCCGTGCTAAGGATCTTGCCGCTCCTTATTCCTTCATCCATTGTTCTATCACCCAAAACTAGAAAACTTCAACACACAAAACTCAACAACACCTCGTGAGATTCGTTAGTATAATAGACATATCAAATACTTTAGGTACTGTTATAAATTGATTCATATTTCATTATTGCATAATAGGTATTGTATTATAACTTCTCCATGGCTTATAGCCCCCGATACAATCCATAGCATCGTCAAAACAAGCAAACTGCGCAAGCAAAAACATAATCTCTCTAAAAGAGAACAGTCTATAACGATCTGTAGTAAAACCATACTTCTGTAACTCCTAAAATTCTGAAAAATTAGGAAAACCTGGGAAATTTTTATACCAATACTGTGTAAGAATTTCAGATAAAAAAGACATTCCAGTAAAATCAGTGGAATTCTGCACTGGACGCAAAAGCTTCTGTTTTTGCACCGTATCAATTCTACTATCTTCCCAATCATCCCAAAGCTTTACTTGGCACAAATACTAATTTAAACATAAAAACACAATAATTACAGTAGCAAGAATCATTTCACCTCACCAAAACAGAAAGTAAAACAAAATTTTAAGATAACTATTGGGTTGCCTCCCAACAAGCGCTATTGTTTTATGCCCCTAGCTAGGCATAATGCCTAGTATCATGTATTGTCATCTTTCAAATTGATTCCATAGGTGGACCTCATAATATATTCATAAGGTGTTTTAGTTCTCTTTATAGGTAAGTGTTCCATCCCTTTCTTTAATGGGAATTGGAATCTTATATTACCTTCCTTCATGTCAATAATAGCACCTATATTTCGTAAGAAAGACCTACCAAGTATAATAGGACAAGACGGATTGCATTCAACATCAAGAACAATGAAATCCACGGGCACATAATTTCTATTAGAAAGAATAACAACATCATTTATTCTACCCAATGGTTTCTTAATAGTAGAATCTGCTAAATGCAAGTTAAGGGAACATTCATTTATATCGGTGAGTCCTAGCACATCACATAGAGATTTTGGTATTGTAGAAACACTAGCACCAAGGTCACACAAAGCATTGCATTCATAATCTTTAAGATTAATTATAATAGTAGGTTCCCATTCATCTTGTAACTTTCCAGGTATTGAAACCTCTAACTCAAGCTTCTCCTCATGAGATTTTATCATAGCTTCTACGATATGTTTAGTAAAAGCTTTATTTTGTTCATAAGCATTAGGTGAGCTAATAATGGATTGCAACAAGGAAATACATTCAACTAAAGAACAACTTTCACAATTGAATTCCTTATAATCCAAAGTAGTGGTTGCATCACTATTTAAAGTTTTGACCTCTCCAAACCCACTATTTTCATTTTTATTAGTAAGATCATCATCCTGTGAACAAACGGGACACCTTCTAGCTAAAGTTGACTCATCTCCTCTCCCTTTATCATCAACTTTCAGATTAGTAAATAAAGATTTAATAGGAGAAACACCAATCATTTTAACATCTTCATCGTGATTACGATAAAAACCGGGAGGAATCGCTTTTTCTAGAAATTCTCGCTTAGCTCTCAACCTAACGGTTCTCTCCTTACTTTCATTAATAGATATTTGTATGGATTTAATAGACTCATTAATATCATGCTTGGGTGGCAAAGCTTTCTTTTTAAGAGTTTCCACATCATGAGTAATCCTATCCATGTTTGTAGCCATACCGTCAACTTTATGTAGTTTTTCTTCTATCATAGTATTGAAAACATTTTGAGAACAAATAAATTCTTCAATTGTGTTCTCAAAATCAGAGGGCATCCTATTATTATTACTGGAAGAATTACCATAGGAATTACCATAAGTGTTGCCATAATTATTAGAGGAATTACCGAGATACGGTTTAGGATTGAAATTACCTATATAAGAATTGTTATTGAAATTATTTCCAGAGACAAAGTTCACATCAATAGCATCATTATTTTCCTCAATCAAAGTAGATAATGGCACATAATTAGGATCAACATGAGATTCTTACTTGCAAACATATTCATAAGAGAATCCAACTTATCGCTCAAAGTTGTGATTAATTCGACATAATTTACCTTCTTACCAGTTGGAGCTCGTTCGGTGTGCCTTGAGAATAATTTATCATGATATTATATAGTAATTTAGTAGCTTCTCCCAATGTAATCCCCATAAAGGTATCCTGCAGCAGAGTCTAGAAGATTTCTCGACACAAAGTTTAGTCCCGCATAGAAATTTTGTATTATCATCCATAAACTTAAGCCCTAAGTGGGACAATTTCAAATCATCAATTTCATTCTCTCCCATGCTTGTGCGACATGTTCTTGCTCATGCTGTTTAAAATTCATAATTTGGTTTTGGAGAGATATAATCTTAGCAGGAGGAAAATACCTGGCAATAAAAGCATCCTTACACTTATCCCATGTTCCAATACTATTGCGAGGCAAGGATGAAAACCAAGTTTTAGCTTTATCTCTTAATGAGAAAGGAAATAATTTCAGTTTAACCACGTCATTATCCACGTCTTTCTTTATTTTGCATATCACATAATTCAACAAAGGTATTAAGATGTGAAACAACGTCCTCATTAGGACTTCCAGCAAATTGTTCTTTCATAACAATATTTAGCAAAGTGGCATTTATATCAAAATCTTCCGCATTAGTGGAGGTTGGTATTGGAGTACTAATAAAATCATTATTATTAGTATTTGAAAATTCACAAAATTTGGTATTTTCTTGAGACATAGTGACAAAGCAAGTAAACTAGCAAGCAAACAAGTAAACTAGATAATTAAGCAAACAAGCAAACAAAAATATTTTTGTATTTTTGATTTTTAAATCAAGTAAAATAAAACAGCAAATAAAAAGTAGAACAAGTGAAAGATAATTTATGTGTAGGTAGCTGAAGAAAATTTGATGATGTCTCCGAGGCAATGGCACCAAAAATTCTTCCTCCTACTTGTGAGCTGCGTTGGGATTTTCCCCGAAGAGGAGAGGAGATGCGACACAATAGAGATAAGTATTTCCCTTAATGAGAACCAAGGTTATCTCACCAATAGGACAACCAAGCTAATTCCTTTCAACATCACCTACACACACAAAACCAAATACTTGCACCCAACGCGGGCAAGAAGGTTGTCAAGCCCCTTGAACTCGTTACTTGCAAGGATTAAATATTGATAGAAATAGATATTTTGAAAGCCAAATAAAATAAAAGTAAATAAAATGCAGAAAGGTATTTTTGGAGTTTTTGTATTTATGTTTAAGTAGTCCTGGGGGCCATAGTGTTTGCTAGAGGCTTCTCTCTTGAAAATAGCATACGATGGGTAGACAAATTATTGTTGGTCAATTGACAGAATTGTGCATAGTTATGACATGTTATTCACGACAATGATCATGTATATAGGCATCACATCCATAAACAAGTAGACCGAAACAATTATCCATCTACTAGTATTACTCCACTTCGATAGCACTTCTATGCTTGCCTCTCTAGGTATTATGTTCATAACAAACAAAGTAATGCTTGGAGCAAGGTGACATGATGTAGACAAAATAAGACAAGCGATATGTTCAGTTCTCGTCGTTTTATCCTTAATGGCAACAATAAAAATACATGTCATGTCCCACTTCTGTCACGAGGATATAGAGCACCACAAGATTGAAACCACTACAACGCGCCACTCCCGCTGAAGATAAATCAATCTAGTTGGCCAAACCAAACCGATAGATCGGAGAGAAATACAAAGCTACAAAAATCACGCACAATGGAATTCATAAAAAAACTCAATTAGTTTCAATGAATAATCTGATCATAAACCCACAATTCATCAGATCCCAACAAACACGTCGGAAAAGGAGATGACATCGGATAGATCACCATGGAAATCACGGTGAACTTTGTATTGAAGATCAAAAAGAGAGAAGAAGCCATCTAGGTACTAGCTATGGACCCATAGGTCTATGGTAGACTACTCACGCATCATCCTGGAGGTACCAAGGTTGATGTAGATGGCCTCCGTGGTCGAATCCCCCGCCGGCAGAGTACCGGAAAAGGTCTCCAGATGGCCTCCCATCGAAACAAAGGTTTGCGGCGGCATAAAAAGTGTTTTGGGTTACTCTCTGTTGGTTTCCTGATTTTAGAAAAATTATGGAGGTGGAATTAGGTCAGACGGAGCCACAAGGGGCCCACAAGGCATCAGGGCACGCCTACCCCCCTGGGCACCCTGTTGCCTTGCCGTCTCCTCGCGTCGCTTCCTGACTCCTCTCGAAGTTTCTTAGGCTTCTTTTGTCCAGAAAAAATTGTCAATATATTTCGTAGTGTTTGGACTTCGTTTGGTACAGATTTCCTGGAACACCATAAACATGCAAAAAATAGCAACTCTCACTTGGCACTGGGTTAATAGGTTAGTTCCCAATTATGATATAAAATAACATATAATTGTATATAAAGTATCCTAGATTGCTAATATAGTAGCATGGATTAATAAAAAATTATAGATACGTTGGAGACGTATCATTACTTGGAGTGTAGTAGGAGGTTATGTTCCTGCATGTGGTCCTCTTCTACCATCGGAGCTTCAGATTTCACATCTCAATCTTCACGGACCGCAGAATCCTTTCTTCGAGGATTGATAACCCACAAGTATAGGGGATCGCGACAGTCTTCAAGGATAGTATTTCACCCAAATTTATTTATTCGACAGAAGGGGAGCCAAAGAAAATTTATGAGCCTCATCAGTTGAGTTGTCAATTCAACCACATCTTGAAAACTAAATCTCTGCAACAAAGTGTTCAGTAGCACAATAATATGGTAGTTTGATAGCAACGATAATAGTAGCAACAACAAAATTAACAATGAAGAAAAACAACATGAGAAAAGCGTAGGCATTGGATCGGTGATAGATATTTGGATAACATTCATCATGTTGCAGTCACAACCTAGAGCGACACAGAACTAGCTCGAATTCATCAATATAATGTAGGCATGTATTCCATAAATAGTCATACGTGCTTATAATAAGAACTTGCATATCTTTTGTCCTACGCTCTCGTGGCAGCGGGGTCCACAAGGAAATCTAAGGGTTATTGAGGTCTCCTTTTAATAGAGAACTGGAACAAAGCATTAACATATGGTGAATACATGAACTCCTCATACTACCGTCATCACCGGAGGTGGTCCCAATTATTGTCACCCTGGGGACTGCATATCATAACACATAATAGGTGCATACAACTTGCAAGATGGGATCCAAAACACTCTCATATTCATGGAAACATAATATGTTCAGATCTGAAATTAAAGCACTCGGGCCCTAGCGAAAATCATTAAGAATAGCAAAGTCATAGCAACATCAATTTCAAAACATAGTGGATACTAGGGATCAAGCCCTAACAAATTGATTCGATTACGTGATAAATCTTATCCAACTCCATCATCATCCAGCAAGCCCACAAAGGAATTACTCACTTCCGGTGGTGAGCATCATAAAGTTGTCGATAGAGAAGGGTTGATGATGAACATGGCGACGAATCCCCCTCTTCGGTGCCCAAAATAGGCTCTAGATCAGCCTCCCGAGGAAGACCAGGAGGTGGCGGCGGCTCCGTATCGTAAAATGTGATGAAATCTTCTCTCTTATTTTTGTCTCTCGTGGAAACGGAATTTATAAGCTTCGAATTAGGTCAGACGGTCACCCATGGGCCCCACAAGACAACTGGGCGCGCCTTTGGGGGAGGTCGTGCCCTGTTGCCTTGTGGGCAGCAGGTGGCCCCTCTCTAGTTGATCTTTGTACCGGTATTTTTTATTTATTTAACAAAAATCTCCGCAATTTTTTGTCTGATTTCGAGAACTTTTATTTGTGCACAAAAATAACACCATGGTAGTTCTGTTGAAAACAACGTCAGTCCGAGTTAGTTTGATTCAAATTGTACAAATTGGAGTTCAAAACAAGAGGAAAGTGTTTGAAAAAGTAGATACGTTTGGGACGTATGAACTCCCCCAAGCTTAACTCATTTCTTGTCCTCAACCAATTCAGTTGATAAACTTAAAGTGATAAAGAAAAACTTTTACAAACTCTTTTGTTATTGTTTTCATATATAAGCTTAGCTAATAATCAAGTTTTCAGCACAAGTCATGATTTAAACATATGAATGATAACAGTTAGAAACTATATTTACTCATATCAATGGCATAATCAACTAACAAGCAATAATTCTATATCTCAAATACAAACATTTTGTCAAAACAATCATGATGCAATATGATAAAATGATATCTCGCTAGCCCATTCCGAGACCGCAAAACATAAATGTAGAGCACCTCTAAAGTTCAAGCAGTGACTAAACATTGTAATTCATGGTAGAAGAGATCTATTCATGCTCACATCCAACATTAACTAGACCCAATGCATAAAAATGACAATAGCACTCTCAGGATTGGTGCTTTGAATGAGAAGATGATGACTCAAATTAAAAGAAAATAACATTGAAATAAATAGAATGCCCCTTCGTGAAGGGAAGCAGAGTTTTGCAGAAGTGCCAGAGCTCAATGCTAAAATAGAGATGAATACATAAATTGGGTGGTGTGCTTTTCCTATCAATGTCACGACAAAGGCTTTCGGTATCTTCCATGCAAAACACACTAATAGCAGTTCCCAAACATAATGAAATTTTTACTCCCCCTCAACCATTCAAACACTTGCCATGGCTAGACGTATCCACGGATGCCCTCCAAACAATCAACTTTCTAGGGGAGTTTTTATTTATTTATTTTTGGATTATGCAGGACTGGGCATATTTTTTACCAGCCTCTCTCGTGTAGGACAAGTGAATAAACTCTCGTCGTGAGAATAACCCGTTTGGCATGGAAGATAGCGACCCCCCCCCCCCCGTTGCTCCATGAGCAGTACGAGCACACAAAACAGATGTTTATTTGAAGGTTTTAGAGTTGGCATATGCAAATTTACTTGGAACGGTAGGGTAATATCGCATATAGGTAGATATAATGGACTCTCCGGAATAACTTTGGTTCAACGGGTCTGGATGCAGAAGCAGTATTCCCACTTACTACAGGCGAAGGCTGGCAAATAGATTGAGAAGCGACCAACTAGAGAGCGACAACGGTCATAGTCGTGCATTAAGAATAATTAACATTGAACACGAGCATGAGTAGTATATAAATACTCTGAACATAAATATCATCGAGGCTTTATTGGATTTGAATCTATTACATGCCTTTAACATGTGCCAATTCAAGCCACTTGAATACTTCAAAGGAGGATAAAATCCTAACACACTACATCATAATCATTTTAATGCATGTTGACACCCAAGGTAACATATTATCCAATCCTAGCTAATTAAGCATGGCATGAGCAACTATAATATACAAATATGTATAATCATGATATGTTGAATCAAGAATTACGAGCTAAACATATTTACAAAAACAAAAACAAGAAGAGTTCACACTAGCTTTTCTTCACCACGATCACTTCATCAAATTATCATCATTATAGAAATATTGTGAAAATAATAAACGTGCAAGAGTGTCGTGGAGTAAGTTGGAATCTGCAAACATTTTCTTCAAGGGAGGAGACAAATAAATATTGGCTCTTCATGAGGTCAATGATAAGAGGTATATGAGACATTTAACAATTTTAGCATAGCCTTCTCCGTACAACGACTCAAGGAAAAGAAAATAAATTCAGAGAAACACACTGAAATAATTTTGGAGTTTTTGTTTTTCTGAAGAAAGCGAAAGAAAGAAGAAAAACGAAAATGAGAAAAACTATTTACACGGGAGAACTCCGATCAAACAAGAAGAAGAACGAGAAATATTTTTGGGTTTTCCTTTAATACTATGAACTAATTAAACATGAAAGCAAAAGCAAAAAAGAAGCAAGAATTTTTTTGGATTTTCAAAGTTTTTCAAACACACAAAAGGAAAATAAAATAAAGTGAAATATGTATATACAATGAAAACGATGAACAACGACAAATGGAATGAATGTGTGAACATGAATGTAATGTCGGCAAGAATACATACTCCCCAAGCTTAGGCTTTTGGCCTTACTTGGTCTATGGCCACTGGAATAATCCATCAGGTCTGAGGTAGAACTGGTCTTGTTGCGGCACTTGAGCATCCCATGGATGGACCTCAGGCTCCGCGGCTGCGAGGGGGGCCCTTTACGCAGTGATGTCTTCTAGCAATATGAAATATCTCCACCTGGCATGAAAGTTGAACAAGGCATGTGCAGGCCACACAATAACATCACGAGAATCCTCATTAAATACCAAGTTGTAACGATTAGGTGAGGAGGTTCAGGGTTATCAATGTAATGGTGATCTATCATATTGGTGGTCTAGATAAACCTTAGGCAACACAAGATCAAACCTTAGGCAACACAAGATCATCATGACGGATATTAATTTCAAAATGTGAGGAAAGGCGAGTAGCATAAATACCACTGTGAATCCTGCTTCTAGTTCTATTAGTGTGCAATCGGCGTGCAATAATGCCTCCCAGGCTATAAGTTCTATCACCAGAAAGTGCACAACATAAAATGGCGAGGTCAGGGGCACTGAGTGTGCCAGCCTCCTGCCTAGCAGTTAAACTTTTTCCTATGAATAAACAAAAGTAGTGCACAACAAGAAAATGCCAACTAGTGAATCTTCCCTTCGACAATCCTCTATATTCTCAAACGGTTAAAGTAAGGAGGAAATCCTTGAACTCCTAAGGTCGAGGCTCCCTCAAGTTTCCCTCGAAAGGGATCATGCAAATATTACACAATTGAGCAAATGGTATTTCAAAGTGTTGAGCATATAAATCAAAAAGTACCAAGGAGGATCTTGTCTAGACATGAAATGGAAATTTTGCACAAAGGAATTTTGAAGGTGGTGGTACTAGTCACACTCATCTGCGATGAAGTTTGTCAAACCAACATTTTCCATGAATTGTGTGAACTCGTGTTGGAAACCGGCTTCGCTCATGAAGGCATTGTGTGGTCGACGCATGGCCGAACCTCCACCCTACGTGGAAGGTTAAGGTCGGATGCTCCACCAGCAACTCCCTTGGGACTTCGGCTTGAAGAGCCTCTCGTCAAGAAGTTCATCTTCCTAAGAGAATTTTTATGAAATTGTTGGGTCACACAAAAAATGTCAATAAAACTTAACAAAATTGATAGCAACTACTCCTACATGTGTCTAGAGGCTATATCAAGCATTCAAACTACTTAGAACCAAATGAATACAACATGCAATCTCATTTCTAGAGGCACCAACAGTAGCACAATAAGAAAAATATAATCCAATAAAACAAAAAATAATTGTACCAATGGAGGAGTCACATACCAAGGAGCAATCCCCCAAAACAGTTTTGGAAATGGAGTTTCGAGCAAAGAGATCGAAAAATCTCAGGTTTGGAGGCAAGAACACGAGAACAAGAGCTACCATGATTTTTTCTGCAGGAAGAAGAAGAAGTGGGCAGGTGGACTAAGTGAGTGGGATCATGCCACGACCTGGGGGTGGTCGTGCCCTGTTGTCTTGTGGACAACAGGTGCACCACCCCTGGGGTTTCTCCAGTGCCAAAAAATCTTAAATATTCAATAAAAAATTAGGGTAAAATTTTATGACATTCAGAGCACTTTTATTTTATGGTCATTTTTTATTGCATGAATAATTTAGAAAATAGGATAATCATAGCACTATCCTTTATTAAACTTCAAATAATAGAGAGTAAACTATGATTATCGAAAGTGTGTTTACGAAATTCATCGACTACATGCCCCTAAAAAAGAATCCATTAATATGGTTGATCTATTCTTATTAACAAAATTGTTTTCATGTAACATGAAATCGAAGAAGTTTTGTATAACACTAAGTTACCTCAACCGAGATATGCATTGCCCCAATAATAAGAGTTTGATACTTCTTTTCAGGTACTAGAAGAGGTAATTCAAAACCTCGAATAGTGATTGTCATAATCTTTTCAATAGAATTGATACGATTCACTTGGTTTCGTTTCTTAGAAAATATACTTTATTATTGACATGAAAGGTGATCTCGCTTTTGTTGCAATCAATAACAGCCCCTGCAGTATTAAAAAAGGGTCTACCAAGGATTATTGGCATGTTTTCATCCTCGGGCATATCAAGAATAACATAGTTTGTTAAGATAGTAACATAAGCAACCACAATGGGAACATCGTCACAAATACCGATAGGTAAAGCAGTTGATTTATCAGCCATTTGCAAAGATATTTTAGTGGGTATTAACTTATTCAAATCAAGTTTCCTATATAGACAAAAATGCATAACACTAATACCAGCTCCTAAATCACATAAATCAGTTCTAACATAATTGTTTTTGATAGAGCAAGCTATAGTGGGTTTTCCTGGATCTCAGAGCTTTTGAGGTACTTTCCCTTCAAATGAATAATTTGCAAGCATAGTGGAAATTTCAGCCTCTGGTATTTTCCTTTTATTAGTGACAATCTCTTTCATGTATTTAGCATATGGAGGCATTTTCATAATTTCAGCCAAAGGTGTTCTTAAATATAAAGGTCTAAGCATTTCAAAAAAGTGGTTAAATGCTTCTCATCTCTATATTTCACAGTTTTACTAGGAAATGGCATGGGTTTCCAGACCCATGGCTTTCTTTCTTTCTTTACCATGTTTCCTAGCAACAAAGTCTCTTTTATCATATCTTTTATTTTTAGAAGATGGGTTATCAAGCTCAACTTCAGGTTCTATTTCTACATAATTACCATATTCTTTATTACTAACTGGTGGAGCACCAACATGATTATCATTAACATCATTACTTTCAATATCAGAATCACTAGATGAATGTTCATCACCAGATTGTGTCTCAGTATTAGAAATAGAAACATTATTAGGATTCTGAGGAGTTTTTTTTTCTAAGGTAGGTTCACTAGGAGCATGAATAGGCCTATTCTTTTTCGTTTTTCTCAATGTTGGGGATATCGCTTGGAACTTATCGTTCGATCGAGGATAAGGGTAAATCGCCGAATTTATCGGCAAACCGGACGAGTTATCGGCATATCGGCCGATTTATCTTATCGGTCAGACACCGGTAAGCGATAAATTGACCGATTTATCGGCATATCGGAGGATATCTTGACCACTACCTTTTCTTCTTCCTAGGTGAACTGGGTACATCAGTATTAACTAACTGAGAATCTTGCTCAATTCTTTTAGGATGACCCTTAGGATACAAAGGTTCCCGAGTCATTTTACCTCCTCTAGTCATTACTCTAACAACATGATAATTCATTTTACTATTCATTTCATTAAGCAAGTCATTTTGTGATTTAGAAACTTGTTCTAACTGAGTTGCAACCATAGATGCATGTTTACATAAGCCCTTAACATCATTAGCAATTCTCATCATCGTATTAGTCAAATGTTCAATCATAATGGCATTACATTTCAATTGATCACTAGTTTGCATATTGAAATTTTCTTGCTTAACAATAAAATTATCAAACTCATCCAAGCACTGATTAGGAGACTTATTATAAGGGATATCACCTTCATCAAATCTATAAAGAGAACTTACCTCCATTACCTGTGACGGGGTATCAAGTCCATGTATTTCTTCAATAGGTGGTAAATTCTTAACATCTTCAGCTTTAATACCCTCTTTGTTCATTGATTTCTTTGCCTCTTGCATATCTTCTGGACTAAGGAATAGAATAGCTCTGTTCTTCGGAGTTGGTTTGGGTAGTGATTCAGAATGTGTCCAATCATCGACATTTTTCAATAGATTATCCAATAATTCACGAGCATGTTCAACTGTTCGTTCCCTGGAAACACGACCAGCACAACTATCTAGGAAATCCCTGGAAGCCTCGGTTAGTGCATTATAATAGATACTAGGTATTTCATTTTTCTTAAGTGGATGATCAGGCAAATCATTTAACGGCCGGAGGATCCTCCCCCAATCTTGAGGGAGATGTTCTCCCTCAAGTTGCACAAAGTTAAATAATTCATGTAAGGCAGCTTGTTTCATGTGAGCAGGAAAATATTTTTTAGAGAAGTTGTAAATCATATCCTGAGGACTACGCACACAACCAGGGGCAAGAATATTAAACCATTATGTAGCATCACCCTTTAATGAGAAGCAAATAATTTAAGGATATAGTAGTAGTGAATCTTTTCCTCAGGAGCAAATAGGGTGGCAATATCATTCAGTTTAGTAGAGTGCGCCACAACAGTTTCAGATTTATAACCATGAAAAGTATCAGATTATAAAAGAGTAATTAATTCAGGATCAACTGAGAATCCATAATCCTTATCATCAACAAAGATAGGAGAGGTAGCAAATTTAGGATCATGTTTCATCATTGCATTCAGAGATATTTGTTTCAGCTTCTTCATTAAAAAAGTAAGATCCTCTCTATCTTTACAAGCCAGTAATTCCTTAGCAATCTCCTCATCCAAAACATAACCTTCAGGTATATTAAGCATCTTAGTTCTAGTAGGAGTGCTAGGTGTAACAGGTGATTAAGCATTTCTATGAGTTGCATTTTCAATTTCTCTAGATTTAGCGATTTGAGCATCAAGAAATTCACCTAGTGGCATAGTTTCAGTTTCATCAAGCATAGTAGTAGCATCATCATAAGTATCATCTATAGCAGAAGCAGTGTCTGTTACTCGCGACATATCATATTGTACAACAGGTGGTGGTGTCGTAAGATGACTTAAAACAGAAGGTGAAACTAGTGCAGAGCTAGTTGGCATTTCCTTACCTCCCCTCGTCTTACAGGGAATAATCTTGGTCCTGGAGTCTTTCAGATTCTTCATAGTAACAAGAAGAGAGATAATTCCCAAGTGAACTCAATAAATAGAGCTATGCTCCCCGGCAACGGCGCCAGAAAAAGGTCTTGAGAACCCACAACTATAGGGGATCACGACATTCTTCGAGGGTAGTATTTCACCCAAATTTATTGATTCGACACAAGGGGATCCAAAGAATATTTAAGAGCCTTAGCAGTTGAGTTGTCAATTCAACCACACCTGGAAAACTAAATCTCTGCAGCGAAGTGTTTAGTAGCACAGTAATATGATAGTTTGATAGTAACGGTAACAGCAGCAATAGCAAAAGTAATAGTGACAGTAGTAGTTTTATAGTGATTGTAACAGCAACAACAACAATAATAACTTAGCAACAATAATATGAGAAAAGCGTAGGCATTGGATCGGCAATGGATATTTGCGTAACATTCATCATGTAACAATCATTACTTAGAGCGTCACAGAACTAGCTCCAAGTCATCAATATAATGTAGGCATCTATTCCGTAAATAGGCATACATGCTTATAATAAGAACTTGCATAGCATCTTTTGTCCTACCCTCCCGTGGCAGCGGGGTCCATAAGGAAATCTAAGGGATATTAAGGTCTCCTTTTAATAGAGAACCGGAACAAAGCATTAACACATGGTACATACATGAACTCCTCATACTACGGTCATCACGGGAGGTGATCCCAATTATTGTCACCTTGGGGACTACGGATCATAACACATAATAGGTGCATACAACTTGCAAGATAGGATCCAAAACACTCTCATATTCTTGGAAACACAATAGGTTCAGATCTGAAATCATGGCACTCGGGCCCTACTGACAAGCATTAAGCATAGCAAAGTCATAGCAACATCAATCTCAGAACATAGTGGATTCTAGGGATCAAGCCCCAATAAGTTGACTTGCTTACATGATAAATCTCATCCAACTCCATCACCATCCAGCAAGCGTACAACGGAATTACTCACTCCCGGTGTTGAGCATCATGGAGTTGTCGATGGAGAAGGTTTGATGATGACGAGGGCGACGAATCCCCCTCTCGGGAGCCCAAAACAGATTCCACATCAGCCTCCGAGAAAGAATAGGAGGTGGCGGCGGCTTCATATCGTAAAACGGGATGAAATCTTCTCTCTTATTTTTTCTCGGGGAAATGGAATTTATTGGCTTGGAATTAGGTCAGACGGCCGCCTGTGGGCCCCACAAGACATCAGAGCGCATCCAGGGGGGTGGTCGTGCCGTGTTGCCTTTTGGGAAGAAGGTGGCCATTCTCTGGTAGATCTTCGTTCCAATATTTTTATTTATTCAATAAAAAATCTCCGCAATTTTTTGTTCGATTCCGAGAACTCTTATTTCTGCAAAAAAATAACACCATGGTTGTTCTGCTGAAAACAGGGTCAGTCCGGGTTAGTTTCATTCAAATTGTGCAAATTAGAGTCCAAAACAAGAGCTAAAGTGTTTGGAAAAATAGATACGTTTGGGACGTATGAACTCCCCAAAGCTTAACTCATTGCTTGTCCTCAAGCAATTCAGTTATAAACTGAAAGTGATAAAGAAAAACGTTTACAAACTCTGTTGTTATTGTTTCCATATATATGCTTAGCTAATAATCTAGTTTTTAGCACAAGTCATGATGTAAACATACTAATGATAACACTTAGAAACTGCATTTATTCATATATGTTGCATAATCAACTAGCGAGCAATAATACTATATCTAAAATACCAACACTTTGTCAAAACAATCATGATGCAATATGATAAATGGTATCTCGTTAGCCCTTTCTCAGACCATAAAACATAAATGCAAAGCACCTCTAAAGTTCAAGCAACGGCTAAACATTGTAATTCAGGGTAGAAGAGATCTAGTCATGCTCTCAGGGTAGAGGAGATGGTGTTAGTGAAGATGTTGATGGAGATGAGTCCTCCCATGATGAGAGGAGTGTCGGTGATGACGAAGGCTTCGATTTCCCCCTCCCGGAGGGAGGTTTCTCCGACGGAATTGCTCTTCCTGAGAGAAAAAGTGCTCCTGCCCCGGTTCCACCTCAAGATAGCGGCGCTTCGTCCCGAAAGTCTTCTCTGTATTTTTTCTAGGGAAAATGGTTTCATATAGTAGAAGTTGGGCACTAGAGAGCCTTCGTGCGCTCCAAAAGGGGGCTAGGGCGCGGCGCCTGCCTTGTGAGCCCATATTGGGTATTCTTTGGCACTTCTTTATTCTAGTATTTGTTTATATTCCAAAATAAATCTCCATGAAATTTCAGGTCATTTGGAGCTTCGGAGAATAGCTATCTTTGTTGTAGCTCTTTTAGGTCCAGAAGTCTAGTTGCCGGCAATTTCCCTCTTCATTTGTATCTTGCAAATTAAGAGAGAAAAGGCATAAGAATTGCATGAGAAAGTGAAATATTGACCATAAACATTATAAATAGTAGTAGGAAAACATGATGCAAAATGAACGTATCAGCTCCCCTGTCGGTGACAAAACCGGCGGATCTCAGTTAGGGGGTCTAGAACTGTGAGACTAGAATCGATGGTCATAGGAGAAGGGGAAGGCGATGTTTACCCAGGTTTGGGCCCTCCTATGGAGGTAATACCCTACGTCCTGCTTGATTATATTGATGGTATAAGGGTTACAGAGTGGATCTACCATGAGATCGTATGACTAAAACCCTAGATGAGTTCTGTTGGTCTACAACCTAAAACCCTCCGGCTTATATAGACGTCGAGGGTACCTAGGGTTTACACATAGTCGGTTGCACATCAAAGGGAAAAAACATGCCTATCTACTGTCGACATCTTGGAGAACACGCCATGGCTCCTTGAAACTTCCGCCTTGGCAACGGGGCCACTGATCACCCAATGTTTATCCAGTGGCCCACATAGTCCGACCCATGAGAAACAGGTCGGCTATCCGAGGACCCCTAAAACCAGGACTCCCTCAGTAGCCCCCGGACTAGCCTCCGACGCCGAGGTATATCCGGACAATCTTGTACACCGAAGTCTTCGGCTTGCGGGGCGAGTCCCTCCATCCCTTCTTGTTCGGCAACCATCCTATCATCGGTGAAATCCCAAACGTCGCGGGAATTCTGGGCCCATAGTAATAGCGTTTCTTGGTCTTTGCGCATCGTGGAGAGACGAGCGGTTCAATAGCTTTTTACAAAACTTCCCCTCACACAAAGGAGGCACCACCCATTTAAACAAACTGAATCGAGGTCCAAGCCATATCTTCTTCTTCCCCATCGGAAAAAAGCCTCCAGCGAAAGGTCTCCACCAAAAATGGCAAGCGCCCCCAGTTCCTTCTCGCATCCTTACGGATCCCGTCCCGGGGACTGGACAAGCTGCTCCGTGTCGCTCCTTCGACTTCGTGACCTTGAGACCCAAGGGTACCTGCCCTCCTCGGATCTGACAGCTATCCGCGCCCGTTTTTCTTCATTTAACGGCGAGGCCCTCGCGGAGAATTTCCCCCATCCCCAAAAGGGGGAGCCTGTATGTTTTGTGCCTTTCCTCCTGCGGGATCTCGGGTTTCCCATTCATCCATTCCTGAGAGGGTTACTGGTGTTCTACGGAATCCAGCTCCACCACCTTACCCTAGGGTCTATTCTGCACATCTCGGGCTTCATTGCTCTTTGCGAGATGTTCCTGGGCTGCGAGGCACACTTCGAATTGTGGAGGAAGTACTTCTGCCTCGTTCCTCGCACTCAAGACAAGACAATTTTTGAGGTCGGTGGAGCCGAAGTATGCCGCATAGCGGGGATGGGATACCCCGTGGGGACGCCGAAGGAGTCCGAAGTATGGACTTCGGAATGGTTTTATATCGAGGACGTCCCTCTATTCGATCCAGCTCGGAGGGGTCTACCCGAATACTTCGACGCCCCTTTCAAGAAAAGGTACAACTGGCGCCCGAAGAGCCTGTCCCAAGAGGACAGCGTTGAAGTACAGCGCTTAGCAGCCCGTGTGAGGGTACTAGCCCAACACAAGCTGACCATGATGGACGTCATGGCCGCCGCCATCACCCGGTGCGTCCAACCCCTCCAACAGAGGATACACCCCTTGTGGTGCTACAACGGGACAAGCGACACTACTCGCTCCCGAAGACTGGGCCTCGCCGATCAAACAGCATTAGCCGCTGTACTTGCCGACCTATACAAAGGAGAGCAAGAAGATTTTATTTGGCGGTCGACAAAGGAGGGATACTCAAGCCACAATCCCATCGAATGGGTGAGCATTTCAACCCTGTGACCACAATTCGGGTTCTCAATTCGTCCCTTTTCGACCGAAGCCTTTAACTTTATGTGAACAGGAATGGAGGAGCTTTATCGAGACAGTTAACTGTCCGGCCCCTCAGCCCGAGGACTATTCCCATGACAATGATCCGGGCTTCCATGATGACCCGGATCTGTCAATCGAGCTCGAAGACGGGGTTTTCTACCAGGAGGGCCTTGACGGTTCCAAGGTGGCTATCATAGCCGATTACCCTGGATCCTTCCCTTCCCCTGCGGCAAGCAAGAAGAAGAAAAACTCGTCCCGCAAAAGGCAAGTATCCTCCACTGACCCAAACGCACTGGCTCCTACTCCCAAGCGTCGTAGATCCGCGCGACATACATCGGCCGCGGCGGCAGCGCCTGGGTCGGAAAACAACAAGGATCCGACAAATGAGCCGGTTGCGCGGGCGAGCCCACCTACGAGTTCATCCCAAAGATATTTCGCTCGACCGTTTGATTTAGTATCATGATTGATAAAGCCTCACAAGAGACCTCTTTGTCAAAATATTCAGGCAAAGAGTTCGGCCGTCCCCCACCGAGGATGTCGCCAGGATGCCCGGCGGTGCTCAAGACTCCCGACCTTCCGCTCATGCTGAACCTGCTATGGGGGGCCCCCACCGTCAATCCAGCCCCAACCGATTCTGGTGACGCCATATCCGTCACTAAATCCGAGGTTGGGAGCGCTATGCATCATCCGCGGCGACGAGAAGCCCTGCGTCATCCGGCCTTCTCCGAACAAGAGTTCGGTGCTCTGCGTACGGCGGACGCGCACCTCGGAGCCGCTCGGGCTGGGTTCGGGGAGGCCATGAAAATGATATCATCCAGCATGCAGGTGAGTAGTCAGTTATTAAAGTCTGAACACTTGTGTAAACCCAGTAGCCCCCGAGCCTTAAATTGGTCGGCACGACCGAATTAAGGATCCTTGTACGTTATTTACTGCTAATGCAGGCCTCGAAGCAACAAAGCGAGCAACTGGCCAAGGAACTGGAAGCCAGCCGAGCACAGGTCGAATCTGTGAAGGCCGAGTTGGAGCAAGTGAAGAGCTTTACTCGGGAGGCACATGGTGAGTATATCTGTACTGCTGATCTTAGTATATTCCCGTGCTGACGCAGGGGTACTATGTAGCAGCTGAATTAATAGGGCAATTACAAAGAGATTTGGATGTAGCCCGAGAATCTCAGCGATATGCCAAGTCCCAGCAAGAGGCTGGCTATCGTGTTTTGCAATGACACCTTGAAGAGAAGAACCGCCTTAAGGAGGAGAACAAACAGCAGGGTGAAGAGATTGAGAGCTTAAAGACTCGATTGTCCCAGGCCCTAGGAGAGAAACAGAAATTACAGAGGGGCATGTTCGGTAAGTGTGATTCTATCATCAGAAAGTATTTCCTATGCATGAAGCATAATACGCATGCCGTGACTCATGTATAGGTCTCCTATCTGGGCGACCCGAAGAAGAGATCGGGTCCTACCAGGGAAGCCTCCTGAAAGAGCTATCCGCCCTTCATGAGCGGGCTTGGAAGGCCATGAAGAACATGGTGAAAGCATTATGGCCCGCCGAGCAACCTCCGGAGGGGATGACCGAACTAGTTGATCGGTTCAAGGGAGCTCGAAGTAGGTTCGAGCTGTGGAAGACATCAGCTTGTCGAGAGGGAGCACGAGAGGCGTGGGCGACGATCAAGACCCGCTATACCGGGCTTAACCCCGAGCGTATGGCCCAAGTTGGACCAGTAGGGTCAGATGGACGAGAAGTGCCGCTCCACCTGGTATACGACCAAGTGATGCCTGCCGCCCGTCTCTCACAAGAAGATTGCTCCCTGGACACCATAATCGATAATCTCGATCGGCAGCCAGATGTATGATTATATGTAGCTATGTACGAATAATCAAGAAATTACTCCGTTTGTGTTCTAAACTTTGTCTTAACCGGCCATCGGCTTCGGCCTCCCGTGCTAAGAGCTTGGGAGTGTTCCTTGTAATTTATCACCCTAGGGGGACGAATTATGTTCGGGGAACCAGGCAATCCGGCCATGTGGTGCGAACAGACAGAAAGCACACAGGGAGATATGTTATATTACTGCTTAGCGTAAGAAACATCTTCCGAAGAAAATAGTACCTCTATCGATACCTTTCTTCAGGGTGCTACGTAAGTCGTAGGTAGAAAGCCGTATACTGTTAGTATGCGACTAAGGGCTTTTGTGAGAGAAGAAGCCCGAGTAATGGTCATAACGACCATAGTCTTATTAGTTGATTCCGTCGTAGCCGATCAATTGTCTTCTGAAGATAGCTAGCTTTTGGCTTCACCCGTCTGAGGTACGTATCTGGATGACCCGGTCGTAACAATCGCAGAGGTGCTCCCTTTACCCTCTAGCCGAACAATCGAGAACGTAGAGGGTAAGCACAGGAGCGAGGCAACCCAGCTTGGCAAAGACTTAGTTCGAATTGATGCATATGATGGCTTCGAAAAACGACAAGGAAAATATGCGGACACAATAAATGTGAATAAGTGCTTATAATATGAAAGCATTGGCTTCGGAAAGCAGCCCCCAGGTGCTGTGTTCGGATTCAACACTTAAAGGTGTATGCCAAAAATCTTAGTACAAGATCGGTTGAGCCGAACATGGAGTTGGGATGAAAAGGAAAGAGTTCGAACCTGCCAAAAATCAAGGTGGGAGGGAAATTAGAAAATAAAGAAGGAAAAAGGAAGAATGAAATAAAGGGTAAAGAGTGCGACGACACTGGTTTATCCGTAGAAGCGCCGAAGACGAGTTGCGTTCCATGGGTTTGGTTCAAGGCGGTGATCCGATGGGTCCCAAAGACGGTAAGCCCCTCCCATGAGTACTTCGTCGATTATGAAGGGGCCCTCCCATTTGAGTTTGACTTTATGCTTCTGCTTCTCCGGAAGTCGTAAGACGAGCTCACCCACGTTGTACGCTTTTGCCCTGACCTCCCTACTCTGGTAACGTCGAGCCTGCTGTTGGTAAAAAGTAGAACGAGCCCGAGCTATGTCGCGCTCCTCTTCCAAGGCGTCCAAGTCGTCTTGCCGATCTAACTCGGCCTCCTTTTCTTCGTATATGCGCACCCATGGTGCATCGTGAATAATATTACAAGGAAGGACCGCTTCTGCCGCATAGACCATAAAAAACGGTGTATATCCTGTTGATCTATTCGGGGTGGTGTGCAGGCCCCATAGAACGGAGTCGAGCTCCTCAACCCAATGACAGTCGGATTCGTGAAGACATCAGACCAAACGTGGCTTAATGCCGCTCATAATGAGACCGTTTGCTCGTTCGACTTGTCCATTGGTCTGCGGATGATAAACTGATGCATAATCGAGCTTAATGCCCATTTTTGTGCACCAGTCTTTGACCTCCTGGGCCGTGAAATTGGATCCATTGTCCGTTATTATACTGTGCGGGACGCCGTAACGGTGTACCACGCCGGATATAAAGTCGATTACTGGTCCGGACTTGGCTGATTTGACAAGTTTTGCCTCTATCCATTTGGTGAACTTGTCCACCATGACCAGTAGGTATTTATTCTTCTTGGTCCCCCCTTTAAGTGGTCCGACCATATCCAGCCCCCAGACCGCGAAGGGCCAGGTAATCGGAATAGTTCGAAGAGCTGTTGGGGGCATGTGACTTTGGTTTGCGAAAAGTTGGCACCCCACGCAGTGCTTGACAAGCGACTGGGCGTCTGTCCGAGCTGTGGGCCAGAAAAAACCAGCCCGGAAGGCCTTGCTGACCAAGGCTCTTGCTGCGGCGTGATGGCCGTCCATCCCTGCGTGGACTTCGGCCAAGAGCTGCCGACCTTCCTCCTCAGATATGCACCGCTGTAGTATTCCGGTGGTGCTTTTCTTGTATAACTCACCCTCATGTACTTTGTAGGCTTTGGATCGCCGAATTATGCGCCGCGCCTCCGTCTGATCGTCGGGGAGTTCTTTGCGAAGAAGGTAGGCGAGGAAGGGCTCGGTCCATGGCACGATTACTGCCATGACCTCATGAGCCGAAGGCGTTTCGTCCATGATGGCGCCGCCAATGATTTGATCGTCTGGTTCGTTTGTAGGGGGAACAACCTCGGCCGCACTGGTTAGATCGACGCCCTTGTGATCGTCCTGCCAAACCATGGAGGGCTTAAAGAGCCGTTCCAGGAAAGTGTTTTTTGGGACAGGGTCGCGTTTGGCCCCCAGGCGAGCCAGTATGTCGGTGGCTTGGTTGTTGTCTCTAGCGACATGGTGAAATTCCAGCCCCTCGAACCGTGCTGATACCTTGAGGACAGCGTCTCTGTATGCCACCATCTTCGGGTTTTTGGCATCAAATTCGCCGTTGATATTGGAGATGGCCAAGTTGGAGTCTCCCCGTACCTCCAGCCGGCGTATGCCCATTGATGCTGCCATTCGAAGACCATGCAATAGTGCTTCGTATTCGGCTGCATTGTTGGAATTGGCATACATAATCTGCAACACGTATCGGACGTTGTCGCCTGTGGGGGATGTGAGGATAACCCCAGCCCCCAGTCCGGCCAAAGTTTTAGAACCATCGAAGTACATTGTCCAGTGGGAGTATGTACCATATTCCCTTGGGAGTTCGGCCTCTGTCCATTCGGCGAGGAAATCTGCCAATACTTGAGACTTAATAGCTCGTCTTGGCTTGTAAGCGATTTCAAAGGGAAGGAGCTCAATAGCCCATTTAGCTATTCGGCTGGTGGCGTCCCTGTTGTTGATTATATCGTTCAGGGGCACTTCGGATGCCACCGTTACCGAGCACTCTTGAAAATAGTGCCTGAATTTCCACGATGCCATAAATACTGTATAGGCTATCTTCTGGTAGTGCGGGTATCTGGACTTGCATTGCGTTAGTACTTCTGATACGTAATATACCGGCTTCTGTATCCGGAATTTGTGTCCCTCCTCCTCTCGTTCGACGACGAGTACTGCGCTAACGACTTGGTTGGTGGCCGATATGTATAATAACATGGGGTCACCCGTGCCTGGTGCTGTGAGTAAGGGGTTACTTGCCAGGAGTGTCTTAATTTCTTCTAACGCGGCCCTTGCTTCATCGGTCCATTCAAAATTCTTGGTCCGTTTCAGCAATTTGTAGAGCGGTAAAGCCTTTTCACCAAGGCGGGAGATAAAGCGGCTTAGCGCCGCCATGCAACCGGCCATCCTCTGGACGTGTTTTAGCTCTGTGGGAATTGCAAGTTCCGATAGGGCGCAGATTTTAGCCGGATTTGCTTCTATTCCTCTATGGGAGACGATGAATCCGAGCAATTTACCAGCGGGAACTCCGAATACGCATTTCTCCGGATTGAGTCGTATGTCGTACTCGCGTAGGCTGGCAAAGGTTTGCCTTAGGTCGTCGATCAGATGGCTGACGTGTTTGGTTTTGATTACCACATCGTCTATGTATGCCTCGACTGTTTTACCGACTTGCTTTGCGAGACAAGTCTGGATCATACGCTGGTATGTAGCCCCAGTGTTTTTTAGCCCGAAGGGCATAGTGTTGAAGCAGAATGGCCCATAAGGGGTGATGAATGCTGTTGCCGCTTGATTGGATTCCTTCATTTTAATCTGATGGTATCCGGAATAAGCGTCGAGTAAATACAACGAGTCGTGTCCGGCTGTGGCGTCAATAATCTGGTCTATGCGTGGTAGGGGGAAAGGGTCCTTGGGGCAGGCCTGGTTGAGGTCTTTGAAGCCGACACACAACCGCCAGGATTTATCTTTCTTTGGTACCATAACTAGGTTTGCCAATCATTCAGGGTGTTTAATCTCCCGAATGAATCCGGCCTCTAGTAGTTTAGCTAGTTCTTCACCCATAGCTTGTCGTTTGGGCTCGGAAAAGCGGCGTAGGGTCTGCTTGACGGGCTTAAAGCCTGTGATGATGTTCAGGCTATGTTCGGCCAGCCGCCGTGGGATTCCGGGCATATCCGTGAGATGTCTCAGTTTTCTCGTAAGAATGTTCGCAGCGCCTCGTCCACTATGGGATCGAGCTGAGCTCCGATGGACGCTGTCTTGTTGGGGTCCGTCGGGTGCACCTGAAATTTAACGGCTTCCTTTGCCGGTTTAAAGGACGTGGGTTTGGGCCTTTTACTGAGGATCACATCGTCCCTGTCTACTGTTGACCGAAGTGCGGTCAATTCTTCTGCAGCAAAGGTCTCAGCTAGAGCCCCGAGGGCAAGCGCTGCTGTTTTGTTTTCGGCCCGTAGGGCTATATTCGGATCACTGGCGGTTGTGATAACTCCGTTTGGTCCTGGCATCTTAAGTTTCATATACCCGTAATGTGTTATAGCCTGGAATTTTGTGAAGGCGTCACGTCCCAACAGGGCGTGGTAGCCGCTGGGGAAGGGCACGATGTGGAAGAGGAGTTCATCGGATCGGTAGTTGTCGGGCGTGCCGAACACTACGTCCAGGATGATACGCCCTGAACAGCGCGCCTCTTTCCTCGGGATGATTCCCCGGAAAGTTGTGTTGCTGTGTTCGATTCGAGATCGGTCGAACTGCATTTTTTCTAGGGCCTCTTCGTAGATCAGGTTCAAACCACGGCCGCCGTCCATTAGCACCTTGTGTAACCTGAAGCCATCAATGATGGGGTTCAGGACTAGTGCGGTTGGTGAATGACCAGGAAGAATGGCTGGTCGGTCAGTGTCTCCGAAGGTAATGGGTATGTCTGCCAATGCACTTGTTGCTGGCACATGGTATACCTGCTCGAGTTCTTTAAGAGCTCTTTTGCTCTTGTGTCTTGAGGGGAACGTTTCGTAGATCGTCAGGAGTTCGACATTGTATTCTGGTGGCGATGTAGAGCGCCTTTTCGGTGGTGGTGTCTCAAGAATGGCTTCACTGCTTTTTGCGATCTGCCTGACGACCCAGCAAGCTCTAAGGCTGTGAGTCGGAGTTGTGTTCAGCAATACGGAGTGTATAGGGCAAGGTTTATCTAGTAGTCCATCTAGGACGGTATTGACCCCTGAAAGGGGCCTATTTCTCTTTTTGGCGGGCTCAAGTTGGGCTGGCCGCTTCGGAGGTATCTTCTTTTGCCGATCTCCTCTAGGGTATTCGGTAAAGGTTGGTTCCGAAAACAGCCGCTCGGCTTGCCAAGCGCTTTCCATGGCACAATACTTCTATACCAAAACTGACAGCTCGGTGAAGTCACGAATGTGCCGCCGCGCCAGGGCATTGAGAATCCCTTTGTCATGGCTGTTGCGAACGAAGGTTGCCATTATCTCTTGATCACTGAGGCCCTGTACTTTGTTTCTAGCGAGGAGGAGTCTAGCCCAGTAATGATGGACCAACTCTCCTGGTAACTGCTTAATGTCCCGCAAGTCCGTAGACTTGGGCTCTGCTGCGATGCTTGAGTGATCGGTTTGGGAGGTGGGTGGGGAAAAATTTAGTCCCACGCCACAACGGGGGTTCAGAATCACGGACTCCGAACTATGCGATAGGTCAGGGACCGGTGACGACCTGTTTCCGGAGCGAACTCCAGAGTCTAGGCTGCAGGCGAGGTCTTGGTGATTGGAGACTGGGGTATAAACCGTTTTTAATTCCGGTCGCTGGGGGGACGAGCCCCCGGCCGGACACTCGACGGTGGCGACAAGGTGGGTGACCGTGGGGATGTGAATCTCCCTATCGTCGGGTTTGAGCCCGAGCCGGTCATAGACCGGGATCTGGTCATCGACCATACGCATGGTCTCCATCCGATCAAATAACTCATTGAGAAACGAGGCGATGGTAGGATGCGTGTCGCTGAGGCGAGTGGGATCGGTATGCGGCGTCGCAGTTCCGGAGTCATGCGAGAGCGGTCCCAGATTCCGTTCAACCATGGTGGATCCGGTCACGATGACCGGATTGAGAGGTCCAGACGGTCCGGGGATAACAACCTCATCATCAGAGGCGGGGCCCGATGTCTTCGGCGTCGAGGCATCGGGATCTGCGGGCTCTTCTGTAGGAATCAAGGGTTCCACCAAAACGAGGCCCGTCGTGTGTGCACCGAGCGCCGAGCAGCCCGCGTAGTATAGACTGCACCCGCGAGCCTTGACGGCCGCCGCCAGTCCACTGGCGCCGAAGCTGTCGCCGCCACCGACCCTGCAGCATGCGAGTAGCAGGACTCCTCCATGCACCCTTCCATGCAGAGGGATGGCCGCACCGCCACCGCCTCCTGCTCCCACGCCGGCCTTGAGCACGTGAACGCGCAGGCTGCACTACTCAAGGCACGCGAGCTGCTCTGTTACCGTCCGACAGACACCGGCTACGATGGCTGGCTGGGCTGCATCACTGAACTCGTTACCGATGCCGGAGAAGCCCCGGCGCCCTCTCATTCGCTCCGCGCCCCGCCGTCTCGAGCTGGGCACGTGGCGCACGGGGCATCACCGCCGCCTCCCCTTCACGACGAGCCAGCCAAGCCTCAGCGCGACGCATGCCCGTGCGACCCACCCTGCGAAGCGCCTCTGTCGGCAGAGGACGAGGCTAGCTGCCAGATCGTCTTTTTCACCGCGCGCCGCCTGACGCGCGGGTGATCCTTGAGCAGCAACGCCAGTGCCAAGATAGGATCTTCCAACCTATTGACATAGTGCCAAAGTGCCAGTTGTTGTGTTTGCTTGTTTTTTACTTTGCAGAATATCAGTACCAAACGGAGTCCAATCGCGACGAAACTTTTTGGAGATTTTTTTTGGACCGGAAGACATCCAATGGGCCAAAGAAGTGCTAGAGAGGTGGGTCATGGAGACCACAACCCACCAGGGCGCGCCAGAAACCCTAGAGGAGTCGACGAAAAACACATCCAGCCGCCGCAAGTTCCAGAACCTCGAGATCTAATCTAACACCATCACGGAGGGTTTCATCCTCCTCATTGGTGCCTCTCCGATGATGCGTGAGTAGTCCACCATAGACCTATGGGTCTGTAGGCAGTAGCTAGATGGCTTCCTCTCTCTCTCTTTTGATTCTCAATACAATGGTCTCTTGGAGATCTATTTGATGTAAACTTTTGCGGTGTGTTTGTTGGGACCCGATGAATTCTGAGTTCATGATCAGTTTCTATCCATGAATATTATTTGAGTCTTCTTTAATCTCTTATATGCATGATTAATTATAGCCTCGTATTTCTTCTTCGAATCTTTGGTTTAGTTAGGCCAACTAGATCGTTTTTCTTGCCATGGGAAGAGGTGCTTTGTGATGGGTTCGATCTTGCGGTGTCCTCTCCCAGTGATAGAAGGGGCAGCGAGGCACGCATGTATCGTTGCTATTAAGGATAACAAGATGGGGTCTATTCCTACATGAATAGATCTTGTCTACATCATGTCATTGTTATTATTGCATTACTCCGTTTTTCTCCATGAACTTAATACACTAGATGCATGCTGGATAGTGTTCGATGTGTGGAGTAATAGTAGTAGATGTGGGCAGGAGTTGGTCTACTTATCTTGGACGTGATGCCTATATAATGTCGCCTTGGATATCATCATGGTTGTTTGATCTTCTATCAATTTCCCAACAGTAATTTTCACCCACCGTCCGCTATACTCATCAGAGAAGCCACTAGGGAAACCTACGGCCCCCTGGTCTACTTTTCCAATATATTGTTTTCTGATCTATCTTTTTGCCGCTTTTGTTTTCAGATCTATTATTCCAAAAACCCAAAAATATATTGCTGCACTTTTTATTTGCTCTTTTTATTTTGTGTTCTTGAGAGATCTATCTCTCCAATCTATCACTACCTAATCTATCTTTTTACCGTAGAGAGATTGACAACCTCTCTTTCGCGTCGGGTTGCAAGTACTTGTTCTTTGTGTGCAGGTGCTATTTATTAGGTGGTGGTGATCCTCCTACTAGTTTGATACCTCGGTTTCATAACAGAGGGAAATACTTACCGTTGCTGTGCTGCATCATCCCTTCCTCTTTGGGGAAATACCGAAGCGGTTTCAAGGCACGTCAAAGGAATTTCTGGTGCCGTTGCCGGGGAGGAAACGGTCTCTTCTATGTGCCAATCTCTAGCGCCGAGGAGACACCATCATCATCCTTTGTTGTATCACTTTGCTATGCTAAGGTTTTTCAAAATTTGGACCCATTTAAAACTTTTTGAGTGCAAGTGCTTGTTTGAGTTGTTTGATGTTTGTTTGTTTGGATGATGTGTTCTGGCACTCAAGGATTCTTCTTCCTCTCTCAACACTCACTTCCTTGACACAAACTCCATGCCCAATGATCATGCCATGTGTATAGTACCTAAAACTATTTTTTTAATATTACTTTGGCCAAAAAGGATTTATTCAAATTAGGTTTTCAAAAACCCCTAAGTTGAGGATTGTACTACAAGTCCTCAAATTAGTAGATTGTTTTGCCACAAAGACTTTATTGGGAACCTAATATATATAAGACTTTCCAAAACCACCAAAAACTATTTTTTAATATTATTTTCCTATTTCATTTAATGGCTTTTATTTAAGGCCAGAAATGGTCTTTCATAGGGAAAAATATTTTTATGCTTTCAAAATATTTGAGAAAATTTAGGGAAACTCAGTGGACATATATTTTCCATATATATGAGTTTCAACACATGGTCATGTTAAAAATATTGGACAAAACCTTACAAAACCCTTTCTGTTTGTTTCAAGCTTTTGAAATATTTCTATAAGAAATGTTCTCAAATAAATCCAGGAAAATTCTAGCAAGTCACATATGCGCAATGTGATGATCTTGCCAATTTTCAACCCTATCCAAATTATTCTGTTTCACCAAAGTATCCGAAAACTATTCCTGTCTAGAGACAAATTTGAGCAAGTCTGAATTGTCAAGTATTTCCAATTGATCTCATAATTTGCACACATGCTCTAATCCCCAAATAATGCCACCACACCAAGTGGTGCATTTAGGAGAATAAATCAGCAGGATTGGATCTAAGAAAATCAGCTTCTGCCCATTTCTAGGGTTTACCAAGTTTACATTGGCAAACTCTTTCAATGGAGCTCAGACCTAGTGATCCTCCATATTTTTGCTTTCCATTTGACACTGTTAAATATCACTGCAAGTAGGGAAGTTTGTCTGGCCCAAACCAGCATCAAACACCTTTTGGTGATTTGGTAAAAACCATATTCTGACCCCTTCCACTATTCTCCTTCACCTCATCTTTTTACCACAGCTCAGAGCAATCCCTCGCCACCTCTGGTAAAAACCCTGGCACCTAGATGCATGATTGCATCGGTGGAAACCCACTTATCCCTCTCTAGACAGCCCCTTTCCCACCTTTCTCTCTTCTCTCTCTCACTCCTGGCTAACTCCAGAGCATCCAAGGCTCTTTGACAATTGTTTACTTCCCCCTACGGCTGGTGGCCGCAAGTGGACACGCCAGAGCGCGTCAAAAGCTCTGGCATGCCGGCAAAAGTCGCGCTCTGGAGCGCGCAGCCGTGCTCCAGAGGGTTGACCCCGCGTCCCCGACCACCTCAGATCCCCCTCATGCGCCAGAAGCCGTGTCTCGACGTCCGCAAGACACCAGGACAACGACCCCCTCCTCCCTCTCTCTCCAGCGCCCCCTGCAGCGCATGCCCGACGCCGCTCCTCTCGGCCAATCCCCTCGCTCGCACGCGCGCGCTCTCCTCTCTTCCCTTGGCCCTAGACCGACCCCAGGAACACCACAGGCAAGCCCCCATGAGCACTCTCCCTCTCTGGCGACGGCAGCAACCTCACCGGCACACGGGTCCACAGTGCATCGTCGCCCCCTCTATAAAAGGCTTCCACGAGCCCCTCTCTCCCCTCTGCTGGCTCTCTCTCCTCCCCAATCGCCCTCCTGTACCACCAAATCGGCCCCGAAGTCGCCTGAGCTCGAGATCGAGCCCGAGCTCCGCCGGCTCGGCTCGCCAGAGATCTCCGGGTACAGGTCTCCCCCGGCCCTCATTCTTCTTCCCCTGCTCCTTCCTCAGCTCTCTGATGAACCCTGCTCCCTTCCCCGTGTCAATTGCAGCCTGGAGCGTCGACTTCGAGCTCGGCCCGAAGCCTTCTGCCGTGGCCACCTCGTCGCTGGCGAACGAGAGCTTCCCGGTGCCCCTCTCCACCATCGTTCGGTTGGCGATGACATCCTGAGCAGGACGGTGGCACCAGCTCCTCCCCTCGACCCCCACATTGCTGGTAGTGAGCTCCGCCTCCCCTCTGTCCCGAGGTGGGAGATGACAGGTGGGACCCCCTTGTCATCCCACACCCCTCTCTCCTCTCTCCCTGTCGCTGACGCTGGGGGCCCGCGCGTCAGGTTTGAACCTGGCTGCTCAGCTGGGCCGGCTTGGCCAGTTCGGCCCGGTTCGGCTGGCCATTTGGCCAATGGGCACATTACCCATTTTTCTTTTTCTTTTCTGTTTAAACTTCCAAAAATTCCACAGATTCAAATTCTTTTCCAAATTCAAAAATAATTCCACCACAAATCTTGTATTATTCTGTAGTATTTAATAATGCCACTTGTGAAATTTATTGTAAATGTTTTATGGAGTGCTTTTTTTAAAACCTAGTTTTGATTATTTTTAACCTCTATTAAAATAGTTTTCAAAACCTTTTTCACTTCAAAACCAGAGACAAATATTTTTAGGGTATAGTATAGTATTTTACAAAGTGCTGTATCATTTTAGAAGTGGGTTATGTGCTCTGTTTTTGCTGTGTTCTTATTTTTGCCCGTTATTATTGCATCGATAGATTGCGTTGTTGACGAGGGAGTTGGATCCGAAGACTTTGTTTAGTGTCGTCAAGGGAAAGGCAATGTTCGGGTGCTTACCTCGGGTATGTGATATACCGCGAGTCGTGGCTTGACACGGAAGTTCCTCGAGTCTTGTGGGTAAAGTGTGCAACCTCTGCGGAGTGTAAAACTATTCAAATAGACGTGTCCACGGTCAAGGACAGTTGGGTGGTCCTGCTTAAACTATTTCCAGGATGTTTTCACCAACTTGGCGTGTGTGTGAGAAAGATGGAATACTCGAGACAAGTTGGATGACTTGACATGATGATTGAACATGAGATGTTCAGACCTTGATTATATTGATATATGTAACCTGTCTACACGGATACTTGTATCCTCATGATGCATGCTACTTCAAGTTATTTTGATCATGTCATTGCATTCAAAATTAGATTTCTGCAACTTACCTACTTAGTGCTATATCATGCTTTGTTATACCTTGTTCCAAAACATGGGTTGCTTGCGAAAACATTGAAAGTACTCATTGGCTTGCCACTGGTTATTTAATTGGCTAGGCATGGAATTGCATGAATATGGAGAAGATTTTGTTGGTGACGAACATGCGAACTAGGACGCTTCCCAGTAAGAATGCCTGTAGGGTTAAGGCAGATGGCATGGGTTCACGCTTTCGTTCAAGATTTCCGTTGCTAGTTATGTTTGGTGTTTGGCCTTCATGGCCCTATCTATGTAAGACATGACCTCGAAGGTCTTTATTTGTGTAAGACGGTATGTGATACGGGGCACGCCTGTGTACGTCGATATTTCACGAATTGGAGGGGATCTCACGGAGAACACGAAGAACACAAGAGAAACACAAGAGGGAAATCAAACACTCAAGGACAACCTTCGGTCACACATCCACTAGAATCACACGAGTACACGAGTGTCACGGTCCACAATCAACAAAAGGATACAAGTAACGATAATCTTCTCGCTCCGGAGGAGGTGGTCTTGAATCCCGAGGGGATCTTCCCTTAGAGGGGCCTTGGCATCGCTTGGATCTTCTCTCAACGGAGGATAATCTCCTAGGGAGAAGGAAGTGATGGAGCTATGCTCAACAAAGTCTTTTGCCAAACAATAGCTAACCCTAGGAAGAGGGGGAGATGAGTTTATATAGTGCTAGTCACGAAGGGGCAAAGGGAGAGGGAGATACATGGGCCTCGGGCCCGTCCATGCGCGTAGGCAGGTGCCGGATATCCGGCCGGGGGCCGGATGTCCGGCCAGACTCGGGGGGTGCCGGAGGTCCGGTGCTCGGGCCGGATGTCCAGCTTGGAGCTGGTCAGAGAGTTGTGGACGCGGGTGCCTCGCGCCAGATGTCTAGGGCAGAGGACGGATGTTCGGGGTGTCAGGAGTGGCCGGATGTCCGGGCTTGAGCCGGATGTCCGGGCTGGAGGCGCCGTGTTTCACTTGAATTCCGAGGGTGGCGATCGGAAATCCGGGGCGGTGCCGGATGTCCGGGCTGGGGCCGGATGTCCGGTGCGTGTAGCTTCTGCTGCTGGCCCGTAGTGCTGGTGCAGTCTCCAGGGGCCGGATGTCTGGGGTCTTGGTCGGATGTCCGGGGCCTGGGGCATGTTCTAGCCACCGTTTGCATGTCCGTTCCCATGGGGACTTGTCCTTCACCACGAGCATCTTCTAGGCCTTCTTCTTTCCCGTCGTACCTGATCATGCAAAGGATCTCCGAATGAGGTAGCACCCAAGCTCCATGAACATCAAAGAGAGAATCATATAGGAGAGATGTCACCTCGTGTTCAATAGCGCGTGCCCTGGTCCTAGTCATGGGTCCCTTTGTGGCTTGATGCAATCGTGTAGAGTCCGTGGGGATGATGTTGGGATGCTCCGCATCATCTCCCCCCCCCTTGGGGAAGATCCGTCCTCGGATCAAGATCTTCATCACCATGGAAAGGGGATAGATCCGTGACGTTGAATGTGTCACTCACATTGTACTTGTCGCGGGGGATGTCGTTCTTGTAGGCATTGTTGTTGTAGCGTGCCAACACCTTGAAGGGACCGTCGGCTCGAGGGAGCAGCTTTGACTTGCGTTCGTTGGGGAAGCGGTCCTTGCAAAGGTGTAGCCACAAAAGATCACCGGGCTTGAACACCATGGGGTGCTTGTTGAGGTTGCGCTTGTTGGTGACTCGTTCCACTTGATGTTCAATCGTGCATCTTGTATCCTCATGCATCCTCTTGATGTAGCTTGCCCTTGCACTTGCGTCCATGTTGACGCGCTCTTGTAGAGGAAGAGGTAGGATGTCCAATGGGGACAACGGGTTGAAGCCGTAGACCACTTCGAACGGAGACTTGCCGGTGGTGGAGTGACTTGCGCGATTGTAGGCGTACTCGTCGATGGGGAGGCATTCTTCCCATTCCTTGATGTTCTTCTTGATCAACACGCGGAGTAGAGTAGATAGCGTCCGGTTCGTCACCTCCGTTTGTCCATCAGTTTGAGGGTGGTATGCCGAAGAGAATAGAAGCTTGATTCCGAGCTTGGCGCATAGGGTCTTCCAAAAGTACCTTAAGAACTTGACGTCGCGGTCCGAGACAATGGTCTTGGGGATGCCATGTAGTCGCAAAATGTCCCTACAAAAGAGATTTGCAATATGTGAAGCATCGTCTATCTTGTGACATGGAATGAAATGAGCCATTTTAGAAAAGCGGTCCACAACGACAAAAACGGAATCATGGCCATGTTTAGTTCGTGGCAAACCAAGCACAAAATCCATACTAATGTCTTCCATAGGTTGGAAAGGTATAGGGAGGGGCATATAAAGACCATGGGATTGAGCTTTTGACTTAGCTTTGCGGCATGTCGAGCACCGGTTGGTGAAGCGTGCAACATCATGAAACATTTTGGGCCAAAAATACTTGTTGGATAGTGTGGCATATGTCTTATCGCGTCCAAAGTGACCCATAAGTCCTCCATCGTGAGCCTCTTGCAAAAGCAACAAACGAAGAGAAGACTCGGGTATACACAATTTGTTAGCACGCATAAGATAGCCATCTTTCATATAATAGTTCTCCCAACAAGTTTTCACTTGGCACATAGTGTAAGGATTAGCAAAATAGGTATCATGCTCATACAAGTCTTTGATGTGCTCAAAACCAATAACATTCAATTCAAGTTGAGTAACTAGCATGCATTTGCGGGAAAGAGCATCCGCCACAACATTTTCCTTACCCTTAATGTATTTGATGACATAAGGGAAGGACTCAATAAATTCACTCCATTCGGCATGCCGTTTGTTCAACTTGGTTTGACCTTTTAAGTACTTGAGCGTTTCATGGTCGGTATGGATAACAAACTCATGAGGTCGCAAATAGTGTTCCCAGACATGCAAAACTCTCACCAAAGCATACAATTCTTTGTCATAGATGGGGTAGTTAAGTTGAGCGCCGAATAGTTTCTCGCTAAAGTATGCAATAGGGCGCTTCTCTTGCATAAGCACACCACCTATCCCATTACCACTAGCATCACAATGCACTTCAAATGTTTTATCAAAGTTGGGCAAAGCAAGCAAAGGTTCATGAGTGAGCAAATTTTTAAGTTCATGGAAAGCGGTGTCTTGTGTAGGACCCCAAATGAATGGTGCGTTCTTCTTGCTCAAAGCATGAAGAGGTGACGCAATAGTGCTAAAGTCTTTCACAAAACGGCGATAGAAACCGGCTAGTCCTAGGAAGCTACACACTTTTTGCAAATTCGTTGGTGTGGGCCAAGTTTTAATAGCATCAATCTTAGTTTCATCTACATGAACGCCCTTAGAAGATACTACAAAACCTAGGAAAACTACCTTCTCCCCACCAAATGTGCATTTCTCCATGTTTGCATAGAGTTGTTCTTTCCGAAGGATTTGCAAAACATCACGAACATGTGTAGCATGCTCCTGAAGAGACTTACTAAAGACAAGAATGTCATCAAAGTAGACCACAACACAATATCCAATGAGTGGTCGCAACACATAGTGCATAACACGCATGAAAGTACCCGGTGCTTCGGATAAGCCCATGGGCATAACCAACCATTCATAGAGACCAAATTTAGCCTTGAATGCGGTTTTCCACTCGTCACCCTCTTGTATGTGAATTTGGTAGTAACCACTTTTTAAGTCAATCTTAGAAATATAGTGGCACCACTAAGTTCATCTAGCATATCATCTAAGCGAGGAATGGGATGACGGTAGCGAATGGTGATAGCATTGAGAGGATGACAATTGGAACACATGCGCATACTACCATCATGCTTAGGCACTAGTATTACCGGAACCGCACAAGGACTCAAGCTCTCGCGTACATGCCCTTTATCTAGGAGTTTTTGGACTTGCCTTTGTATTTCCTTTGTTTCTTCGGGGTTGATGCGGTAGGGAGCCTTGTTCGGAAGCGGTGCTCCGGGGATGAGGTCAATGCGGTGTTCGATCCCTCGTTTAGGTGGTAGTCCCGGGGGTAGCTCATCGGGGAAAACATCTTGGAATTCCTGCAACAACATAGACAACACAAGAGGAAAATGTTGTGAAGGATTAGTCCGAACGACGTCATCTTTGCACACAAGTACATAGTGAAGAACGGTCGATGGGCTCTCATTCACATCCCTCAAATCTCGTTTGGTGGCTAAAAGAACTATATCTCTCATGTCCCTCATCGTGGAGTCGCTCATTTTTGGCTTGTGGCACTCACTCTCTTTGAGGTGGATCACTCTCTCACTTTTATCTCCACGATGGGATGAAGCTTGTTTGTCGGCGATGACTTGAGTTGGAGTCATTGGGCAGAGCACATATTGCTTTCTCTTCATCTTGAAGCTATAATTATTTGTCCGACCGTTGTGTGTGACGCCACAGTAAAATTGCCAATGTCTACCAAGTAGGAGGTGGCAAACGGACATTGGAACCACATCACACTCCAAAGTGTCTTCATAAGCGCCTATCTTGAACGAAACTTCCATGGTGTGGTCAACTTGGAGGGTTCCGGAATCACTAAGCCATTGGACCTTGTAGGGACGAGGGTGCTTTTTCTTGACCAATTGCAGCCTGGAACAAAGGTCTTCACTTGCCAAGTTGTGACAACTCCCTCCGTCGATGATTACCTTGACGGATTTTCCTTGGATGTCCGCCTTGGTATGGAAGATATGGCAACATTGGTCCTCGTCTTCTTGTTGTTGGAGCGTCAAAACTTTGGAAACAATGAGAGCGGGGCTCGAATCGTTGTCGCAAAAGATTTGCGAATCTTCATCTTCATTCACTTGGCAGTGTATGGCCACTTGCTCCAAAGCTTGCATCTCGCCGTCACTCATAGAGTCATAGGTGCCCTCGTCGAGGAGGATCATGTTGCGTTTGGTTGGACATTCGAAGGTCTTGTGGCCTCGACCTTGGCGCGTGAAACACTTGATGGAGCTTGTCTTGGCGGTAGCATCCATTGTTGGGGTAGAGGATGAAGCTCTCGGCTTGTAGGTGCTTGAGGTTGGGCGGCTTGACGAAGTCATCTTGTCCTTGTAGCTTGACTTGTCACCGGTCGGTGTTGTAGATTTCGTAGTTGAAGGGGTTATTGTCGTAGTAGCTTGGGCACTTGAGCTGTAGGTCTTGGATGAGAACTTGGAGTACTTGTATTCATCTTGCACTTGCCGTTCCGCCTTGGTTGCTTGATGCACAAGTTCGAGAAGGTTGGAGTATGGTTGGAAGTCAGCAATTTTCTTGACTTGGTAGTTGAGGCCATTCAAGAAGCGTTCCATTGTTTGCTCATCATCTTCCTTGACATTGGCTCGGATCATAGCGACTTCCATCTCTTGGTAGTACTCTTCCACCGACTTGGTGCCTTGCTTGAGTTGTTGTAGCTTCTTGAAGAGATCCTGGTTGTAGTGTGTAGGCACAAAACGAGCTTGCTTGAGATCCTTCATTTGGGCCCAAGTGGTGATGGGAGGTTCACCTCTCTCCCTTCTTCGCTCAATCACTTGTTCCCACCAAATAAGGACATAGTCTTGGAACTCAAGGGAAGTCATGGAGATCTTCTTCTCTTCATCATAGTTGTGTAGGCGAAAGATCTTGTCAACTTTGAGGGCCCATGACAAGTAGTCTTCGGGATCATTGCTTCCGGAAAATTTTGGCATTGTGAACTTGTGCTTGCCGAAGCGTTGTTCATCATTGTGGTGGGGGTGGCGAAATCCTTGTCTTGGAGGTGGATCCTCATTGTCATTGCCTTGAGCATGTTGACTTTTATCTTGTCCTTGCTCATCTTCATGGTCGGGTTCGTCGCGATGATCTTGAGGATGGCGACGAGGTGGACGCACTCGGTTGCGCCTTTCTTGGTGCTCCTCTTGGCGATGAGCTTCTTCTTGTCGTTGTCGACGAAGTTCTTCTTGTTGTGCTTGGCGAAGTGCTTCTTGCTCGCGATGAGCTAGGCGGTTGCGCTCCTCCAAGGCACGAGTAGCTTCTTGTAAAGCGCGATGTGCTTCAAGTGTGCGTTCATGACGGCGATGTTCTTCTTCTTCTCGGCGTCGTTGTTCTTGTTTTGGCGTTGGTGTTCTTGATCCAACGCATCTTGATCTTGTTGGCGGCGGCGTTCTCGAGCGCGGACGCGATCTTGCAATCCATTGCCATGAAATGGATTGTCTTGACGGTGCCGACCTTGTGGAGAACTTGGGCCGGAGTGTTCGTCACGATGATGATGACGCGCTTGTGGACTTGCGTCGGAAGAGTACGTCGTTGAGTTGTGACTTGTGTGACGACTCCTTGTTGATGTGGATGAGGAAGGTGCGCGAGTGACCATAAAGGACCGGAGCTCCTCCATTTGGCTTCAGAGCTTGGTGTTGAGGTATTCCCTTGTGCGCGTTTCAGATTCACGCAAGTTGGAGGCAAGTTGGTCGATGCGGTTATGCAAGACATCTTGAGCTTGAGTAATTGCCTTGTGTGCGCCGAAGAAGTGCAACTTGGTGACGTGGTTGTTCACGTCGTCTTCATTCTCCTCGAAAGCCGGGTTCGACATGATGTTCCTATCCATAGCACTCAAGAAGATATAAATAGAAGAGTGAGAATACAATACCAATTACCGTTCCAAAAGTTGAAAGTGGATCAAGATCACTCAATGTGCAAGTATGGCAATAGTAGAATTGGTACCGAAGATCGTCCTTCTCACATCTACACAAATAAGGCTTATGGAGTACCTTGGTTAGGATAGTGGCACAAATTTCAAGCAATTTGAAAGATAAGATTCAATAATGTTGAAAGAGATTCGTAAAATTCGCAAATGAGACAATGTAGATCAATAGCAATGGGTATACACGGAAACACCCGCACGGAAGAAAGTTGGGGTCATGCAACCAAGGATGAGCCAAAATGTGGAATCCACGAAAAATGCTCTCATTGCACAACACTAGAGAGACGGTAGCATGATTGCTCCCATGGGCATGATACACACTTCTGCACACCCTAAAATGAACCAAACGTGTCGTCTTTCTATTCCTGACTTGCTAAGTGTGTATGTGGCACGTGTCACTCGCTCGGGTAATCCAAGATGATCAATTATGTTATGCGAAACTTGCGATGCTATTGTCCTCTTGCTCTTTTGATCTTGCTTAAAAACTTTGCTTCTCTTTTCTTTTGTAATGATTTTTGTATGGTCACAATGCGGGATGTGCACACGAAGATAGCAATTATGTATGCGGGTACTACTTGAACACAAAAGATACCAATATGATACTGAAATGATACTAAGATATATTGACGCAAAGGAAGCTATGCGGACTATGGATCTCTAAAGTGCACAAGTAGCGTAGCCCGGCAATACTCAATGGCTACTCTCGATAGGCAAGTAACACAAAAAGGCTCGGGGTAACAATGCAATGGCAAGGGTATAGGGAAAGGTGACGTCGTGGTTACCGTCCTTGCTTATGGTGAGGTGACAATGAAGAATTGGTTGGCGACGGTCCGGGGCGATGATGAGCGGCGATGTCGATGAAGAACCACTCCTAATTAGCCGAAACACCTTAGGAAGTGGCGATGCTCGCGACTCAAAATCTCAAATGCAAATGGGTTGCGGAAGAAATGGTGGAAAGGTTGTGGAAGAAATGGAGGGAAGAACAAAATCTGTCAAAATGGGAAGCAAAATAGCTTTGTTGTTCTCCAGGGGCCGGATGTCCGGCAGGCCGGATGTCCGGGGTACGGGCCGGATGTCCGGGCCTCCCGAATCCAGATCCAATCTCAGGATCCCTATGAGCTAGAGGATGAACACGAAAAAATTTCGGTACAATTGGGGCGATTTGATGGTGGATAATGATGGGGATGGTGGGGAAAAGCTAGATCTACCTGTCCACAACGAAATCCACGGATCAAAATCAACAAAATGTCCTCAAATCAAATGAATCCAAGAAATTTGGTAGGGCTATTTTTTGGGGATTTTCGAAATTAGGTCAAAACAAAACAAAATTGGCTAGAAAACAGTGGGAGAGACTCCAAATTCGTGAGAAACCTTGGCTCTTGATACCAATATGATACAGGGCACGCCCGTGTATGTCGATCTTTCACGAATTGGAGGGGATCTCACGAAGAACACGAAGAACACAAGAGAAACACAAGAGGGAAATCAAACACTCAAGGACAACCTTCGATCACACATCCACTAGAATCACACGAGTACACGAGTGTCACGGTCCACAATCAACAAAAGGATACAAGTAACAATAGTATTCTCGCTCCGGAGGAGGAGGTCTTGAATCCCGAGGGGATCTTCCCTTAGAGGGGCCTTGGCATCGCTTGGATCTTCTCTCAACGGAGGATAATCTCCTAGGGAGAAGGAAGTGATGGAGCTATGCTCAACGAAGTCTTTTGCCAAACAATAGCTAACCCTAGGAAGAGGGGGAGATGAGTTTATATAGTGCTAGTCACGAAGGGGCAAAGGGAGAGGGAGATACATGGGCCTCGGGCCCGTCCATGCGCACAGGCAGGCGCCGGATGTCCGGCCGGGGGCCGGATGTCCGGCCAGACTCGGGGGTGCCGGATGTCCGGTGCTCGCGCCGGATGTCCGGCTTGGAGCTGGTCAGAGAGCTATGGACGCGGGTGCCTGGCGCCGGATGTCTGGGGCGGAGGATGGAAGTCCGGGGTGTCGGGAGTGGACGGATGTCCGGGCTTGAGCCGGATGTCCGGGCTGGAGGCGCCGTGTTTCACTCGGTTCTGGGATTGGGTCACCGGAATTCCGAGGGTGGCGGTCCGAAATCTGGAGCGGTGCCGGATGTCCAGGCTGGGGCCGGATGTCTGGCACCTATAGCTTCTGCTACTAGCCCGTAGTGCTGGTGCAGTCTCCAGGGGCCGGATGTCCGGGGTCTTGGCCGGATGTCCGGGACCTGGGGGATGTTCTAGCCACCATTTGCGTGTCCATTCCCATGGGGACTTGTCCTTCACCATGAGCATCTTCTAGGCCTTCTTCTTTCCCATTGTACCTGATCATGCAAAGGATCTCCGAATGAGGTAGCACCCAAGCTCCATGAACATCAAAGAGAGAATCATATAGGAGAGATGTCACCTCATGTTCAATAGCGCGTGCCCTGGCCCTAGTCATGGGTCCCTTTGTGGCTTGATGCAATGGTGTAGAGTCCATGGGGATGATGTTGGGATGCTCCGCATCAATATGTATGGATGTAAGACTCTTGTTATTGAGCTTGTGTGTGTTCAGTGAGCATTGATCTCTGGGATCACTATACACGTGCATTCCGTGATCACGACTTATGAGTCGGGGTCCCCACAGAGCTAGTATCAGATCCATCCTGACTGTAGGAAGCCTTAGTTAGCATGGACATTAGTTAGGACAAAACCATTTTCAAAGCTATGCCTAGTACCTAAACTTAGGAGTTTCTACACTTCTTACCTTTTCTATGTCTACTTTCAAAACTCTACTGACTCCTCTCCCCTAAACCTTGTAGATGGCCGTTGTACCCGAACCCCTCCTAGCATCCGGCTTTCCCCTACTCCTTGAGGATAGCCTGGAGAAGTGCCAGTATCGCCAACCACCCATTTTCCTCTACCACGAGCACTTGGTCGATGCCGTCACGAAGGAGTACCACGTTGACGTGGTCGTAAAGGCAAACGACTCCCCGATGAGTTGGTTCTTTCAGGGACCACAGATGGAGACCCTAGCGCTCACAGTCGAGACGGCTGCACGCAAGGCACTTATCCACCTTTGAGACATCATTCCAGAGATGGCTGACGAGCGAGCCACTCGCCACCTTCCTTTCAAGAAGGATGAGAATGGCGAGAATTAGACGTTGATTCCATCCAACGAGGATGGGATGCCACTCAGGTTCGAGACCTACTTCAGCCTCTCCACCGACAGTCTGGCTCACAACCTGATTAAGGAGTCCGTGAAGCTCCGCGAGGAACTTCACCACACCCGAGAGCTACTCCGTCAAGCCAAGATGAGGCCAGACAAGATCAAGAAGGATGGAGCCCCCGAGGGACGACCAACTGTCGCTTACAGAGGAGGAGTACCCCCAGCTAGAGGTGCACCCACACGTCGTCGTTGCATGAGTGCGAAGGAGTACCGCGAGCTCTTCACCGTGCCACCGGCGAAGCACCGCCAGGATGGACCTCCTCGTTCCCCGACCCTCTCGACCGGAGACGACGCCCGTACGGATGAGACCCTGAGGAGCGTGAGTACGAGACCGAGCACACCACCACTTGAGTCCGAGAACCCCTAGGGTAGGATCAGTCATGTAACCCTCATGCGAAGTCGAGTCTGTGTAATGGTTCATATGAAACCATGTTTGCTTGTTGTTTGTGTTCCGATGCAAGTTGCACTTTTGCCTTAGGCAACATGTAAGCAACTCCATCATCCATCTTTTCTTAACATAACATGTTTGGTCCTTCGACCTATCTTTGTTCCCACTTGCACTATACCAACCCCCTTAGGCGCGCTTTCTCTATTGCTACTTTCCACCTCGTCTATCCCAGTTGTTGGACTTGGCTGCTCCAAACAGGATGGTGACTGCAACCCGCAATAGCTCCTTCACCAACCCTGAAGCCGGCAACTCCAGCCAACAACAGGGAGATGGTGGGGTTGCTCACGCCGGAGATCACCTAGAGCAGCCACATGGCGACATTCCCCCGCCACCACCTCCATCGGAGAACATGACCATAGCTCAGTTTCTCCAAGTTCTTCGGGAGGAGTGCCAAGCCAACACCGCCGCTATCCGGTAGATGGCTCAAGTCCTTATGAGCAACCAGCAGCAAGGCAGGAACGGCAATGGCCGCTCCACCCTGTCTGAGTTCATGAGGAATTCGCCCCCAACCTTCACCGAGATGGCTGAACCCCTGGATGCCGATGACTGGATCCGCACCATTGAGGACCTCCTTGCACTGGTTAACTGCAACGAGGATCGTGAGAAGGTGCTTTATGCCTCTCACTGCCTCAGAGGTACCGCCAGAGCTTGGTGGGATGGGTTCAAGGTCATGCAAGGCGACCGCGTGATCACCTGGGCTGACTTCAAGGAAGGATTCCGCACCGCCCACATTCCTTCTGGGATCATGGCTATCAAGAAGAGAGAATTCCGAGCGCTGAAGCAAGGAACTGGCTCTGTCAAGGAGTATATGCAGAAGTTCAACCTGCTGTCGAGCTATGCCCCTGAAGATGTCAGCACTGAGGCCGCTAAGATGGAACACTTCATGGAAGGACTCCAGCAAGCCATGCAGTATCAACTCATTGTCTACGACTGTCGGACCTTCTTCGACCTGGTGAACAAGGCTCTCATGCTTGAAGACAAGCGTCGTGCCATGGAAGACACTCGCAAGTGCAAGATGATCAGCAAGGGTAGTTCCAGCAACCAGAAGCCTCGCCCCTGGCAGCCAAACCCAGCCAAGCCAACCTACCAGCCTCAGCAGGCTAGGCCTCCTGCACCTCGTCCGAGCTACCAGCCTCAGCAGTATGCCAATCCTAGGCCAGCTTACAACAACCCCAATAACAACAATGGCGGCAGGAACAACAACAAAAACTCTGGTCAGATCACGTGCTTTGGATGTGGTCAGCCTGGACACATCTCTAAGCAGTGCCCCAACAAGAAGCCAGATGAACCGCGCGCCAATGCGCCAAACCAAGGTCAAGGTCGTGGAGTACCACCAAGGAACCAATCTCCCTGCAACCATCCCAACAATGGCAAGGATCGTGTGAATCACGTCACCGCTGAGGAAGCCCAGGAAGACCCAGACGGCATACTAGGTACGTTCCTCGTCAACTCAACCCCAGCAACTGTTCTGTTTGATTGTGCAGCTTCGCATTCTTTTGTTACCCAAAAGTTTGCACTAGAGAGTGGTATGAAGCCTACACCCCTGGGTAGCCATATGTTGATACAAACCCCGGGATCAGTTATGAGGTCCAAGATAGGATGTAAAGGAGTTGGGATTGTCATCAATGGAGTAGAATTCCTAGCAGACCTTATCATCTTGAAGTCGCAAGGCTTGGATGTCATCCTAGGCATGGACTGGTTAACCAAACACCAAGGCTTGTTAGACTGTGCCAAGAGGACTGTTACCATGACCAATAGCCAAGGAGTTGAAGTCAAGTATGTCCCCAACCCTGCCTCCGCTCAAGCCCCTCAGGCTAACTGTCTGTCGGGAGTTGAGTTGGAACAAGTGCCTGTGGTATGTGAATACCCGGTTGTTTTTCCTGATGAACTGCCCGGAATGCCTCCTGACCGTGACATTGAGTTCATCATTGAGCTAATGCCCGGAGCCGGACCCATCTATAAGAAGCCCTATAGAATGGGATCCAAAGAGTTGGCTGAATTGAAGAAGCAACTGATAGAGCAGCTCAGAAAAGGATTTATTCGCCCTAGTGCCTCTCCTTGGGATCACCTGTTCTATTTGTGTCGAAGAGGGACGGAACTATCCGACTCTGTGTCGATTACGTTCTCTCAATGAGGTCAGAATAAAGAACAATTATCCACTTCCCAAGATTGAAGAACTGTTCGATCAGCTAAATGGTGGCAAGGTGTTTTCCAAGATTGATCTCAGGTCCGGGTACTATCAGTTGAAGATCAGACCCCAAGACATCCCGAAGACGGTATTTGTGACCCGGTATGGCCTGTATGAATACACGGTCATGTCATTTGGGTTGACCAATGCCCCAGCTTACTTCATGTACCTCATGAACAAGGTCTTCATGGAATATTTGGACAAGTTTGTCGTTGTCTTCATCGACGACATACTCGTCTTCTCCAAATCCGAAGAAGAGCATGCGCAACACTTGAGATTGGTGCTAGACAAGCTTCGAAAGCACCAGCTTTATGCCAAATTCAGCAAGTGCGAATTTTGGCTGCATGAAGTTAGATTCTTGGGTCATGTGTTGACTGCAGAAGGATTGTCAGTGGATCCTACCAAGATTGAAGCCGTGACTGAATGGCAATCCCCAAGCAATGTGAAGGAAGTCAGAAGCTTCCTCGGACTCGCGGGGTATTACCGCAAGTTCGTCGAGGGATTCTCGAGCATTGCCCGACCCATGACTCAGCTTTTGAAGACGGACAAGAAGTTCAAATGGACGCCAAAGTGCGAAGAAAGCTTCCAAGAGCTCAAGAAGAGATTGACAGTAGCCCTGGTTTTGGCCACCCCTGATATTCACAAGGAGTTTGTGATATATTGTGATGCATCAAGAACCGGGCTTGGTGGTGTTCTGATGCAGGAAGGCAGAGTCATAGCATATCTATCCAGACAGCTACATCCTCACGAAGAGAACTACGCCACCCATGATCTTGAGTTGGCAGCTGTAGTTCATGCCTTGAAGACATGACAACATTACCTTCTGGGAAAGCGATGTGAGATATACACAGACCACAAGAGTTTGAAGTATATTTTCACTCAAAGGGAGTCGAACATGAGGCAACGAAGATGGTTGGAGTTGATCAAGGACTACGACTTCAGTGTTCAATACCACCCTGGAAAGGCTAATGTGGTAGCAGACGCCTTAAGCAGAAAGGCTTGTTCCTTGAATGCTATGATTAAGGAAAGGCTACCCGCCTTGTATGACGAGCTTGAAAGCTTTGGTCTGGAACTAGTTGCACCTGGTTTCCTAGCCAACCTCGAAGCAAGGCCTACCTTGATGGATAATATTAAGGAAGCTCAGAAGGGTCATGACAGCATTGAAGCCATCAAGAGGAAGATTAAGAAGGGTAAGGCCCTAGGATTTTCAGTGGATGAGCAAGGAGTTGTATAGTTTGGGACTCGCATCTACGTGCCCAACAAAGTTGAGCTCAAGATTTGATCTTGCAAGAAGCTCATGAAACTCCATATTCTATCCATCCTGGAGGAACCAAGATGTACCAAGACCTCAAAGCAAGATTCTGGTGGCATGGCATGAAAAGAGAGATAGCCAGAGAGTCAAAGCTGAGCATCAGCGACCCACTAGATTGTTACAACCTCTCAAAGTGCCTGAATGGAAGTGCGACAAAGTCGGGATGGACTTCATCACCAGATTGCCCAGGTCAAGCAAGGGACATGATTCCATTTGGGTCATCGTCGACCACCTGACCAAGGTAGCCCACTTCATTCCCGTCAAGACCACCTATGACGGAAACAAGCTGGCCAGTCTTTACATCGAGCGTATTGTGAGCCTTCACGGAGTTCCTAAGGAGATTGTGTCAGACCGAGGTACCCAATTTACCTCAAGGTTTTGGAAGCAATTTCAAGAAGCCCTGGGAACCAAGCTATCTTTCAGCACAACCTTTCACCCTCAGACCGGAGGATAGACTGAACGGGTTAACCAGATACTCGAGGACATGCTTCGTGCTTGTGTCCTGGCGTACGGAGCCAAGTGGGAAGATTGTTTACCGTTCACCGAGTTTTCCTACAACAACAGCTATAAGTCGAGTCTTCAGATGGCACCATTTGAGGTGTTGTATGGACGCAAGTGCCGCACTCCCCTCAATTGGTCAGAGACCGGAGAAGGATTAGTCTTTGGACCCGATATCCTCCGCGAAGCAGAAGAGCAAGTTCAACTCGTCAGAGAGCGCCTAGAGACCACCAAGTCAAGACAGAAGAGCTACGTCGACTTCCGCCGCCGAGAAGAAAGCTTCAATAGTGGAGACCATGTCTATCTCTGAGTCCCGCCTCTCAAAGGAACCAAGCATTTCCACATCAAGGGGAAGCTCGCGCCAAGATATATAGGCCCCTTCAGGATCACCGACAGACGAGGAGAAGTTGCCTACTAGCTAGAGCTACCCTCCGAGCTAGCAGATGTGCACAACGTGTTCCACGTGTCACATCTCCGGAAGTTTCTTCAAGTTCCCAACCGCCTCGACCTCTGCAAGGACATCGATCACCAAGCCATCGACCTACAGCCAGACCTCAGTTATCGTGAGAGGCCAGTTCGCATTTTGGATGAAGCAGTGATACGTCCATTTTGCATCATGATTTCCTACTGTTATTTATTATGTTTTGTTGAATAATAATTCTTTAGGGGGTGATTCTAATGCCTTTTCTCTCATAATATGCAAGGTTAAGACAAAGAGGGAGAATACCGGCAGCTGGAATTCTGAATCTGAAAAAGCACATCAGAGATACCTATTCTGCACATCTCCAATGGAGCTGAAAATTTACTGAGAATATTTTTGGAATTAATAAAAAATACTGGAGCAAAGAACTCCCAGAGGGGGCCACCCTGGTGGGCACAAGACACCAGGGCGCGCCAGGCCCCCCCAGGCGCGCCCTGGTGGGTTGTGCCCTCCTCGGCCCACCTCCGGTGCCCATCTTCTGGTATATAAGGTCTTTTAACCTAGAAAAAATAAGGGGAGGACTTTCGGGACGGAACGCCACCGTCTCGAGGCGGAACTTGGGCAGGAGCACTTTTGCCCTCCGGCGGAGCGATTCCGCCGGGGAACTTCCCTCCCGGAGGGGGAAATCGAAGCCATCATCATCACCAACACCCCTCTCATCTTTGGGAGGCCAATCTTCATCAACATCTTCAACACCACCATCTCCTCTCAAACCCTAGTTCATCTCTTGTGTTCAATCTTTGTACCGGAACCTCAGATTGGTACCTGTGGGTGACTAGTAGTGTTGATTACATCTTGTAGTTGATTACTATATGGTTTATTTGGTGGAAGATTATATGTTTAGATCCATTATGCTATTCAATAACCCTCTGATCTTGAGCATGAATATTATTTGTGAGTAGTTACCTTTGTTCTTGAGGTCACGGGAGAAGTCATGTTGCAAGTAATCATGTGAATTTGATATGTGTTCGATATTTTGATGATATGTATGTTGTGATTCCCTTAGTGCTGTCATGTGAATGTCGACTACATGACACTTCACCATCCTTGGGACTAAGGGAATGCATTGTGGAGTAGTTATTAGATGATGGGTTGCTAGAGTGACAGAATCTTAAACCCTAGTTTATGTGCTACTTCGTAAGGGGCTGATTTGGATCCAAACGTTTAATGCTATGGTTAGATTTTATCTTAATACTTTTCTCGTAGTTGTGTATGCTTGCGAGGGGGTTAATCATAAGTGGGAGGTTTATTCAAGTAAGAACAGCACCCAAGCACCAGTCCACCCACATATCAAATTATCAAAGTAGCGAACACAAATCAAACCAACATGATAAAAGTGACTAGATGAAATTCCCGTGTACCCTCAAGAACACTTTGCCTATTACTAGAGACTGTTCTGGCCTGTCCTTTGCCACAAAAGGATTGGGCTACCTTGCTGCACCTTATTTACCGTTACCGTTACTTGCTCGTTACCAATTATCTTGCTATCAAACTATCTATTACCTACAATTTCAGTGCTTGCAGAAATTACCTTGTTGAAAACCACTTGTCATTTCCTTCCGCTCCTCGTTGGGTTCGACACTCTTACTTATCGAAAGGAATATGATTGATCCCCTATACTTGTGGGTCATCAAGACTCTTTTATGGCGCCGTTTCCGGGGAGTGAAGCGCTCTTGGTAAGTGGAAATCGGTAAGGAAAAACCTATACTACGTGCTGAAATTTATTGTTAATTGCTACTATGGAAAACAATCCTTTGAGGGGTTTGTCTAGGGTATCTTCACCTTGACCGGAATCACAATTAGTTGCTCCTCAACCTATTGCACCTACTGAAAATATTGGTTTTGAAATTCCGTCGGGTATGGTAGAACATCTGCTTGTTAAACCTTATGCAGGAGATGGAACTGAACATCCTGATATGCACCTATTATATGTGAACGAAATTTGTCGATTATTTAAGCTTGCGGGTTTATCCGGAGATGAAGCTAAGAAGAAGGTTTTCTCTTTATATTTGAAGGTAAAAGCATTGACATGGTATAGGCTATGTGATGATCTTGGATCATCGAACTGGAATTCCATCAAAAGTTTTATCCCATGCATCTAGTTCATCGTGATTGGAATTATATATATAATTTTTGGCTTCGTGAAGGAAAGCATCGCTCTAGCTTGGGGGGGCTTAAGTCAATGTTATATTCATGCCCCAATCATGGTATCCCGGGAGAAGTTATTATTCAGAATTTTTATGCTCGGCTTTCTCATAATGATCAATCCATGCTCGATACATCTTGTGCTGGTTCTTTTATGAAGAAGACTATTGAATTCAAGTGGGATCTCTGAAAGAATTAAACACAACTCTGAAGATTGGGAACTCGACGAAGGTAATGAGTCAAAACATGAAGAAGAAAGATTATTAAAAGTTCTAAGGAAGCACAGGGCTGCTATTGGATATAATCTTGACAATCTTAAGGGCATTAGTCCCACTCTATGTCACCACAAGATTAATATGTAACCTGATGCTAAACCCGTTGTTGATCACCAATGGCGATTGAATCCTAAAATGAAAGAAGTGGTAAGAACTGAAATATTAAAGCTTCTGGAAGCAGGTATAATCTATCCCATTGCTAATAGTAGATGGGTAAGTCCCGTTCATTGTGTCCCTAAGAAAGGAGGTATTACCGTTGTTCCTAATGATAGAAATGAACTCATTCCGCAAAGAATTGTCACTGGCTATAGAATGGTAATTGATTTTAGAAAATTAAATAAAGCTACTAGAAAGGATCATTACCCTCTGCCTTTCATTGATCAAATGCTAGAAAGATTATCTAAGCACACACACTTTTGTTTTCTGGACGGATATTCCAGTTCTCTCAAATACCTGTGTCGCAATCTAATCAAGAGAAAACCACCTTTACTTGCCCTTTTGGAACCTATGCTTATAGACATATGCCTTTTGGTTTATGCAATGCACCTGCTACCTTTCAAAGATGTATGACTGCTATATTCTCTGACCTTTTGTGAAAAGATTGTGGAGGTTCTCATGGATGATTTTTCCGTTTACGGGACTTCTTTCGATGATTGCTTAAGCAACCTTGATTGAGTTTCGCAGAGATGTGAACAAAAAAATCTTGTCTTGAATTGGGAGAAGTGCCACTTTATGGTTAATGAAGGTATTGTCTTGGGGCATAAAATATCCGAACGAGGTATTGAGGTGGATAAAGCTAAAGTTGATGAAATTGAGAAAATGCCATGTCCTAAAGATATTAAAGGTATTCGAAGTTTCCTTGGTCATTAAAGACTTCTCTAAAATTTCTAGGACTCTTACTAATCTTTTGCAAAAGGAAATTCCTTTTTTTATGATGATTGTGTGGAAGCCTTTGAAACACTCAAAAAAGCCTTAACCTGTGCACCTATCGTTCAACCACCCGATTGGAACTTGCCTTTCAAAATTATGTGTGATGCTAGTGATTATGTTGTTGGCGCTGTTCTAGGACAAAGAGTTGATAAGAAGTTGAATGTTATTCATTATGCTAGTAAAACTCCAGACAGTGCTCTACGCAATTATGCTACTACTGAAAAAGACTTTTTAGCAGTTGTGTTTGCTTGTGATAAATTTAGATCCTATATTGTTGATTCCAAGGTTATCGTTCACACCGATAATGCTGCTATAAAATATCTTATGGAAAAGAAAGATGCTAAACCTAGACTTATTAGGTGGGTTCTCTTGCTTCAAGAATTTGACTTACATATCGTTGATAGGTAGGGAGCTGAGAACCCCGTAGCTGATAACTTGTGTAGGTTAGAAAATATTCTTGATGACCCACTACCTATTGATGATAGTTTCCCTAATGAATAGTTAGCTGCAATAAATGTTTCTCAAAAAACTGCTTGGTATGCTGATTATGCTAATTACATTGTCGCTAAATATATACCACCTAGCTTCACATACCAACAAAAGAAAAAATTCTTCTATGATTTAAGACATTACTTTTGGGATGACCCACATCTTTATAAAGAAGGAGTAGATGGTATTATTAGACGTTGTGTACCTGAGCATGAACAGGAACAAATCCTATGGAAATGTCATTCCGAAGCTTATGGAGGACATCATGCGGGTGATAGAACTACTCACAAGGTATTGCAATCTGGTTTTTATTGGCCTACTCTCTTCAAGGATGCCCGTAAGTTTGTTTTGTCTTGTGATGAATGTCAAAGAATTGGTAATATCGGTAAGCGTCAGGAAATGCCTATGAATTATTCACTTGTTGTCAAACCATTTGCTGGTTGGGGTTTTCATTATATGGGATCTTTTCCTTCCTGTAACGGGTACACTCATATTTTGGTTGCTGTTGATTATGTCACTGAGTGGGTAGAGGCTATTCCAACTAGTAGCGTTGATCACAACGCCTCTATTAAAATGCTTAAAGAAGTTATCTTCCCGAGGTTTGGAGTCCCTAGATACTTAATGACTGATGATGGTTCACACTTTATTCATGGTGCTTTCCGTAAGATTCTTGCTAAATATGATGTTAACCATAGAATTGCATCACCCTATCATCCCCAATCTAGTGGTCAAGTTGATCTTAGCAATAGAGAAATAAAATTGATATTACAAAAAACTGTCAATAGGTCTCGAAAGAATTGGTCTAAGAAATTAGATGATGCACTTTGGGCCTACAGAACAGCATAAAAATCCTATGGGTATGTCTCCATACAAAATGGTATATGGAAAAGCTTGTCATTTGTCTCTAGAGTTAGAACATAAAGCATTTTGGGCAATTAAAGAACTCAATTATGATTTCAAACTTGCCGGTGAGAAGAGGCTATTTGATATTAGCTCACTGGATGAATGGAGAACCCAAGCCTATGAAAATGCCAAACTATTCAAAGAAAAAGTAAAAAGATGGCATGACAAAAGAATCCAAAAGTGGGAATTCAAAATAGGGGACTACATTCTTTTATAAAACTCTCGTTTAAGATTTTTTGCAGGTAAGCTTCTCTCCAAATGGGAAGGACCATATATTATCGAAGAGGTTTATCGTTCTGGAGCTATCAAGATTAATAATGCCGAAAGTACTAACCTGAAGGTGTGGACAAAGAATTAAGCATTATATCTCAGGTACACCTATTATCATTGAAAGCAATGTTATCCAAACCATGACACCGGAGGAACACATCAAAGAAACCTTCCGGAACACTCCAGAATTCTGAAAAATAGGAGGTACATGATACGGTAAGTAAACGGACTCCGAAACATACGCAATTTTTTTGTCATTTTTGGAAAATTAGAAAATTTTCGAAAATAAGAAATAAACCAGAAGGCGATCGAGGTGAGCACGATACACCAGGGCGCGCCAGCCCTGCCAGGCGTGCCCTGGTGGGTTGTGCCCACCTCGGGCACCTTCCCGACTCCGTTTTCCTTCCATATGCTTGTTTACCAAGAATAAAAATTCTCTATATATACCCCCGACTATTTTGATGACCGCATCGCAGAAAAATCCTCTGTTCTTGTTTCGTGTTGTTTTCTCGTCAGATCTAGATCCCCATGGCTCCACCAAGCTCCTCCAAGGACAAGTTCTTCAAGAAGGTCATCAACTCGTACTTGTCGGAGGTGATGAAGCACCCTCAAGCCATTGAGATGCGTGAGGGGTGCTCCACATCCGCGATGTGCAGGGACCTAAGAGGACCGGAAGCGTGGAGGCTAGGCTCGAGGCGGCCGAACAAGACATCTTCAAGTGCCAAAGGATGGTGGAGCGTGGACTTAGGTTGTGGATGGCCGGTCTGTGAAAGACACCATCTCCAACCTCAACGAGCAAATCAATTTTCTGCAAAGTCAAGTTTATGATCTTCAAAACCAAGTTTTTGAATATGAAGCAAGATTTAAAGGTATGAGTTTAGCTGCCAGTTGCAGGACTCAGGGGACTCTGGCGTCAACTTTTGATGGTGAGCCCTTGCCCTAGAAGCTGGAGGACAAGCCTACCACTTCATCACCACCATCTTGTTCATCACCACCACCAAAAGAGACTTGAGCACATGGGTATAGGCACTCCCCTTGGCTTGAGCCAAGCTTGGGGGAGGTGCCCCGGTATCGTATCACCATCACTTTTATTCACCTTTACCTATTTTCGTTCGATCCTTAGCTTTTTCGTGATTTAGTTGAATAAAAGTTTAGTATGATCTATTTTCGAGTGTTAGTTTCGTTGTCTATCTATCTATGTAATCGAGTGAGAGTTATATAAAAAAGTTTGGTTTGAGCTCTTGCCTCTTTACTTTCTTGTTGCAATCAAAATAAAAGAAATGAGAAATAAATGAAAAGAATCATATGCTAATCTTATGATAAGTAATGACATCACATAAGGAAAGGTATAAGTGGTAAAATTTATTGGAGATTGACAAACATAGCATTGGTCAATGATGCAATTCATGAAAGAATTAATAAGGGAAGAGAAGATTCACATGCAAACACACTATCTTGGACATCTTTTATGATTGTGAGCCCCCATTAAATATTATATGTCAAAATTGTTGACGTTGGACAAGGAAGACAACGTAATGATTTATGTTTGTTCTTATCCACATAGAAGTTATATTGTCATAGATCCTTCAACATGCGGTGCTTGCTCAATATCTTTGCTAGCAAAAAATTCCGCACTAAGTAGAGATACTACTTGTGCATCCAAAAACCCAAAACCCAAATTCATGCTTTGAGAGTCCACCATACCTACCTACGGATCGAGTAAGATCCTTCAAGTAAGTTGCCATCGGTGCAATAAGGCAATAAAAATTGCTTCTAAATGTGTTTTGATCAATTAGTGTAAGAGAAAATTGAGCGCTATACGAACTTATGATGGCAAAGCAATAAAAGCGACGGACTGCATAATAAAGGTTGCTATCATAGGGGGCAATATAGCGTGACGTTCTTTTACATTAAGGGATTGGGCATACAAACCAAAAAGCGCATGACAACCTCTGCTTCCCTCCGCGAAGGGCCTATCCTTTACTTTTATGTATTTACTTTTATGCAAGAGTCAAAGTATTCTCCCCTATTTCTTTTTACTTTTCTCTTTTTGCAAGCATCATGTGGTGAGGAAAGATCTAGGCACATATATCCAGTTGGATGTGAGTGGGCATGAGTTATTATCGTTGACATCACCCTTGAGGTGAATACGTTGGGAGGCAAAACTATAAGCCCCTATCTTTCTATGTGCCCGGTTGAAACTTTTTGCTCATGGGTATGATGTGAGTGTTAGCAATCATAGAAGACTAAATAATGGTTGAGTATGTGGACTTGCCAAAAGGCTCCGACATGAGACCCTTCCTGAAAATATGATGAATTGTAGCTGCAAACTTGACTGAGAACATAGTTTGTTGGTTTTCAATAAGGTTTATGCTTTATACTTATATGTTGTGATGAATTGTTACTTGTTCATGAGAAGTTATATGATGAAAGTTATATGAATAATTTTTATGATAGAGTTTGTTGTTGTTATGATAATAAGCATGATGCTACTATGTCCGTATTTTGTTTTTATCAACACCTCTCTCTCAAACCACGTGGACATGCTTTTCAATTTCGGGTTTTCGCTTGAGGACAAGCGAGGTCTAAGCTTGGGGGAGTTGATACGTCCATTTTGCTTCATGATTTCCTACTGTTATTTATTATGTTTTGTTGAATAATAATGCTTTAGGGAGTGATTCTAATGCCTTTTCTCTCATAATATGCAAGGTTTACACAAAGAGGGAGAATACCGGCAGCTGGAATTCTGGACCTGAAAAAGCACATCAGAGATACCTATTCTGCACATCTCCAATGGAGCTAAAAGTTTATCGAAAATATTTTTGGAACTAATAAAAAATACTGGAGCAAAGAACTCCCGGAGGGGGCCACCCTGGTAGGCACAAGACACCAGGGCGCGCCAGGCCCCCCAGGCGCGCCCTGGTGGGTTGTGCCCTCCTCGGCCCACCTCCGGTGCCCATCTTCTGGTATATAAAGTCTTTTGACCTAGAACAAATAAGGGAAGGACTTTCGGGATGGAACGCCGCCGTTTCGAGGCGGAACTTGTGCAGGAGCACTTTTGCCCTCCGGCGGAGCGATTCCGTAGAGGGAACTTCCCTCCCGGAGGGGGAAATCGAAGCCATCGTCATCACCAACACCCCTCTCATCTTTGGGAGGCCAATCTTCATCAACATCTTCAACAGCACCATCTCCTCTCAAACCCTAGTTCAACTCTTGTGTTCAATCTTTGTACCGGAACCTCAGATTGGTACCTGTGGGTGACTAGTAGTGTTGACTACATCTTGTAGTTGATTACTATATGGTTTATTTGGTGGAAGATTATATGTTTAGATCCATTATGCTATTCAATACCGCTCTGATCTTGAGCATGAATATTATTTGTGTGTAGTTACCTTTGTTCTTGAGGTCACGGGAGAAGTCATGTCGCATGTAATCATGTGAATTTCGTATGTGTTCGATATTTTGATGATATGTATGTTGTGATTCCCTTAGTGGTGTCATGTGAACGTCGACTACATGACACTTCACCATCCTTGGGCCTAAGGCAATGCATTGTGGAGTAGTTATTAGATGATGGGTTGCTAGAGTGACAGAATCTTAAACCCTAGTTTATGCGCTACTTCCTAAGGGGCTGATTTGGATCCAAACGTTTAATGCTATGGTTAGATTTTATCTTAATACTTTTCTCGTAGTTGCGGATGCTTGCGAGGGGGTTAATCATAAGTGGGAGGTTGTTCAAATAAGAACAGCACCCAAGCACCAGTCCACCCACATATCAAATTATCAAAGTAGCGAACACAAATCAAACCAACATGATAAAAGTGACTAGATGAAATTCCCGTGTACCCTCAAGAACACTTTGCCTATTACTAGAGACAGTTCTGGCCTGTCCTTTGCCACAAAAGGATTGGGATACCTTGCTGCACCTTATTTACCGTTACCGTTACTTGCTCGTTACCAATTATCTTGCTATCAAACTATCTATTACCTACAATTTCAGTGCTTGCAGAAATTACCTTGCTGAAAACCGCTTGCCATTTCCTTCTGCTCCTCGTTGGGTTCGACACTCTTACTTATCAAAAGGACTATGATTGATCCCCTATACTTGTGGGTCATCAAGTGGAACGTTGCACCCGAAGCCGCACCATCAAATACTTCAAGGTCCAATGGAGCAACCACACTGAAGCAGAAGAAACCTAGGAGCATGAAGACTACCTTAGATCAGAGTTCCCTTATCTCTTTAGCGCTTAGCCTAGGAATCTCGGTGACGAGATTCTTGTAAGGGGGGTAGGTCTGTCACACCCTGTGTTGTATCACTTTGCTATGCTAAGGTTTTTCAAATTTTGGACCCATTAAAAACTTTTTGAGTGCAAGTGCTTGTTTGATGTTTGTTTGTTTGGATGATGTGTTCTGACACTCAAGGATTCTTCTTCCTCTCTCAACACTCACTTCCTTGACCCAAACTCCATGCCCAATGATCATGCCATGTGTATAGTACCTAAAACTATTTTTATCAAATATTATTTTGGCCAAAAAGGATTTATTCAAATTAGGTTTTCAAAAACCCCTGAGTTGAGGATTGTACTACAAGTCCTCAAATTGGGTGGATTGTTTTGCCACAAAGACTTTATTGGGAACCTACTATATATAAGAATTTCCAAAACCACCAAAAAATATTTTTTAATATTATTTTCCTATTTTATTTAAAGGCTTTTATTTAAGGCCAGAAATGGTCTTTCATAGGGAAAATTATTTTTATGCTTTCAAAATATTTGAGAAAATTTAGGGAAACTGAGTGGACATATATTTTCCATATATATGAGTTTCAACACATGGTCATGTTCAAAATATTGGACAAAACCCTTTCTGTCTATTTAAATCTTTTGAAATATTTCTATAAGAAATGTTCTCAATTAAATCCAGGAAAATTCCAGCAAGTCACATATGCCCAATGTGATGATCTTGCCAATTTTCAACCCAATCCAAATTATTCTGGTTCACCAAAATATCCCAAAACTATTCCCGTCCAGAGACAAATTTGGGCAAGTCTACATTGTCAAGTATTTCCAATTGATCTCAAACTTTGCACACATGCTCTAATCCCCAAATAATGCCACCACACCAAGTGGAGCATTTAGGAGAATAAATTAGCATGATTGGATCTAAGAAAATCAGTTTCTGCCCATTTCTCAGGTTTACCAAGTTTACATTGGCAAACTCTTTCAATGGAGCTCAAACTTGGTGATCCACCATATTTTTGCTTCCCATTTGACACTGTTAAATATCACTACAAGTAGGAAAGTTTGTCTGGCCCAAACCAGCATCAAACACCTTCTAGTGATTTAGTAAAAACCATATTGTGACCCCTTCCACTATTATCCTTCACCTCATCTTTTTACCACAAGTCAGAGCAATCCCTCCCCACCTCTGGTAAAAACCCTGGCGCCCAGATGCATGATTGCATGGGTGGAAACCCACTTATCCCTCTCTAGACAGCCCCTTTCCCACCTTTCTCTCTTCTCTCTCTCACTCCTGGCTAACTCCAGAGCATCCAAGGCTCTTTCCCACTTGTTTACTTCCCCCTGCGGCTGGTGGACGCAAGTGGACACGCCAGAGCGCATCAAAAGCTCGGGCATGTCGGCCAAAGTTGCGCTCTTGAGCGCGCAGCCGTGCTCCAGAGGGTTGACCCCGCGTCCTCGACCACCTCAGATCCCCCTCGCGCGCCAGAAGCCGTGTCTCGACATCCGCGAGACGCCAGGAAAACGGCCCCCTCCTCCCTCTCTCTCCAGCGCCCCCTGCAGCGCATGCCCGACGCCGCCCCTCTCGGCCAACCCCCTCCCTCGCACGCGTGTGCTCTACTCTCTCCCCTCTCTCTTCCCTTGGCCCTAGACCGACCCCAGGAACGCCACGGGCAAGCCCCCGTGAACCTCACCGGCGCACGGGTCCATGGTGCACCATCGCCCCCTCTATAAAAGGCCTCCTCGAGCCCCTTTCTCCCCTCCGCTGGCTCTCTCTCCTCCCCAATCGCCCTCCTATGCCACCAAATCGGCCCTGGAGTAGCCTGAGCCCGAGATCGAGCCCGAGCTCCGCCGGCTCGGCTCGCCAGAGATCTCCGGGTACATGCCTCCCCCGGCCCTCATTCTTCTTCCCCTGCTCCTCCCTCAGCTCTCTGATGAACCCTACTCCCTTCCCCGTGTCGATTGCAGCCTGGAGCATCGACTTCGAGCTCGGCCCGAAGCCTTTCGCCACGGCCACCTCGTCGCCAGTGAACGAGAGCTCCCCGACGCCCCTCTCCACCACCGTTCGGTTGGCGACGAGGCCCTGAGCACGACGGTGGCACCAGCTCCTCCCCTCGAGCCCCACATCGCCGACAGTGAGCTCCGCCTCCCCTCAGTCCCAAGGTGGGAGATGACAGGTGGGACCCCCTTGTCATCCCCACACCCCTCTCTCCTCACTCCCTCTCGTTGACGCTGGGGCCCGCGCGTCAGGTTTGAACATGGCTGCGCGCGCGCCCGCAGCTCAGCTGGGCCGGCCTGGCCAGTTGGGCCCGGTTCGGCTGGCCATTTGGCCAATGGGCACAGTGCTAATTTTTATTTTTATTTTATGTTTAAACTTCCAAAAATTCCACAGATTCAAATTCTTTTCCTAATTCAAAAATTCTTCCACCACAAATCCTGTATTATTCTGTAGTATTTAATAATGCCACTTGTGAAATTTTTTGAAAATGTTTTATGGAGTGGTTTTATTTAAAACCTAGTTTTGATTATTTTTAACCTTTGTTAATGTAACACCCTGGTTTTCTCTCCCTGTTTTTTTCCTTTGCGGGATTTGACTCCCGTCTTTTTTCTCGGTGTTATCGGATTTCTCTAGCTCTTGGTTATGTGTAGATGATCATCTAGCCTTGCCTTCCCTATCCAACCAGAGATTCTTCCTAGTCCAACATTGCCACCCAAGATCTTTGGCTCAGGGTTTTGCCGTCGAAACCCTACCTTCTGAGTTATCGGAAGGGAAACCCTAATCCTTCCAGTTACAAAGGAACCTCAATTTCCTTCGATCTGTTGCCTCCCAAACTTTTCCCAGTGATCATCCTTTATCAATAAACCCTGGATATGTAAAAATATTGCCAAGTCATTTGCAATATTTTTCATTTATAATTAATTCCCTTTTCTGCCAATTAAGGGAATTAAATCCAGGAAAATATCTATCCATCTCCCAAGTTCATGAAAACTTGTGGAGATATTCTTTGTGATCATATTGAGCTCCCATAAAAATATTGGCCATAATTAAATAAGGGAAATTGCCTTTTCCTATTTAAAGCCAATATTGCATTTTGGGCCCTTTCTAAAGGAGCTACCATTTTGGTAGCCAGGAAAAATCCCAAATAATTTGTGGAGCTTCTCCTATCCATATCTTCACCATTTCCATCAAGAACCCAAGTTCCATAGTTTAAATTTTGAGCACAACATCAATTTGCAAATTCTGTCCAGTTGGGCAATTTGCAAAGGAAGTACTTTATTCATTGATCTATTTGAGCTGAAATTTTTCATGGTGATTAATATTGAAAAATAACTCATGGAAACAAAAAACCAGCTCAGTTCATCTATCCATGCTTCCCCAGCAATTTTTCTCAAGTTTCTGTCCATTTGGAAGTGTTGTGAAGGAAGTACCATGTAGGCATTTCCAAATGACCTGAAACTTTTCCAGTATCTTCATATGTTCATATCATTACTCTCCACCAAAATCCAGTTCATTTCATCAAGCCATGTGAGTGCCTCTTTAAGATTTAGTTCCTGGACTAGATGTGGCAGTTGTGAAGGAAGTGCATTAGACTTGGTCGAGATGCCTTCAAAATTTGCCAGCACTTAGTCCCTCTTATCACATTTCATTTTGACAAAGATCTAGCTCCTCTCCTTCATCCATCTCTCCAGAAACAACCACAAACAGCTTGTTGTTAAATCCTGTTTGTGCAAGTTTCTCCCACCCTAGAGCTTTCCGGTTGATCCCAGCCACTCCTATCATCTAATTGAGCAGTGAGGCACATGTTTGACAAGCCTAGAGAGGCTGAGCCGTGCCAGAATACGCGGACCGCATGGTGACCGCGTAGGCAGAAAGCAGAACTGGCACTCTGCGCCGCGCGTCGCCTCTGCCGATCGCTCCGGCCAGCCGTAGCTTGTCCCTTAGTGCCGACCTGACTCCCCGTCGTCCACACCCCCGTCTCCGGTCACTTCCCCCTCCTCTCTCTTCTTCTTCACGCCACGGTGAGTGCCGCCATGTCTACTTCCCCGCCCGTGACTCTCTGGCGTCGCTTTCCCCTCTGTCCTCTTCTTCCCCGACCCCTCTCGAGCGCTCCCGGGGTCTCTCCCCTCCCCGCGAAGCTGCTCGACGCCGCAAATGGCCAGCCACGCCATCCCCAGAGCTCTAGCGAGCCGATAAGGTCGCCACGGCGGCTGATGTATACTACGCAACCTTCTTCTTGTAGACTCGTGTTGGGCCTCCAAGCGCAGAGTTTTGTAGGACAGTAGCAAATTTCCCTCAAGTGGATGACCAAAGGTTTATCAATCCGTGGGAGGCGTAGGATGAAGATGGTCTCTCTCAAACAACCCTGCAACCAAACAACAAAGAGTCTCTTGTGTCCCCAACACACCTAATACAATGGTAAATTGTATAGGTGCACTAGTTCGGCGAAGAGGTGGTGATACAAGTGTAATATGGATAGTAGATATAAGTTTTTGTAATCTGACAATATAAAAACAGCAAGGTAGCAAGTAACAAAAGTGAGCAAAAACGGTATTGCAATGCTTGGATACAAGGCCTAGGGTTCATACTTTCACTAGTGCAAGTTCTCTCAACAATACTGACATAGTTGAATCATATGTAAATCCCTCACGTGCGACAAAGAGTTCACTCCAAAGTCACAAATAGCGGAGAACAAACGAAGAAATTATTGTAGGGTACGAAACCACCTCAAAGTTATCTTTTCCGATCAATCTTATGAGCTATCCCTATAAGTGTCACGAACAGCCCTAGAGTTCGTACTAGAATAACACCTTAAGATACACATCAACCAAAACCCTAATGTCACCTAGATACTCCAATGTCAGCACGAGTACCCATGGGCTTGATTATACGATATGCATCACACAATTTCAGATTCATCATGTTCAATCCAACACAAAGAACTTCAAAGAGTGCCCCAAAGTTTCTACCGGAGAGTCAAGACGCAAACGTGTGCCAACCCCTATGCATAGATTCCCAAGGTCACGGAACCCGCAAGTTGATCACCAAAATATACATCAAGTGGATCAATAGAACATCCCATTGTCACCATGGATATCCCATCGCAAGACATACATCAAGTGTTCTCAAATCCTTAAAGACTCAATCCGATAAGTAAACTTCAAAGGGAAAACTCAATTCATCACAAGAAGATAGAGAGGGGAAAACTCCATATGATTCATCTATATCAATAAAGCTCGCGATACATCAAGATCGTGCCATCTTAAGAACACGAGAGAGAGAGATCAAACACATAGCTACTGGTACATACCCTCAGCCCCGAGGGTGAACTACTCCCTCCTCGTCATGGAGACCGCCGGGGATGATGAAGATGGCCTCCGGTGATGGTTTCCCCCTCCGGCAGGGTGCCGGAACGGGCTCCCGATTGGTTTTTCGTGGCTACAGAGGCTTGCGGCGGCGGAACTCCCGATCTAGGTTTCTTTCTGGAGGTTCTGTATTTATAAGAATTTTTGGCGTCGAAAACAAGTCAAGGGGGGCCACGAGGCGACGACAAGCCAGGGGGGCGCGCCCCCTTGGCTTGTGACTGCCTCGTGGCTCTTCTGTCCCAACTCCGATGCTTCGGGGGTCTCTTTTGGTCCATAAAAAATCACTGTAAATTTCCAGCCCATTCCGAGAACTTTTATTTCTGCACAAAAAACGACACCATGATAGTTCTGCTGAAAACAGCGTCAGTCCGGGTTAGTTCTAATAAAATCATACCAAAATCATATAAAATTATTGTAAACATGGCATGAATACTTCATAAATTATAGATACGTTGGAGACGTATCAGCATCCCCAAGCTTAATTCCTGCTCGTCCTCGAGTAGGTAAATGATAAAAGAAATAATTTATGAAGTGTGAATGCTAACAAGTGCACAAGTTTGATCAATGATAATTCCAATCACTTTTTCTAGCATCAATATAAACCATAAACAGTAGCTCATCTCATAAAACTTCTCATGATCAAGTAACAAGCTATTCACATGTTAAAGTATAGACCAGAAAGTTTCTTGAAAACTAACAAACCATATTCCTAGTCATCGAACAATTGCAATTCATCTTATTTTCAGGAAGGGTCTATGTAAGAGCTTTGATTTAGCAAATTCCACATACTCAACTATCATATAGTCTTCCATGATTATTGACACTCAAAGCATATTTTTAGAACAAATAGCATCCATCGAACACAGAGAAAGATAGGGGCTTAATGTTTCGCCTCCCAACTTATTTATCATATAGATAATTGTCAACAATAATAATTCATGATCAAATATATTTGACTGGATATATATGTTTAGATAATTCCCCACCACATGACGCTTGCCAAGAGAAAAAGGCGAAATATAGGAAGTGGTGAAGATCACCATGACTCTTGCATAAAGGTAAGTACTAGAAAGTAAAAGATAGGCCCTTCGCAGAGGGAAGCATTGATTTGCAGAGGTGCCAGAGCTCGAGCTTTTAAAACAGAGATGAATAATAATTTTGAGAAGTATGCTTTCATTGTCAACATAACAACCAAGAGATTTCACCATCTTCCATGCTAGATACATTATAGGCGGTTCCCAAACAGAATGATAAAGTTTTTACTCCCCCTCCACCAATCAAACACACTCCACGGCGAGCCGAATCCATGGGTACCGTCCATACAAACAACAATCCTGGGGGAGTTTTGTTTCATTATATTTTGATTTGATTTTTGAGCATGGAACTGGGCATCCCGAATACCAGCCACTTTCTCATGAATGATAGTGAATCAACACATATCGTGAGAATAACCCACCTAGCATGGAAGATAGTGACCGCCCCCAGTCGCTACATGAGCAATTCGGGCATACAAAACAGAATATTATTTGAAGGTTTAGAGTTTGGCACATGCAAATTTACTTGGAACGGCAGGTAAATACCGCATATAGGTAGGTATGGTGGACTCTCATGGCAAAACTGGTTTAAGGGTGTTTGGATGCACAAGTAGTATTTCTACTTGGTGCGGAAGTTTTGTCTAGTATGAGGTGGAAGCAAGCACCACATGTTGGAGGATCCATAACAATATAACTTCTATACAAATATACCCAAACATAACTCATTAAGTTGTCTTCCTTGTCCAATTTCAACTAATTTGCTCGAGTTTGAAACTAATTAATGAGCTCACAATCATAGAAGATGTCCAAGATAGTATATTTATATGTGGAATCTCTCTTCCTTCAATATTCTTTCATGAATTGTTCAAGTGACCAATGCGGTGTTTGCTAACTTTCAATAAATTTTACCACCTATACTTATTATGTGTGAAGTCATTACTCCCCATGGGATAAGTATATGAAGCATATTTAATTTCAGATTTATGATATTTAATTCATTCAACCATTTACTCATAGGATATAAGTGAAGCACGAGAGTGAATGACAAACTACTCCAAAAAAGATATAAGAGAAGATCAATGAGTAGCCAACAATTAAATAACAATGTGAGGACTCTCTCATCTAAGAATTTCAGATCTTAAGTATTTTATTAAACAGCAAGCAAAAGAAAAATAGCACGCATCATGTGAACGAATAAAAATTTGGGCTCAACATAGGCTAACCGATAATTGTTGATGAAGAGAGATGGGATGCGTAGCATCCCCAAGCTTAGATGCTTGAGACTTCTTGAAATATTTACTTGGGGTGCCATGGGAATCCCGAAGCTTGAGTTTTTGTATCTCATTCAATCCTCTCATATCATGGTTTCACCTATTCTCAAAAACTTCATCCACACAAAACTCGAAAAGAACTCGTGAGATAGGTTAGTACACATAATAATAAATCAACACTTTATGTACTGCCAAGACAAGTTGCACAATAATTTTCAAACATTAGGTACTGTATACTATCATTTCCACAATTTATATCTACCAATATAGGCTATGGAAACTATAGGATAAGTAGATAACGAAACTATGACAGCAATCTGTCCAAACAGAACTGTCTGTAGAAATTTATGAAAACAGTGTACTTCTGTAACTCAAAAAATTATGAAAATTTAGTACATGCTAAAACATTTATATGACAACAGTCTGTAAAAATTTCAGAAACTTTCCACGTTCCAGTAAAATATGAAAATTCAAACACTACAGCAAAAGTTTCTGTTTTTTACACAGCACACATCAAAACATGCAATGCAAGCATCCTAATGCAATTCTTGGAACTTTCTATTGAAAAACAAGATTATGAATAACACCTAACAGAAAACAAAAAAATAATATGACGCTCCAAGAAAACTCATATTATGTGACGAATAAAAATATAGCTCTAAGTAAGATATACCGATAATGTTGATGACGAAAGAGGGGATGCCTTCCGGGGCATCCCCAAGCTTAGACGCTTGAGTCTTCCTTGGATATTTCCTTGGGGGTGCCTTGGGCATCCCCAATATTAGGTTCTTGTCACTCCTTATTCGCCTCATATTGGTGTCTCACCCAAAACTTGAAAACTTCAATCACACAAAACTTAACGGAACTTCGTGAGAAGGGTTAGTGTAACAAAGATAAATCATTCACTTAGGTACTGTCAAGACAAGATTCATAATTGTTCCCACATCATACCTACTTTATTCTACCATTCCCATAATTTATACCACTAAATATAAGCAATGGAAACACTAAAACAAGCAAACTATGCACGCAAAACAGAATCTGTCAAAAACAGAACAGTCTGTGAAGATCTGTAGTGTAACCATAGTTCCCTGTCTCTAAAAATACTGAAAAATTAGGACAACCTGAAGAATTTGTATATAAACACTGTGTTAAAATTTCAGCTCAAGATCATGCTCCAGTAAAAAAATGAAATTCCTGTACTGGAGTCAAAAGTTTCTGTTTTGGTTCAGCATCAATTCTACTCATCGTGTGAGTCATCCCAAAGGTTTTAGTTGGAACTTTATTGAAATAAAAGATACAAAACATGATTAATACAGTAGCTTAATCATGTGATCACACAAAAACATAAAGTTAAAGTGTTGGGTTGTCTCCAAACAAGCGCTTTTCTTTAATGCCTTTTAGCTAGGCATGATGATTTCAATGATGCTCACATAGGAATAATAATTGAAACATGCAAAAGAGCATCATGAATCTCATGACAAGCACATTTAAGTCTAACCCACTTCCTATGCATAGGGATTTTGTGAGCAAACAATTTATGGGAGCAAGAATCAACAAGCATAGGAAGGCAAAACAAGCATAACTTCAAAACTTTGAACACATAGAGAGGAAACTTGATATTATTGCAATTCCTACAAGAATATGTTCCTCCCTCATAATAATTTTCAGTAGCATCATGAAGGAATTTCACAATATAACCAGCACATAAAGCATCCTTTTCATGATTCATAAGCATAGAAATTTTACTACTCACCACATAAGCAAATTTATTCTCATCAATAGTAGTGGGAGCAAACTCAACAAAATAACTATCATGTGAAGCATAATCCAATTGAAAATTAAAATCATGATGACAAGTTTCATAGTTATCATTATTATTTATAGCATACATGTCATCACAATAATCATCATAGATAGGAGGCATGCCATCATCATAACAAATTTGCTCATCAAAACTTGGGGGATTAAAAATATCATCTTCATCAAACATAGCATTCCCAAGCTTGTGGCTTTGCATATCATTAGCATCATGAATATTCAAGGAATTCATACTAACAGCATTGCAATCATGCTCATCACTCAAATATTTAGTGCCAAACATTTTAATAACTTCTTCTTCTAACACTTGAGCACAATTTTCCTTTCCATCATTTTCACGAAAGACATTAAAAAGATGAAGTATATGAGGCAACCTCAATTCCATTTTTTGTAATTTTCTTTTATAAACCAAACTAGTGATAAAACAAGAAACTAAAAGATTTAATTGCAAGATCTAAAGATATACCTTCAAGCACTCACCTCCCGGCAACGGCGCCAGAAAAGAGCTTGATGTCTACTACGCAACCTTCTTCTTGTAGACTCGTGTTGGGCCTCCAAGCGCAGAGTTTTGTAGGACAGTAGCAAATTTCCCTCAAGTGGATGACCTAAGGTTTATCAATCCGTGGGAGGTGTAGGATGAAGATGGTCTCTCTCAAACAACCCTGCAATCAAATAACAAAGAGTCTCTTGTGTCCCCAACACACCCAATACAATGGTAAATTGTATAGGTGCACTAGTTCGGCGAAGAGATGGTGATACAAGTGTAATATGGATAGTAGATATAGGTTTTTGTAATCTGACAATATAAAAACAGCAAGGTAGCAAGCAACAAAAGTGAGCAAAAACGGTATTGCAATGCTTGGAAACAAGGCCTAGGGTTCATACTTTCACTAGTGCAAGTTCTCTCAACAATACTGACATAGTTGAATCATATGTAAATCCCTCACGTGCGACAAAGAGTTCACTCCAAAGTTAGAAATAGTGGAGAACAAACGAAGAAATTATTGTAGGGTACGAAACCACCTCAAAGTTATCTTTTCCGGTCAATCTTATGAGCTATCCCTATAAGTGTCACGAACAGCCCTAGAGTTCGTACTAGAATAACACCTTAAGATACACATCAACCAAAACCCTAATGTCACCTAGATACTCCAATGTCACCACGAGTACCCATGGGCTTGATTATACGATATGCATCACACAATTTCAGATTCATCATGTTCAATCCAACACAAAGAACTTCAAAGAGTGCCCCAAAGTTTTTACCAGAGAGTCAAGACGAAAACGTGTGCCAACCCCTATGCATAGATTTCCAAGGTCACGGAGCCCGCAAGTTGATCACCAAAACATACATCAAGTGGATCAATAGAACATCCCATTGTCACCACAGATATCCCATCACAGGACATACATCAAGTGTTCTCAAATCCTTAAAGACTCAATCCGATAAGTAAACTTCAAAGGGAAAACTCAATTCATCACAAGAAGATAGAGAGGGGAAAACTCCATATGATTCATCTATATCAATAAAGCTCGCGATACATCAAGATCGTGCCATCTCAAGAACACGAGAGAGAGAGATCAAACACATAGCTACTGGTACATACCCTCAGCCCCGAGGGTGAACTACTCCCTCCTCGTCATGGAGACCGTCGGGGATGATGAAGATGGCCTCCGGTGATGGTTTCCCCCTCCGGCAGGGTGCCGGAACGGGCTCCCGATTGGTTTTTCATGGCTACAGAGGCTTGCGGCGGCGGAACTCCCGATCTAGGTTTCTTTCTGGAGGTTTCTGTATTTATAAGAATTTTTGGCGTCGGAAACAAGTCAAGGGGGGCCACGAGGCGACGACAAGCCAGGGGGGCGCGCCCTAGGGGGGGCCGCGCCCCCTTGGGTTATGACTGCCTCGTGGCTCTTCTGGCCCAACTCCGATGCTTCGGGGGTCTCTTTTGGTCCATAAAAAATCACCGTAAATTTTCATCCCATTCCGAGAACTTTTATTTCTGCACAAAAAACGACACCATGGTAGTTCTGCTGAAAACAGCGTCAGTCCAGGTTAGTTCTAATAAAATCATACCAAAATCATATAAAATTATTGTAAACATGGCATGAATACTTCATAAATTATAGATACGTTGGAGACGTATCAGCGGCCGAGCTCATCCGCTTGCCGTCGGGCACCTATAAATAGGTCGCCCCGGAGCCCTTTGAGCTCACCACTAGCCTCCCCTCACTCCCCTACCCCACCCTAGCTGCCTGTCCGAGCCCCGGAGCTCTTCCTCGCCGCCCATCGCCGCCACGGCCGCCGCCGGCCTCCTCCTAAATTGGAGTGAGCCGGGCCTCCTACCTCCTTGCTGCCACCTCCGTCAGCCTCCTCGGAGCCAGGCGAAGCTCTGCCCCAGCTCCTCCCTACCCCTCCACCACCGTAGCCCCAAGGCCGTCACCGCCCGAATCGCCGTCCGCCACGGGCTGTGCAGCCACTGCTCCGGCGATCCCCGGCATCCGTGCCACCCACCGCTGGATGCGCGTCTTCATGCTGAGTCCATCCATGGGCGGAGCGCCGCCGGAGACGGCCTGTAGCTCCGGCAATCGCCGTCGGGGGCCGCCTCCCCTTTTCTGTCAGGTGAGCGCGGGAGGAGGACGAAGGCCCTGTGGGCGGGCCCGGCCTGGCAGCGACTCGGTGCCCTCCCTCCGTTTTTTTTAAGCGATGGGGGTACGGGTGGGCCGGCCCAGTGGGCAGCAGTGGCAGTGCACACGGCAACAGCGGCCACTTTTGGCCCAAAGCAACCCATCCAGCACAGTTGCTTTATTCATTTTCCAGAAAAAAAAACTGTTGAGGACCTCTGTGTAATTTAAATATTTACAAAAAGGTCCTTGGCAGTCAAACCCTCATATCTTCTCACTCGTAACTCCGATTCAGGTGAAACCAACGCTCACGTCTTTAGTGCGTCGAGACCGTCCCGATGGTATCATTTTCATAATGTTTTCACACTGTGAAAATGACCATTTTGCCCTTGCCCTTCTATCAGCTCTCCGAGAGAGAACGGTTTCCGGCGATCCCTTCCGCGGACTCTCCGCACTTCTTCCCGGAGTATCCTTCACCCCCAGGCAAGCCGACCATCTGATATATGCCCTAAAGCATTGCTCTGTGTTATTCTCGCATGTTTAATTAATGATCATGCCTGTGATAGAAATAATTAAACTTCTGCTAGATTGCACTTACTGTTTACATTACTTTCATTTACTTGCTACATAATAATTCAAAGTAAACTGATTTAATGCTTAGTTGATGCCATCTCAAGTTATTGTGATAAACCGCCATGCTTGCTAAATGAAACCTAGCCGGTTGATCTAGAGTCACCTGTCCGGACTTATCCGTGCAACCACATTTGCCGGTATGGGACGGCCTTGACTTGGTCTGATCGCATGCTCTTTTACCGGTACAACCAGATAGGGAAGGTTATGCGCACGCGCTGCCCTGGCCCGGTAGGCGGCGATAACCTTGTGAGCCCAGTTGAGTTATTTGCCGGCGTCCCCGTTTGGGACAGTTTAGTTGGCCACGACGGTGGCAGGTGTCACGGGGTGACACAGGGCCACCCAGGGCTTGACTCCGGGGGAGAATGATTGCCGGTGGTACGATGGAGGAGTCACGGGTTAGGCAAGTTTCGTTGGAGCAACACTGGTCCACCCGGATGGGATCACGAGGCCAGGTGCTCCATGGTGTGGGTAAAGTGCGCAACCTCTGCAGAGTGAAGAATCTATTCGAATAGCCGCGTCCATGGTATTGGACAGTCCGTCCAGGCCTCACTAGGTGGTCAACCGTAGTAATGATAATAATGATGGAAGAACTTGTCCTATGATCAGAAGTACTCGATGACTCGTGAGTATTCCGAGGGTTGTGGGACAACCCGTAAGAGAGTAAGTTGGATCTGGTTAAGAGTTGGATTGGATTCTGAGAATGTTCAGAGTATGGATTATTTACTTGCCATGCTTTACTTTAGTCTAGTAGAATCACACTGGATAATCCTGTTACAACATGATAATTAATATTGCTAGATAGGTATGTTATGCCATGATAGTTAATGTTGCTCTAATAACAATTGCATGCTTGAATGCCATGGATTGCTTTGCTTGGTGTATATGTTAGTTTGGCTTGCTTGCGAGTACATTCAAAAGTACTCAGCGGCCTTTAACATGGCCAAGTTCAGATAAGGATCCGTCGTCCGTCGTCGAGGAGCCGGAGCGTTCGCGGGCTAGGAGACTAACCCAGTCAGATCCCTGTGGATTGGAGCCGCACCAAGACCATGCTGCCTTAGATAGAGCTTTTCCGCTGCCATCACCCTTGTAATATATCATGTAAGACTGATATATCCATTAATAAAAATGCTTGTGTTCATGATACTTGTTGTAAACGCGCATGCCAGAGTGATTTCCTGGGCTGGCGTGCGTGGCGACCGTCTGGCTACAGTGGTAATCAGGCGGGGCGCCACAACGGATGGTATCAGAGCAGCCAGGCTGACTATAGGTAACCCTAGCCAGACTTCACTGTCTTGTGTTCAGTAGAAAGCCCAGATGGATTTCAGCCATCTTTGCCACCTGGCACAGCTACTATTGATCATAAGGCAACCCCATAGGTCTTTGGCTCCATCAGACCCTAACTCTCGTGGCCCTTGCCTCCGGTGTGAAACGCTCGCACCGGGCAACGACCCGTAAGCCCTGAAACCCCTAGGTAAACCAGATATCCTTACCCTGCTTGCTAACCATGGCATTTCTCTTCTTACTCCAGTTTCCTTTGGGAAACGCTTATAAATTCCATCTTTCCCCGATAACCCTAGGATCGTTGACCAAGCCACTTTGGCTATCGTCCTGCATCGAGTGTGATGTTCTCTAAGGAAGTAGTAGGAGCTTGACACCAGTGCTACCAGGAGCATTGTGTCGTTTCGCTTCTAAATCCTTAGAGGTGCATCGAGTGCGCTATAATAGCTATACTAGTGGATCCTTGGCCACATGTGTAAGGTCCGCAAAAATTTGAGCTTTATTTGCTTTTTGGTTTTTCGCGGTTCTTGTTTCTTTTGTCGATTCCGTCTCTCCGCTCCGACTGGATCCATCCGCAAATGCCATCAAGAAGATTAGCATGCAACTGGGATAATACCCAATAATCCCAATTCAGCAAGAGTCCTGTCCAGCCAACTACCTGATATTCAGAACATCACCACCGGATCTATCAAGAATGAAGAATGGGTCAGAAGCTGAATTCGTGTGCAACAGACAAGGCCAGAATATACCTGAGAGAATTTGCCTCAGAACAAATCACGCCTAAGGAGCAGGCAGATGAGCTACTAAGAATGAACATTAGTAAGGACAAATTATTCCGTCCGCGATACAGGGATTATTTCAGTCAGTGAGGTGAACCCTGAGTCTTCTCTCAATGGACCCAAGAATCATTTATTACCCACAGAAGACATATTTCAAGAATGTGAAGGTGCCGAGAGCAACAACTAAACTCTGGTATGATGATACGAATTTCAAAGCATATCTTGGAATTCACCGATGCAAATACAAAATTTTCTGGGCACTGTGAACAAGGTTTGTGAGAAATAAGGATAAGTTTACGGTTGCCTAGAATCAATGAGAACTTCAAATGCTTGGAAGTTCAACTAAATCAAATGGAATTACCCGCCGACTATGTACTACCGGCAACATATGGTATTCAGGATTTATTTGTAAACATGAGGTCTGCATCAGTCATGCAACCTTTATTGCAACAATAATCAGACCAGCAGAAGGACAAGCGATGTGCATGACCAATGGAATATCTTCAGTCAAGGTATGGCCTATATCAAGTTTTGGCTCTGCTATGGGTAGAATTCCGGATACTTCGGAAGGAAGCCAGAATCGGCCATAGATCCGACTGTGTACACAAGGCTTCTGGTATAAGGAACCCAGCCTTCCCCCGTAAGCTACCGAGAAGAGCTTACGATACCAGACTGCCAATCTTCCTCGGTACGCCACTCGGTGAGAGATCCTTCTGGGATACGGCACTCCCATCTTCCACAGCATGCTACTGCGGAAAACTTCCGACATAAGGCACCCGACCTTCCGCAGTAAGCCACATGAAGGAAAACTTTCAAGGCACGATATCCAGCCTTCTTCAGCACACTACCCTGGCAGAAGCTTCGAGCATAAGGAATTCGGTCTTCTTCAGCACGCCATCGTGCCTACAACAAGCTTGGCAGGAGCACGAACTAGTCTGGGCACACATCCGCCTCAGAACTCAGTGGTTATGAAAGGATTTAACCTACCCCTGCATGTGTTGTGAGCACGCAGTCCAGTGGATCAGTTCATGCGAGCCACTCGTACACGGGAATGACTGTGTTCAGAGAAACATTGGCCCTATGTTGAAAGGAAGAATATGAGCACAGCAACCCCTACGAGGTATGCAAGAGTAAGTTGTGAGAACAAGCCCGACAAGCCGGGAAAATAATCAAGGAGCCATGCTCGTAGGTCACTACAGGTCCATCAAAGGAACCCTCAAGAACAAAGAAGTGGTGGACCAACAACCTTCGTGATGGTCAACCAAATTCAACTTCACGGATAGGGTGGTATTACCAACCCTTGTCAGACTCTTGCATATGCGGCCACAGCAATGCCCTACCTGCGGCTACAAACGAGCTTGCCGCACTCCTCATGAATATGGGCTACCAACCAAGGCAAAAGTCTATGCTCCGAAAGATACACCAGATGATAGCAATACTATGCTTAGCTCAGCGGTCACAGCAAGGACTATAGAGGCTATATATATGACAGAGCCATCTCCACGAGCGATAGAGTTTGAAACAAGACATTCAGATAGAATGGCTCAAAGCACGTCAGCACCAACAGCTCAGAGACATCATGACATCATTGGAATTAGAGATTACTGTCTAGGATTACTTTGTGATCATGCCTGACATTTCAGTTGAGGATATAGCAGTAATAGTTCGGTCATGTTGTTCCTTGAATTATGGATCACCTAAGGACGAAGTCAGAATGCCTAAGACAGAAAGAAACATCGGTACGGAACCCACAACCAGGTTGAGAATTTTGACACGGCAAAAAGGAAAGTCACCTCTAGCTATCGAGGCCATACGAGCACATGAGCTTGGTACCAGCAAAGGATGTCTTACCCATGATAGTAAGGGTACGAAGTATCGCAATTAAACCTGAAGCAGTTGCTTCCAGATCATGGAAACCAAGCTGTTTGTTGGTATTACCCGCTACTTCACCCAGCAACACTACAATCCGGACAAAAAGTTTACCTGACAGAAAAGAGAAGGATTCAAGGAAGCTGTGTGCAGAGACAACACATGGTCCCTCAGAAGAGGCAGTTAAAGGGTCAGTGAACCAACGAAGACAAGACCGCTGATGGATCCAAGTCGCACACAGGTAAGTCCCCCTTCACCGGGAGGTAAGCCCGGAAATCTCGAGGACGAGATTTTCTTAAGGGGGTAGGTTTGTAACACCCTGGTTTTCGCTCCCTGTTTTTTTCCTTTGCGGGATTTGACTCCCGTCTTTTTTCTCGGTGTTATCGGATTTCTCTAGCTCTTGGGTATGTGTAGATGGTCATCTAGCGTTGCCTTCCCTATCCAACCAGAGATTCTTCCCAGTCCAACCTTGCACCCAAGATCTTTGGCTCAGGGTTTTGCCGTCGAAACCCTACCTTCTGAGTTATCGGTAGGGAAACCCTAATCCTTCCAGTTACAAAGGATCCTCAATTTCCTTTGATCTGTTGCCTCCCAAACTTTTCCCAGTGATCATCCTTTATCTATAAACCCTGGATATGTAAAAATATTGCCAAGTCATTTGCAATATTTTTCATTTATAATTAATTCATTTTTCTACCAATTAAGGGAATTCAATCCAGGAAAATATCTATCCATCTCCCAAGTTCATGAAAACTTGTGGAGATATTCTTTGTGATCATATTGAGCTCCCATAAAAATATTGGCCATAATTAAATAAGGGAAATTGCCTTTTCCTATTTAAAGCCAATATTGCATTTTGGGCCCTTTCTAAAGGAGCTACCATTTTGGTAGCCAGGAAATATCCCAAAAAATTTGTGGAGCTTCTCCTATCCATATCTTCACCACTTCCATCAAGAACCCAAGTTCCATAGTTTAAATTTTGAGCACAACATCAACTTGCAAATTCTGTTCAGTTGGGCAATTTGCAAAGGAAGTGCTTTATTCATTGATCTATTTGAGCTGAATTTTTTCATGGTGATTAATATTGCAAAATCACTCATGGAAACCAAAAACCAGCTCAGTTCATCTATCCATGCTTCCCCAGCAATTTTTCTCAAGTTTCTGTCCATTTGGAAGTGCTGTGAAGGAAGTACCATGTAGGCATTTCCAAATAACCTGAAACTTTTCCAGTATCTTCATATGTTCATATCATTACTCTCCACCAAAATCCAGTTCATTTCATCAAGCCATGTGAGTGCCACTTCAAGATTTAGTTTCTGGACTAGATGTGGCAGTTGTGAAGGAAGTGCATTCAAACTTGGTCCAGATGCCTTCAAAATTTGCCAGCACTTAGTCCCTCTTATCACATTTCATTTTGACAAAGATCTAGCTCCTCTACTTCATCCATCTCTCCAGAAACAACCACAAACAGCTTGCTGTTAAATCCTGTTTGTGCAAGTTTCTCCCACCCTAGAGCTTTCTAGTTGATCCCAGCCACGCCTATCATCTAAATGAGCAGTGAGGCACATGTTTGACAAGCCTAGAGAGGCTGAGCCATGCCAGAATACGCGGACCGCGTGCTGACCGCGTAGGCAGAAAGCAGAACTGGCGCTCTGCACCGCGCGTCGGCTCTGCCGACCGCTCTGGCCAGCCGTAGCTTGTCCCTTAGTGCCGACCTGACTCCCCGTCGTCCACACCCCCATCTCCAGTCACTTCCCCCTCCTCTCTCTTCTTCTTCACGCCACGACGAGTGCCGCCATGGCTACTACCCCACCCGTGACTCTCTGGCGTCGCTTTCCCCTCTGGCCTTTTCTTCCCCGACCCCTCTCGAGCGCTCCCGAGGTCTCTCCCCTCCCCGCGAAGCTGCTCGACGCCGCAAATGGCCAGCCACGCCATCCCAGAGCTCCAACGAGCCGATAAGGTCGCCACGGCGGCCGAGCTCATCCGCTCGCCGTCGGGCACCTATAAATAGGCCGCCCCGGAGCCCTTTGAGCACACCACTAGCCTCCCCTCACTCCCCTACCCCACCCTAGCTGCCTGCCCGAGGCCCGGAGCTCTTCCTCGCCGCCCATCGCCGCCACGGCCGCCGCCGGCCTCCTCCTAAATTGGAGTGAGCCGGGCCTCCTCCTTCCTTGCTGCCACCTCCATCAGCCTCCCCGGAGCCAGGCGAAGCTCTGCCCCAGCTCCTCCCTACACCTCCACTGCTGTAGCCCCGAGGCCGTCGCCCCCCGAATCGTCGTCTGCCATGGGCAGTGCAACCGCTGCTCCGACGATCCCCGGCATCCGTGCCACCCACCACTGGATGCGCCTCTTCATGCTGAGTCCATCCATGGGCGGAGCGCCGCCGGAGACGGCATGTAGCTCCGGCAATCGCCGTCAGGGGCCGCCTCCCCTTTTCTGCCAGGTGAGCGCGGGAGGAGGACGAAGGCCCTGCGGGCGGGCCCGGCCTGGCAGCGACTCGGTGCCCTCCCTCCGTTTTTTAATCGATGGGGGTACGGGTGGGCCGGCCCAGTGGGCAGCAGTGGCAGTGCACACGGCAACAGCGGCCACTTTCGGCCCAAAGCAACCCATCCAGCACAGTTCCTTTATTCATTTTCCCGAAAAAAAAACTATTGAGGACCTCTGTGTAATTTAAATATTTACAGAAATGTCCTTGGCAGTCAAACCCTCATATCTTCTCACTCGTAACTCCGATTCAGGTGAAACCAACGCTCACGTCTTCAGTGCGTCGAGCCCGTCCCGATGGCATCATTTTCATAATGTTTTCACACTATGAAAATGACCATTTTGCAATTGCCCTTCTATCAGCTCTCCGAGAGGGAACGGTTTCCGGCGATCCCTTCCGCGGACTCTCCACACTTCTTCCCGAAGTATCCTTCACCCCCAGGCAAGCCGACCATCTGATATGTGCCCTAAAGCATTGCTCTGTGTTATTCTCGCATGTTTAATTAATGATCGTGCCTGTGATAGAAATAATTAAACTTCTGCTAGATTGCACTTACTGTTTACATTACTTTCATTTACTTGCTACATAATAATTCAAAGTAAACTGATTTTATGCTTAATTGATGCCATCTCAAGTTATTGTGATAAACCGCCATGCTTGCTAAATGAAACCTAGCCGGTTGATCTAGAGTCTCCGGACTTATCCGTGCAACCACATTTGCCGGTATGGGACGGCCTTCACTTGGTCTGATCGCGTGCTCTTTTACCGGTAGCACCAGACAGGGAAGGTTATGCGCACACGCTGCCCTGGCCCGGTAGGCGGCGATAACCTTGTGAGCCCAGTTTTGTTTTTTGCCGGCGTCCCCGTTTGGAACAGTTTAGTTGGCCACGACGGTGGCAGGTGTCACGGGGTGACACAGGGGCCACCCAGGGCTTGACTCCGGGGGAGAATGATTGCCGGTGGTACGGTGGAGGACTCATGGGTTAGGCAGGTTTCGTTGGAGCAACACTGGTCCACCCGAATGGGATCACGAGGCCAGGTGCTCCATGGTGTGGGTAAAGTGCGCAACCTCTACAGAGTGAAGAATCTATTCGAATAGCCACGTCCGCGGTATTGGACAGTCCGTCCAGGCCTCACTAGGTGGTCAACCGTAGTAATGACAATAATGATGGAAGAACTTGTCCTATGATCAGAAGTACTCGATGACTCGTGAGTACTCCGAGGGTTGTGGGACAACCCGTAAGAGAATAAGTTGGATCTGGTTAAGACTTGGATTGGATTCTGAGAATGTTTGGAGTATGGATTATTTACTTGCCATGCTTTACTTTGTTGGAAATATGCCCTAGAGGCAATAATAAATTAGTTATTATCATATTTCCCCGTTCATGATAATAGTTTATTATTCATGCTAGAATTGTATTGACCGGAAACTAAATACATGTGTGAATAGATAAACAAATACTGTGTCCCTAGTAAGCCTCTACTAGACTAGCTCGTTGATCAAAAGATGGTCAAGATTTCCTGACCATGGACATGAGTTGTCATTTGATAATGGGATCACATCATTAGGAGAATGATGTGATGGACTTGACCCAACCGTTAGCATAGCAAATGATCGTTCAGTTTATTGCTATTGCTTTCACTATGTCAAATACACGTTCCTCTGACCATGAGATCATGCAACTCCCGGATACCGTAGGAATACTTTGGGTGTATCAAACGTCACAACGTAACTGGGTGATTATAAAGGTGCACTACAGGTATCTCCGAAAGTGTTTGTTGAGTTGGCATGGATCGAGATTGGAATTTGTCACTCCGACTATCGGAGAGGTATCTCTGGGCCCTCTCGGTAATACAGCATCACAGAAGCCTTGCAAGCACCGTGACTAAAGAGTTAGTTACAAGATGGTGTATTACGGAACGAGTAAAGAGACTTGCCGGTAACAAGATTGAACTAGGTATTGGATACCGACGATCGAATCTCGGGCAAGTAACATACCGTCAGACAAAGGGAACAACGTATGTTGACATATGAGGTTCAGCGATAAAGATCTTCGTGGAATATGTAGGAACCAATATGAGCATCCAGGTTCCGCTGTTGGTTATTGACCGGAGAGTCGTCTCGGTCATGTCTACATCATTCCCGAACCCGTAGGGTCCGCACACTTAAGGTTCGATGACGATTTAGTGTTATATGAGTTATGTGATTGGTGGCCAAAGTTTTGTTCGGAATCCCGGATGAGATGACGGACATGACGAGGAGTCTCGAAATGGTTGAGAGGTAAAGATTCATATATTGGAAGGCTATATTCGGACGTCGGAAAGGTTCCGAGTGATTCGGGTATTTTTCGGAGTACCGGGGAGTTACGGGAATTCACCGGGAGAAGTAATGGGCCTTATTGGGCCATACGGGAAAAGGAGAGGCAGGCCACGTGAGGAGGCTCGCGCCCCCCCTTGCCCAAACCGAATTGGACTAGGGGAGGGGGCGCAGCCCCCTCTTTCCTTTCCCTCTCCCTTCCCTCTTTCCTACTCCGTATGGGAGGTGGAATCCTACTAGGACTATGGAGTCCTAGTAGGACTCCCCACACTTGGCGCACCCCTAGGGGGCCGGCCTCCTCCCTCTCATCCTTTATATATGGGGGCAAGGGGGCACCCCAAAGTACACAATTGTCCCATAGCCGTGTGCGGTGCCCCGATCTCCGTTTTCCACCTCGGTCATATTTTCGGAGAGCTTAGGCGAAGCCCTGCCGGAATCACTTCACCGTCACCGTCGCCACGCCGTCGTGCTGACGGAACTCATCTACTACCTCGACGTCTTGCTAGATCAAGAAGGCGAGGAACGTCACCGAGCTGCACGTGTGTATAACTCGGAGGTGCCGTATGTTCGGTACTTGATCGGTGGAGCTCGAAGGATTGTTCGAATACATCAACCGCGTTGTGAGATGCTTCCGCTAACGGTCTACGAGGGTACGTAGACACACTCTCCCCTCTCGTAGCGATACATCTCCATGGATATATCTTGCGTGAGCGTAGGAATTTTTTTGAAATTCATGCTCCGTTCCCCAACAGTGGCATCCGAGCCAGGTCTATGCGTAGATATGATTTGCACGAGTAGAACACAAGTGAGTTGTGGGCGTGGGTGTATACATATTGCTTGCCGTTACTAGTTGTTACTTGATTCGGCGGTATTGTGAGATGAAGCGGCCCGGACCGACATTACGCGTACGCTTACGCGAGACAGGTTTCACCGCTACGTGCACTCGTTGCATAAAGGTGACCGGCGGGTGTCTGTCTCTCTCACTTTAGTTGAATCGGTTTCAATGAAGAGGGTTCTTTTAGAAGATCAAAAAGCAATCACTACACCACGTTGTGGTTTTGCGTAGGTAAGAACGGTTCTTGCAAACCTGTAGCAGCCACGTAAAACTTGCAACAACAAAGTAGAGGATGTCTAACTTGTTTTTGCAGGGTATGCTGGTGATGTGATATGGCCAAGACATGATGTGATATAAGTTGTTGTATGAGATGATCATGTTTTGTAAGTTATCAGGCAACCGGAAGGAGCCTTATGCTTGTCTCTTTATTGTATGCAATGCCAACGCTATGTAATTGCTTTACTTTACCGCTATTAGTTAGCAGTAGTAGTAGTAGCAATAGCCGGCGAGACGACCACGACGCTACGATGGAGATCAAGGTGTCACAACGCTACGATGGAGAACAAGGTGTCAACCCGGTGACGATGGAGATCATGACGGTGCTTTGCTGATGGAGATCAAAAGCACAAGACGATGATGGCCATATCATGTCACATATATTGAATTGCATGTGATGTTAATCCTTTTATGCATCTTATTTTGCTTAGGACGACGGTAGCATTATAAGATGATCCCTTCACTAAATTTCAAGATAAGTGTTCTCCCCTAGTATGCACCGTTGCGAAGGTTCGACGCTTCTAAGCACCACGTGATGATCGGGTGTGATGGATTCTTTCGTTCGCATACAACGGGTGTAAGCTTGACGAGCCTAGCATGTACAGACATGGCCTCGGAACACAAGAGACCGAAAGGTCAAACATGAGTCATATAGTAGATATGATCAACATGAAAGATGTTCACCATTGATGAACTGATCCACCTCACGTGATGATCGGACGTGGATTAGTTTGATGTGGATCATGTTACACTTAGACAACTTGAGGGGTGTTAATCTAAGTGGGAGTTCTTAAGTAATTTGATTAATTGAACTTCAATTGTCATGAACATAGTCTTACTTTTCTTAGCAAATTTATGTTGTAGATCCATAGACCGCGCTGTAGTTCCCCTATTTTTATTATGTTCCTAGAGAAAACGAAGTTGAAAGTTGATGGAAGCAACTATGCGGACTAGGTCCGTGATCTGAGGATTGTCCTCACTGCTGCACAGAAGGCTTATGTCCTTAATGCACCGCTCAGTGAAATACCCCTACGGTTTCGTCTGAGGACGTTATGAACGTCTGGCAGACAAGAAAAGATGACTACTCGATAGTTCAGTGCGCCATACTTTACGGCTTAGAACCGGAGCTCCAAATATGTTTTGAGCAACACAGAGCATATGAGATGTTCCAAGAGCTGAAAATTTGTTTTTCAAGACTCACACCCTGGTCGAGAGGGATGACACCTTCGACTAGTTCTATAGCTACAAGATGGAGGAGAACAGCTCCGTTAGTGAGCATGTACTCAGAATGTCTGAGTACTTCAAACACTTGAATCAAGTGGGAGTTAGACTTCCGAATAAAGTGGTGATTGATAGAGTTCTCTAGTCACTATCACTAAGCTACTGGATCTTCTTGATGAACTATAAACATGCAAGGGATAGAAGATCCTTAAGCTATTCGCGATGCTACAATCTGCGGATGTAGAAATCAAAAAAAAGGGAGCATCAAGTGTTGATGGTTAATAAGACCACTAGTTTCAAGAAGGGCAAGGGAAAGAAAAGGGAACTTCAAGAAGAACGGTAAAACAGTTGCCGCTCACGCGAAGAAACCCAAGGCTGAACCAAACCCGAGACTTAGTGCTCCCATTGCAAAGGGAAATGTCACAGGGAGCGGAACTTCCCCAAAGTAACTGGCAGATAATAAGACTGGCAATGTCAACAAAGATATTTGATATACATGTTATTGATATGTACCTTACTAGTACTCGTAGGAGCACCTGTGTATTTGATACTTGTTCAGTTACTTACAACTTGAAACATGGAATAAACGAGGGGTAGCTAAGAACGAGGTGACGATGTGCATTGGAAGTGTCTCCAAGGTTGATGTGATCACCATCGCCACGCTCTCTCTACCTTCAGGATTAGTGATGAACCTAAATAATTGTTATTTGGTGCTTGCGTTAAGCATGAACATTATATCTGATAGTGTTTATTGCAAGACGGTTATTCAATTTCAGAGAATAATTGTTATTCTATTTGGATAATATCATTGATGATCATGCACTTAACATGAAAGGTTTATAGAATCTTGATCGTAGTAATACATATGTTCATAACACGAATGCCAAAAGATAATGATAGTACCACATATTTGTGGCACTGCCGCTTAGGTCATATCAGTGTTAAACACATGAAGAAACTCCATGCAGATGGGTTTTTGGAATCTCTTGATTATGAATCATTTGAGACATGTGAACCGTGCCTTATTGGCAAGATGACTAAAACTCCATTCTCCGGAACAATGGAGCGAGCAACCAACTTATTGGAAATAATACATACCGATGTATGCGGTCCGATGAGTGTTGAGGCGCGCGGTGGATATCGTTATATTCTCACGTTCACTGATGATTTGAGTAAATATGGTTATGTCTACTTGATGAAGCATAAATCTGAAACATTTGAAAAGTTCAAAGAATTTTAGAGTGAAGTAGAGAACCATCATAACAAGAAAATAAATTTCTTACGATCTGATCGTGGAGGAGAATATTTGAGTTACGAGTTTGGCAATCACTTAAGACAATGTGGAATTGTTCCACAGCTCACGCCACATGGAACACCACAGCGTAATGGTGTGTCCGAACGTCGTAATCGTACTCTATTGGATATGGTGCATTCTATGATGTCTCTTACCGATTTGCCACTATCATTTTGGGGTTATGCATTAGAGACAGCTGCATTCACTTTAAACAAGGGCACCGTCTAAATCCATTGAGATGACACCGTATGAACTGTGGTTTGCAAGAAACCTAAGATGTCGTTTCTGAAAGTTTGGGGATGCAATGCTTATGTCAAAAGGCTTCAGCCAGATAAGCTCGAACCCAAAGCGGATAAGTGCATCTTCATAGGATACCCAAAGGAGACCGTTGGGTACACCTTCTACCACAGATCCGAAGGCAAAGTATTCGTTGCTAAGAATGGATCCTTTCTAGAGAAGGAGTTTCTCTCGAAAGAAGTGAGTGGGAGGAAAGTAGAACTTGATGAGATAATTGTACCTCCTCTGGATAGTAGTATGCCACAGAAAGAAATTTCTGTGACACCAACACAGACCAGAGAAGAAGTTGATGATGATGATCATGAGGCTTCGGATCAAGTTGCTATAGAACCTCGTAGGTCAACCAGGACACGCTCCGCAGCAGATTGGTACGGCAATCCTGTCTTGGAGGTCATGTTGTTAGACAACGGTGAACCTACGAACTATGAAGAAGCGATGGCGAGCCCGGATTCCGACAAATGGCTTGAGGCCATGAAATCCGAGATTAGATCCATGTATGAGAACAAAGTGTGGACTTTGGTAGACTTGCACGATGAAACGGCGAGCTATTAAAAATAAATGGATCTTTAAGAAGAAGACGGACGCTGATGGTAATGTCACCGTCTATAAAGCTCGACTTGTTGCTAAAGGTTATCGACAAGTTCAAGGAGCTGACTACGATGAGACTTTCTCACCCGTAGCGATGCTAAAGTCTGTCAGAATTATGTTAGCAATTGCCGCGTTTTATGATTATGAAATCTGGCAAATGGACGTCAAAACGGCATTCCTTAATGGATTCCTTAAGGAAGAATTGTATATGATACAACCGGAAGGTTTTGTCGATCCTAAAGGTGCTAACAAAGTATGCAAGCTCCAGCGATCCATCTATGGACTGGTGCAAGCATCTCGGAGCTGGAATACTCGCTTTGATGAAGTGATCAAAGCGTTTGGGTTTATGCAAGTTTATGGAGAAACTTGTATTTACAACAAAGTGAGTGGGAGCTCTATAACATTTGTAATAAGTATATGTGATTGGAAATGATGTAGAATTTCTGGAAAGCATAAAGAATTAATTGAAAGGAGTTTTTCAATAAAAACCTGTTTTTTGAGTTATCCACGGTTTGGGCATCGAGATCTATAGAGATAGATCAAGACACCTAATAAAAATATTTTCACACACCTTGATTAGATTTTGAAGAAGTTCAAAATGGATCAAGTCAAAAGAAATAAGTTATTGGCTGGTGTGAAGTGGAGTAAGACTTGAAGATCTAGGTAAAGGTTGTTTACATGTTAGGCATCAAAATCTATAGAGATAGATTGAGACGCCTCATATGACTTTCACAAAACATATACCTTGACAAGATTTTGAAGAAGTTCAAAATGGATCAGTCAAAGAAGGAGTTCTTGACTGTGGTGAAAGGTGTGAAGTTGAGTAAGACTCAAATCTCGACCACGGCAAAATAAATAGAATGGATGAAGGTTATCCCGTATGCCTCGACCATAGGTTCTATAAAGTATGCCAAGCTATGTGCCTTGCCATGTGTCTGGCAAAAGAGGTACCAAAGTGATCCAGGAGTAGATCACTGGACAGCGGTCAAATTATCCTTAAGATGACTAAGGAAGAATTTCTCGGGAATAGAGATGATAAAGAGTTCGTCGTAAGGGGTTACGTCGATGCAAGCTTTAAACACTGATCCGAAAGACTATGAGTCTCAGACCGGATAAGTATAGTGGGGAAATTTTTTGGAGTAGCTCCAAACAGACTGTGGTAGCAGCATCTACATAGAGATTTGCCAAGAACACACGGATCTGAATATTGCAGACCCGTTGACTAAAACCTCTCTCACAAGCAAAACATGATCAGCTTTAGAACTGATTAAGTGTTAATTACATGGAGATGTAATCTAGATTATTGACTCTAGTGCAAGTGGGAGACTGTCGGAAATATGCCCTAGAGGCAATAATAAATTAGTTATTATCATATTTCCCCGTTCATGATAATAGTTTATTATTCATGCTAGAATTGTATTGACCGGAAACTAAATACATGTGTGAATAGATAAACAAATACTGTGTCCCTAGTAAGCCTCTACTAGACTAGCTCGTTGATCAAAAGATGGTCAAGATTTCCTGACCATGGACATGAGTTGTCATTTGATAATGGGATCACATCATTAGGAGAATGATGTGATGGACTTGACCCAACCGTTAGCATAGCAAATGATCGCTCAGTTTATTGCTATTGCTTTCACTATGTCAAACACACGTTCCTCTGACCATGAGATCATGCAACTCCCGGATACCGTAGGAATACTTTGGGTGTATCAAACGTCACAACGTAACTGGGTGATTATAAAGGTGCACTACAGGTATCTCTGAAAGTGTTTGTTGAGTTGGCATGGATCGAGATTGGAATTTGTCACTCCGACTATCGGAGAGGTATCTCTGGGCCCTCTCGGTAATACAGCATCACAGAAGCCTTGCAAGCACCGTGACTAAAGAGTTAGTTACAAGATGGTGTATTACGGAACGAGTAAAGAGACTTGCCGGTAACAAGATTGAACTAGGTATTGGATACCGACGATCGAATCTCGGGCAAGTAACTGTTGGAAATATGCCCTAGAGGCAATAATAAATTGGTTATTATTATATTTCCTTGTTCATGATAATCGTTTATTATCCATGCTATAATTGTATTGATTGGAAACTCAAATACATGTGTGGGTACATAGACAACACTCTGTCCCTAGTAAGCCTCTAGTTGACTAGCTCGTTGATCAAAGATGGTTAAGGTTTCCTAGCCATTGACATGAGATGTCATTTGATAACGGGATCACATCATTAGGAGAATGATGTGATGGACAAGACCCAAACTGTAAACGTAGCATTTGATCGTGTCAGTTTATTGCTATTGTTTTCTGCATGTCAAGTATCTGTTCCTTTGACCATGAGATCATGCAACTCACTGACACCGGAGGAATACCTTGTGTGTATCAAACGTCGCAACGTAACTGGGTGACTATAAAGGTGCTCTACAGGTATCTCCGAGGGTGTCTGTTGGGTTGGCATGGATCAAGACTGGGATTTGTTACTCCGTGTGACGGAGAGGTATCTCAGGGCCCACTCGGTAATACAACATCACATTGAGCCTTGCAAGCAAAGTGACTAAAGAGTTAGCCACATGATCTTGTATTACGGAACGAGTAAAGAGACTTGCCGGTAACGAGATTGAACTAGGTATAGAGATACCGACGATCGAATCTCGGGCAAGTAACATACCGAAGAACAAAGGGAACAGCATACGGGATTAACTGAATCCTTGACATAGAGGTTCGACCGATAAAAGATCTTCGTAGAATATGTAGGAGCCAATATGGGCATCCAGGTCCCGCTATTGGTTATTGGCCGTAGAGGTGTCTCGGTCATGTCTACATAGTTCTCGAACCCGCAGGGTCTACACACTTAACGTTTGGTGACGATTAGTATAATTGAGTTATTATGTTGGTGACCGAAAGTTGTTCGGAGTCCCGGATAAGATCCCGGACATGACGAGGATCTCCGGAATAGTCCGGAGGTAAAGATTGATATATGTGATAATAGTGTTTTGATCTCCGGAAGAGTTCCGAAGTTCACCGGAAGGGGTTCCGGATGTTTACCGAAGTGTTCGGGTGCAGCAACACTTTATATGGGCCAAGGGATAAAAGCCCACGAGGTATTGGAAAGTGCAAAAGTAGTTTTGCTGCCGCGTAAGCGGTACTACCGCTTGTGTGAAGCGGTACTACCGCCCGAGCGGTACTACCGCTTGTGTGAAGCGGTACTACCGCCCAAGCGGTACTACCGCTTGTGTGAAGCGGTACTACCGCTTGTGTGCGGCTGTGCACGGTTCGGCAGGGATCCGAGTTGGACTCTTTCCCTGCGGGCCAAACCGACCTTGTGCGGGCAAAACCGACCTGGAGGAGGCTTTTACTCCAAGTTTAGACCCCAAGGCTCAACATATAAATAGAGGGGCAGGGCTAGCACACGGGACACATCAAGATTTCCCCAAGCCGTGTGCGGCAACCCTAACCCTCTAGTTCCTCCGTCATAATCTCCGTAGTGCTTGGCGAAGCCCTGCAGAGATTGTTCCTCACCACCATCACCACGCCGTCGTGCTGCTGGAACTCAACCACTACTTCATCATCGCTCGCTGGATCGAGGAGGTGAAGGCGTCATCAAGCCGTACGTGTGTTGAACGCGGAGGTGCCGTCCGTTCGGTGCTAGTTCGTGATCGGATCGAGGGACGACTTGCGATTTGGATCGCGGAGACGTTCGACTACATCAACCGCGTTTCTTAAACGCTTCCGCTTAGCGATCTACAAGGGTATGTAGATTCACTCTCCCTCTCGTAGATGCTCATCACCATGGATAGATCTTGTGTGTGCGTAGGAAAAATTTTGTTTCCCATGCAACGTTCCCAACAGTGGCATCATGAGCTAGGTCTATGCGTAGATGAGATCTCGAGTAGAACACAAACGAGTTGTGGGCGTGGATGTATACATATTGCTTGCCGTTACTAGTTGATATTTGATTCGGCGGTATTGTGAGATGAAGCGGCCCGGACCGACATTACGCGTACACTTACGCGAGACAGGTTCCTTCAACTGACATGTAATTTTGTTGCATAAAGATGGCTAGCGGGTGTCTGTCTCTCTCACTTTAGTTGAATCGATTTCAATGAAGAGGGTTCTTTTAGAAGATCAAAAAGCAATCACTACACCACGTTGTGGTTTTGTGTAGGTAAGAACGGTTCTTGCAAACCCGTAGCAGCCACGTAAAATTTGCAACAACAATTAGAGGACGTCTAACTTGTTTTTGCAGGGTATGTTGTGATGTGATATGGCCAATTACATGATGAGATATATGTGATGTATGAGATGATCATGTTTTGTATAGAATATCACGACTTGCATGTCGATGAGTACGGCAACTGGCAGGAGCCATAGAGTTGTCTTTAATTATTGTATGACCTGCGTGTCAATCATTAAGCGCTATGTAATGCTTTACTTTATCGCTAAACGTTAGCAATAGTCGTGGAAGCAACAGTCGGCGCGACAACCTTATGGCGACACGTTGATGGAGATCAAGATGATGGAGATCATGGTGTCATGCCGGTGACGATGGAGATCATGCCGGTGCTTTGGAGATGGAGATCAAAAGCACAAGTTCATGGCCATATCATGTCACTTATGATTTGCATGTGATGTTAATCCTTTTATGCATCTTATTTTGCTTAGGACGACGGTAGCATTATAAGGTGATCCCTCACTTAAATTTCAAGATAAATTGTGTTCTCCCCAAGTGTGCACCGTTGCGAAAGTTCGTCGTTTCGAGACACGCCGTGATGATCGGGTGTGATAGACTCTACGTTCGCATACAACGGGTGCAAGCCATGTTGCACGTGCGGAACACTCGGGTTAAACTTGACGAGCCTAGCATGTACAGACATGGCCTCGGAACACAAGAGACTGAAAGGTCGAACATGAGTCATATAGTAGATATGATCAACATGAAGATGTTCACCATTGAAACCACCTCAACTCACGTGATGATCGGACTTGAGTTGGTGGATTTGGATCATGTTACACTCGAATGACCGGAGGGATGTCAATTTGAGTGGGAGTTTTTTAAGTAATATGATTAACTAAACTCATTATCTAGAACAATAGTCTAAGTTGTCTTTGCTATATTTATGTTGTAGATCATGGCTCGCGCAGTAGCACCCCTGAATTTTAATGCGTTCCTAGAGAAAGCTAAGTTGAAAGATGATGGAAGTAACTTTGTGGACTGGGCCCGTAATCTAAGGATTATCCTTACGGCTTCCCAGAAGGCTTATGTCCTTGATGCACCGCTTGGTGATCCACCCGCTCCAGTTGAGTCTCTAGACGTTGTGAACGCCTGGCAGGCTCGTTCTGATGATTACTCAATAGTTCAATGTGCAATGTTGTATGGCTTAGAACCGGGACTTCAAAGACGTTTTGAACGTCATGGAGCATATGAGATGTTCCAGGAGTTGAAGTTTATCTTTCAGAAGAATGCCCGGATCGAGAGATATGAGATCTCCGATAAGTTCTATGCTTGCAAGATGGAGGAGAACGGGTCTATCAGTGATCACGTGCTCAGAATGTCTGGGTACTCCACCCGTCTGGCTGAGTTAGGGATGCCCCTTCCGCCAGAGGCTATCACTGACAGAGTTCTTCAATCATTGCCACCTAGCTACAAGAGCTTCGTGTTGAACTATAACATGCACGGGATGAACAAGTCAGTCGCCGAGCTGTTTGCGATGCTGAAAGCCGCTGAGTCTGAAATTCAGAAGGAGCATCAAGTGTTGATGGTCAATAAAACCACTAGTTTCAAGAAAAATGGCAAGGGTAAGAAGGGTAACTCCAAGCAGAGTGGCAAAGCAGTTGCTCCTCTCGTGAAGAAACCCAAGGCTGGACCCAAACCAGAAACTGTGTGTTTTCATTGCAAGGGAACTGGACACTGGAAGCGGAATTGCCCCAAGTATTTGGCTGACAAGAAGGCGGCCAACAACAAACAAGGTATATATGATATACATGTTATTGATGTGTACCTTACCAACTCTCGTTGTAGTGCCTGGGTATTTGATACCGGTGCGGTTGCTCATATTTGCAACTCAAAACAGGAACTGCGGAATAGACGGAGGCTGGCAAAGGATGAAGTGACGATGCGCGTGGGAAATGGTTCCAAGGTTGATGTGATCGCCGTCGGCACGCTCGCTCTTCGATTACCGTCGGGATTAGTGATGAACCTAAATAAGTGTTATTTGGTGCCTGCGTTAAGCATGAACATTATATCTGGATCTTGTTTATTGCGAGACGGTTACTCATTTAAATCAGAGAATAATGGTTGTTCTATTTATATGAGTAATATCTTTTATGGTCATGCACCCGATGTGAGGGGTTTATTCTTATTGAATCTCGATAGTAATGATACACATGTTCATAACATTGATGCCAAAAGATGTAGAATTGATAATGATAATACCACTTTCTTGTGGCACTGCCGTTTAGGTCATATTGGCGTAAAACGCATGAAGAAGCTCCATGCTGATGGACTTTTGGAGTCACTTGATTTTGAATCACTTGACACATGTGAGCCATGCCTCATGGGCAAGATGACTAAAACGCCGTTCTCTGGAACAATGGAACGGGCAAGTGACTTATTGGAAATCATACATACTGACGTGTGCGGTCCGATGAGTATTGAGGCGCGCGGTGGTTATCGTTACTTTCTCACCTTCACTGATGACTTAAGTAGATATGGGTATATTTACTTAATGAAACACAAGTCTGAAACATTTGAAAAGTTCAAACAATTTCAGAGTGAAGTTGAGAATCATCGTAACAAGAAGATTAAATTCCTACGATCTGATCGAGGGGGAGAATATCTGAGTTATGAGTTTGGCAGTCACTTAAGACAGTGTGGAATTGTTTCACAATTGACACCGCCTGGAACACCACAGCGTAATGGTGTGTCCGAACGTCGTAATCGAACCTTATTGGATATGGTGCGATCTATGATGTCTCTTGCCGATTTGCCACTATCGTTTTGGGGTTATGCATTAGAGACAGCTGCATTCACTTTAAATAGGGCACCATCGAAATCCGTTGAGACGACGCCATATGAACTTTGGTTTGGCAAGAAGCCAAAGCTGTCGTTTCTTAAAGTTTGGGGATGTGATGCTTATGTCAAAAAGCTTCAGCCTGAAAAGCTGGAACCCAAAGCGGAGAAATGCGTCTTCATAGGATACCCAAAAGAGACAGTTGGGTATACCTTCTACCTCAGATCCGAAGGCAAAGTGTTTGTCGCTGAAAACGGAACATTTCTTGAGAAAGAGTTTCTCTCGAAAGAATTGAGTGGGAGGAAGATAGAACTTGATGAGGTTGTTGAACCTTTACTTCAACCTGAGAGTAGCGCATCGCAGAAAGTTGTTTCTGTGGAGCCTACATTAGCTGAAGAGGAAGTTAATGATGATGATCATGAAGCTTTGGATCAAGTTGCTATCGAACCTCGTAGGTCGACAAGGACGCGTACTGCTCCTGAGTGGTACGGCAACCCTGTCTTAGAGGTCATGTTGTTAAACAACGATGAACCTACGAGCTATGGAGAAGCGATGATGGGCCCGGATTCCGAGAAGTGGTTAGAGGCCATGAAATCCGAGATGGGATCCATGTATGAAAACAAAGTATGGACTTTGGAAGTATTACCTGAAGGGCGTAAGGCCATTCAGAACAAATGGATCTTTAAGAGGAAGACGGACGCGGACGGTAATGTCACCGTCTATAAAGCTCGACTTGTGGCAAAGGGTTTTTCACAAGTTCAAGGAGTTGACTACGATGAGACCTTCTCACCCGTAGCGATGCTTAAGTCCGTCAAAATCATGTTAGCAATAGCTGCCTTTTTTGATTATGAAATTTGGCAGATGGATGTCAAAACAGCGTTCCTTAACGGTTACCTTAAGGAAGAGTTGTATATGATACAACCAGAAGGTTTTGTCGATCCAGAGAATGCTGACAAAGTTTGCAAACTCCAGCGATCCATTTATGGACTGGTGCAAGCATCTCGGAGTTGGAATCTTCGTTTTGATGAGGTGATCAAAGCGTTCGAGTTTATACAAGTTTACGGAGAAGCTTGTATTTACAAGAAAGTGAGTGGGAGCTCTATAGCGTTTCTAATATTATATGTGGATGACATATTGCTGATTGGAAACAATATAGAAATGCTGGAAAGCGTAAAGGAATATTTGAACAAGAGTTTTTCAATGAAGGACCTAGGAGAAGCTGCTTTCGTATTAGGCATCAAGATCTATAGAGATAGATCGAGACGCTTAATAGGACTTTCACAAAGCACATACCTTGATAAGATTTTGAAGAAGTTCAAAATGGATCAGTCCAAGAAGGGGTTCTTGCCTGTTTTGCAAGGTGTGAAGTTGAGTAAGACTCAATGCCCAGTGACTGCAGAAGATAGAGAAAAGATGAGTGTCATCCCCTATGCTTCAGCCATAGGCTCTATCATGTATGCAATGCTGTGCACAAGACCCGATGTCAGCCTTGCCATAAGTATGGTCGGAAGGTTTCAAGGTGATCCAGGAATGGAACACTGGACGGCGGTCAAGAATATCCTGAAGTACCTGAAAAGGACTAAGGACATGTTTCTCGTTTATGGAGGTGATCAAGAGCTCGTCGTAAAGGGTTACGTCGATGCAAGCTTTGACACTGATCCGGATGACTCTAAGTCGCAAACCGGATACGTATTTATTCTTAATGGGGGTGCGGTTAGCTGGTGCAGTTCCAAGCAAAGCGTGGTAGCAGATTCTACATGCGAAGCGGAGTACATCGCTGCCTCGGAGGCGGCGAAGGAAGGTGTCTGGATGAAGGAGTTCATGACAGATCTTGGAGTAGTGCCTAGTGCGCTTAACCCAATGACTCTGTTTTGTGATAACACTGGTGCCATTGCTCTAGCCAAGGAACCAAGATTTCACAAGAGGACCAGACACATAAAACGACGTTTCAATTCCATCCGCGATTACATCAAGGAGGACGACATAAATATTTGCAAAGTACACACGGATCTAAATGTTGCAGATCCGATGACTAAACCTCTTCCAAGGGCTAAACATGAACAACACCAGAACTGCATGGGTGTTCGATTCATTACAATGTAAATCACATAGTGATGTGAACTAGATTATTGACTCTAGTGCAAGTGGGAGACTGTTGGAAATATGCCCTAGAGGCAATAATAAATTGGTTATTATTATATTTCCTTGTTCATGATAATCGTTTATTATCCATGCTATAATTGTATTGATTGGAAACTCAAATACATGTGTGGGTACATAGACAACACTGTGTCCCTAGTAAGCCTCTAGTTGACTAGCTCGTTGATCAAAGATGGTTAAGGTTTCCTAGCCATTGACATGAGATGTCATTTGATAACGGGATCACATCATTAGGAGAATGATGTGATGGACAAGACCCAAACTGTAAACGTAGCATTTGATCGTGTCAGTTTATTGCTATTGTTTTCTGCATGTCAAGTATCTGTTCCTTTGACCATGAGATCATGCAACTCACTGACACCGGAGGAATACCTTGTGTGTATCAAACGTCGCAACGTAACTGGGTGACTATAAAGGTGCTCTACAGGTATCTCCGAGGGTGTCTGTTGGGTTGGCATGGATCAAGACTGGGATTTGTTACTCCGTGTGACGGAGAGGTATCTCAGGGCCCACTCGGTAATACAACATCACATTGAGCCTTGCAAGCAAAGTGACTAAAGAGTTAGCCACAGGATCTTGTATTACGGAACGAGTAAAGAGACTTGCCGGTAACGAGATTGAACTAGGTATAGAGATACCGACGATCGAATCTCGGGCAAGTAACATACCGAAGAACAAAGGGAACAACATACGGGATTAACTGAATCCTTGACATAGAGGTTCGACCGATAAAAGATCTTCGTAGAATATGTAGGAGCCAATATGGGCATCCAGGTCCCGCTATTGGTTATTGGCCGTAGAGGTGTCTCGGTCATGTCTACATAGTTCTCGAACCCGCAGGGTCTACACACTTAACGTTTGGTGACGATTAGTATAATTGAGTTATTATGTTGGTGACCGAAAGTTGTTCGGAGTCCCGGATAAGATCCCGGACATGACGAGGATCTCCGGAATAGTCCGGAGGTAAAGATTGATATATGTGATAATAGTGTTTTGATCTCCGGAAGAGTTCCGAAGTTCACCGGAAGGGGTTCCGGATGTTTACCGAAGTGTTCGGGTGCAGCAACACTTTATATGGGCCAAGGGATAAAAGCCCACGAGGTATTGGAAAGTGCAAAAGTAGTTTTGCTGCCGCGTAAGCGGTACTACCGCTTGTGTGAAGCGGTACTACCGCCCGAGCGGTACTACCGCTTGTGTGAAGCGGTACTACCGCCCAAGCGGTACTACCGCTTGTGTGAAGCGGTACTACCGCTTGTGTGCGGCTCTGCACGGTTCGGCAGGGATCCGAGTTGGACTCTTTCCCTGCGGGCCAAACCGACCTTGTGCGGGCAAAACCGACCTGGAGGAGGCTTTTACTCCAAGTTTAGACCCCAAGGCTCAACATATAAATAGAGGGGCAGGGCTAGCACACGGGACACATCAAGATTTCCCCAAGCCGTGTGCGGCAACCCTAACCCTCTAGTTCCTCCGTCATAATCTCCGTAGTGCTTGGCGAAGCCCTGCAGAGATTGTTCCTCACCACCATCACCACGCCGTCGTGCTGCTGGAACTCAACCACTACTTCATCATCGCTCGCTGGATCGAGGAGGTGAAGGCGTCATCAAGCCGTACGTGTGTTGAACGCGGAGGTGTCGTCCGTTCGGTGCTAGTTCGTGATCGGATCGAGGGACGACTTGCGATTTGGATCGCGGAGACGTTCGACTACATCAACCGCGTTTCTTAAACGCTTCCGCTTAGCGATCTACAAGGGTATGTAGATTCACTCTCCCTCTCGTAGATGCTCATCACCATGGATAGATCTTGTGTGTGCGTAGGAAAATTTTTGTTTCCCATGCAACGTTCCCCAACAGTAACATACCGCCAGACAAAGGGAACAACGTATGTTGACATATGAGGTTCAGCGATAAAGATCTTCGTGGAATATGTAGGAACCAATATGAGCATCCAGGTTCCGCTATTGGTTATTGACCGGAGAGTCGTCTCGGTCATGTCTACATCATTCCCGAACCCGTAGGGTCCGCACACTTAAGGTTCGATGACGATTTAGTATTATATGAGTTATGTGATTGGTGGCCAAAGTTTTGTTCGGAATCCCGGATGAGATGACGGACATGACGAGGAGTCTCGAAATGGTTGAGAGGTAAAGATTCATATATTGGAAGGCTATATTCGGACGTCGGAAAGGTTCCGAGTGATTCGGGTATTTTTCGGAGTACCGGGGAGTTACGGGAATTCACCGGGAGAAGTAATGGGCCTTATTGGGCCATACAGGAAAAGGAGAGGCAGGCCACGTGAGGAGGCTCGCGCCCACCCTTGCCCAAACCGAATTGGACTAGGGGAGGGGGCGCAGCCCCCTCTTTCCTTTCCCTCTCCCTTCCCTCTTTGCTACTCCGTATGGGAGGTGGAATCCTACTAGGACTATGGAGTCCTAGTAGGACTCCCCACACTTGGCGCACCCCTAGGGGGCCGGCCTCCTCCCTCTCATCCTTTATATACGGGGGCAAGGGGGCACCCCAAAGTACACAATTGTCCCATAGCCGTGTGCGGTGCCCCGATCTCCGTTTTCCACCTCGGTCATATTTTTGGAGAGCTTAGGCGAAGCCCTGCCGGAATCACTTCACCGTCACCGTCGCCACGCCGTCGTGCTGACAGAACTCATCTACTACCTCGACGTCTTGCTAGATCAAGAAGGCGAGGAACGTCACCGAGCTGCACGTGTGTAGAACTCGGAGGTGCCGTACGTTCGGTACTTGATCGGTGGAGCTCGAAGGATTGTTCGACTACATCAACCGCGTTGTGAGACGCTTCCGCTAACGGTCTACGAGGGTACGTAGACACACTCTCCCCTCTCATAGCGATACATCTCCATGGATAGATCTTGCATGAGCGTAGGAAATTTTTTGAAATTCATGCTCCGTTCCCCAACATACTTTACTCTAGTAGAATCACACTGGATAATCCTGTTACAACATGATAATTAATATTGCTAGATAGGTATGTTATGCCATGATAGTTAATGTTGCTCTAATAACAAATGCATGCTTGAATGCCATGGATTGCTTTGCTTGGTGTATATGTTAGTTTGGTTTGCTTGCCAGTACATTCAAAAGTACTCAGCGGCCTTTAACATGGCCAGGTTCACATAAAGATCCGTCGTCCGTTGTCGAGGAGCCGGAGCGTTCGCGGGCTAGGAGAGTAACCCAGTCAGATCCCTGTGGATTGGAGCCGCACCAAGACCATGCTGCCTTAGATAGAGCTTTTCTGCTGCCATCACCCTTGTAATATATCATGTAAGACTGATATATCCATTAATAAAAATGCTTGTGTTCATGATACTTGTTGTAAACACGCATGCCAGAGTGATTTCCTGGGCTGGCGTGCGTGGCGACCGTCTGGCTACAGTGGTAATCAGGCGGGGCGCCACAATGGATGGTATCAGAGCAGCCAGGCTGACTATAGGTTACCCTAGCCAGACTTCACTGTCTTGTGTTCAGTAGAAAGCCCAGATGGATTTCAGCCATCTTTGCCACCTGGCACAGCTACTATTGATCATAAGGGAACCCCATAGGTCTTTGGCTCCATCAGACCCTAACTCTCGTGGCCTTTGCCTCCGGTGTGAATCGCTCGCACCGGGCAACGACCCGTGAGCCCTGAAACCCCTAGGTAAACCAGATATCCTTACCCTGCTTGCTAACCATGGCATTTCTCTTCTTACTCCAGTTTCCTTTGGGAAACGCTTATAAATTTCATCTTTCCCCGATAACCCTAGGATCGTTGACCAAGCCACTTTGGCTATGGTCCTGCATCGAGTGTGATGTTCTCTAAGGAAGTAGTAGGAGCTTGACACCAGTGCTACCAGGAGCATTGTGTCGTTTCGCTTCTAAATCCTTAGAGGTGCATCGAGTGCGCTATAATAGCTATACTAGTGGATCCTTGGCCACATGTGTAAGGCCCGCAAAAATTTGAGCTTTATTTGCTTTTTGGTTTTTCGCGGTTCTTGTTTCTTTTGTCGATTCCGTCTCTCCGCTCCGACTGGATCCATCCGCAAGTGCCGTCAAGAAGATCAGCATGCAACTGGGATAATACCCAATAATCCCAATTCAGCAAGAGTCCTGTCCAGCCAACTACCTGATATTCAGAACATCACCACCGGATCTGTCAAGAATGAAGAATGGGTCAGAAGCAGAATCCGTGTGCAACAGACAAGGCCAGAATATACCTGAGAGAGTTTGCCTCAGAACAAATCACGCCTAAGGAGCAGGCAGATGAGCTACTAAGAATGAACATTAGTAAGGACAAATTATTCCGTCCGCGATACAGGGATTATTTCAGTCAGTGAGGTGAACCCTGAGTCTTCTCTCAATGGACCCAAGAATCATTTATTACCCACAGAAGACATATTTCAAGAATGTGAAGGTGCCGAGAGCAACAACTAAACTCTGGTATGATGATACGAATTTCAAAGCATATCTTGGAATTCACCGATGCAAATACAAAATTTTCTGGGCACTGTGAACAAGGTTTGTGAGAAATAAGGATAAGTTTACGGTTGCCTAGAATCAATGAGAACTTCAAATGCTTGGAAGTTGAACTAAATCAAATGGAATTATCCGCCGACTATGTACTACCGGCAACATATGGTATTCATGATTTATTTGTAAACATGAGGTCTGCATCAGTCATGCAACCTTTACAGCAACAATAATCAGACCAGCAGAAGGACAAGCGATGTGCATGACCAATGGAATATCTTCAGTCAAGGTATGGCCTATATCAAGTTTTGGCTCTGCTATGGGTAGAATTCCGGATACTTCGGAAGGAAGCCAGAATCGGCCATAGATCCGACTGTGTACACAAGGCTTCTGGTATAAGGAACCCAGCCTTCCCCCGTAAGCTACCGAGAAGAGCTTACAATACCAGACTTCCAATCTTCCTCGGTACGCCACTCGGTGAGAGATCCTTCTGGGATACGGCACTCCCATCTTCCACAGCGTGCTACCGCGGAAAACTTCCGGCATAAGGCACCCGACCTTCCACAGTAAGCCACATGAAGGAAAACTTTCAAGGCACGATATCCAGCCTTCTTCAGCACACTACCCTGGCAGAAGCTTCGAGCATAAGGAATTCGGTCTTCTTCAACACGCCATCGTGCCTACAACAAGCTTGGCAGGGGCACGAACTAGTCTGGGCACACATCCGCCTCAGAACTCAGTGGTTATGAAAGGATTTACCCTACCCATGCATGTGTTGTGAGCATGCAGTCCAGTGGATCAGTTCATGCGAGCCACTCGTACACGGGAATGACTGTGTTCAGAGAAACATTGGTCCTATGTTGAAAGGAAGAATATGAGCACAGCAAACCCTACGAGGTATGCAAGAGTAAGTTGTGAGAACCAGCCCGACAAGTCGGGAAAACAATCAAGGAGCCATGCTCGCTGGTCATTACAGGTCCATCAAAGGAACCCTCAAGAACAAAGAAGTGGTGGACCAACAACCTTCGTGACGGTCAACCAGATTCAACTTCATGGACAGGGTGGTATTACCAACCCTTGTCAGACTCTTGCATATGCGGCCACAGCAATGCCCTACCTGTGGCTACAAACGAGCTTGCCGCACTCCTCATGAATATGGGCTACCAACCAAGGTAAGTAGATAGGATGCTTAAGTAGTTACTACGCACTGAGCATGACTGAGGGAGTCCTGGTTTAAGGGGTCCTCGGGAGGCCGACCTATTTCTTATGGGCCGGACTATAAGGGTCGCATACCGAGCACTTGATTGATCGAAGGCCCTATCTCCCGGAAGGAAGCTTCGGGAATCGTGGCGTATTCTCCATGTTTGGAGTAGTGAATAGGCATGTTTATCCCTTCGACGTGTAACCGACCATTTGTAAACCCTTGGGACCCTCGGCATCTATATAAACCGAAGGGTTTTAGGTTGTAGGAAAAAATAGAACTCATCTAGGGTTTTAGTCATTCGATCTCGAGGTAGATCAACTCTGTAACCCTTATACCATCAATATAATCAAGCAGGACGTAGGGTATTACCTCCATAGGAGGGCCCGAACCTGGGTAAACATCGTCTCCCTCTTCTCCTGTTACCATCGATTCTAGTCTCACAGCTCGGGACCCCCTACCCGAGATGCGCCGGTTTTGACGCCGACATTAGTGCTTTCATTGAGAGTTCCGCTGTGATCACCAAAGGAATCGATGGTCGCCTTGTCATCAACGAAGAGGTCCGCAATACGGACACTTTCGTCCCCGGACAGATCTTCGCTTTCGGCAGCATTGTGCTGCACGCCGACCCGACCGGCCATCTAGGTCATGTCGGAAGTTTCGCCCCTGATCAAGAGGTCAGATTCGGGAACCTAGAGTTCTCCATAGATTCTCGGGGCAACCTGTTATTTACCGGGCTCGCAGTCTCGCCTGCCACGCCCGAAGACTCTGAGGCTTTAACCTTAGATCAATCTTTCGGTCCCGCCCACGGGATCTGCCCGGGCGAGGACCCAGCTTTCAGTCCGGTCCCGGTCATAGTGCCAGATGCCCGGACACCTGTTCTTGCCGAACACTCCGCCCGCACAGACGCGTCGGAAGTTAACTCCGGATGCTCTAAGGAGGCCGACCCGATCGAGCTATCGATACTCAACGAGGCCCTAGATCGGATCTCGTCGATAAAGATTACTGACGACCCAACCCTGAATCTGTTCTCAGATCGGGCTCAAGGCGGGTCAGGACGAATTTTTCGTCCCACCCACCACCCACTTGGTAGCCACTGTCGAGGATTTAACCGACATGTTGGACTATGCCTCCGAGGAGGCAGATTACATGGATGATGAGGATCTTGCCCTCACCCCCGTTAACACCGGGCGGTGGACTGCCACCTCCACATACGACGTCTACATTGTGGACACTCCGAAAAACGATGGCGACAAATCGGATGAAGCGCCGTCAAGACGCCGAAAGCCACGTAAACGGTCGAAAGGAAAAAGGGGAAGAAAAGCTGTCGACGGCACCGGGGACGGAGACACCCCGGAAGACCTCGGCGATCCCGAAATCCCCGAACACCCGCTAGAGGGTCAGGAAAGGCCAGATGACCGGCGCAACCCTGACGATCTAAATTATTCCGAGGACTACAAATACCTCCCCCCTGTCGTGGAGGAGGACAACCCAGAAGCCGATGACTTCGCCATCCCCGACAATCCTGAAGATCAGGAACTGTTCAGGCAACAGCTTATAGCCCCGGCCCGCAGCCTGAAAGCAAAAGAATGGCAGCTTAAAGCCGAACAAGACGACCTCAACGATCGATGGACGATAGTCCTCTCAGCTGAGGAAGGATACGGTACCAGTCTATCGGACCAACCTAAGAGCTATCCGCGCAGAAGGCTGCTGCCACAATTCGATGACGAGCTCACTGATACGCCGTCTCCCAAACATACCCCATATGACAAGCCAGACTGCCCTCCTCGAGGACGAGATAGGACGGTTGATGACACCGGCTATAGGCCGACGATACCCCGTAGACGGGGAAAACGGCCACTAGAGCCCGATGACAGGTTCGACCTGCGACACAACCTGGACTACAGAGCAGGTCGTACGCGATCCATCTACGGATCCAGAGGATACTCACCCGATAGACGGGAAGGGTACCGGCCTTGGCTCGACCGCAACTATAAAGGACGGGAACAAAACCGGTCTAGGACAGACACCGATCACCGGCGCGACATAGCTCGGGTCAGAGGCACTGCCCACCCACTGTGCTTTATGGATGAGGTGATGCAGCATCAGTTCCCGGAGGGGTTTAAACCCGTAAACATAGAGCAATACGATGGGACAACTGACCCAACTGTATGGATCGAGGATTTCCTCCTCCACATCCACATGGCGCGAGGGGATGACCTCCACGCCATCAAGTACCTACCCCTGAAGCTCAAAGGGCCAGCTCGACACTGGTTAAATAGCCTTCCCGAAAACTCCATTGGGTGTTGGGAGGATCTAGAGGATGCATTCCGATCTAACTTCCAGGGCACTTATGTTCGGCCGACGAACTCCTCCGACCTAAGCAACGTCGTCCAGAAGCCAGGAGAATCCGCGCGGCTATTCTGGAATCAGTTCTTGACCAAGAAAAACTAGATCGTTGACTGCCCGGACGCCGAAGCAATAGCCTCTTTTAGGTACAACATTTGGGATGAGTGGCTGGCTCGTCAGCTCGGCCAGGACAAACCAAGGACAATGTCCGCCCTTACATCACTCATGACTCGCTTTTGCGCAGGCGAGGATAACTGGCTGGCAAGACGTAGCCACAACCCCGAAGACCCCGGAACCTCCGAAGTTCGGGATGGAAACGGGAAACCAAAGCGCAACAAGAACAAGCGCCGGCACAACAATAGTGATGCCGATGACACGGCCGTCAATGTCGGCTTCCGCAACTCCCGACCTGGGCAGCGGAAGAAGCCTCCTAAAGGCAATCGCGATGGACCCACCCCGCTGGACAAGATCATGGAGAGGACTTGCCAGATCCATGGCAATCAAGAGAAGCCTGCCAACCACACCAACCGTAACTGTTGGGTATTCAAACAGGCCGGCAAGCTTGCATCCGAGGACCAAGGCAAGAGCCCGCGCATTGAGGACGAGGATGAACCCTGCGGTCCGATCGGTGGCGGACAAAAGAAATTCCCTCCAGAGGTAAAAACAGTAAATATGATATACGCCACTCATATACCCAAGAAGGAGAGGAAGCACGCACTTCGAGAGGTCTACGCCATAGAGTCTGTAGCCCCGAAGTATAACCCATGGTCGGCATACCCGATCACCTTCGATCGTCGTGACCACCCGACCAGTATCCGTCATGGGGGTTCGACCGCCCTCGTCCTAGACCCCATCATAGACGGGTATCACCTCACTAAAGTCCTAATGGACGGAGGAAGTAGCCTCAATCTGATTTACACAGATACGGTGAAAAAGATGGGCATAGACCCGTCAAGGATCAAACCCAGTAACACTACCTTTAAAGGAGTGATCCCAGGCATTGAAGCCCGGTGCACGGGCTCTATAAGCCTAGAAGTAGTGTTCGGCTCGCCCGCTAACTTTTGAAGCGAGGACTTGATCTTCGACAACGTACCTTTCCGCAGCGGCTATCATGCCCTGCTCGGCCGTACAGCGTTCGCTCGCTTTAACGCCGTCCCACACTACGCATACCTCAAGCTCAAAATGCTCGGCCCCAAAGGGGTCATTACTGTCAATGGCAATACTGAGCGCTCCCTCCAAACTGAGGAACATGCGTTGGCCCTGGCGGCCGAATTCCATTACACTGATGATCGGCAAACGCCGACACCTGTTGTAAAAGCACGTAAGGCTGGGAAGCGAGCTCGGTCTCAACCTGAAGTACCAGAACCTTCTTCTCCCCATAAATAGGGATTCACCCCCCATCGCACAGCCCTAGAGCCGGCAAAGTACGTGCCGAGGAGGCACAACTTCGCCCTCAAAATTCCATGGGCAGCGGTGGGGAAAAATTATCAAAGGGTAAGTGTTCGGCTGGACCGAACTATAACAATCAACACGTCTTCGGACACACTACAGGTACCATACAGTACCTGCTAAGGCGTCAAGCTCATCCACACTTCGGCAACTACTCAAGATTTTTTCTCCAAGGTCCGTTCGCCGAACAGCAAAACCCATAGAGGTATACAACTCCTTAAGAGACGCAGGAGCGGACAAACGACAGGGCACATCGAGGACGTCAGGTCACCCATCGAAGACCCCTGATACAACCCCTCCTGTAAGGTTTATATTTCATTTTTAAATACTTGTAAACAGTTGCATCGGCAAGTTGAATAATAAGAGTTGTTGAGTAAAATACAGAGATAGCATACATGATCGCTTCGCTGTCCTTTTTTGGCACACTCTCTATTTCTCCCCTCTTCTTGCGAACCTGTTCAGTATACTTTACGATACAACCGGCTAATAGACCGGGGGCTCGACCTTAAAAAATCACCCTAAGCACAACTGATTTCGTGTTCGGCGTCTTGGAATTCCGCATTATATGCATTGGTTCCGAACTATGTCTTGGGTCAATAGTTGGGTTGCCCGGCTCCTGTGCTTGCCCCTTTATGTTCCGCTCGTTCGGCTAAAAGGGCAAAGGGAGAACCGCTGTGATTGTGCTTCCGGCTAGCCTGGTCAAGAACCTCAGTGGAGAAAGCCGAAAACTGACTCTCATGGTATGCGAGAACCGGTCTGCGAATCCGAGCTTAACTAAATCTCGTGAGAGGTTATTCCGTGTCATGCGACGGGTTTGGTATTAGTACAAACCATGTGATATCGGCTTTGGTCGCGGTTCATCCGAACATCACAAACCCCTGGGGGCTAGTCATCAGTCCCCCGCACTCCTTTCTCGTGCCCCTACGGCTAAGTGAAAGTAATAAAGCATTATAGTCTGATTGCCTTGTCCGCCCCACACTACCGCCTTCGGGTACCGATAGCTCGGCTAAGGGTCACAGTGCTTTGGCAGAGACATCCCGCGTAGTATCTACATGGGGGCTGAAGCCGACGACTCGCAACTTTCAGTTTCAACGGCCACACAGGAGTTATAAAGGATGCAAAACATTTAAGACATGATAAACCATGCATCTTAAATATAAACGCGTTAAAAGGTCTTCGGACATATTACAACGCATTTACTCATAAATGTTTTCTCTCGAACACTGAGCCTCTATTGCCCGAGCACCCTCCATTACTCCGGAGAAGTATTGCTCGGGGCACCTATGCTCCTTTCCAGGAGGCGGAGGGGCGGTGGCTATCTTCATCGGCTCCAGCCCCGGCCAGTGCACCTTGGCCTTCGCAAAGGCCATCCGAGCTCCCTCAATACAGGAGGAACGCCTTAGTGCGTCGATCCGGGGCGAGGCGTCGCTCAGCTTCTGCACCAGGCCGAAGTAGCTGCCCGGCAGCGGCTCGTTGGGCCATAGCCGGATACAGAGATCCTTCATTCCCGGCTCCGCCATCCGGTGTAGCTCCATCAGCTGCTTCAGCTGCTCAATAAGAAGAGGAGACCGCTCAGGGGCTTCAAACTGGGCCCAGAATAGACGAGCTTCATCTCCATCTCCCCTCGAAGCATAGAATTGGTTCGCGTCCGCTGTGCTCTTCTGGAGGTCCGAGCAGGCGCCTAAGGAACGCCATACTTGGGTAAGCAACTCGAACTTGCTATCCCCGAAGACACACTGCAATAAATACGGCTTACCATCCATGATAGCCTTGGCCTGGCTGACTTGCTCTGCAAAAGACCGCCTATCCACCCGCTCCTTTTGGAGATTGGTTTTCAGGGTGGATAGTTCGGCGGCCTGCTCCTTGCCTTTCCGCTCAAGGTCCTCGCACTTTTGGCCGGCGTCCTTGAGCTCCTGTTGGATTTCCTCCACCCGAGCCTCATGCTTGTCGCTGGTAGCTCTCAAGGCGGATAGCGCGGTAGCCGCTTCTTTTGTCGCCGCCCTCTCAGCCGCAGCCTCCTGCTTCGCCTTCTCAAGCTCGGCCTTGAGCTTCTCAATTTCCTTCGCCGATGCTGCGTAAGCATTAAAACATATCAAAAAATAATGCGTTGATAGTACGGTGATGAAGAATTTGGATACTCTAATACGGCTTACCTTGCGCCTCGTCGAAACTCTTGTTCAGAGCGTCAAGCTCGTCTTCGAAGCTCTTGAGCTTCCGATTTAGCTCGTCCAGCTCGGCAGCATTAGCAGGCGCCGCCGTCGACGAAGCCTATAAAAAACAAAACCATATCAAGTTACATGGGTTCAAAACTTCCGAACTGTCATAAATATGATCCTGTGTCCGGTCCTCTTAAGAGCTGTTAGAACGTTCCGAACAAATATTGTCCTGCACATAGTTCGGATAATGAACTATGATTGACCCCCAGGTAAGTTTTTCCAAACTCACCCAGGGCTCGGGGGCTGCCATGTATATAATGATACCTCAAAGAAATTAATATTTCACAAACAGAGCATTACGTGGCTCACCTGAAAGCCCGTCAGGAGACCGTTGAAGGCCTCCTTCAGTCTGCTGTCTACGGACTGAATGCTCTGCAATACCGCACCCATAAGGGTGCGGTGCTCCTCGGAGATGGGGGCGCTTGACAGAACCTCCCCCATAGACGGCCACCCATTGATCGGTGGTGCCGGTGGGGATATGTTGACCCGATCTCCAACCGGGGATTGAACCGGTGCCTCCGGAGGCATGGTGCGCTCCGGAGACGACCTCGGAAGGGACTGGACATCCCCTTGTCCGGTCTCCTCAGTATCCGAGAGGGGCATGTCCCCCCGGTCTTCGGCGGCCGAGGTGTTAGCCTCGACCATGGCGTCGTCGCCTCCAACTCAGGTGTCCGGCTGCAAAGGAGCCTGTTCGGATGACACCTCCACGGCATCCTTCGCGGCGCCCGGAGGGGAGGGGTGCGATGCGGTCCCGCTCTCCGCTAGCTCGGCGGGCGGGGTCTCCCCGTCCGAGACTTGATCGGCGGGTAGAACACGTGGTGGGCTGCAAGTCAATAGGCACTCACATGTTAATAACACTCAAAACTTAGCACTAATAGCTCCGGAGGTCTTCGGATCTGTACCTTCGAGCTAGGGGCTTGACCCTGAGGCTCCTTCGTGGAACCCTCTCGAAGTCCTCGGACTCGGTATCCGAGTCCGAACTGTCGTCGGACAGAACTACCTGTGTCCGACGTGCTTTCTTCAGGGCGGGAGGAGGTATATCCTCTGAGGCGTCCGATGACGCCGCCCTCTTTCCTGTGAGGGGGGAATCGCCTCCCCCCTCACCCTCGTGCTCCTCCTATTGATTCGAGGAGGCGTGGGTTTCCTCGGACACAGCCCCCGGCTGGTCCCTGATGAGCAGGCCTGCTCGGCCTGGTTTTTTCTTATGCTCCTTCTTCTCTGGCGCCTTGTAAGGCGCCACGACGAGCATCTCCGACAGCAGCTGGGACCTAGGGTCTTCGGGCTGCGGAGCCGGGCATTTGATGCCCGTGGCCTTGCTCAACCATTCCTGCGGAAGTGATCGGAAAGTACTTAGATTTTCTTCAGGAAAATGAAGCCGATCAGATAAAACTATGTTATACCTCGGAACGGGGCTTATCGGCGCGCAGGCCCTTGTCCTCCTTCTTGGCTGGCCAGTTCTCCTGCGCCTTGAACAGCGCCTTCCACAGCTTCTCCCGAGTGGTGCGGAAGAGCTGACGAATCGTAGGATCATCGTCAGTCCGATAAGTCCACATGGGAGAGCCTCGGCGCTGGCAGGGGAGGATGCGCCGCCGGAGCATAATCTGGACCACGTTGGCCAGCTCGATTTTGTCCTTGATCATGGAGGCGATGCCCCTTTGCAGGTCGTCCACCTCCGTATCTGACCCCCAGTCGAGACCCTTTCGGACCCATGAGGTCAATCTAGTCGGGGGGCGGATCTGAATTCGGCAGGAACAGTTCCGCCCTCCTCCCTTGGCTCGGTGATGTAAAACCACTCTTTTTGCCAAGTCTTGATGGTGTCGATGAAGGTGCCGGATGGCCATACTGCGCGGGGAAGCTTGCTGATGACCGCCCCGCCGCAGTCTGCGTGTGTGCCTGCGACACACTTCGGCTTGATGTTGAATATCTTGAGCCATAGTCCAAAGTGTGGTTCGACCCGCAAGAAGGCCTCATAGACGATGATGAAGGCCAATATATGCATGAAGGAGTTCGGCGGGAGGTCATGGAAGTCGAGTGTGTAGAAGAACATTAGGCCCCTAACGAAGGGGTGGAGCGGGAAGCTCAATCCTCAGATGAAATGAGGAATGAAAACCACCCTCTCGCCTAATTTGGGGGTGGGGATCACCTGGCCCTCCTCCGCAGCGCGGTGGAAGATATTGGCGGGGAGGTAGCCGGTGTCCTTGAGGTCCCGGATGTCCTGGTCTGTGACCGTGGAAGCCTCCCACTTGCCGTTGGAGCCGGAGCTGGCCATGGCTGAGCTCGGAGGAGGAAGGGTGGAAAACCTAGGTCTGGGCTCTGGAAGCTCAGGAGATTGGGGAAGCAGGGATGCGAATGGGAACTGCGGTTAAGCCTTGGGGTTTTCTTTCCCTTTTATTGGGCTTATTGCCGGTTAGCCTCCCTTCACTGCGCCGTGAATCCCTCTGTTTCCCAAGACGTGCGTGCCATTATACGCGCATGATTAAACATATCCCGTGTGAAACGGAGCACGATCTATGCATTGATGGATCGTGCTGATGAAAACGGCCTCGAACCGCGAATCGAGTCTTTACGACTGGTTCAGTGGTCGTGGTGGGCCGTGACCTTTCATCTGAAAGGTTGTCAGGGGGCACTATTTACTCCTTGACGTTTGGCCTTCAGGACCGAGTTATTCTTGGTGTTCGGGCGGTCAATGATCGGGAAAGCTACACGTCGTCGGAGGCCGACCTAAACTCGGCCGATCACTATCTGGAGAAAGGAACTTGCATCGCAAGCCGAAGACTCTGATTATATGAAGCAGCTGGAGCTAAGACCCTTGGCGTTGGAGGCTAGTTCGGGGGCTACTGAGGGAGTCCTGGTTTAAGGCGTCCTCGGGAGGCCGACCTATTTCTTATGGGCCGGACTATATGGGCCGCATACTGAGCACTGGATTGATCGAAGGCCTTGTCTCCAGGAAGGAAGCTTCGGGAATCGTGGCGTATTCTCCACGCTTGGAGTAGTGAATACGCATGTTTATCCGTTCGACATGTAACCGACCATTTGTAAACCCTAGGGACCCTCGGCGTCTATATAAGCCGAAGGGTTTTAGGTTGTAGGAAAAAAGAGAACTCATCTAGGGTTTTAGTCATTCAATCTCGAGGTAGATCAACTCTGTAACCCTTATACCATCAATATAATCAAGCAGGACGTAGGGTATTACCTCCATAGGAGGGCCCGAACCTGGGTAAACATCGTCTCCCTCTTCTCCTGTTACCATCGATTCTAGTCTCACAGCTCGGGCCCCCTACCCGAGATCCGCCGGTTTTGACACCGACAATGACCTTACCTTCCTATGAGGGTTATGTGGGTGGGAAGTAGATAGGATGCTTAAGTAGTTACTACGCAAAATGGGGTGGGAATATGCATGGTGTTGGAAAGAAATGCTTTCAAAGACTTTTCAAAAACCCCGTCGGGTGCCACTAATGCCCGAGGGAAAAAGTAATCTAGGTAACCACTTGAGAAAGAAGTGGTGTACCGGAGCAAGAGGTGTGTGCGTTTTCGAAAATGGATTCGATTTAAGGTCTGCTGATCATCCCAACCTTACATGTACAACCACGATACCCCTTATGGGACGGGGCTTTGTTGATTACCTTGGTCAATACTAGTAGAGAGCCCACATTACTAGTGGCAGGAGTGATGTGGTCACTCTCGATACGGGGTCGTGCCAGAAAGGACGATCATGCGCTATTTTTACAGACACCGGGCACACTGTTGTGTCCCCTCATGGATGTTACGATCTCGAGCGAGGCTCACGGGATGTGCCTCATGAGGACTGGGTACCAACGAGTTGACTCTTTGTTTAATGTCATCAAGGGAAAGGCAATGTTCGGGTGCTTACCTCGGGTATGTGATATACCGCGAGTCGTGGCTTGACACGGAAGTTCCCCGAGTCTTGTGGGTAAAGTGTGCAACCTCTGCAGAGTGTAAAACTATTCGAATAGCCATGTGCACGGTGAAGGACGGTTGGGTGGTCCTGCTTAAACTATGTCCAGGATGTTTTCACCAACTTGGTGTGTGTGTGAGAAAGATGGAATACTCGAGACAAGTCGGATGACTTGACATGATGATTGAACATGAGATGTTTAGACCTTGATTATATTGATATCTGTAACATGTCCGTACGGATACTTGTATCCTCATGATGCATGCTACTTCAAGTTATTTTGATCATGTCATTGCACTCAAAATTAGCTTTCCGCAACTTACCTACATAGTGCTATATCATGCTTTGTTATACCTTGTTCCAAAACATGGGTTGTTTGCGAGTACATTCAAAGTACCCATTGGCTTGCCACTGGTTATTTAATTGGCCAGGCATGGAAGAGCAGGAATATGGAGAAAATTTCATTGGTGAAGAACATGCGAACTAGGACGCTTCCCAGTCAGAATGCCTATAGGGTTAAGGCAGATGGCATGGGTTCACGCTTTCGTTCAAGATTTCCGCTGCTAGTTATTTTTGGTGTTTGTCCTTCATGGCCCTATCTATGTAAGACATGACCTCGAATGTCTTTATTTGTGTAAGACGGTATGTATGGATGTAAGACTCTTGTTATTCAGCTTCTGTGTATTCAGTGAGCATTGATCTCTGGGATCACTGTACACGTGCATTCGGTGATCACGACTTATGAGTCGGGGTCCCCACACAAATAGATTGAGAAGCAACCAACCAAGAAACGAAAATTCACATAAACGGGCATTAGACATAACTAACACCGAATGATGCACCATAAGTAGGATGTAATTTCATTGCATAACTATTGACTTTCGTGCTTGCATAGGGAATCACAAACCTTAAACCAATATTCTTACTAAAGCATAATGACTCACCAACATGACTCACATATTACTATCATCAAGTCTCAAAACTATTACAGGGAATCAAGTTTAATTTGTCCAATGATCTTCATGAAAGTTTTTATTATATCCCTCTTGAATATCTATCACTTTGGGACTAGTTTCATATATTGTCATTGCTTTTGACAAGCTCAAATAAATTTAAGTGAAGAACATGAGCATAAAAATTTCATCTCTCAAAACGATATAAGTGAAGTATCAGAGAATTTCTTCAAAATTTACTAACTCTCAAATTAATCTAAGAGAAGCATGAGAGTATTTCTTCAAAAGTTACTAACTCTCAAATTAATATAAGTGAAGCATGAGAGTATTTCTTCAAAAATTTAAAGCACACCATGCTCAAAAAGATATAAGTGAAGCACTAGAGCAATTCCATAGCTCAAAAAAAATTAAGTGAAGCATATAGAGCAATTCTAACAAATCATAGCATAATTTTGGCTCTATCAAATAGGTGTGTCCAGCAAGGATACTTGAGACAAACTAAAAAGCAAATCAAGCAAAGACTCAAATAATACAAGACGCTCCAAGCAAAACTCATGATATGTGACGAATAAAAATATAGCTCCAAGTAAAATACCGATGGTCGTTAGAAGAAAGAGGGGATGCCATTCGGCGCATCCCCAAGCTTAGTTGCTTGTTTATATTTGGATATTATATTGGGGGTGCTGTAGCATCCCCAAGCTTAGGCTCTTTTCACTCCTTATTCCTTAATCCATCGTGATCTCACCCAAAACTTGAAAACTTCAATCACACAAAACTCAACAAAACCTTCGTGAGATCCGTTAGTATAATAAAGCAAATCACCACTCTAAGTACTGTTGCAAACCCATTCATATTTTATTATTGCATTATATCTAATGTATTCTAACTTTACCATGGCTTATACCCTCCAAGACAAGCCATAGATTCATCAAAATAAGCACACAATGCAACGAAAACAAAATCTGTCAAAAACAGAACAGTCTGTAGTAATCTGTACTCTAACCATACTTCTGTAACTCTAAAAATTCTGAAACATTAGTACAACGTAAATAATTTGTATATCAATACTGTGTTAAAATTTCAGCTCATTATCATGCTCCAGTAAAAAAATAAAATTCATGCACCAGAGTCAAAGTTTCTGTTTCAGATTCAGCATTGTTTCTACTCATCTTGTGAATCATCCTAAAGTCTTTACTTGGCACAAACACTAATTAAACATAAAAAACACAATCATAACAGTATCATAATTGTGTCAACACTAAAGAACAGAAAGAAAAAGGTGAAAATAAATTTATTCATTGGGTTGCCTTACAACAAGTGCTATCGTTTTACGCCCCTAGCTAGGCATAATGCATAGATTCAAGTATTGTCATCTTTAGTTTTTGCTCCATAGGATGCTCTCATGATTGATTCATATGGTGGCTTAATTCTTGTTCTAGGGAAGTGTTCCATACCCTTTCTTAGTAGAAATTTAAATTTAATATTGCATTCTTTCATATCAATCACAGCACCTATAGTGCGTAAAAATGGTCTACCAAGTATAATGGGACAAAACGGATTGCAATCAATATCAAGAACAATAAAATCTATGGGCACATAGTTCCTATTTGCAAGAATAAGAACATCATTAATTCTTCCCATAGTCTTTTTAATAGTAGAATCCGCCAAGTGCAAATTAAGAGAACATTCTTCAATATTGGTAAGACCAAGCACGTCACATAGAGATTTCAGAATTGTGGAAACACTAGCACCCAAATCCCATAAAGCAAAGCACTCATAATTTTTAATCTTGACATTAATGGTAGGTTCCCACTCATCATGTAATTTTCTAGGAATTGAAATCTCTAACTCCAACTTTTCTTCAAAAGATTTCATCATGGCATCAACAATATGTTTAGTAAAAGCTTTATTTTGTTCATAAGCATGGGGTGAATTTATCATGGATTGCAGCAAAGAAATACATTGAATCAAAGAGAAACTATCATAATTAAAATCCTTGCAATCCAAAATAGTGGGCACATCACTAGTTGAAGTTTTGACCTCTCCAAACCCACTTTTATCATTTTTTCATCAAGATTTTGACCCTCCAAATCATTTGGACGCCTACTAACTAAAGTTGACTCTTCTTCAGTCCCTTTATCATCAATTTTAATATTACTAAACAAGGAATCAATAGAACAAACACCAATCACTTTAAGATCTTCATCATTTTTATGAAAGCAATCACGAGAAAACGTGTCGGTGCACTAGGACAGGGGTATCCAGTGCCCCTGACTTATGCACAGGCAGTAGTAGCAAAACCCGTCGGTACGAACTACCACACCACCAAGCAAGCATTCAAGACCCGAGCCCCGGCAGCAATGACCTACAGAAGGCCAAGCAAATGCCGGCAAGACCAACGTAATAGCCCAGGAGGGGTCCAAGGCGCGCCAGCCACGTCCCCGGAGCCTGCCGGGGACCGAGGCGCGTGCATCTCAGGAAGACCCGGCAAGCCATCCCCCGGCAGGCGCGAGCTGACCAGCCACCGCTCCACCTCATCATGACACCAGTCACTTGTCGATGCGGTATCGAGCCCTCAGGCGGCTAAGTGGCTCTCTCTAAGCACGTGGCGACGCACTGGAAGACAGATTATACCCAGTTGACACCCGTCCAGTAGCGTGTCAAGACCCTAAGCAACAGCCAGCTAAGCGGTGGCAAGATCTTGCCGGGGATGCATCCCCGAGTGCCACCTAGTCTAGCAATCATGGTATTTTGTCCTAAATGCCAAAGTTAGGTATGATAGCTCTATTAGCTATCTAATCACCAGATAAAGACTGTTTTGCCACTGTGGTTGCCCCTTGCACTATAAAAGGAGGCCCGAGGCAACCTAGCCCTGGATTCGGACCTTTGGACACTTGTACTCACGTAGTAGCTCTCCCCGACGACAACCCTTGCCGGGATTGAGCACTGCGTGTTCTTCATGTTCCTTTTATCAATCCACCAAAAGCAGGAGTAGGGTTTTACGCTTCACAGCAGCCCGAACCTGGGTAAAAACACCAGCGTCCGATCGTCGTGTTGTCTCATGGTCTTCGCTCTTTGTGCAACGTGACCCCCCTTGCCGAACCACAAAGGGGCCTCTGGTCCCGTAGGTGATAGTGTGCATCCGTGCCCCAACATCTTTGGCGCGCCAGGTAGGGGAGGCATCATTTGCGCGAACCTGAGTTCGTGAACAGCGAATCGATCTTCATCATCGTCTTCTTCATCCATGGGTCCCAAGAAGAAGTCCGGCGCGATCATGCATCCCTCCACTTCAAAGGCTCCCTCGCATGCGGCCGTGGGCGCTGTTGGCGCTACGGCGGCTGCGAGTGAGGCCGGCGTCATGGGCGACGCGGCTGGCGCAGGCGGCGCCGCCGTCGTGTCTCCCGCGACTGAGGTTGGAGCGGGGAACGCCGGAGAGGAGCAACAGCAGCAACATCCTGGCGAGCACGTCCCTGGTGCCGTGGGTGGAGGAAATGACCAGTCTTCACCTCCCCGCCGCCCGGATGGCCATGGCCACCATGGCGGTGCTCAATCCGGAGCGAGCCGTGATCCCCCATCTGCGCCCGTCACTAGCGCGGCTACTGGGCGCACGCCTCGTCCAGAACAAGACGGAGCGCCGAGCGGAGCCGCGATCCCGCCGGCGGCCGATAATATGGATGAGTGGAGAGCTACCATCCAGAGCTTGATATCCTTCGTCGAAGCCAACAAATCTCAGCATGCAGAGCCATCGCGACGCACGCGTATGACTACGGCGGCCCGGACCGGCGATCGTGTTGAGGGGGGCACACCAACGATGCAGTCCCCTCCGCGACAACAAACCCAGGAGCAGCCGCGGCGAGCTTCACATGGTGACGAGTTCGACAAAGCATCTATGGCCTCGTCCGGCCCACGCGATCGTCGGGACCAGCGGCGTGTCCTGGAGGATCGGAGGAAAGAAGACACGCGCATCACCATCAACCGGCACCGAGAAGCACACCGTCAGTCTGACACGCGCAATGGCCCAGGTACCGGCAACCCCGCGCCCAGTGCTGGCGGGTACCTGCCTTACGAGGTTGGGCGCCCTACCTTCACTCGCGAGCTACGACAGGTCCGCTGGCCATCGGCCCGAGCTTTCAAGCAAGAACTGACGGAGAAGTATGACGGAAAGCTAAACCCGGCAGAGTTCCTGGGCATTTACACGATAGCCATCCAGGCTGCCGGAGGAAGAGATGAGAAGGTGCTCGCCAACTACTTCCCTTTGGCACTCAAACTAAACGTGAGGTCATGACTGATGCACCTACCGGAGAACTCCATTTCATCATGGGCTGACTTGTGCAACGAGTTCGTTGGCGCCTTCACAGGCGGACACCAGGAGCCGGGGTAGCCCAGCGACCTGCAAATCCTTCCGCAAAAAGGAGAGACTCTGAGGAAGTACATCCAGAGATTCAGTCGAGTGCACCGCAACATCCCAGAGATACACCCCGCTGCCGTGATTGCCGCGTTCCATTCGAACGTGCGCAACAGGAGGATGCGGGCCAAGATGAATGTCAGACTCCCCAAGACTATCAGAGCCCATTGATGGAAGCATACATGGAAGATGTGAGGAAACTGGAGGAGCGCTTTGACGGATTACAAACAGAGCACGTGCCGCGTGCGAAAAACAGTATTGCTGATCATCTGTCAAAGTGCGCTGCGCAAAATCTCCCTGTGGAACCAGGAACCTTTATCCTTCGCCTCACTCAATCATCAGTATCCCCATCAACGATGGCCAGGAAAAGAAGAAAGCTGAACTCCGGCAAGCATTTCCCGGCAGAGCTTCCCGAAGCCGCTGGTAGAGAAGCTGCCGGGGACAGTCTCGTTTCGCCTGGTGAGCAGCTCTCTCCTGCGAAACCCCAGGTTCTCGCGGTCGATACAAGCGTTCCCACGGACGAGGAGATGCCTCTAGTCCTAGTTGTCGAGCCCCAGGCTCCAACTTGGGCACAACATATAGTTCGTTTCCTTCAAACAGGAGTACTTCCCGAAGAGCAAGAAGAGGCCGAAAAAGTAGCCCGTCAGTCAAGTATGTACCAGTTTGTCGATGACATTTTGTACAGAAAAAGACCCAACGGTGTGAAATTGAAGTGCATTTGCCGGGAGGATGGACTAAAGCTGTTGGCGGAGATTCACTGAGGTGTATGTGGGTCTCACATCGGATCAAGAGCCCTTGCCGGGAAAGCCTTCCGGTAGGGTTTCTACTGGCCCACTGCCCTCCAAGATGCAACTGAGTTGGTCACCAAGTGTGAAGCCTGCTAGTTCCATTCCAAGAACATCCATCAACCAGCACAAGCTCTCCAGACGATCCCTTTGTCCTGGCCCTTCTCGGTCTGCGGGCTCGATATTTTGGGCCCCTTCCCCCACGCTGTCGGGGACTTTGAGTTCTTGTTCGTAGCAATCGACAAGTTCACAAAGTAGCCTGGGGTAGAGCCAGTAAGGAAGGTGACTGCGCAGTCAGCTATCAAGTTCATGAAAGGACTGGTGTGCCATTTTGCAGTGCCCAACAGAGTGATCACCGACAACGGCACCCAGTTCACGAGCCGCGCCTTCATGCAATACATCCAAAGCCTTGGAAGCAAGGTCTCCTTCGCCTCTATTGCCCATCCAAGAAGCAACGGGCAAGTCGAGAGGATGAATGCTGAAGTGCTGCGAGGTCTCAAGACAAGGACTTTCGATAGACTGCAGAGGAGCGGCAAGCGCTGGGTAGATGAGCTGCCGGTGGTTCTTTGGTCCCTCAGAATGACACCAAATCGAGTTACCGGCCAGACGCCCTTCTCCCTAGTGTACGGGGCGGAAGCAGTGCTCCCCACAGAACTCATATACGGGTCACCTCGGGTACTTGCCTACGATGAAGTAGAGCAAATGCAGCTACGGCATGACGATGACATGCTCCTCGAGGAAGATCGTCTCTGGGCCGCTGTGCGTGCTGCATGCTACCAGCAAGCCCTGTGCCGCTATCATAGCCACAGGATCCATGCCTGGAGCCTTGAGGAAGGCGACCTTGTCCTTAGGTGCGTTCAATCCGCCAAGGGTACCAACAAGTTGACGCCGAGGTGGAAAGGCCCTTACCAGGTAGCACGAGTCACCAGACCTGGCGCAGTCCGTCTGGAGACCAAAGATGGCACCAAGGTGCTTAACTCATGGAATATTGAGCATCTTCGTAAGTTCTACCCGTGAGGCACAGCTGCCGGGCTCAGTCCCCGGCAGCCACCTATTGTACAAGCTTTGTCGAAGCTGCATGTAACCCTTTGTACAAAGCCAGGCGCAGACCCTGTGCAACAATAATAAAGCTAGGCGTTGCATCATATCATTGCATTGCATGTTCATTATGCATTATTATGATTGCGATGTCATCGCCTTTTTAAATTTTAGAGATTTACTAGAGTACTTGTTAAGCCTATAATCCTTGTTGCCACATTCTCTCCTCAAAGGATAGAGGCCTCTTGCCCTGCGTGTTTTGCCACCAGGAAAACATAGAAGGAGGGCAAAGGAACAAGGACGGTGGCCCAGCGTACTCCGGAAAGGGATACTGCCTAAAAAGAGATAAGTCTAAACGCACATCCCAAGTTTTATGATTATTTGCTCCCTTAAAGGAACTCCTCGCTCTCTTTTCGAATGTGTTCGGTGGAGTCCCCCACGTGGTGAAAACCCTTGTCGGGACAAGCTGTTCCCCAGCTCCTGATACTTATCAGCTCTGGGGGACCGCACCGATACCGATAAGGAGCCCTGCCAGGGAACAATGCCAGCCTGCTGCCGGGGGCTCGCTCCCCTTTTGGCGCTCGTGGTTAATAGTGACCCGGCAAGCAGTTCCGTGCGGCAAGGACAAACACACTGACGCAGTAGAAACCAAGAGAGAAAAGGATACTACTCAGGGAAGAGAGATAACATTCATTCATTTGTTGATACAAATTGGATAAAAATTACATTGTGATTAGCTAAAACTTGGCAAACGCCTACATCTTTTGACTTATAAAAAGATAAGTGCCCCGTAATGCCTTTCTTGTCCCTCTCCTCCTAGGAGTTAGGTGAAGAAGAAATAGAGGGCAAAAGGAGCGCCTGGCTGGGATTCGGCGCTTCCCCGCCAGGACCAGAGGGACGCGTCCGAGGAGCGGGAGGCCCGTGTCCCCCAGGCAGGGCAGACGAAGCCGACAGAGCAGACAAGGCCGACAAGGGGGAAGAAGGCGGAGGGCAGGTGCAGATGGTGGCGCTGCCGGGGCCCAGCTGGTGATGATGGTGCTGCCGGCGAGCGCGACGCGTCGGAGCCGTCACCCTCGCTCCTGAAGCGTCGACGGTCGCTAGCCGTCATCATCTTCCTCACCGACACCGCTCGAGAGAGCGCCTTCACCATCGACCAAGCTCTCGACGCGGCAGCCGAGGAACCCCATAGAGAGTATGGTCATCCCTGGTGGCCAAAGGCGGGGAATTCCCCCCGCCCTTAAGAAGTATGCGCAAGCGAAGGACTCCCACCCATGTGCACTATCCGTAATGCCATGGGTGGAGAATTCTACCGCGATGGAACGAACCACGGCTGCGACCGCACGCACGCGATCAGCAGCCGTGCGAACGATTTTTCCCCATCACCCTGAAGAAGGAACGCGGGGACCACAGTCCACCACGGCGGTGCGTTCCCATTATAGACTCCAGCGTGGTGTCGACTGCATGGCGCTCCGTCAAAACTGAAGCAGTAGGCGACGCAGCGGCAGGCGTGCCGCCGCAGCTGTCCCCCGCGCGACCGCCACGCCGCCTGCTCCCCCATCCAAGACTCCTCCGGCCAGCTTTCAGCCCGAGGTCATCGATCCGGAGCGGGAGCTGAGCATGGGCACAAGGAGAAGGCCCTGCGATGGCAAGCACACTCGCCAGGCCCTTCCCCCTGACCATCAGGGAAGAAGGGACGGCTCGAAGGTGAACCTGAAGTGAAGGACGAGCAGTGTAGACTTGGGAGTAAGGAGGATATGGAGATGGATGAGCATCGCCACCGTGACCCCCTAATTTATAGGGGGGGAATGGGGGTTGGCTCTCCCCCGCTCCAGAGTGGCCGCCCATCTCCACCAATCCCACTACCCACCACTCACGGGCGAACAGGTAACCGCCCCATTGCTCCAATCCATGGCGCTGCGGTTTCCGCCACAACCAGGCCTTTAAGTCATGAGCGCCCACCGCAAGCTCCCCGCTATGCATGCGGCGCGCGCGGCGGAAACAGCCTGAAGTAGTGGGTCAATGCAGACTAATAAATTGGCGGTTACTCCCTCACATTGTGCGCCTATGCATAAATTTTTGACCTGACCCAACGGCACCGGGCAAGCGCGTGTGGGCCAGATCCGGGGGCTCCTGTCGTTGCACTAGGACAGGGGTATCCAGTGCCCCTGACTCATGCACAGGCAGTAGTAGCAAAACCCGTCGGTACGAGCTACCACACCACCAAGCAAGCATTCAAGACCCGAGCCCCGGCAGCAACGACCTACAGAAGGCCAAGCAAACGCCGGCAAGACCAATGTAACAGCCTAGGAGGGGCCCAAGGCGCGCCAGCCACGTCCCCGGAGCCTGCCGGGGACCGAGGCGCGCGCATCACAGGAAGACCCGGCATGCCATCCCCCGGCAAGCCATCCCCCGGCAGGCGCGAGCTGACCAGCCACTTGTCACGACGCCAGTCACTTGTCGATGCGGTGTCGAGCCCTCACGCGGCTAAGTGGCTCTCGCTAAGCACGTGGTGACGCACCAGAAGGCAGATTATACCCAGTTGACGCCCGTCCAGTAGCGTGTCAAGACCCTAAGCAACAGCCAGCTAAGCGGTGGCAAGAGCTTGCCGAGGATGCATCCCCGAGCGCCACCTAGTCTAGCAATCATGCTATTTTGTCCTAAATGACAGAGTTAGGTATGATAGCTCTGTTAGCTATCTATTCACCAGATAAAGACTGTTTTGCCACTGTGGTTGCCCCTTGCACTATAAAAGGAGGCCCGAGGCAACCTAGCTCAGGATTCGGACCTTTGGACACTTGTACTCACGTAGTACCTCTCCCCGACGGCAACCCTTGCCGGGATTGAGGAGTGCGTGTTCTTCGTGTTCCTCTGATCAATCCACCAAAAGAAGGAGTAGGGTTTTACGCTTCACAGCGGCCCGAACATGGGTAAAAACACCAGCGTCTGATTGTCGTGTTGTCTCATGGTCTCCGCTCTTTGTGCAACGTGACCCCCCTTGCCGAACCACAAAGGGGCCTCTGGTCCCGTAGGTGATCGTGTGCATCTATGCCCCGACAAAACGCTTTTTCTAAAAACTCTCCTTTAGCTCTAAGCATAGCGGTTCTTTTCTTACGTTCATCCATAGAAACATATAAAGCTTTAATTGATTCATCAATCTTAGATTTTCTACATCATGGGAAATTCTATCAATGCTTCTAGACATATTTCAATCTTATTCAACTTTTCTTCTATCGTAGTATTGAAAACTTTTTGAGCATTGATGAATTCTTTAATATTACTCTCAAGATCAGAGGTGTTCCTATTATTATTGTAAGAAGAATTACCATAGGAATTACCATAATTATTAGAGGACTTTCCAGGAAAAGGTCTAGGATTAAAATTACCTCTATAAGCATTGTTATTAAAATTGTTTCGTGAGACGAAATTCACATCTATGGAATCACTATTTTGCTCAATCAAAGTAGACAAAGGCACATCATTTAGATCAATAGGAGCATTTTTACCAGTAACCAACTTCATAAGAGCATCAACTTTTTCACTCAAAGTACTAGTTTCTTCAACCAAATTAACTTTTTTACTAATAAGTGCTCTTTCAGTATGCCATTGTGAATAATTTGCCATAATATTATCTATCAATTTAGTAGCTTCACCCAAAGTAATTTCCATAAAAGTACCACCCGCAGCGGAATCTAAAAGATTTCTAGAGACAAAATTCAATCCCGCATAAAAAAACTGTATGATCATCCAAAGATTTAAACCATGAGTAGGACAATTTCTTAGCATCAATTTCATTCTTTCCCAAGATTGTGCAACATGTTCATGATCAAGTTGCTTAAAATTCATGATTTGAGTTCTAAGGGAAATAATTTTCGCGGGCGGAAAATACTTAGTAATAAAAGCATCCTTGCACTTATCCCAAGAATCGATATTATTGCGAGGTAAAGAAGAAAACCAAATTTTTGCACGATCCCACAAGGAGAAAGGAAATAATTTCAACTTCACTATATCATTGTCCACATCTTTTTTCTTTTGCATATCACACAATTCTACGAATGTGTTTAGATGGGACGCGACATCCTCATTAGGAGTACCAAAAAATTGATCTTTCATGACAAGATTCAACAAAGCGGCATTAATATCACAAGACTCCGCACTAATGTTGGGAGGAGCAATCAGAGTACTGATAAAATCATTATTATTGGTATTGGAAAAATCACACAATTTGGTATTTTCTTGAGTCATCATGACTATGCAAACAAGATTGCAAGCAAACAAGAGATCTGACGAGAAAAAGGCGAACAAAAAAGAGGGCGAATAAAACGGCAAATTTTTGTGAAGTGGGGGAGAGGAAAACGAGAGGCAAATGGCAAATAATGTAGATTGCAAGGAGATGAGATTTGTGATTAGGAACCTGATAGATGTTGATGATGTCTCCCCGACAACGGCGCCAGAAATTCCCTTGACGTGGCTTGAGACTGCGTCGGTATTTCCCCAAAGAGGAAGGGATGATGCAGCAAAGCTACGGTAAGTATTTCCCTCAGTTATGAAACCAAGGTTATCGAACCAGTAGGAGAACCACGCAACACTATGTAAACGGTACCTGCACACAAAGAACAAATACTTGCAACCCGACGCGTAAGAGAGGTTGTCAATCTCTCCACGGTAAAGAGATAGATTAGATTGTAGTAGATTGCATAAATAGATCACACAAGAACACAAAATATAAGAGGCAAATAAAAAGTGCAGCAAGGTATTTTTTGGTTTTTGTAATAATAGATCTGAAAACAAAAGCGGCAAAAGATAGATCGGAAAGCAATATGTTGAAAGAATAGACCCGGGGGCCATAGATTTCACTAATGGCTTCTCTCATGAGTATATCACATGGTGGGTAAACAAATTACTGTTGGTCAATTGATAGAAGATCAAATAATCATGACGATATCGAAGGCGGTGATCATTATATAGGCATCACGACCAAGATTAGTAGACCGAAACGATCCTGCATCTACTACTATTACTCCACACATCGACCGCTATCCAGCATGCATCTAGTGTATTAAGTTCATGGGAAAACGGAGAAATGCAATAAGAACAATGACATGATGTAGACAAGATCTATTCATGTAGGAATAGACCCCATCTTGTTATCCTTAATAGCAACGATACATGTGTGCCTCGCTGCCCCTTCTGTCACTGGGAGAGGACACCGCAAGATCGAACCCATCACAAAGCACCTCTTCCCATGGCAAGAAAAATCGATCTAGTTGGCCTAACTAAACCAAAGATTCGAAGAAGAAATACGAGGCTATAAGTAATCATGCATATAAGAGATCAAAAGAAGACTCAAATAATATTCATGGATAGAAACTGATCATGAACTCAAAATTCATCGGATCCCAACAAACACACCGCAAAAAGTCATTACATCAAATAGATCTCCAAGAGACCATTGTATTGAGAATCAAAAGAGAGAGAGAGAAAGCCACCTAGCTACTGCCTACGGACCCGTAGGTCTATGGTGGACTACTCACGCATCATCGGAGAGGCACCAATGAGGATGATGAACCCCTCTGTGATGTTGTTAGATTGGATCTCGCGGTTCTGGAACTTGCGGTGACTGGAAGTGTTTTTCATCGACTCCTCTAGGGTTTCTGGAATATTTGGGTATTTATAGAGCTCAGAGGCAGTGGAGAGAACTCCCGAGGCGACCACAACCCACCAGGGCGTGCCGGAGGCCTCTGGCGTGCCCTGGTGTCTTCTGGGCCGCACGGGCCTCCTCTTCGGTACTTCTTTCGCTCCATGGATGTCTTCTGGTCCAAAAAAATCTCCACAAAGATTCATCGCGATTGGACTCCATTTGGTATTGATATTCTGTGAAGTAAAAAAACAAGCAAAAAACAGCAACTGGCACTTGGCACTATGTCAATAGGTTAGTCCAAAAAAATGATATAAAGTTGCTACAAAATTATTGTAAAACATCCAAGAATGATAATATAACAGCATGGAACAATCAAAAATTATAGATACGTTGGAGACGTATCAATGGCGCGCGCTCCTAGCTCATGAACCTACCCGAGGAATCGATCTCTTCTTGGAGAAAGCTTTGCAAGCTGTTCGTTGCCAACTTCAAGGGCATGCATGACCGCCCGCTCTCCGTCAACGACCTGTGACGCGTGAAGCAGCGCCCCGGAGAGACATTGCACAAGTACATCCAACGCTTCAGCCAGGTGCGCAACAAGATCCCGCACGCCTCGGACGAAGCCATCATCATGGCATTTACCAGTGGCGTCAAGGATGTCCGGATGTGTGAAAAGCTTGCCATCAACGACGGACTCAGCTCAGCTCTGGAGCTCTTCAACATCGCCGACAAATGCGCCAAGGCCGAGGAGGGTCGCCTCTTTATCCATGATGACCCCGACACTGCGCCAGATGACGGCAAGGCGAAGGCCAAGGAAGTCAAATGCAAGGGCCCGGCCGTTCTCGCGGCGGAGCCCGAGCAGAAGCGCGGCCGCGACCGCGACACGCCCGAGAAGGATCGTCGACCGTTCTGCATCTACCATGACGTGCACACGCATAACACCGAAGACTGCCAGGAGCTCAAGTCCCTCCGCGATGAGCGTGTCGGGCGACATCCGGAACGCAACGATCTCAGCGCCGGCCGCGGAGGCGGTCGCAGCGAAGGCAGGTGGGACAGTCGCGGCGACAACCCTTGCCAAGGCTAGCGCGAGCAGCCTCGTGAGGACAACTCGCGTGGTCAGCCCTGTGAGGACGCCTCGTGTGAGCAACCTCGCGAGGCGCGCCCTCAGGACACCGCTGCTCTCCCGCCGCTGCCTCCACCACCCAGAAGGAATGACAACGCTCAGCGGGATGAGGGGGTGAGGGCTATCAGGAGCCACGCACGATAGCTTGTATCCTCGGCGGAGCTCACTCCTCAGTGTCCAACTGTCTGTTCAAGCAGTTCTCTCGCGAGGTGAACGCTGCCCTCCTGAAGCCAGAGGCCACGCGGCCCCTCAAGTGGTCACAGTATGCCATCTCCTTCGACGCCAGGGACGGCCTCAAGTCTACGACAGCCGCGGGCGCGCTCCCCATGCTGTGCACCCTCACCATGAGCAGCATCATGGTTGCCAAGACCCTCATCGACGGAGGCGCGGGTCTCAACGTGCTCTCCGTGGAAACCTTGGAGACACTTCAGGTGCCTTACGACCAGCTGATGCCTACGAGGCCGTTCTTTGGGGTGACAGAAGGATCCACCTTTCCCCTGGGGCAGGTCCGCCTCCCGGTCACCTTCGGCTCACACGACAACTACCACACCGAGCTCATCGACTTCGACGTGGCACACATCGGCCTCCCGTACAATGCAATCCTGGGGTACCCAGTGCTGGCCAAGTTCATGGCGGCGACTCACCACGGCTACAACTTCCTCAAGATGCCTGGCTGTAGCGGCATCATCACCATCGCCTGCGACGAGAAGGATGCGGTCTGCTCCCTCGAGCGCGCCTATCGAGCGGCTGCGGCTGAGCGTTCTGATGATGAGGGAAATGCCAAGTCCCGTGAGGCTGTGCCCCCGAGGAAGAAGCAGCTACTGCCCGCCCAAGGCCTGCCTGAGCTGAGGAACACGGCGCCCGGCACCAGCGTTGCAAACCCCGTGCCCGTCGCCGGCACCTATCTCCCCCCAGCATAGGAAGGCGCGCCAGGCGCCTCCCGCAGGCCAGGCTTGGGGGCTTCCATCTGGAAGGCATCCGACCTGACCCGTGTGACGAGGGAGGTGCTTGGGCACCACTTGGAGGCGTACTTCGACACGCGCCCCCGCGAGCAAAGAAAGCAGCACCAGGCACCAGGGGCGAAGGAGTTCATCGCCCGGGAAATCGGTAGGCTATGGGAGGCTCGGGCCATGCGCTGCATGTCTTGCCCCGCGCGGCCTGCCAAGCCGACGGCAGCTCCCGGGGATGACGTCAAGGTACGCGTGTGTGTCGACATCGCGGGACTGAACGATGCAAGTTCGCGGGGCCCCTTCCTGCCGCCGCAGGCAGGGTGAGGCAAGAGTGTCGCCGCCGGCCACACCCGTATACCCTTTGGCCTGGAGAACGCTGGCGCCACCTTCCAAAGACTCATGCAACTCGCAATGGTGCCTCGCGAGGTGTCGGGCCCTCACAGGCCCCCAAGACCTTAGTAATCATCCGGCCCCTGACAGGTGGACCTCCACGGCACGCTTCGCCAAGCAGTCGGACGCTCCCGCATCAACGTAATCTCCAGGTGACCTTTTGGTTGTTTAAAATTGAGGGTGCCCTCCGGGCTGCATTATCCTCGAGCGGTCAAGGGTTCCTTCCCTGTGGCTTCCGCACCTTTTGGTTGTCTAGCAAATTTTGTTATCCTCTGATGAATTCATGATGCTTGCTTAAGCCTTGCGCCTGGTGCTTCACCACCACTTGCATTTGTCGCGCCCTCGTGATCCTTGCCCCGGCAGTCTCATGACCGGGGCAGGAACCGGCGTCTGTGCTCGGGTTTGTACCTGCAGCGTTGATAAATCCAAGCGATCGAGCTCTGTCTCGCGGGCTTGCTCCCGTGCACGTCACCTCGCAGGGTCCTTGGTGTCTTGCCCTTTCATGGAACCACCGCAAGAAGGCAAACAAAGGCGCGGCCTGATATTGTATAACTGCCAGTGAGGTGTTTTGCCACCTCGGGCACTACGCTTCAGGCGATTCCTCCCTTGGTCATCATATGAGGGAACTCGACACGCCGTCTGTGCTCAGGTCCGTCCCTGCAGCGTCGTTAAAACCGAGTGACCGAGCTCTGTCTGGCGGGCCAGGCCCGCACACGTCACCTCAGTGGGTCCTCGGTATCCAACCCCTTCATATGGTGGTCTCGGGACGACCGTCCGACGCGCATCGCCCCCATGACCCAGGACTACATAAGCGCGCAGCCGTGCCGAAAGGACTAGGCGCAAACCGCCTGGAGACAGAGGAAGGAATTCCTGAGCCCAGTGCCTGGAATATCCAACCCCTCCCTATCGCCGCTTGTGACCCTCTCACGTAAGAATGAGGTTGGGGCTGTACACGCCCCGGAGCCTCCTGGAGCACCACCTCTTGGACTTGGGAGGACTCCTGCCCAAGCCCAAGTGGAATCCCCATGCTACGCGCTGCCGAAATAACTGTCGAACCGCGACTATGCCCACGCCCAAGTGGAAGCCCCATGCCCTGCGCTAGCGGAATAACTGTCGAACCGCGACTATGCCCACACCCAGTGGAAGCCCCATGCTCCGCGCTGGTGAATGTTCGATCGAAGGCATCACCTCGCCCCGCGACGCGCGCTAACCAGTTCCCCTTTGGGCCTCATGCGAGTGGGGGCTGGGCACGGTGGCTGTGCTCGGGTTAGTCCCAGCAGCGCTGAAAAACCCAAGGGACCAGGCTCTGGCTCGCGGGCTTACCCCCGTGCATGTCACCCCACTAAGGCCCTTGGTGCCTAGTTTCCTCACACAACGCCCAGACGCAAACTGGCAAGCGTGAGTTCCCTCCAAAGCCTCGTGGTCACGGGCGTCGTTCCTCTCGCAGGCCGCTCGTACGTCAAGGGGGGCTCTTGAGCATCACGCCTCAGGAGCCTTCACTAGTTCCCGAAGCCCCTCACCTCCTGGCCTTGTCTAGGCACCGCGACCTGACAACCTAGTGACGGCTGAGGCATGCGCGGGACTGGGCCCTGCCGACGCAGAGCATAAAGGCAAGCTAGAGGAAAACTAGGCATGAAAGGAAAGCCTGCGGGTCTCAGGCAGTCATTACAAGCTTGTGATGTTCAGCACATTAAAACTACCGTCTTACACCGCCGCAAGGCAGATTCAGTCCTGCAGGACGACGAAAGAAGTATCGACACCGTCACCGCCGTTGTTGCAGTTGTCACAGGAGAACTTCCCAAGCAGCGCACTCACAGGGCCCTCCACGGCTGCCTCAAGACGATCGCAGGATTCTTCAGGGACACGGCCTATCACTTCGTCGAAGTTGAAGTTCGGGTCGCAGAGAAGAAGGTGGCTAAAGACTCGGATTGCCGCCACGGAGAACAGGTCTTGGCATTCTTCCTCCGGGAAGTCGTCCACCTTCCGCGCCATGTCCTCAAGCTCCCCCACGAGCCTAGCAGAAAGCTCGGTGTAGCCGGCGTCAGGGGTGGCGATAGGGGCATTGAACCCCCCCTGCACAGGGATTGGAAGACCATGCTAGCCCCGAGCTCGAGAGGAGAAAAGGGAGCGCGGTCCGCCGCTGCCTTCGCGTCGGCGTCGGCTTGAATCTTCTTCTCCCTAGCTTCTAGCTCGGCGTTCGCCTCGGAGACGCGCTTCGCATGGGCTTCCTAGGCTTCGGTCACCTCGCAATGCAGTGCCTCCAGGGACTCGCGTTCTGTGGCCTGCTTGGCCACAACCCTCGACAGCCCGGTGTTGCGATCGGCGAGCTGTACTTCGCGGGACTTGAGGCTGTCTTCCCGCAGCTGGAGCAGCTGCGCCTGCGCGTCCCGCTCGCCCCAGAGCATCTTCAAGTTGGCCTCCACTTCTTTGCAGCGCTTGGTGGCCTCCGCCTTCTCGCCAAGGGCACCCTCGTGGGCTGCCTTTGCCTCGGCGGCGTCCTTCTCGCTCTCCACGACGGTGGCGGAGAGCCGATGTAGCCATGTGGTGAGCTCCAGGCGCTCCTCGGCAAGGCGTGCTTCCGCATCCCGAGAGACTCCCACGAACTGGTCGAGCGCAGCTCGAGCATCAGATAGGGCCTCTTGCCCGAGCGGGGGGCGGTGGCTCGCGAGCGCGAGAGCCGGGCGAAGCGCCGGCGCCTCGGCTCTGGTCGTCACCTCAACCAAAGTGGTCACCGCGTTCTCTGCTTGGGGCGCCGGTTGGGGCGCCGGGGGCTCTGGCCTTTCCTCCATGACTGGCCCCCGCGGCATGCAAGCGGGGCCACCGCGTCAGCTTCGTCGGCCCCAGGAGCAGGCCTGTCTTGAGGTGGCCCCTGGAGGCCCCCCGCGCCGTGCCCTGCCGCGGGAATGGGGACACCTGAGGATGGCCGCGGCGCCGGCTCCAGCTCCGTAGGATGGGGCGTTGCGGCTACGATAGGAGGCGCCGGGGGCTGGTCCCCCACTGCTTCGGCTATCGGTCCCCCCTGCTGCGCAGAGGAGGAGCTGGGTGTCGCTGCGACTCCCGTACACCCAGGCGTGGCGCCGGCCCAGCGTAGGGCACCCCCGTGTCCTCCAAGATTATGGGCGAGCGTCAACGTCGCCTTAGGGGCGGATGTCACCTTCGCCCCGGCGTCTATCTTCTTCTTCTTCCCGTCGCCGCCGCCCCGGCGCCTGCGCGGACGAAGAGTTAACATGAGCAAGCAATTCACAGGCGTGAGGTGTAAGCGCAAGCTCGAGCACTTACTGGTCTCTGTCGGCCCACTTCTTCTTCTTCTCGGCGGCAGGTGATGCGCCCCCGATGCATTCGGGCACCCTGGTGTCACCTGAAGAACGCTCGGCACGGTCCTTGGTGGACTGGGCCGGGTCCCCTTTCTTCCCAAGGGCCTGGGGGGACCTCGGTGAGGGGCGGTGGCTTCAGGAGCGTCGGCCACCTCGCCGACAAGGACCTCGGTGGCCAGCGCTTGGGAGCCAGTGGCGCAGGCTCCTGTTGCCCCAGCCAGGTCGGAGGGCAGAGGAGGCGTCGCCCGAGGCAGCTCGTCGGCGTCACCATCATCGTCCCCGAAGCCACGTAGAGACTGGCGGTGGCCCCCGGCCGGCATCCTCCTCCTTCTCCTCATCTGTCGCCTCAGAGTCTTCGTTGTCATAGTCCTCGGCGGAGCACGACACCTCGACGGGGGAACTCCCCCACGACCCCTCGCTGCCGCTCGGCACGAGCCCCCACTCATTGAAGGCGAGCATGAGAGCGACCAGATCTGCTGGGTTGTCCTGGCCGTACAGCGGGCCCGCGACCTCAGGAGGATCGCTGGGAATGAAGCCGAGCAGGGCCGTTACGGCCCCATCGAACACGGGGTGCGTCAGGCCGGCGGGGTGCAGCCTCATTGGGTCCCTCGTGCCCTCGTACTCCCACATGGGCCGTGAGTGCCCCTGGAGCGGCACGATGCGCTGCCCCAGAAATTTCTTAACAATTTTGCCCCCGACAGCTAGGTGTTCCCGTGCGAGGCAATCCGCTCCATGACAGGCCTTGCTCTCGGGTTGGTGAGCTTCGCGTGGCTCCATCCGGAGTGCTGCACGGGAAGGGTGGAAGGGATCCTTAGGAGCGGGTGGACTTGGAGGGCATCCAAGTAGACCCATCGCTGCCGATAGCCCTCCACCTTCTTGCCAGCCTTCAGGCGGATGCTGATGCCCTTGACGTCAACAAAGGAGACACACGCCGAGAGCTGGTCCTGGGCAGTGAACCGCTGGCTGAAGAAATGGCGGAAAAGCACCACTGAGGGCCTCACACCCACAAAGGCTTTGCAGTAAAACGCAAAGATGGACAGGAGGAGGATGGAGTTGGGTTGGAGGTGCAGAGCATGTATCTGATAATGGGTGAGGATGGCATAGAAGAACTCGGAGAACGACTGGACCAACCCGGCGTAAACGCTATGGAGGAAGAAGGCGTAGGCGGACGCCCCCAGATCGCTCCGCGCCACCGCACCAGGGGAGACCACGGCTATCTTCCCCTCATTCCGGTCACCCGCTATCAGCAGACGCACCAGGTCCAGGTCTTCTTCCTTGGCAACAGAGGGGCGCAGGAGAGCGGCCCTGATTTCCCGGGGGCTCGCGGCCGGAGCCGTGGTCTTCGCCTTCTTCCCGCCCGGGGCCATCCAAGCGGCAGAACGACAAGCGAGATGGGGAGGAGAGCGCTTCGCCTGAGATCGGATCTGGTGGAGTTTCAGGCGAAGAAGGGAGGCACGGTGAGACGGACGCCCGTCTGCCTGAGGCCTATGTCACGACGCGAGGCCTGGGCCCGGTGCAGCCCGTCCAGAGGGCGTTGATACGCCTCCAACGTATCTATAATTTTTTATTGTTCCATGCTGATATATTATCATTCTAGGATACTTTTTGGGTCTTTATTTACCAATTTATAATATTTTTGAGCACTAACCTATTGACCCAGTACCCAGTGCCAGTTGTTGTTTTCTGCGTGTTTTTTACTTTTCAGGTTTACAGTACCAAACGAAGTCCAATCGCCACGAAACTTGTTGATGATTTTTTCTTGACCAAAAGAAGACCTGGAAGCTTCGGAAGGAGGCCGGGAGCCACACGAGGGCCGCACAAGCCAACAGGGCGCGCCCCGGGGGGGCTCCCTGATGGCTTGTGCCCCCCTCGGCTGCCTCCCGACGCCCCTCTCTGGCCTATAAATTCTCTTTCACCCTAAAAATAACGGAGGCAGTACCGAAACCCTTTTTCCGCCGCCGCAAGTCTCTGTTCCATCACGAAGCCATCTGGAGCTCCGTTCCGGCACCCTGTCGGAGGGGGGAATCGATCACGGAGGGCCTCTATATCAACCTTGCTGCCCCCATGATGATGTGTGAGTAGTTCACCACAGACCTACGGGTCCATAGCTAGTACCTAGATGGCAATCTCTCTATCTCTTGATCTTCAATACAATGGTCATTGCATCTTCACTTTGATCTATCCGATGTAATCCTATTGTGCGGTGCATTGTTGGGATCCGATGAATTGTGGGTTTATGTTCAGATTATTCATGAAAAGTATTTGAGTCACCTCTGAATATTATGATTCTTATTTGCATGATCATTATAGCTTCGTAATTCTCTCCGATCTATTGATTTGCTTTGGCCAAGTAGATTGATCTTTCTTCAGTGAGAGAGGTGCATTGTAGTAGGTTCAACCTGACGAGTTTCTATATCCCAGTGACAGAAGGGGACAAGTTGCGTCTTTGTGTTGTTGCTACTAAGGATAACACGATGGGGTTTATTCATAATGCTTGAGTTTACTTTGTCTACATCATGTCATCGTTCTCCATGCATTACTCTGTTTTACTTAATACTCTAGATAAATGTTGGATAGCGGTCGATGAGTGGAGTAATAGTAATAGGTGTAGGTAGGAGTCAGCCTATTTGTTTATGGACGTGATGCCTATATACACATGATCATTTCCGTGAAAATCGCATAACTATCCACTTTTCTATCAATTGCCCAACAGTAATTTGTTACCCACAGTATGCTGCCTACATGAGAGATGCCGCTAGGGAAAACTATGGCCCCCGGGTCTATTCACTTATATATTTACAAACGCTACTATTACCTTGCTGCCTTTATTTACCTTTTATTTTATTTTTCAATTTACAATTATCTACAATTATCTACACAACTCATTTGCTTGCAAATAACGAGATCAAGAGGATTGACAACCCTCTTGCCCACATTGGGTGCAAGTTGTTTGTTCATTTGTGTGCAGCCGCTGAAGACGGTTGAGGATTGATATTCCTATTGGTTCGATAAACCTTGGTTTCATAACTGAGGGAAATACTTACCCACTTTGTGTTGCAATAACCCGTTCTCTTCATGGAAAACCCAACGCAGATCACAAGTATCGGGCGTCGCGAAGGGGGCCTTCATGGGGCCCCCGCCTCCTGAGGCAATCGGCCAGAGGCACCCCTGCCAGCCTCCGGAGACACCCTCGTGAGGTCGCCTCCCCGGGGGCGCCCCCTGGGGGCCTCCCGGGGTGCACATGTCAAAGGCGGTTCGACGGGGTCGCGCAGCCCGTCCCGTTCCGAGGGCAGTGCGCGCCCTGCCGAACGTCGTCCGGAGCCATGGCAGGGGGGCTACGACAGGAAGACTTTCCTCTTTGGTGCTAAGGGAGCAGGGCCAGCCCGCCGGTTCCCAAAGCGGCCCCTAAAGGATTCCCGTTTGGTGCTAGGCGGCCAAGGCTGGGAGCTCGCCAAGACAGAGGTCATCCCCCGAGTCCACCAGCGCGTCACGAAGGGAGGCTTTGGCAGGCGAAGACCACCTTTGTCAGTATACACTGCAATTCTGTCCCCCTTCAAACTGGCGCTTGTGGCAACCCTTCCCACCGGGCATTTTGGGGGGAAGAGGACCGAAGCCAGGATAAAAGGGGCAGGGCAGCAACGATGGAAGAGATCGACCCCCTCTGTATTCACTCTCACCCCTAAGAAATCCAAACAAGCAGGAGTAGGGTTTTACACCGCAAGGTGGCCTGAACCTGGGTAAACGACCGTGTTCTTTGTTCTTCCCCTAAGCTCGAGCACGCCGGAGCATCGCCGTAGGTTAGCGAGAGAGAGCGAGGTTGGAGAGCCGGCGCACCCTAGAATTCGAACCTCTATTGGGTCCCCGGAGCCCCGATTCCGACAAATGTTTCACCTCCCAACTTATTTATCTCAGGGATAATGTCAACAATAATAACCCATGATCATCTACATTCAACCGGATATATATGCCTGGATTTTTCTCCATGACATGATGCTTGCCAAGTAGAGAATAATTAGGGTTTGAATAAGAATGAATACTATTGACTCTTGCATAAAGGGAAAGACTAAACATTACAAGATAGGCCCTTCGCAGAGGGAAGTAGAGGTTGACATGCGCTTTTATTTTTGTATGTGCAAGCTCTTAATGGAAAGTAACATCACTTTATATTACTCCTTATGATAGCAACCTATATTATGTAGTCCGTCACTTTTATTGCGTTACCATGTAATGAAGACAATTTTTGATGCTTGATTATAACTATTCACGAGACATTTTTTATCTTTTTATACATGCCACAAAAAATGTTCTTTCTTTGCAAAATTTTATGTGCGAACATAGAATTTCCAATTGTACACACGAAATTATTGTTCGGAATTTTTTTAACATTTTGAAATGTGTTTTTTATATATACTTTATAATAGATGTATCTACACCTATGCGCCAAAACACCACTCACCACATAAACACGTTATAAATCAAAGTAGCAATTGCTTAGAGCATACATCCACGGTTTGCAAATCCGGACCCACAAACACCCGCGGATTCGTCAGTCCTCAAATCTCCTCGTCCACATCTCGAAACCTCATAATAGAAATCTTATATCCATAACACATCATGCAAAGAAACAAATCTACGTACTACGTAGATCATCTACCTTACTCCTCGTCGGAGATGTCGACTATCTTCGTGCCCGGCTCCGCCTGCTCGTCCGCCTGCTCCTCCGGCTTCTCCGCTTCGGCCTTCGAATCCACCTCCGCGTCGAATTCGGCGAAAACGGCGTGGGTTGTCGTCCGCTCCTGCCGGATGAAGCGTCGGTTGGCCTCCACATAGGCCTCATCTTGGATGGACTCTAGGATGGCCTGCTGCTCTGCCATCTCATCCGCCTGAGCGACGGCGAACTCCGCATCCGCCAGGTCCATGGTGAAGCCCGAAGCCGACGCCATCTCCCGCTCCGGATGCTCCGCCTCCTCGTCCGCGTGCTCCTCCTCCATCAGAGCGGGCTGCTGCTCCACTCCCTCATCCTCCGGCGAGTCCGGAGGCAGCCTGGCAGCGATGCGGGCGGTGCGCCTCGCCCGGATCTCCTGCTCTATCTGGTATCGGAGCTCCGGCGTGAGCATCGCATATGTCATTATCTTTCAACGGTCCATGGCGTCGCCGGAGAGCGGGGAAGAGCGACGGAGCGGGAGAGAGGAGGTGGATGGGCTTGGGCTGGCAGCGCAGAGAGGAAGGAGGAGGATGGCGAGGGTTGGGGGACGCCGACCGGCTTCAATAGCCGGATTTGGCCTCGGACGGGGAGTCGGAGAGGCGTCACGTGGCGTTTACACCCCCCACCGGAGGAGACGAGCGTCGGACCGTCGGGTTTCCAGACGATTCCATGTGGGACGTCAGCATCAGTTCGACGTGACGAACGCGTCCGGTCGCCCTGATATCCGCTTCATATTTGGGCTGGATATGAGGGTGCGGTCAGCCCGGGCGTTTCAGGAGCCCGGTTAGTTCGTTTTTTTGTGACCGGACAGTGACCGGACGATCTACACATACGTTTAGACAGGTTTAAGAGGCCCGGTTATAAATGCTCTTATATATTCATGTAATGGCACATCGCGGCCAACAGTAGCGGGACTGCTGCCGCATGGTTGCACGGTGGGCTGCAGGAGCCATTGCCGGTGTGCACCTTTGGACCTGGACGCACTTGTTGTAGAGCTGCCAAGAAAGGAAAAAAAAATACAAATGCTCAAAAGCCCCTCAAAAGAAAAATTACAAATGCTCAAAAAAAAAAAACTCTACATGTAGGCGGGGTAGATGAAACATAACAACTTTTGCTAGTATTCCATGGATCGATCAGATATAACTTTTGGTAGTTGGAACTATCATGGTTGGAGATATGAGGTGCCTTTCATTGTGGGTCCTAAGCATGAATGCCTGCCCAATCGTCCTCCGGTTCTTGTGGTCGCGCCGACGGGACAGGCTCGACTGACTGTGAGCGTGGTCTCGTTTTCCTTTTCTATTCAAGCTCGACTGACTGTGAGCGCGTAGCACGGTACTTATATTACCAGGCAAACGAAGACGTTTTACTTCAATTATATACTCCCTAGATAAAAAAAAAGCGTTACTTATTTTCGAGCGGAGGTCGTACCGTACTACTAGTAACCAGAGAGACCAAGCATACTTGCAGCTCTAGCGACCGACAAGACGAGATGGTACCCTGGCAAAACGTGCGTGATTTCTTGTTCACGTGATCATTGGCTGGCTAGACATGGTTGGGCGGCTAACCATTCACTAATGTATGGATGTGAAATTTTCTTATTCGACTAGCCATTTTTTAATATTGTTAGTATACTACTAGTACTAGTACCACCACCTAATATGTGCCATCATACTACACGACAAGACGAGATCGATGATTGCTCCTGACTTGCGTAGTTATTGACCCATCAATTAGATACTCCCTCAATTCCTAAATATAAGTTTTTAAAAAAAATTCAACTGCAAACTACATACAGATATATATAGACATATTTTAGAGTGTTGATTTATTTATTTCGCTCCGTATTTACTCCGTAATAAAATCTAAAAAAATATATTTAAAAACTGAGAGAGTAGATAACAAACATCAATTGTTGTCACCGTGTGCATTCACGTGTGCGAGGATTCACGACCTGGAAAACTAGGATCGCCATGAGCGTGCTACCCTCTTCATCATTGCTCCTAAACTTCTAGGGCGTAGCACTACTGCACTAGCACGGTGTCGCCGAGCCAGGAAAATATAATGAGGACGGCCGACTATAGACAATCCTCGTTAGGGAGGGCCAGTTCATCAGAATACATCATTTTATTAATAATTAATCATTTATTGACATGCATATCAAGCTTAACACGGTAATGTTAGGGGCCAGGGACCTTGCTGCCCCTGTCTCCGCCACTGTTTACATATCCCGCTAAACGGTGATATTTTACTCAATTAGAGAGATCTAACCGAGCATATGAGCATCTAGAGAAGCAAGTGGGCGTCCCGACACCTTTCAACGTTAACGCGTAAATTTCCCCGTATCCATCCGTAGATAGGGGATTAGTCCAAGAACACTGATACGAAAGCCGGCCATTCAAAACTGCTCGCATGCATTTCAAACACTTTTTTAACAAATCAGACGGATTTCATGCAAACACGCCGGCTTATTATATAAACCGGACCAGATTCATGCAAACACGACGGATTACATATAAACCGGACGTTATATTTCAGACATACTTCAACTAAAATCGGAACTCGTCCGAGGCTGGAAGTATAATTTTCTAATCCAAATGGTCGCTAGCGTCCGTTCCCCACCGGACTGCCATGGGCACCGAGAATTGAAGCTCCAACACTTGCCTTCGCCTTCTTCCGTTCCGCCTCGGCGCTCTCCAGTTCTGCCTCCGCCACCGCAGCTTGAGCGGCTAATCGGCCAACGATTATCAACCCGCCAAGCTTGGCTTCTGATGGAGGAGAAGAGCGGTGGCCTTCCTGGGACCCGAGCGGTGGCGACCAACCATGCACTACTCTTCCTCGTTGCCGGCAGCGTCCGCGGACGTGTCGGCGTCGTGGTCGTGGCTACGGGGAGCGGCATTGGCAGAGCTGGCGATTTTGCATTGGAAGAACGATGCATGAAACAAACAACGCATAGGAAGCATTGGACATAAGAGAAAGAAAGATAAAAGAACGGAAAAACAGAACTGAAATAACATAAGAACATGACAAGGACGAAGGAAGGAGAAGATGAACAGTGGTCGGAAATCGTGAAACACGCTTCATAAGAGAACGGGGGTGTAGGAAACAGACGCGTAGACAAAGCGTTTGTACAAAATAAACACATATATCGTTTCGTATTTAGAGAGTTAACAATTTCCATCAATTTTTTAACCATTTTATGTCCAAATATGTGCACGGATCACGGCACCGATGAACAACTGCAGGAGTTTACACACGTGCATGTGCCTACGAATTTTTGGCGCTAACTAGCTAGTTACATGGTGAAAATGGACAGAACTGACCCTTTTTCGAAACATCAACACAAAATGATCCCAATCTGAAAACATTTCAAGAGATGGCCCTTTTGCATGACGCCCGGGCCTAGGGCGTCATGCTAGACATGACGCCCCGGGCTAGGGCGTCATGCTATTTGGCATGGCGCCCTAGCCCGGGGCGCCATGCTAGATGTCGCTACCATGACGCCCTAGTCTGGGGCGTCATGCTCTCCAGCATGGCGCCTTAGGCCCGGGCGTCATGCAAAAGAAGGCCATTTTGTGAAATATTTTCAGACTGGGCCCATTTTGTGTTGAAGTTTTAAAAAACGACCAGTTTTGTCCATTTTCACTTACAGACTCACTCAACATGAAAGTAATTTATAACAATAGTGGAGTGTGGGACGTGTCACATATCTATTACTCTCTTCGTTCTAAAATAAGTGTCGTGGTCTAAAAACATGACATTTATTTTGAAGCAGACAGAATGGTAAATTGGTACTTCTGTTCGTGCTTGTGCTAGCTCCAGGTTGAAATCTTTCTTAGTACACTATTTTAGAAATTATGCTTATTGTTGGTGTGGATCTTCCAAAGGACACTAACAATTTTTTATATTTGCTGTAGAAGTTTTGTGTGCATTTATTTATACTTAGGACACTGTCGGAGAATACATTGTTTGTGAATTGGTTATTAGACTGCCTTACCTCCTTTTAAATATAGAGGCCTTTACTTCTTTGCAGTAAAAGATTTTTTTTGTCCTTTCCTTTTCCCTTAGGGCATCTCCAACGGCGACCTCAAACCACCCGCAGCCATCTGGAACGCACTGTCTGAAAGTGTTTTGCCATCCAACGCAGTCCTGCATCGGTCTGTCCAACGGTCTGGACGTGCCTTTTCCCGTAAACCGGAGACAAAGTGGCCATGTCCGCTTCTGACTGCCCTGGCCCACCATTAACCCCCTCCCTTGACGACGTGGGCTTCCCGCCCCAAACAGTCAGTGTTGCATTCATGCCGACCAGAGTGGACGCGACCTCTCACTGTTATCGGCATTGAAGCGATGCGCCAGCTGAGAGAGCGCCTCCCGGCCCGCTTCCCGGTGCAGGCAACTGCTCCGCGTTTAAACGACACCTCGTCGGTCTGACACACCACATTAATGATATGTGGTTGCCGAGGAACCTACTCCAGCGCCACCCATCCTTTCGTCTGCCGCCCACCATTAACCACACCGTCGCGGCCCATTGCCATCCGCACGCTATATAAACTCCAGCCCCGTCCATAGCCGCAATCCTCCTCCTCCGGTCCCTTTCTCCTCTCAGCACCACGCCCGCCATGGCCTCCTCGCTCTCCAAAGCCCTCTGGGACACCCTCTAGTTGGAGCAAAAGAAGGGGATGGCCACCATTGCTATCGGTAGGCAGGCAGACAGGCAAACGGAGGCCGATGACGCCCCAATGAAGGACGAGCCAGCGCCACCCTCCTCTGTGCATGCTGGCATCACATTGGTGACGCACGTGCCCATTACATGGACATCGTGCGGGAGGAGTGGGAGGCCAAGTTCCAGCAGGCGCAGGCCGACCAGGCCCACAACCTCCATCTCCTCGATGAGCACCAACGCGCGGAGGAGCTACTCTCCGTCGGCCCATCCATCGTGCAGGATGTGGACGTGCCTGAGCAGGAGGCTTTGCTCGAGTCCTACGGCTTCACCCATGAGATCCACTGCGACCGCTGGTAGTACCGCCAACGTCAGACGGAGTTAGAAGCCGCCTACAGGGAGTTCGACAAGGTGGCGGATGAAGTGAGGGGCAAAAGCGACGACGAGGAGGACATCACCAGCTCCGCTCCGGTTGTGCCCCGCTGCCACAATTGCAGGCGCTGCCGGAGTGATGAAGAGTAGTGCATGGTAGGTCGCCGTCGCTCGTGTCCCAAGAAGGCCGGCGCTCCTCCCCTCCCGTTGAAGCTAAGCTTGGTGGGCTGAACATCGTCGGCCGATTATCCGCTTGGCGACGACGCAGAGGCAGACAGCTTCACTTCCTGGGGCTCACGGCTGCGGAGGTGGAGGCTACAGGGCCAAAGTTGGAGAGCGCCGAGGCGGAACTAGAGAAGACGAAGGTAAGAGCCGGAGCGTCAGTTCTCAGCGCTCATGGCCGGACATGGGGAACGGACACCGACGATCATTTAGATTAGGTTTAGAGTAAGGTTTAGTTAAAAAATTGTCCAAAATATAATGAATTTCGTCCGGTTTATAAGAAATTTGCCGTGTTTTCATGAAGTTCGTCCGTTTGTTCAAACAGTGGTTGAAATGTATGTGCCCAAGGGTTGATGGCCGGATCCCATATCTGTGTCAGCGGACTGATCCCCTTGTTCGCGGATGGATGCTGGAGCAAATTTGCGGGTCCCCGCGCGTTGGAGATGCCCTTATACTCTTGTTGTCCCTATTTGTACTAATTTGGAATTATATATTTGCATGAAGCTTGACAATGGTTTAATGATCTATTGTCCTTAGTTAGTTAGTAATTATTACTGAAATGTACGCCACAGTGACCAAAAATAAAAGTTAGTTTGCTGGTCTTATCTTTTCTCTCAACAAGTTATGCTGGTCGTTATTAGATATCCAAGCTATAGTCATCATGTTTTCACGTAATTGTGACAATTCTCAATTGGATACATGGTGCTAACTTCCTTACTTTTTTGTAGTTCAACAAAGATCGAGTTATGGTACTTGATGTCAATGTGCAGTGGAAAAAAGACCTGAGTAAGACTAATGATTTTAGCCTTACAACTCATCATATTCGAAAGTGTATAACTCGAACTAGTGGGGAATCTTGGAAGAAATTCTCAAAGTTAATGGTGTAAAAAAGGCACTAACTCTCAATTCTTTGGTACAAATAAGGTTAAAATATGATACGAGTGACTGTGCAGAGCTGACCTATGTTGTGAAGCACTTTGGCAAGAAGGATGGTGGGCTGGGCTGGGCTGAATACTAGTAAAAAAAATCCAATTTTTGGAGTTGGGTTCAAGCCGGTTGAAGCCCCCAGGGTAGATTCACTGTTGTCTCGGACATGACAACCTGATATTTCAGACCTTTTTGTAGTGAAAAAATTAAACAATGATGTATCAATGCCAATTGTAATGATTGTTTTTATGTCGGCACACACAAATGGTTTACGTCAACGCTTGATCGCAATGAAATGCAGAGCGATGGATATTTGACCTTGGTGAAGTGATGGATATCATTTATACTTCCTCTGGTACTTTTTATTACTCCGCATATAAGATGTGTCTAAAGTCAAACGTTACAAAGTTTAACATATTTATATTTAAAAATAACATATATAAATAATATAATACCAAAGTTATCCAATATAAAAATTAACGTCATGATGCATCTAATGATAGCGATTTTGCATTGTTAATGTTTATTTTTTTCATATAATGTTGGTCAAACTTTATGAAGTCTTACTTCAAACAATCTTATATGCAAAGTAAAAGGACCGGAGGGGAGAAAAATTTCAAAGAAATTCTAGTTTACATGAATTTTCTGAATTCTTGGTATGTCTCTGTTTTTTTTAGAATTATTTATGCAATTGTTATCTATGATTTGTTGTCTTATATTTGTATGTTGTATGTGAGGGATTTACTTCCCTCCCTTGTTGTCGTTTGGGCAGATGGGGTCGTGGGAACATCTTCCCCGTGGTGGGAGGGATTCCATATTGCATAGGGAAATCTCTCCCCACGGGCCTATTGCCTTGGGTGTTTCCTCCCCAATAACCAAATGAGGCCTTACTAACACTTTTGATCCCGATGATCCCTTAAACGAAAAAAAGATGCCAACATTATGCAAAACTGGAAATGGTAGTTAACTTAGGGTGTACTAGTAGTTCTTCCTCTGATGCACCCTCCTCATTGGCCCTGTCAAGTTCTTCCTCTTCTTCTATGGGCCCTCCACCTGGGTTTTTTGAGAAAGAAAAATTCACTAACTATTGCTTCCCCGATGTCATCTCACAACTTGAATTGTGAATTATGGTTTCAGGGGTTCAACATGATAAGTTGGACCTTCAGTGTTTGGGACAGGAAAATGTGGAGCTTTGGAAGCTTCATTTTCTCCCAAAAATGTGGATGCTAAGGTAATCCAAGTTCATCTGGACTAGGTTAATTTTCTTATCATGGCCCTCCTTTCTCTTGAAAAAATTGAATGGGCCAAGGGATTTATATCTTCTCAAATGTGGGACATTATTATCCAAGGATCTTGCAACAAAATTATGCTTCCATTTGTCCTACCAGATGCATGCATTCTCAATCATGCTCCAACCTGCAAACATCTTATTGATCACCCAAACATATCTGACTATGAAGTTTCTTTTAATACTCCTCAGAGTAACTCTATGCAATATTCTCAAGAAAAGGAGGACAAAATGGAGCAGGCCTCTACTACCAGTGATGTACATCTGAAAAGGAAAAGAATGGAAAATGCACCTGTTGTGGAAACCATAGTAAGGAGTTCCAGGTTAATGGATTTGAACAAAGGTTTTAAAAAGAAAGAATGCTCTAATAAAAAAATGTATGTCATGTATGCTGACCCCCCAACTCTTAATGGAAAGATTGATAAAAACCTCAGCACTACCTTTTGCAAGGTACCCATCTAGGACTCCACTAAAGAGATTCTCAAGACAAAAAACTAAAAAGGAGGAGTCCAAAGAGGGAGGAAAGAAAGAGGGGCCAAGAAGAACAAGAATGATGAGCATAAGAGGATACAAAGAGGCTCTCACCCATAAAACTTAAGTCATGTAATAGGTATCTTTTGGATGAATGTAATCAGTGGTTTCACCTTTCGAGTAGTTAACAAGAGATGTACTATGTCTGAACTTCTCCTCATGTGGTGGTGGCTGAATGGGAATATTGAAAACGGTTCTTTTTCTCTCTTTCTGGATTTTCTTATTGTTTTCCTGAGTGACCGGCTAATGTTTAATTCGTCTGAAATACTACAATTAAAAATCATCCAAAGATGCAAAGGCAATGGAAAATTCTGAACTGGAACATCAGAGGAATTAACAACAAGGAAAAGTGGTTGACCCTTTCAAATAAAATTCGTGAAACTGGTTGTGATATCATCTGCCTACAAGAAACTAAGAGAGAACATATTCATTCTAACTTATTGAGAAAATTATGTCCAAAGAGAATTAATAAGTTGTCCAACCCTTCTATTGTAGCTTCAGGGGGTTTGTTGGTGGCCTGGAACATCTCTTTGTTCCATGGGGAAAGATATTTGAAAACAAATTAATATACCCTCTCAATTTAGTTCACCTCTAGTTTAAATGGAAACTGTTGGATTCTCTCCAATATATATCGACCTTGTCAGGCCACTAAGAGAACTGAATTTATGGATTGGTTTCAAAACATTCAAATGGATGACAGTATAGATTGGGTTGTGCTTGGGGATTTCAATTTCATCAGATGTCTTGATAATTAAAATAAAAATGGAGGGAATTTACTAACATGATGAATTTCAATGCTGCCATCAGAGAATTATGATTGGTGGAGATCCCCATGAAAGGGAGAAATTTCATGTGGAGCAACATGCAAGAAACCTCTTTATTAGAAAAAGATTGATTGATGTTTCTCTTCTGAATTTTGGACTCTTAACTACACCAACACCACATCATCATGCCTCTCAAAGCCTATCTCTGATCATGTACCATGCATCTGTTGGAAATATGCCCTAGAGGCAATTAATAAAGTGTTTATTATTATCATATTTCTCCATTCATGATAATGGTTTATTATTCATGCTAGAATTGTATTGACCGGAAACTAAATACATGTGTGGATAATAGACAAATACTATGTCCCTAGTATGCCTCTACTAGACTAGCTCGTTGATCAAAAGATGGTCAAGGTTTCCTGACCATGGACATGAGTTGTCATTTGATGATGGGATCACATCATTAGGAGAATGATGTGATGGACATGACCCAACCGTTAGCATAGCACATGATCGTTCAGTTTATTGCTATTGCTTTCACTATGTCAAATACACGTTCCTCTGACCATGAGATCATGCAACTCCCGGATACCGTAGGAATACTTTGGGTATATCAAATGTCACAACGTTACTGGGTGATTATAAAGGTGCACTACAGGTATCTCCGAAAGTGTTTGTTGAGTTGGCATGGATCGAGATTGGGATTTGTCACTCCGACTATCGGAGAGGTATCTCTAGGCCCTCTCGGTAATACAGCATCACAGAAGCCTTTCAAGCACCGTGACTAAAGAGTTAGTTGCAAGATAATGTATTACGGAACGAGTAAAGAGACTTGCCGGTAACGAGATTGAACTAGGTATTGGATACCGACGATCGAGTCTCGGGCAAGTAACATACCGCCGGACAAAGGGAACAACGTATGTTGACATACGAGGTTCACCGATAAAGATCTTCGTGGAATGTGTAGGAACCAATATGAGCATACAGGTCCCACTGTTGGTTATTGACCGGAGAGTCATCTCGGTCATGTCTACATCATTCCCGAACCCGTAGGGTCCGCACACTTAAGGTTCGATGACGATATAGTATTATATGAGTTATGTGATTGGTGTCCGAATGTTGTTCGGAGTCCCGGATGAGATCACGGACATGACGAGGAGTCTCGGAATGTCCGAGAGGTAAAGATTTATATATTGGAAGGTTGTATTTGGACTCCGGAAATGTTCCGGAAGGTTCCGGAGACTTTATCGGATTACCGGGGGGGGTTACCGGAACCCCCCGGGGGGGCACATGGGCCTCATGGGCCACGTAGGGGAGGAGAACCAGCCCACAGGGGGCTGGTGCGCCCCCCCTAGGGCCAATCCGAATTGGGCCAGGGGTTGGGGGGCCGGCCCCCCTTCCTTCTCCCTCTCCCCCTCCTACCAAGTAGGAATCCTACTTGGAGTAGGATTGGGGGGAAGGGTGCGCCACCTCCTAGGGGGAGTCCTAGTAGGACTCCTCCCCCCCTTGGTGCGCAGCCCCTTGGCTGCCTCCTCCCCCGTCCCTCCTTTATATACGGAGGAGGGGCACCCCTTGGAGACACACAATTGTCCCATAGCCGTGTGCGGTGCCCCGATCTCCGTTTTCCACCTCGGTCATATTTTCGGAGAGCTTAGGCGAAGCTCTGCCGGAATCACTTCACCGTCACCGTCGCCACGCCGTCGTGCTAACGGAACTCATCTACTACCTCGACGTCTTGCTGGATCAAGAAGGCGAGGAACGTCACCGAGCTGCACGTGTGTAGAACTCGGAGGTGCCGTACGTTCGGTACTCGATCGGTGGAGCTCGAAGGATTGTTCGACTACATCAACCGCGTTGTGAGACGCTTCCGCTAACAGTCTACGAGGGTACGTAGACACACTCTCCCCTCTCGTAGCGATGCATCTCCATGGATAGATCTTGCATGAGCGTAGGAATTTTTTTGAAATTCATGCTTCGTTCCCCAACAGTGGCATCCGAGCCAGGTCTATGCGTAGATGTGATTTGCACGAGTAGAACACAAACGAGTTGTGGGCGTGGGTGTATACATATTGCTTGCCGTTACTAGTTGATACTTGATTCGGCGGTATTGTGAGATGAAGCGGCCCGGACCGACATTACGCGTACGCTTACGCGAGACAGGTTTCACCGCTACGTGCACTCGTTGCATAAAGGTGACTGGCGGGTGTCTGTCTCTTTCACTTTAGTTGAATCGGTTTCAAGGAAGAGGGTTCTTTTAGAAGATCAAAAAGCAATCACTACACCACGTTGTGGTTTTGCGTAGGTAAGAACGGTTCTTGCAAACCCGTAGCAGCCACGTAAAACTTGCAACAACAAAGTAGAGGACGTCTAACTTGTTTTTGCAGGGTATGCTGGTGATGTGATATGGCCAAGACATGATGTGATATAAGTTGTTGTATGAGATGATCATGTTTTGTAAATTATCAGGCAACCGGCAGGAGCCTTATGGTTGTCTCTTTATTGTATGCAATGCCAACGCTTTGTAATTGCTTTACTTTACCGCTATGAGTTAGCAGTAGTAGTAGTAGTAGTAATAGCTGGCGAGACGACCACGACGCTGCGATGGAGATCAAGGTGTCACGACGCTACGATGGAGATCAAGGTGTCAACCCGGTGACGATGGAGATCATGACGGTGCTTTGCTGATGGAGATCAAAAGCACAAGACGATGATGGCCATATCATGTCACATATATTGAATTGCATGTGATGTTAATCCTTTTATGCATCTTATTTTGCTTAGGACGACGGTAGCATTATAAGATGATCCCTTCACTAAATTTCAAGATAAGTGTTCTCCCCTAGTATGCACCGTTGCGAAGTTTCGACGCTTCTAAGCACCACGTGATGATCGGGTGTGATGGATTTTTTCGTTTGCATACAACGGGTGTAAGCCAGTTTTACACACGCAGAATACTTGGGTTAAACTTGACGAGCCTAGCATATACAGATATGGCCTCGGAACACAAGAGACCGAAAGGTCGAACATGAGTCATATAGTAGATATGATCAACATGAAAGATGTTCACCATTGATAACTAATCCACCTCACGTGATGATCGGACGTGGTTTAGTTGATGTGGATCATGTTACACTTAGACAACTTGAGGGATGTTAATCTAAGTGGGAGTTCTTAAGTAATTTGATTAATTGAACTTCAATTATCATGAACATAGTCTAAATAATCTTTGCAATTGTATGTTGTAGATCAATGGCCCGCGCTGTAGTTCCACTGAATTTTAATGCGTTCCTAGAGAAAGCTAAGTTGAAAGATGATGGAAGCAACTATGCGGACTGGGTCCGTAATCTGAGGATCATCCTCATTGCTGCACAGAAGGCTTATGTCCTTGATGCACCGCTGGGTGCCACGCCCCCTGCAGGCTCGACAGCAGATGTTATGAACGTCTGGCAGTCGAGGAAAGATGACTACTCGATAGTTTAGTGTGCCATACTTTACGGCTTAGAACCGGGGCTCCAAAGACGTTTTGAGCACCACGGAGCATATGAGATGTTCCAAGAGCTGAAACTTGTTTTTCAAGCCAATGCCCGAATCGAGAGATATGATGTCTCCGATAAGTTCTTTAGCTGTAAGATGGAGGAGAATAGTTCTGTCAGTGAGCATATACTCAAGATGTCTGGGTTGCATAACCGCTTGACTCAGTTGGGAGTTAATCTTCCAGATGATTTGGTTATTGACAGAATTCTCCAATCACTGCCACCAAGCTATAAGGGCTTCGTGATGAACTATAATATGCAAGGAATGAACAAGACGATTTCCGAGCTCTTCGCTATGCTTAAAGCTGCGGAGGTTGAAGTCAAGAAAGAGCATCAAGTGTTGATGGTCAAGAAAGGCACCAGTTTCAAGAAGGGCAAGGGAAAGAAGGGGAACTTCAAGAAGAACGGCAAATCAGTTGCTGCTCCCGGGAAGAAACCCAAGTCTGGTCCCAAACCCGAGACTGGGTGTTTCCACTGCAAGGGGACTGGTCACTGGAAGCTGAACTGGCCCAAGTACCTGGCAGATAAGAAGGCTGGCAACATCAACAAAGGTATATTTGATATACATGTTATTGATGTGTACCTTACCAATGCTCGTAGTAGCACCTGGGTATTTGATACTGGTTCGGTTGCTCATATTTGTAACTCGAAACAGGAGCTACGAAATAAACGAAGATTGGCTAAGGACGAGGTGACGATGCGCGTCGGGAACAGTTCAAGAGTTGAAGTTATCGCCGTCGGCACGCTACCTCTACATCTACCCTCGGGATTAGTGATGAACCTAAATAATTGTTATTTGGTGCCTGCGTTGAGCATGAACATTATATCTGGATCTTGTTTATTGCGAGACGGTTATTCATTTAAATCAGAGAATAAAGGTTGTTCTATTTTGATGAATAATATCTTTTATGATCATGCACCGCTTGTGAATGGTTTATTCTTGTTGAATCTCGATCGTGGTGATACACACATCCATAATATTGATGCCAAAAGACGCAAAATTGATAATGATAGTACCACATATTTGTGGCACTGCCGCTTAGGTCATATTGGTGAAAAACTCATGAAGAAACTCCATGCAGATGGACTTTTGGAATCACTTGATTATGAATCATTTGAGACGTGCGAACTATGCCTCATGGGCAAGATGACTAAGACTCCGTTCTCCGGAACAATGGAGCGAGCAACAGACTTATTGGAAATAATACATACCGATGTATGCGGTCCGATGAGTGTTGAGGCGCGCGGTGGATATCGTTATGTTGTCACGTTCACAGATGATTTGAGTAGATATGGCTATGTCTACTTGATGAAGCATAAATCTGAAACATTTGAAAAGTTCAAAGAATTTCAGAGTGAAGTAGAGAACCATCGTAACAAGAAAATAAAGTTCTTACGATCTGATCGTGGAGGAGAATATTTGAGTTATGAGTTTGGCAATCACTTAAGACAATGTGGAATTGTTTCACAGCTCACGCCACCTGGAACACCACAGCGTAATGGTGTGTCCGAACGTCGTAATCGTACTCTATTAGATATGGTGTGTTCTATGATGTCTCTTACCGATTTGCCACTATCATTTTGGGGTTATGCATTAGAGACAGCTGCATTCACTTTAAACAGGGCACCGTCTAAATCCGTTGAGACGACACCATATGAACTGTGGTTTGGTAAGAAACCTAAGCTGTCGTTTCTGAAAGTTTGGGGATGCGATACTTATGTCAAAAGGCTTCAGCCAGATAAGCTCGAACCCAAAGCGGATAAGTGCGTCTTCATAGGATACCCAAAGGAGACCGTTGGGTACACCTTCTACCACAGATCCGAAGGCAAAGTATTCGTTGCTAAGAATGGATCCTTTCTAGAGAAGGAGTTTCTCTCGAAAGAAGTGAGTGGGAGGAAAGTAGAACTTGATGAGGTAATTGTACCTCCTCTGGATAGTAGTAGGCCACAGAAAGAAATTTCTGTGACATCGACACAGACCAGAGAAGAAGTTAATGATGATGATCATGAAACTTCGGATCAAGTTGTTACTGAACTTCGAAGGTCAACCAGGACACGTTCCGCACCAGAGTGGTACGGAAATCCAGTCTTGGAGGTCATGTTGCTAGACAACGATGAACCTTCGAACTATGAAGAAGCGGTGGCAAGCCCGGATTCCGACAAATGGCTTGAGGCCATGAAATCCGAGATTGGATCCATGTATGAGAACAAAGTGTGGACTTTGGTAGACTTGCCCGATGAACGGCGAGCTATTGAAAATAAATGGATCTTTAAGAAGAAGACGGACGCTGATGGTAATGTCACCGTCTATAAAGCATGACTTGTTGCTAAAGGTTATCGACAAGTTCAAGGAGTTGACTACAATGAGACTTTCTCACCCGTAGCGATGCTAAAGTCTGTCAGAATTATGTTAGCAATTGTCGCGTTTTATGATTATGAAATCTAGCAAATGGACGTCAAAACGGCATTCCTGAATGGATTCCTTAAGGAAGAATTGTATATGATGCAACCGAAAGGTTTTGTCGATCCTAAAGGTGCTAACAAAGTATGCAAGCTCCAGCGATCCATCTATGGACTGGTGCAAGCATCTCGGAGCTGGAATACTCGCTTTGATGAAGTGATCAAAGCGTTTGGGTTTATACAAACTTATGGAGAAGCTTGTATTTACAAGAAAGTGAGTGGGAGCTCTATGGCATTTCTCATATTATATGTGGATGACATATTATTGATGGGAAATGACATAGAATTTCTGGAAAGCATAAAGGGTTATTTGAACAAAAGTTTTTCAATGAAGGATCTCGGAGAAGCTGCTTACATATTAGGCATCAAGATCTATAGAGATAGATCAAGACGCCTCATTGGACTTTCACAAAGCACATACCTTGACAAGATTTTGAAGAAGTTCAAAATGGATCAGTCAAAGAAAGGGTTCTTGCCTATATTGCAAGGTGTGAGATTGAGCAAGACTCAAAGCCCGACCACGGCAGAAGACAAAGAGAAGATGAGTGTCATCCCCTATGCCTCAGCCATAGGCTCTATTATGTATGCCATGCTGTGTACCAGACCTGATGTGTGCCTCGCTATTAGCTTGGTGGGAAGGTACCAAAGTGATCCAGGAGTAGATCACTGGACAGCGGTCAAGAATATCCTGAAGTACCTGAAAAGGACCAAGGACATGTTTCTCGTTTATGGAGGTGACAAAGAGCTCGTCGTAAAGGGTTACGTCGATGCTAGCTTTGACACAGATCCAGATGACTCTAAGTCACAATCTGGATACGTATTTATTCTTAATGGTGGAGCGGTCAGTTGGTGCAGTTCCAAGCAGAGCGTCGTGGCGGGATCTACATGTGAAGCGGAATACATAGCTGCTTCCGAAGCAGCACATGAAGGAGTCTGGATGAAGGAGTTCATATCCGATCTAGGTGTCATACCTAGAGCATCGGGTCCAATGACTATCTTATGTGACAACACTGGAGCAATTGCTATAGCAAAGGAGCCCAGGTTTCACAAGAGAACCAAGCATATAAAGCGTCGCTTCAACTCCATTCGGAATTTGATTAAGGATGGAGACATAGAGATTTGCAAAGTACACACGGATCTGAATGTGGCAGACCCGTTGAATAAACCTCTTCCACGAGCAAAACATGATCAGCACCAGAATGCGATGGGTGTTAGATTCATTACAATGTAATTGACTCTAGTGCAAGTGGGAGACTGTTGGAAATATGCCCTAGAGGCAATTAATAAAGTGTTTATTATTATCATATTTCCCCGTTCATGATAATGGTTTATTATTCATGCTAGAATTGTATTGACCGGAAACTAAATACATGTGTGGATAATAGACAAATACTATGTCCCTAGTATGCCTCTACTAGACTAGCTCGTTGATCAAAAGATGGTCAAGGTTTCCTGACCATGGACATGAGTTGTCATTTGATGACGGGATCACATCATTAGGAGAATGATGTGATGGACATGACCCAACCGTTAGCATAGCACATGATCGTTCAGTTTATTGCTATTGCTTTCACTATGTCAAATACACGTTCCTCTGACCATGAGATCATGCAACTCCCGGATACCGTAGGAATACTTTGGGTGTATCAAACGTCACAACGTTACTGGGTGATTATAAAGGTGCACTACAGGTATCTCCGAAAGTGTTTGTTGAGTTGGCATGGATCGAGATTGGGATTTGTCACTCCGACTATCGGAGAGGTATCTCTGGGCCCTCTCGGTAATACAGCATCACAGAAGCCTTGCAAGCACCGTGACTAAAGAGTTAGTTGCAAGATAATGTATTACGGAACGAGTAAAGAGACTTGCCGGTAACGAGATTGAACTAGGTATTGGATACCGACGATCGAGTCTCGGGCAAGTAACATAACGCCGGACAAAGGGAACAACGTATGTTGACATATGAGGTTCACCGATAAAGATCTTCGTGGAATGTGTAGGAACCAATATGAGCATCCAGGTCCCGCTGTTGGTTATTGACCGGAGAGTCGTCTCGGTCATGTCTACATCATTCCCGAACCCGTAGGGTCCGCACACTTAAGGTTCGATGACGATATAGTATTATATGAGTTATGTGATTGGTGACCGAATGTTGTTCGGAGTCCCGGATGAGATCACGGACATGACGAGGAGTCTCGGAATGTCCGAGAGGTAAAGATTTATATATTGGAAGGTTGTATTTGGACTCCGGAAATGTTCCGGAAGGTTCCGGAGACTTTATCGGATTACCGGGGGGGTTACCGGAACCCCCCGGGGGGCCACATGGGCCTCATGGGCCACGTAGGGGAGGAGAACCAGCCCACAGGGGGCTGGTGCGCCCCCCTAGGGCCAATCCGAATTGGGCCAGGGGTTGGGGGGCCGGCCCCCCCTTCCTTCTCCCTCTCCCCCTCCTACCAAGTAGGAATCCTACTTGGAGTAGGATTGGGGGGAGGGGTGCGCCACCTCCTAGGGGGAGTCCTAGTAGGACTCCTCCCCCCCTTGGTGCGCAGCCCCTTGGTTGCCTCCTCCCCCCTCCCTCCTTTATATACGGAGGAGGGGCACCCCTTGGAGACACACAATTATCCCATAGCCGTGTGCGGTGCCCCGATCTCCGTTTTCCACCTCGGTCATATTTTCGGAGAGCTTAGGCGAAGCTCTGCCGGAATCACTTCACCGTCACCGTCGCCACGCCGTCGTGCTGACGGAACTCATCTACTACCTCGACGTCTTGCTGGATCAAGAAGGCGAGGAACGTCACCGAGCTGCACGTGTGTAGAACTCGGAGGTGCCGTACGTTCGGTACTCGATCGGTGGAGCTCGAAGGATTGTTCGACTACATCAACCGCGTTGTGAGACGCTTCCGCTAACGGTCTATGAGGGTACGTAGACACACTCTCCCCTCTCGTAGCGATGCATCTCCATGGATAGATCTTGCGTGAGCGTAGGAATTTTTTTGAAACTCATGCTCCGTTCCCCAACAGCATCATTCTAGTAGGCACAAACATCCCAAGATCAAATATCTTCATATTTGAATTTTTTTTGGCCCCGGTTGTCTGACTTTGAAGAGGTAGTCAAGAATATTTGGGATCAAGATCTCCACATTGCTAGCAGTGCAAAGAATATTACAACAAATTTAAAAGGTCGCGAAAGGGTTTAAAGATCCGGGAAAGAACATTTCAAATTTATCTCAGGCCATTAAAAACTCAAATGAGATGTTAGTTCAGTTGGATAATTTGGAAGAATCAAGGCCACTATCAACAGAAGAATGGAATGGAAGGGAGATTATCAACAAACACATTTTTAATCGGCTAAACTATCAAAGCATCTACTTGTAACAAAGAGCTACCATAAGATGGGTAAAATTTGGAGATGGAAGCACCAAGTTCTTCCAGGCTAAAGCCACCATTAAATTCAGGAATAATCAAATCCCTATGTCCTGGATGAGAATATGGAGGAACTTTTTGAATACCAAGCAAAGGCCCATGTGATATGGAAAGCTTTTAGGGATAGGTTGGGTACCACTGCTCAAACCTCTAATTTGTTTGACCTATCTGAACTGTTGCATTCAGAGGTGGGTCTGTTAGAATTGATATTGCCCTTCTTAAAGAAGGAAATTGATGAAGTGGTCAAGAAAATGCCTACTGACAAAGCCCCTGGGCCTGATAGTTTTAATGGAGATCTTATTAAGCAATGTTGGGAAATCATGAAGGAGGATTTCTATCAACTCATTGAAGATTTCTATTTTGGAATGGTGGACGTACAATCTATCAACAGTTCTTTCATTACTCTCATCCCAAAGAAGGATAATCCTCAGACCCCTGGTGATTTCAGGCCAATTTTTCTGCTGATCTGCACTATAAAAATCATCACTTAGGTATTGGCTAATAGGCCGTTGAGAGTCAACTTAATATTAATCCATACTAACTAGTATGGTTTCATTAAATCTAGATCAATCCAAGATTGTATAGCATGGGATTTTGAGTATATTCATTAGTGCCAACAATCCAAGAAGGAGATTGTGGTGCTCAAATTGGATTTTGAAAAAGGTTTTGACATGATTGAGCATGAAACCATATTACATATCATAAAAGCCAGAGATTTTGGAGAAAGATGGATTTCTTGGGTTAAAATGATTTTTGGGTCTGGTTTCTCCTCAGTTCTGCTAAATGGGGTGGTACGAAAACAATTCCAGTGTAGAAGAGGTGTTGGGCAAGGGGATCCTTTCTCTCCTCTCTTATTTGTGCTAGCAGCAGATCTCCTCCAATCCATCTTAAACAAGGCTATGCAAGCAAACCTTATTCAAGCTCCAATTGGACACTCCAACAACCAAGATTTTCCTGTGATTTCGTATGTTGATGATACAATTCCGGTTATCCTGCAGACCTGAGACAAATTCAACAAATTAACAACATGCTGGCTCATTTTTCTGCTAAGGCATGCCTAAAGATCAACTATCGCAAGTCTGTACTGGTTCCAAATAATGTTTATCCTGCAAATTTGAGCAACATCGTGCCCTCATGGGATGTAAATTGGGCAGTTTTCCATTTACATACCTTGGATTACCACTCACTACAAACAAACTAAATATTGAAGATGTTAACTCTCTATGTCAGACCATTAAAAGAAGATTATTTGGTTGCTTTACCATGATGTCTCTGGATGGCAGGTTGCAACTTATCAGATCTGTTTTCTCTACACTGTCCATTTTTTACATGAGTGCTCTGTCACTCCCAGTAGGTATTGTGGAACAGCTCAACAAGTATCTCATGCACTTTTTTTGGAGGAAATTCGGACAAGAGATGACTGACCCTACCCTCATTGTTTGAGATAGAGTGTGCAAGCCTAAGAACAAAGGAGGACTTGGAATACTAGGTGTGGCCACTCATAACAGAGCCTTATTACTAAAGAACTTGCACACATTTATGAACAAAGAAGACCTACAATGTGTCAAGCTCATCTGGGACACTTATTACACTCACCATATGCCTGGAGAAAGGGTGATTGGATATAGCTGGTGGAAAAATCATCTGAAGCTCTTATCTTGCTTTAAAGAAGATGCTCAATGCATTGCTGGACAAGGCAATACAATTCAACTATCGTCTGACAAATGGTTGGAACAACCCCTAGCTGTTGTACTTCTAGGGTTGCATTCTTATGCTAAAGATGACAAACAGACCCTGGAATCTGTCTACAACAACATGGATATATATGATCATTTCTGTACCCCAATGTTTGCTACAACATTTCAACAAATTGAGGAACTCCAAAGGCTTATAGATGAACATGGCAACCCAGTAAATTCAGGTAAATGGAAGACAATTGGAGAAAGATGCAAATATTCATCAATACAAATGTACCATGCACTATCTCCGGGCTCAGAAGCTCATAACCTTTTTTCTTTGATTTGGAAAGGGGCAGGCGGAATCAGACACAAAGTTCACTTTTGGTTGCTTCTTCATGATAGAGCCAACACTAGGAACTTACTGAAAAGAAAGACTATGCATCTCTAGTGCTATGATTGTGCGTTCTGTAATGAAGGAGCAGAATAAACTTCATACCATTTATTCTGGAATTGTGAATATGCTCAAGATTGCTGGGGAAAAATTATCCCTGGCAGAAAGAGAGGAACCTCATTCTTTGATGACACTGTTCTAGCCATGAGCAAAGTGCCGCAACCAATTGCGATTGACATCGTCACCCTTGGTTGTTGGAATATTTGGATCCAAAGAATGGAAAAAAAATTCAGGCAAGAAGCGCAAAGTGTGGACCCTTGGAAATTCGTTATGAAACAAGAGCTGGCCTTACTCGAGCACAAAGTAATGCAGAAGAACTTGGGAATGTTGAAAGATTGGATTGCATCCAACCATTAGAATATGTCTAGTTTTTTTTCAATCATTTATAATGATACCCAAAATTGGCATTGGTTAGGAGAGTGGACTGTATTTTGCCCTTTTTGTAAATATTTTTCCTGTTTTTTTTTTCGAAACGGAGGCAAAAGCTTTGTTTCATCTCATTAATAAAGCAGAAGAGAGTTGTCCGGTTAATAAACGGAAAACCGGACGAAAACCGTCACAAACCGCTGAGCGGCACACACATACTACCACACAAACCTCACACAGAGGGTCTCGTCAACATCACACACCGGTGTCATCGTCGTCACTTCTCCCCAACAGACGTCATCGCCCTCCCTAATCTCCGAGCAAGCGACTCCGACTTCGCCGAAGACAAAGTCGACCCAACCCACACCGTAGAGGCTGTGAGAAACACAAGAAGCCCCGCGCCAAACTCAGCCACCCGCGCCAAGGATAGCACAGCTCCGACTCTAAGAGATAGCTCCGAAGGAGAACTATGCAAGGTTGGCGCCGCGGAAGACCACCGAACAGACCACCTGCTACCTGTCATCGTCGCCACAGGGGCCCCGCCGCCGCAGCTCCGACTTCACCGCAACAAAACAACCCGAGGTAATCCCACGAGCACGCCGGAGAAGAGCCGACTACCGCAACCATTGCCGCGCCTCCGACATCACACACACCCATCATCGTTGCCACAGAAGCCTTGACGCCAACACCACCAACTTCCTACGACCCCGCTTGATGATGCCTAGCTCCAAAGACGAAGCCCCCAAGAGGGGATACGATGCTAGAGCACCGTCATCGTCCGATCCCATGGATCTAGGGTTTCCCCCAAAGCTTCGGAGATTGGAGCTGAGAGTACCTCGACGATGCCAACAAGAAGGAAACGACACTTGAAAGCATCGCCATCGCCGGCTCCGGACATGCCGGAGACAAGCTTTCGCCCGGGTCAACCTCCCGAGCCCCGCACATCATCAGCAAGCCCTCCATCCAGCCACCGAGGTCAAATCCGGCCGGATCTGACCACCTTCACCCTTCACGACCTCCAAGCAGCAGGTCCGCGCCACCCGGGCCCTCGTGCGCCCGCATCCATCACTGCAGGACCCCCGCCGCACGCCAGATCCGCGCTCGCCCCTTGCACACACGCGCCGTCGCCGCGACCTCCTTGCACGCCCGCGTCGACGCCGCTGCCAACCCGCGCGCCCCGTAGCGGGGACGAGCCTCGTCAGATTTACTGTTCTACAGTTCTCGGTTCCAAAAAAAATTATACTAGTAGTACGATGATTGACCGTAAAACGGGGAAGAAATAATATAATATTGGAGCAAGTCACATGGTTCACACGGAAACGTCCTATAAGTACACGCCCAAGCTGAAGAAAAGAGGCCACACAACCCACGACACTAGCTAGCAGCCATACTTCTTACTCGCACGCAGCCGATCGATCGAGAAGATCCATCGGATTAACACCCACCAGCCCGCGCGCCATGTCGTTCCTCCCGATCCCATTGCCAATCGTTGGAGACATAGCCAGCAAGCTGCACAACCAAGAGAAACCGCGTGGCTAAGGCACGACGTCGGAGGCGGCACCTATCGTCGGCACCGTGGCCAGCAGGTGGCGCGAGCTCCACGGTGACAACTCGTGGAAGGGCCTCCTCGACCCACTGGACCCGCACCTCCGCGCCACCATCATCTCCTACGGCGAGATGGTGCAGGCCACCTACGACGGATTCAACACGGAGAGGCGCTCCCCGCACTGCGGCGCGTGCTTCTACGGCCACGACGACCTACTGGCAGGCGTGGGGGTGCCCCACCACGGCAAGAACTACCAGGTCACCAAGTTCGTCTACGCCACCTCGTCGCTGCCACTCCCCGAGTCCTTCCTCCTGCTGCCGCTCCCGTCGCTGCCAGACGTCTGGAGCCGAGAGTCCAACTGGATGGGGTACGTGGCCGTGGCCACGGACGAGGGCGCCGCCGCGCTTGGGAGGCGCGACATCGTCGTGGCGTGGCGCGGCACCATCAAGAACCTGGAGTGGGTCAACGACCTCGACTTCACGCCCGTGCCCGCCGCGCCCGTGCTGGGCTCCGCGGCTAGCCAGAACCGCCTTGCCGTTGTGCACCGAGGGTTCCTGTCCGTGTACACCTCAAGCAACAAGAGCTCCGAGTTCACCAAAACAAGCGCCAAAGATCAGGTAAGTAACGTGCCACAGTGATGCAGTTTTCATAAATGAGCGTTTGGTACGTCCAGTCAATCTAACGGATCATTATAATGACTCCAGTTCTACCATAGGAAAGGACAACACAGTCATTGACTATACTGAGGCAAGGCGACGATCTAGCTAGACACAGCAAGTCAGTTTAACTATCGTTAATTTTATGTCACAATCAAATTCTAGAGATTTTCATTCGAAAAAAAAATATCCTAGAGAATTTTATCAAGGTTCAAAACACAGACAGGAAAGTGTCAAAATGTGCCAGAAAAATAAGACATGATGGGCAACCATCAGACAAAAGATTATCTGAGTATCATCATTAGTTTCTTGTACTGTCGAACTTTTGTTCCTTGGAGTTCCAAAAAAGTAAACTGAAACATAGTACCGGAACAAACGCAAAAACTTGGTTCCACGAGAGAAAGATATATAAAGTTAGATCTTTAAGACAGAAAAGAATGACTTATTGACCCGTACAAAAGAAGAAAATAATGACTTATTTAGAGGCTCAACCATCCTTCACCCACGATTATTGAACGCGTCAGAAATGGCAGGATAACAAGTGTAAAATGGTCTGCACTAATTTAAGTATGGAGTGGATGTTGGAGTTGTGACGCGAGCCAGCCAAAGCGTTAAAAAAAACTCGGGCAGCGCGTTATCGAAATGTTAAAGTTATACCTCAACGAAAGCGATGCCTGCTTTATCGCAAAAAAAATAAAAAAATAATGATGCCTGCTGGTTGTTGAGAGCGCCTATGTTTCTCCCAAAAAAGACCTACACTATATTTTTAAGGTGGTTAAAAATTGCCATTCTATATCCACAAATCTTTATTCAAAAGAACTTGAGTGGTTGTGTACTTACCGTGCAACTTTGTAAACTCAGAAATAACTAAATTTTTGGGCGACCTAGAGAATATTGCACATGGTTATTTTCAGCAATGGGTTTCTCCCGGTTTCCTCCATTGATGCACATACACACATGCATGCAGGTTCTCAAGGAGGTTAGGAGGCTTGTGGAGTTGTACAAGGACGAGGAGGTCAGCATCACCGTCTGTGGCCATAGCCTCGGTGCGTCGCTCGCCACCCTCAACGCTGTTGACCTGGTGTCTAGCGGCGCCAACAAACCCGAAAGCTCCACTAAATCGTTCTCTGTGACTGCTATCGTGTTTGCAAGCCCCCATGTCGGGGACCGCTTCTTTAGGTCGGCGTTCACCTCATTCGCAGACCTGAAGGCACTTCATGTGCAGAATGCTGGCGACATTGTGCCAATGTACCCACCATTGGGATATGTGGATGTGGCCGTGGAGCTGACCATAAGAACAATCCGTTCTCCGTACATGCGTATGCCGGCCACAGTGGGGACGCTCCACAATCTCGAGTGCTACCTACATGGAGTGGCCGGGGAACAAGGCAGCGCCGGAGGGTTCAAGCTAGAGGTGGAACGTGATGTGGCGTTGGTGAACAAGGGTGCTGATGCGCTCACAAACGAGCACCCGGTGCCCGCAGAGTGGTGGGTCCCTAAACATAAGTTCATGGTTAAGGACAAAGATGGACGATGGACACTCCAAGACTTCAAGCACATCTGAGTTACTTCTGTTTGCCATGGAGAGTGCATTATCCCTTTATGTAATTCATGGTGTCTTACTCCTTACGAAGAATCATGGTGTCTTACTCCTTATGAAGGTTATTAAATAAAAGCTACGGTTTGTTGATGTTCCTACTATATTTACACTTCTATACACACACAAAGGACGGTAATACAAAATATTGTCTGTGTGGCACATGTATATGGCGAAACCACTTCCGATCCACAAATCCTTCAGTGTTCTTCATGCCAAATTTTCTTCATCATATATGTGTATTTGGTTTCAAATATGAAGGCACCTTCCTTTGTTATATTTATTTGAAGTTCGAGGAAGTACTTCGACTAGTCCATCGTGCACATCTCAAACTTTCTTTATATAAGTTTACCAAACCCTTTGCTAAAAGTGGGGTTAGTTGATATAAAGGTAATATCATCCACATATTTGACACACCAAGAATTCACCATTAACTTTCTTAGTGAAGATTGTTGAGTCAGTTCTCCCAATTTGAAAAATCTTTTTAACAAGGAATCTCCTTACGCATTCATCTCATGCCACGGGGGCTTGTTTTCAGTCCAGCCTTGTGGATTTTTGTATGGGTAAGAGCCTTATGGAGTTTATAGGCATGGTGGGACAATTTGAAGTTTTGAAAATTGTAAGGTTGTTTAACATGGACCAACTTTTCGACCTTTACCATTTAGGAAAACATTTTTAACATCTATTTGATGAAGATTTATATCATGGTGACTAGCTCAGCAATAAAAATACTAAATGCTTCAAGGTCTGCCATGGTTTTCTCTATACATAAGACCTTGAGGTCTCACCAAAGTCTAACCCCTCAATTTGGGTGTACCCTTAAGCCATGACCAACTCCTCGTGTGGACCCCACGATTTCGACGCCGTCGCGCCTTTCGACACCCACCAGGGCCGACACGAGGGGCGGCCGCCCCCCCCCCCCCCCCGCCCCCCCCCCTACCAGGTATATGTGTGAGCACTCCTTCCTAAATCCAAGTCATTGGTCTTATTAATGCTTCTCTGTCCTCCCTTCCTATGTTCATTACGGGTTTTTATAGACTGTGGGAAGGAACACACGCGGGTTTTGACAAGCACCCTAGGGCTTTCTACTGAAACACACCCGACAACCGTCGTAAATATAGGCTTGTCAAATGACTGACAATGTGTAGACCCAAACGCCTGGGAGGGCTGGGCATTCTCAACACCTCCATTATGAATAATTGTTTGATCATTAAGTGGTGGTGTAAAATACTTATGTCCGGTCGTGATGCTCTTTGGTTTCATATCTTAAAAGCTAAATATTTCCCTAACTCCAGCCCCATGTTCGCAAACGCCTCGGGTGGCATGCAATTCTAGCGCCAGCTTGTGTCGGTGCACAATGATTTTAGATCTCATGTTAAGTTTGTGGTTGGGTCACGGGAGTCTACTAGATTTTGGTTGGATTGGTGGTGTGGAGACTCTCCGCTCACTTCCCAGTTCCTGGTTCTTTTTCCTTATTGCCCCAACCCTGAAATCTCTGTATTAGAGCTCTATAGGGATAATTGGGACCTTCGTCTCCGTCGCTCCCTTTCTCCTGAAGAGTTGGGTGACTGGCATCGCCTCAGTGCCATGTTCCCTGCGCTCTCGGAGGAGGCGGACTCGGTTACGTGGCCTCACTCGCGTTCGGGTCTTTTTTCGGTCAAATCCCTCAATTCTAGGCTGATTTCAGGCGCTCCCACCTCCAAATTCAAGCCTATTTGGCAGTCTAAGATAACCCCCCCCCCCCCCCCCCCCCAAGATCAAGATTTTCATGTGGCAAGCTATTAGGGGCCGCCTGCCTGCGGCTGACCGGATCCACGAATGTAACGGGCCAGGCTCTGACCAATGTTGTTTATGCCTTGATTTGGAAGACTCTAAGCATATTTTCTTCAATTGTGTCCTTGCTAAGTTGGTTTGGTGCTGCGTTCGCTCGTGGATGGGGGTTTCTTGGAACCCAAATTCCTTTAACGATATCCGGGCCTTGTCTCGGAATATCCAGGGTCAGACAAAGAGGCTGCTCTGGATTGGTTTTGCCGCGATGTGATGGTCCCTTTAGACCACTAGAAACAAGTTTACTATAGAACATGTTTTTCCTAACAAGCCGGCTGACTGCCTTTTTAAAATGTCAATCCTTTTGCAGCAGTGGAGATTATTGATTAAGGAAGGTGATCGGGATGCGATGGATGGGCTCATTTTCATGGTTCAGGCCTCGGCTTCTGCTCTTTCACAGGCAGTTCCTGGTGGTCCGACGTAAATCTCCGGTGGAGCGTTTCCTCTTTTGCTTTGCAGTAGGTTGTGGCATGTGTGCTGATGGTTATCCGAACTATTTGGAGGCCGGAATTTCCTCAAGTTGTATCCGTACTTAGTTATGTCGATTGGTGTGATGTATGACGTTGTGGGTGTGGCTGTGGTTGACTCTGCCTAGTGGCTTTATTTATAAAGTCAGGCGTATATATTTTCTCTAAAAATCCAAGTGATTGAAGCCGCTATCACAGGTCCAGAGGTTGTTCGGCGTCTCAACGAAGAAATAGACGATGCGTTATTTGCATCTGGGCTTTAGCGGAATGGGCCTTGGGCCTATCTTTTTCTAGGATCAATCAATGCGAATGGTCAAGTGGTGGTGGACCCACTCGGCAAGGAAGCGTACCTTTTCAGCAGGAATTAGCGTCTTTCCCTTAATTTTTTTAATTAGCATCTTCTTTTTGGAAGACGGAATTAACAAACTGATGCAATACATGCTCTTGCCGTTTGCGTGATAGGACGCGACATGCTTGGTAGACTTTCGTTTTCACTGCTTTGTATGTACTAATCCGTATATTTTTCGAATACATGTTTAAATTCAGGGTTAAAAAGATTCCATGTTTAAGTAATAACTGACTGTTTTTGGCCATCACATTTTTGGCGTCCTATTTTAGGGCACCTTTGATTCGCAGGATTCTGAAAACATAGGAATACGCAAAGTATAGGGGCTCCTTTGATACAAAGGAATTTCATTGGATTTTTGGAGGATTTGGATCCTTAGGATTTTTTCCTACGATGGTCGTTTGATTCATAGGATTGAAATCCTTTAGAATTTTTCCATAGGATTCATTTGTACTACATTTTGGAGGAAAATTTCCATCCACTCAAACCTCTTTGTAGAATTTCTTTGTTTTTCCTGTGCTATCAAACACACTTTCAAATCCTGTAGGGTAGAAAAAGACACGACACCCTATTCCTACGTTTTTCCTATTCCTGCATTTTGAGAATCCTGCGAATCAAAGAGGCCCTAGGATTGAAGTGGCATGCCTACTTGAATCATATGAGATTAGCAAGGAGCGTTTGATGTCACAAGAAAAACAAATAAATTGTAAAAAAAGTTTGGAATGGATTTTTTTTTAATGAAATGTAGTACAAAAGATTTCGTAGAATTGTTCTATAGGACTTAATCCTATGAATCAAAGGACAATATAGGAAAAATTCCTAAGGATTTCAATCCTCCAGAAATCCTATAAAATTCCTTTGAATCAAAGGAGCAATTTGTCTTAATATTTCACCAGTCCCATTGTATTTTGGATTAAAGTTTGACCATATATTTAACTAGAAAAATGTTAATGCATGTCATAAAAAATTATATTGTTGGATTCGTATTTAAATGTAGTTTTCAATGATATTGTTTTTCTTATATATAACATATATTTTTTAGTTAAAATTATGGTCAAATTATGGCTCGGAATATGATGAAGACTAGTAAATCATGACGGAGGTAGTAGTTGTCACCCGGCTTTTTATCATATTTTATGTGATGGAATTTTCTCTTCATGCTATCAGTTACATCATACCAAAAACTTTTTTGCTGTGAGAAGTACACCATACCAAATTAAGTTCTTCCACCACCATAGTGCACGAGCACAATTTGGCTTCGTGGATGGAGTATTTTTTGACAAATCTGGCCCCTCTGAGTGACTTCAGGCACATCTGGCCCTTGGGCAAAACTAATTTGGAATCTGGCCCCTGGGGTCGGCGCCACATAGCATGGCGCCGAAGTTGTACATGTCGGCGCCACACTACACGGCGCCGAGCTGTACAAGTTCGGCGCCATGCTATGTGGAGCCGAGCAAATCTGGCCCCCTAAGGTTTCTGTGGGCTCATCTGGGGTCGGCTCCACATAGCACGGCGCCGAACTTGTACAGCTCGGCGCCATGTAGTGTGGCGCCGACATGTACAACTTCGGCGCCATGATATGTGGCGCCGACCCCAGGGGCCAGATTCCAAATTAGTTTTGCCCAAGGGCCAGATATGCCTCAAGTCGTGCAAAGGGGCCAGATTTGTCAAAAAATACGTGGATGTCCGATGCGATTTAGCTTGATCTCCTATGCCATCAGCCTTGGGTGACTGCCTGCAACCAACGCTTGATCTCTTCTTGTGCACCTTGGCCCGAGACACCCCATTACTGGCTCCTTATGTCCATGCCGAGAGGCCACTCGCTATTGTGCCGCGTCCACGGACCATCGCAATGACGCGATTTCATTAGAACCTCTTTGTCTAATTAGTGACTGCATCAAAAAATGTTAGGGCTCCGCGTTCGAGTTTCACCAAGGGCCCCCAAAATGTCAAAACCGGGCCTGGACGCCACCCATGATTCAGGTAATTAGGTTTGTCAAGGTAGGCTACAAGAAACTCCTTGCAACAGGACCAGAAAATTTTCCCCTTTATTTTGTAGACGATGCAACTCCAAATAGTTTGCTTTATGCATGACTACTCTACATGCTTATTTGGGTGGTAATAATTATTTGATTCACTGGATGTGATCAGGAGGTCTGCTCAGTTTTATTTTAACATGCTCAGATTTGATCTGAATCGTATCATATATACAATCAGCCTAATTGCTTGGCCGTGGAATGGGACGATGGCTGTGTAATTAATGGTTTCTCCTGTATGATGTGCTATGAAACAACAACATTACACTGTGTTGAAACTTCTGGTAGCAACTGGGTAGTGAATCGGTTCAGCTGATTTGAACAGATTGTGCTTAGATTTTCGGATTTGTCCTCTAACGACTCGAGGACGAGGTTTGTGCCACCTCCACTGGTTACTTGCCTGTACAATTAACTACGTCGGCTTTAGTACATTTTTTAACTCATTTGTACGAAGGGCGAACACATTTTTTAACACCACAACTCCCCGGCAGCGGCAAATAGATTAAAGGATGCAGCCCCTACAGATTTTGATGATTTTTAAGGGTCTAACAGGAAACAGTGGTGGATTAATAAAAAAACAGAGTTAATTTGGCAACGGGTAATATTCTGAGTTGATGTTTTAAATTCATATATGTATTCTTTACATAGGGGCAAATGTTGCTTATGTTGCCTTAAATATCTGTTATATAACAAAGTATTAAACCGGCTAAGCTAGCGACATTCTTGTGAGTTTGGAGTGTTGGGCTCGATCGGTGACAGGCTGCCGCGTGTGCACGTCTGGCTGGTTGCCACGTCTGGTCCAGTCCTGATTTTTTTTTTTGCTTCTTTATGCTCCTTTGAGATTTACCGTTGATGAAGCCAAAGACCCCCGAAATATCTGGATCGGCCGCTCAGACGCCTTCCTTCGTTCACCCAGGAGACAGAGAGAGGGTAGAGAAAGGGGACGTTAGGCCGTTCGCCGCTTCCACCCCTCGATTCATCCATGCTCCGCCACTGTCCGTCATCGCCACTTGCCATGGGCCGTCATCGACGTACCTTCCATGGCCGCAGTTTGATTCCGCCACCTGTCGCTCCATCCCCGCGGTGTTTCCTCTCCTCTCCATCCCCATCGTGCCTCTCCTTTCCTCCTCTCCCTTCCATATCCTCGGCTCCAATGAGGTCGGCCGTCTTCGTCCCCAACACTGGCCCTCACCGTTTAGCTCCCACCGGACCTGATCTGCTGATTCCTAGGGCCGTCGGAGTCCGGGCCACTCTCCCCTTCACCATCCCGCGCCGCCAAAGTCGTGTCCGACCCCACACGCCTCCAGCCCCGTGTTTCCTTGCTCCTCCCCTCCCAGCCAGGTCAGTCGCGCCGCCCTGCCACGCCTGGTGACGAGAAGCTCAAGATTCTCGGCGCCACGGGTTGCCTTTGCTGCTGACAACCTCCTGCATCCTAAACTTTCTGTCTCCACCAAGATCGGGCCTGATTTAAGTGTGCACCGTACGCATTGGTACCCACCTCGTGGAACTGAGGAGAAGATATTGATGGCCGCTCTACTCCGGTGAGAAAGCTCCTCCACAGTGAACAGCGACAACAAATGAATGAGCTACACATCAGTGTCGCTACCTGGTGTTGCCCTGGGACATCCACGGACATGTGGATCTGGCCATCCAGGAAGGTGACCATGGGAATTTTTGGTATGGCAGGAGGCGCATCTGAGGTGTGTAAAGTTTCTCTGTAACTGTATTTATATCCTTCTCTATCATTCCTGTTCTACCATCTAAAGCTCTAAAACCTTAATTACTATATCAACATATAATGTGATCTTCCAAAAATTCTCTGGTTGTAGTGAATTCATACATCTGTTAATGAGATTTCCCAACATATGTATGGAACATATGCTCATTTGTCCATGCATAACAAAGGGGCTCGGATCAAAGGGATGTGGTGTGGGCATCCAGCTATACCTAGCCTTAGCCAACACTGTACTAACTCAAACTAATTCCACTCCAATTAGTATATTGTTTTTTGGATGAGAGTTGTCAGTTGATATGTATTTTCAATTTATAGGAAAAATCATTTTGGAATGTGATTCACGTATATCTGAGAGGAAAGCATAAGTAGCAATATGATTCTGGTACAATGTGTTTGCTTTGGCTGGGAATTGTTTCATACAAGTATAGCATGATTTCTTGCATCTTTCCACAGTATTTTCACAATTCATAGCCTACAGAAGTGTAGGAGATATGCCCTAGAGGCAATAATAAATGTTATTGATTATCTCCCTGTTCATAATTATGTTTATGTTCCATGCTATAACTGCAATGATTCTCGAGTCTGCAAATAAAACGAGGCTTGGAGGGAAACTCATGTGCACGTGTGGGATAATAAACGGTAAAAAGTATTCCTAGTCAAGCCTCTATGACTGGCTCAAGTATTGCATGATGATCCTGTTTTCCTGATCATGGGCATGACTATGCCGGCAATTTTGAGGGCACAATTGTTGGTAGAACACTTGTGTTGAATCGACCCGAATTGATGTTATGCTATGAGATACATTCGTCATTAGTTAATGGTTAATAACACAGAGATGGTTAATGTTTGCATGATTCCTTAGACCATGAGAGTATCGAGTTTCTTCATGCTTGCTTCATGAACTTTGGGGTTTGTTAAACGTCATCCGTAAATGGGTGGCTATTACGGCGGCTTACGGGTTCATGGAAAAGTATGTCAAGTAACTTGATAGCTCAAGATTGGGATTTGCTCCTCCGACGATGGAGAGATATCTCTGGGCCCTCTCGGTGTTACGGTATCCATCATCGTCTGGCCAGACACTTTGTGATTTGATCACGGGGATGCCGGAACACGGGAACGAGAAAAGAGAACAATACCGGTAACGAGGTAACTGGCATAGTGGACAAGTTGTTGATCCACGGGGATGCCTACATGTCTCACCTCGGGTATTTGTAACATATCGCGAAGCAACAGGAATAGCACACGGCAACTGGAGGTTCACTCGAATATTCATTCGTGTGGGTATAGGGGTCAATATGGGTGTCCACGGCTCCGATGTTGATCATTGATCGGAAAGTGTTCCGGGTCATGTCTATACTTCACCGAACCTATAGGGTCACATGCTTAAGGGTCATCTATCTGCTGAATACTAGACGGGGAGTCTGAGAGAAATTCACCGAAAAAGTTTCGGACGAAACGGAAACGTTCCGGAGAGGATATCGGAATAGTTCCGGTGAAACTGAAAAGTTGTTTCAGGGTGTTCCATAAAGTCAAATTGGTTTCGGCACATGCCTGGAAATTATTGGAAGGTACCAGAATTGTTCCGGTAACTTCTGAGATTTTTCAGAGACAAAAACCGGAAATGTTCCGGACTGCCGGAACCGCTTTAGTTGCTTTTCACAGATGAAAATCACTAAACCGAAAAGTTGTTTCGGAGTACACCATAAAGTCAAATTGGTTTCGGCACATGCCTGATAATTCTTGGAGGGTGCCAGAATCATTCTGGAAACTTTCTGGAATTTTCCGGAATGAAAACCGGAAATGTTCCGGAGCTGCCGAAACCGCTTCAGATGCTTTTCGCAGATGAAAATCACTAAACCGGAATTGTTCCGGCTCGCGTTGAAAATTATTTTGGTGGGTACTGGAAATGTTCTAAGCCCACATGAATATTTTCAGTTCGATCAGACGCTGAAAAATGTCGTCGTGAATAGTGAAATCAGATTTATGGATATGGTTGGAAGTTGGCTTTCCACAAATATCTTCCCAAGATATTTTGGGATGACATGGCATTTTGGATATGCCCATCCTACCCCTTGTTTTTCCTATAAATAGAGGGGAGGAGGCAGCCCCATATGCTTCATCCTTGCTCTCACATACACATGCCATGACATTTCTGGCTTCTCTCTCCCTCCCAGCGAAATAGTTTCGTAGAGCCGAAAGGCTGTCTGGGTTCCGGTGGGAACTAGTTCTGGACGGCGAAGCCCTGCCGGATAGATGACACCGTATGTGTGCAACTCTGTAGAGAGATCGTAGTTTCGGTCTTAGTTCGAGAGTGCCTCCCGAAGTGTTGTCTGTGTGACCGTCCGAGTTTTGGAGGTCCTCCCGAAGGGCTGTCCGTGTGACAGTCCGAGTTTCGGAGGTCCTCCCGAAGGGCTGTCCGCGACACCGTCCGGGGGACTGTGTGACCGCCTCCCGGAGGGCTGTCCGCGGGGCAGATGAGGGTATAAATCCTCGCGGTTGGGAGGTTGTAAAATCCTAGCTGCGAGGATCTGCACCGCCGTTCGTCATCGACTCTACTTCCGCTGCGCTACGAGTCGGTAACGAAAATGATCAAACCTTGTATGCAGTCTCCATAGTGGTCCTGGGCTGGTGCGTAGGTCGGAAAATTTTTGTTTTCTGCTGCGTTGCCCAACAGTGGCATCAAGAGCCGTGCTATGCGTAGATGCAGGTTGCGATCTAGAATACATAGAGATGTATGGGTGTTGCACAATATAATTAGGTAGTAGATGAGATCTATTGCTGAAAATTATTTGTGCGGGTAGCAGATGAAGTCTGTTACCCGATGTTCTTATTGCTTCCCTAGAATTTGCGTTTGCTCAATCTCGAGACAGTATGGTGGAATTTCACAAAGTTCTGGCAATCCGCGATCCTGATTGATCAACGAAGTGCTTCAGTTCTTTGGGTTCCGCCATAGTCAAAAGAAAGATGAAATTCGCAGATGAAAGGGCAATGCAGATATGATCTGCACGGGGGTCACGCGTATGACGAAGTTTAGTATGGGGCTCGAGATTTTATTATCTCGTGTTTCATACACCCCGCAATGTTAATCTAGCGACTTGGATTATCATGCTTGATGATGGACGTTGGTAGCTTCGGTTTGTTTCGAAACCTTAGAAGCCACGTAAAATAAAATCTTGTATAAACCGATTAGAGGCGTCTAACTTGGTTTTGCAGGATGGTTTGCATGTGCATGTGATGTGGTATAGCAGTGCTCATTATAATTTGATTATGTATGAGATGACTATATAATGTAAATTGATTAACATGACCTGCGTGTCATGATTCGGCATGATGGCTGGAGCCATATGATTGTCACTTTAATGACCTGCGTGTCAACCTTCAGTAATGCACTTATTTTATTAGCTATAGAGATAGCAATATTATCTGGTGCATCGACAAGGTGGTGGCAATCTTCGCGAAGGTGAACACCGACGCAAATGCCGAAGACGAAGAAATGAAAGACTTCTCCGTCAGAAAGGGCTATACCATATCTTGCTATTTTGAATTGCCTGAGATGTTTATCCCTTATGATGCACCCTTTTGATTGCGCGGTAGTCGCTTTTATTAGGGTGATCTCTCACAACAAATATCAAGTAGTTAGTGTTCTCCCAAGTGTAGCACCGTCACGGCACCTAACTTTTCGGGGTGTCACATGCTAACATGGGCACGAACGATTAGAGAAGTGTGAGGCAGGTGAGTTGAGACCTCGCAGCGAGATCACTTGGTTGTCTTGACGTTCAGGCATGAAAGTCATGAGCTCGGAACACACGCATCGAAAGATGAACAAGAGTCACATAGAGATGTGATTGGCAAGTTGGCCTACCGGTTGAGATTTTTCGTCATCTGTGATGCTACCATCATGGCGAACAATCAAAAATCGGGTCTTGTATCACTCATAATCAATTTTGAGAGATATTGATTTGAGTGGGAGCGCACTGTAGAATTACCTTGTTTAATTCTCAGTGCAATTAATCTTGAACACTGTCTAAGTGTGATTTGCATAATAAGTAGAATAATGGCTCGCGTTTCCACCTTCCCTATTAAAATTGAATAGCTGTTAAATATCTGGTTAAAACTTTACGGTTGGTAACGTAATGTGAGGATTGTCCTCAAGAGTGCCGAGAAGGACTTTGTCCTATCGCATACTTTCGGTATTCTCCCGCTAATGCTATGGATGATATGACTCTCGTCCTTCGATCCAAAAGCTAAAATTCCGTTACGGTCAAGTGAAATATGTTTGCTTCCATGAGACACGAACTTCGAAAGTTGTGGGATAGTTATGTGATATTCATGGAACTGAAAATTAATTTTCAGATACAAACAAAGGCTGAAAGATATGAGATATCTAAAGCCATGTTTGTTTGCAAACTATTAGTAAAAGTGTTTACTAGGCATTTGACTGATAAGAGGGGATCCAGAAGAACGCCTGTCATATGATGATGGTGAATAAAACGACAACTTAAAGAGAAAGGAAGTGTCCGAAGGGTGTTAGTGAAACTTTCATGCCTAGGAAGTCCGGGGCTAACGCCACTCTTAAGTTGGGTGCTTCTTCTGAGAGTAGGAGAAATACTGAAAGTGAAACTATTAGAAGTATAATGGCAAAAGGAAAGAAGACTGGAATATCCAGCTCATGTATGAATGTCATACAAGTTTTTGATGTATAGAAGGCTGGTCAGAGATATAGTTCTTTGGAATTATGGTTAAACATGTTAATCACTAATTCTTGGGTATTGTGAGTTAATCACAAAGATACCCGCTCGATTGCATTCTGTTGCAACTCGATGTAAGAACTACTATGGCTTGAAAGACTAGCCAGGAATGAGGTTTAGATACACGCAGGGAACATAGTAAATGTTACTATACCTTCCATAGGTGTATTCCCTATGTATTTACTTTCATAAATCATTTTAGAGTTTTACACACTCTAGCCCATTGCATAAAGTATCTTGCAAGAAGGTTGTTCATAAGAGAACTTTTAATGTTCGGAGTTATGAATAACAAAAGGGCCATACTTTCATTATGAATGAGAAGTATGTTATGAATATTTATAATAATACATTACCTCTGTATTTACTTTCATAATTCATTTAGAGTTTCAATACACTCTAGCCCTTTGCATAAGGTATCTTGCAAGGAGGTTATTCATAAGAGAACTTTTGATGTTCGGTGTTATGAATAACATGAAGGGCCATGCTTCCATCCAGGATGGGATGTATGTTATGAATATTGATGGTAATATGATACATCCATAACACTGACGCTAAATGTCGCAAGACTAAAAGAATACCACATATGTGTGGCACTGCATTTGGTCACTTTGGAGAAACCCGCATGGAAAATTCCATTATGATGGATTTTAAAGTCATTTGATTTTGAATCATCTGACACTTGCAACTTTCCTCCGAAAAGTGAAGTGACTGAAATACCGTTCACAGGCCATAAGGAACGAGCAAAGAACATATTGGTGATCATACATTATGATGTGTGTAGTCCAATAAATGTTGTTGCAAGTAGTGGATTTATCTATCTTCAGAAATGACTCAAGTAGATATATGGATATTTACTTGTTGAGACGTAAGTCTGGATCTTTTGAATTCATTCAGAAGGTTTTCAAAAATGAAGTAGAAGTTATTGTAACAAGAAAATTATGTTTCTACAATTCGATTGCAGAAAGGAATATTTGAGTTACAAGTTTAGCGAATGTCTGATGAGTTGTGAAAGGGGTTTCATAACTTGCACCTCCCGGAACACCACTGCAAGTGGAGAGTCTGTGTAGATGTAATCGAACCATTCATGACATGGTAAGATCAAAGATGACATAAATAAATTTGCCATTACCCCTTTTAAAAAGGTGATGCTTTAGAGACTGCGGCTTTTACACTGAAAAGAGCTCCATCGGGTCTGTTGAAATGATGCCATGGTATGGTACGCCCAACCATGTTATATCTTTTCTTAACATTTGGAATATGGGGCTTGTGTAAAAGGTTACAAACCTATTTCAAATCAGGCAAGTGCTACTTTGTAAGGTTATCCCAAGTCATTGGGTATTCCCCACCACTATACCGAGGCAAAGGATTTTTCCGCAAAACGGTATGCTTTTAAAGAGAATAGTTCTTACAAAAGGCGAGTGGGAGGACAGTGCAACTCGACGAGATAACCAGTATCTTCGTCATCAGATCAAAGGAAAGAAACCTTGGAAGTGATTCCGGAGTTTCCTACTGCGACTGATACGGAAGTCTCTACAATAAAATGTATGGACTTCAGTCGAACTTGCAGCTGAACCACGTAGGCAAGGCTCGTGCAAACCTCTCAGGTGCGCAAACGAGATATTGTTGTTGGACAACAGTATACCTATGGTACATAAGGAAGCGATGATGGGCCCTGACTCCGGAATTGGCTAAATGCCAATACAATCTGAGATAGTTTCCATATCAATGTTTCAAGATTAAAATCTTGATACACCTTTCGGAAGGCTTAGAGTCTAACGGATATTTATGGAACTAAAACTGATACGGATAAAAATGTTTTATCCATAAAGCTCGACTTGTTGCAAAAACAAGTTCAAAGAGTTGACCACGATGAGATTGTCTCACCGTAGCGATGCTTGAAGTCGGTTCGGGTTGAACTAGCAATTAATACATATTTCAATCATGAGATATGAAACATGGATGACAAAAAGGATTTCCATCTGATGGGAATGAAACCTAGGACTTGTATGTGATACAGTCCAAAGTAATTTGTCGATCCAGAGGATGCTAGTAAGTATGCAAACTTCAGAGTTCCAGCGATGGACAGAAGAGAGCAAAGTGGAGTTGGAATCTTTGTTTTTGATGGAATGGTCAAAAGGGTTTTTTGACTTCATCAAATGGGTATCGAAGATGCTTGTGATTCAAGAAAGTAAGTGGGAGCATAATAATATTTCTAAAAACCTTGTGTACTTAACACATTGTTAATTGGAAATAAATTTCTTGACACGAATTAGGACTTCATTTGAAAATAGTTTTTCGATGAAGTGCTTAGGCTAAATAGCCTTAATATTAGGCATGATGATCTATGGAGATAGATTTACCTAATGGGGCTAAGCTATGAATACATATTGACAAGGTGCTAAAAACCTTTTAGTATTTAAAACGCCAAGGAGTGATTCTTGCCGAAGTCACATGGAAAGGGTTTTGCAAGACTCGGTGTCTCAAAACACTGATGAGCAAAATACATGATGGTGATTCCACACACTCTTGTGTTTGGATTAATCATGTATTCCATGGTATGTAAAACAACCAGATATGTCCAATACTCCAAAGTTGTTGCGAGTATAGATACCATAGTGATCAAAGTACTGATCATGGGACAACAGTGAAAGATGTCATTAAGTACTAGAGCAGTACCGATGACATGGTTTCTCGCAAGTGGAGATCATGAAGAGTTCGTTGTAAAAGGTTACATCGATACAGTCTTCATCGATGCTCCATGCGATTTTCGATTTAAGTTGAGGGTTTTGTGATACACATCATGGTGGCACGGTAGTTGGAAATTGTTCCAAACAAGATACTGTGGCGAATTCTATAACAAAGGCTAAGTATGTTGACACTTAAGAAGTGACAAAGAAGTTGTTGAATCATATAGTTCATTCATGAACTTAGTATGGTTCCAAGATGGCTTTGGTCTATGGGACACTATTGCAGATAGCTGCTCCATAGCTCAGTCTGAGGAATCAGGTTTCGACCAATGATTCACACATATGCAAAGCCAAGTCCACACAAAATATGAATTTTGTGAAAGCGTGAAAACGCGGGGATATGCAAAGTTACACACGGAGCTGAAGTCGTCAGATCCGTTGGACATCAGGCTATACCACATGCGAAGCATATTTTACACCAGTATGCCATAGGTGTAAAGTGCATTAGCATTGACTATATTATTGACTCTAGTGCAAGTGGGAGTCTGTAGGAGATATGCCCTAGAGGCAATAATAAATGTTATTGATTATCTCCCTGTTCATAATTATGTTTATGTTCCATGCTATAACTGCAATGATTCTCGAGTCTGCAAATAAAACGAGGCTTGGAGGGAAACTCATGTGCACGTGTGGGATAATAAACGGTAAAAAGTATTCCTAGTCAAGCCTCTATGACTGGCTCAAGTATTGCATGATGATCCTGTTTTCCTGATCATGGGCATGACTATGCCGGCAATTTTGAGGGCACAATTGTTGGTAGAACACTTGTGTTGAATCGACCCGAATTGATGTTATGCTATGAGATACATTCGTCATTAGTTAATGGTTAATAACACAGAGATGGTTAATGTTTGCATGATTCCTTAGACCATGAGAGTATCGAGTTTCTTCATGCTTGCTTCATGAACTTTGGGGTTTGTTAGACGTCATCCGTAAATGGGTGGCTATTACGGCGGCTTACGGGTTCATGGAAAAGTATGTCAAGTAACTTGATAGCTCAAGATTGGGATTTGCTCCTCCGACGATGGAGAGATATCTCTGGGCCCTCTCGGTGTTACGGTATCCATCATCGTCTGGCCAGACACTTTGTGATTTGATCACGGGGATGCCGGAACACGGGAACTAGAAAAGAGAACAATACCGGTAACGAGGTAACTGGCATAGTGGACAAGTTGTTGATCCACGGGGATGCCTACATGTCTCACCTCGGGTATTTGTAACATATCGCGAAGCAACAGGAATAGCACACGGCAACTGGAGGTTCACTCGAATATTCATTCGTGTGGGTATAGGGGTCAATATGGGTGTCCACGGCTCCGATGTTGATCATTGATCGAAAAGTGTTCCGGGTCATGTCTATACTTCACCGAACCTATAGGGTCACACGCTTAAGGGTCATCTATCTGCTGAATACTAGACGGGGAGTCTGAGAGAAATTCACCGAAAAAGTTTCGGACGAAACGGAAACGTTCCGGAGAGGATATCGGAATAGTTCCGGTGAAACTGAAAAGTTGTTTCAGGGTATTCCATAAAGTCAAATTGGTTTCGGCACATGCCTGGAAATTATTGGAAGGTACCAGAATTGTTCCGGTAACTTCTGAGATTTTTCAGAGACAAAAACCGGAAATGTTCCGGACTGCCGGAACCGCTTTAGTTGCTTTTCACAGATGAAAATCACTAAACCGAAAAGTTGTTTCGGAGTACACCATAAAGTCAAATTGGTTTCGGCACATGCCTGATAATTCTTGGAGGGTGCCAGAATCATTCTGGAAACTTTCTGGAATTTTCCGGAATGAAAACCGGAAATGTTCCGGAGCTGCCGAAACCGCTTCAGATGCTTTTCGCAGATGAAAATCACTAAACCGGAATTGTTCCGGCTCGCGTTGAAAATTATTTTGGTGGGTACTGGAAATGTTCTAAGCCCACATGAATATTTTCAGTTCGATCAGACGCTGAAAAATGTCGTCGTGAATAGTGAAATCAGATTTATGGATATGGTTGGAAGTTGGCTTTCCATAAATATCTTCCCAAGATATTTTGGGATGACATGGCATTTTGGATATGCCCATCCTACCCCTTGTTTTTCCTATAAATAGAGGGGAGGAGGCAGCCCCATATGCTTCATCCTTGCTCTCACATACACATGCCATGACATTTCTGGCTTCTCTCTCCCTCCCAGCGAAATAGTTTCGTAGAGCCGAAAGGCTGTCTGGGTTCCGGTGGGAACTAGTTCTGGACGGCGAAGCCCTGCCGGATAGATGACACCGTATGTGTGCAACTCTGTAGAGAGATCGTAGTTTCGGTCTTAGTTCGAGAGTGCCTCCCGAAGTGCTGTCCGTGTGACCGTCCGAGTTTTGGAGGTCCTCCCGAAGGGCTGTCCGAGTGACAGTCCGAGTTTCGGAGGTCCTCCCGAAGGGCTGTCCGTGACACCGTCCGGGGGACTGTGTGACCGCCTCCCGGAGGGCTGTCCGCGGGGCAGATGAGGGTATAAATCCTCGCGGTTGGGAGGTTGTAAAATCCTAGCTGCGAGGATCTGCACCGCCGTTCGTCATCGACTCTACTTCCGCTGCGCTACGAGTCGGTAACGAAAATGATCAAACCTTGTATGCAGTCTCCATAGTGGTCCTGGGCTGGTGCGTAGGTCGGAAAATTTTTGTTTTCTGCTGCGTTGCCCAACAAGAAGGGCGTGCTTGTGTAAGATTATTGAGGGGAGCAAAAGTCACAGAACCCAGACTTCATGGCCTTGCTCTTTCATTCTGTATTACTCCCTCCATCCACTAAAGTTAATACAAAGTTGAGTCACTTAATTTGGGACGGAGGAAGTATATGTTTATTTAGAATCAAAGTACCTGTTTTATTGTTTTCCGTTTTTGCAGTCGGTTCATGTTGCTTTTTGGTTCAAAATCACTAAATATAAATATGTGAAGTTTTTTAGAAGCTACATCTCATTGCACTGTGCTTATCTCTACAAATTTGTGGCAGGAGCATAAAAAAGAGATAAGATTCACTTCTGCGTGCCCTCCAAAAGGAATCATCACTTAGATTGTAGAAGCTACTAAGACACTTGGATTTGATTTTCAAAATGAAATTGCAAGGTATTCCTATTAATTAATGCCCAACGGCTTACTGTCCACATGTGCATACTATTACAGTCAAATGAACGTACAAATCCTGCCATGTACACATCGACTTTTGTCAGGAAAGGCAGTGGAAAACTTGCAGGTCTTTTCCCAAATTTATTTATAAGTTTCTATTCTTCCAAGTTCATTGAAAACCATTTTCCCGCGCATTGAATTGATGTCACCTTTATGGCTATAAGATCTGATGCATCTAGGTATGCCTCCTACAAGTATATCTTATGCTTACGGCAGAGCCCATCATATTGTGTTTTAGAGGTTCCCTTCTATTGGAGATCACATCAAGGGAATATCAGCATATATTTCCATCAGTTTGAAGTGTATAGGTTTTCTTTTACTGCTGATTATCAACGGACCAACATCTAATTCAGAGACAGATGGAATTTTTATATAGCTATGAAATTTAGACATACTATTAAATTCTTCACTATTTCCCCCTGTTGGTAACCTTTTCTATTTCAAAGCTATTCCATTATATATGTGAATGCTAGGAGTCTAGGATTATTTTCTAGCTCCTTTCTTCTTTATCTTAGTAGCATTTGTGCGATATCCTAGAAAAAACCATGCATCTAAATTGTAATATGGGATACTCTTCCCACGAGAAGTAGCAAGATCAATGATTATGTTTTAGCACATATCTTATAGCATTTGTGAAAATATAGCACATTTCTATATGTCATTCATATTTAATTAGTAAGTTTCTTGCATTGTATATTTCATTGCTTTAGCAATGTCCCGACTTTGAAAAACTGAATAATGTCATACAGAAGCAAGTGCGGTCATTGCGGCCTCTACAACATATACTACATTTCCCGTGTCTACAATGCATGCATGTCCGGCATGTCCGGTGTCGAGGTAATATGCCTTTGTATTTTTCCTTCCTGTTAAAGTATTTACCTACCATCTTTCTTTTTGTTCCTACTCCTACATCCATGGACATATGGCGCACCTATATCTTGAGCTCTTCCTATTTTTCTATAGGATTTGGAATCAACAGTCCATGGGTGAACGAAATGTACCTCAGGATATGTCATGTATGCTAGAAAAACACAACCTGTTCAAGGTTTCATTTCATTTCATCCCACATATGCAGTATCTCTTGCCAGCTTAATTTACATGGACATGTATATGTGACATGTGTCTCAGTTTCACATAGGAGCCCAATGAACAAGAATAGTCACAACAATTGCAACTGAAATGCTAAAATCAAACATGATTGATGTCGTTGTTTAGACATTTGCTCTTATACTCCCAATTTAGAGACTAAAAAATTATGTCAAGATACTCTGTTTGTTTACAAAGTAATTCATCTTGGGTTTCCTTAAATTATCATATATTTCACATTGGTCCACCTTTTTATCATGTCACGCGACACAAAATTTACAGTTTTCCCTCCGTTTAGACTGGATGTTCAGTACATTATCATATTCAGGATGTCCCCTAATTTTTTGGTATAATTCAATTGATATATACAGTACTGGTTACCTCGATGATGCCTTTTTCCAATTGTTAGAAGTGTTGCAAGTGATGAGTACAATTGAGAATCTACTATCTAATCCATGTATGCACATCTAACATATAAATACAAGCATGTGCACTTCAGACACAGACGTTTTCATTAAATGAAAACCGCACTAAAAGGTTCTGTGTGTTCTAACTAGAGATAAATCAGTTAAGAAAAATTGTAATAATGGTATTTAGAAATGCAGTTTATATGACGGGCATGTGGAACATTTATAGTTGCATTGTTTTCTTGCTGTGATCTTTGGTATTTGCACACTTCCTTTTAGGACACGGTAGGTCATTTCCAAATAATTCCGGTAAAATAAGATATTTGGTTGTTGTGCGAGACACTGCTTTATGCATGACAAAATAGTTGGCGACAATTGCTACTTTTGCTTGGGAGATGATTGATCGCCTTGCACTGAAGCAGTGTAGTTGCTTAAAGTTGGTTTACAAGATCCTTCTCATTTATCAATCTCTTAGTATTTCTCTGCCTTTATTTTCAGATGTTCTAGGTTTCCCTTTTAGAACTACATGTTCTGGATGGCAAAACTAAAGCATTCAAACATAGTTCGGTAATAGAATAATTAGGTTGTGGGTTAGCTGTGGTCCTACAGCTTTTTTTGGCCTTACATATTTGGAAGAGATGAGCAACACACTGATTGATTGCTGATTGTTGTGAATTTCTAAGGGGATATCCATCCTCCAACATTATAAGGTTATCTTCCATCTTGAAAGATATTCATTCAAGTAGATGTCATTCTCTGGTACTGCTTTCCTAATGATGATCAGGCTGCAGAATTCCGGGCTGATAGTAAGACACTTTCGTTCTGATCTTGCAACAATTACAAAGTTAACTTCCCACTAAACATATGCATTGAATTACAGTTTAATAGCTACACAGAAGTTGGAATGTCAAATAAGAAGCAACTGATTCCAGCTTCTAATTATGTTTTCATGGTCTGCCAATGCGTAATGAAACTATTTTTTGGAGTTTTTTTTTATCACCAAGAATTAATGATTAGATTCCCCTATAATTAACAGATCAAAAGCACCACATATTGGTCATATTTCTATTCCAGTCCTATGTTGATGCAAATAGAAGCATATTTGTTGACCATATCATTACTGAGGAGATATTCACGGTACATCCAAGCCCCCAAAAAATATACCGTTCCAGCTAGAAAACAGTTTTGATTACAAATTCATTATTCAGGATCATGACACTCTGATTATTCTGTGGTTCAGGAAAGTGCTGAGGATAATACACCCCGAGAGTTATTCAGCTACTGTGATCATGTTGATGATAGTGTGAACATGGGAACTGTCTTCTCTTGGTACGCCACTGTTCTGGGGCGTCGTACCAGGAAGGCGCTGCCCTCATGAAGACCTGTCCGATTATTATATTCATGTCTATATGCACATGCTTCTTGACGGGCGCGGCTGTCTATATGCACAGGCTTCTTGACGGGCGCGGCGTGCCGCCGCGCCTCTGCCTGCTAGTTTAAACTTATCTGGGTTTCTATAGTAGCCCGCGTACTATATTTGTAAATTTACACTGAGAATTGCATGTCCACTAAGAACGTTATGATTGCAAGAATATGGGTCAGTTGGCCTTCGCTGCATTTTACATTATTGGACCCCCGATATGATGCAATGTACATTATCAGACTCTCAACATAAACATAAATATATGACTGCTAACTGGAATAATAAAAATAAATCCCAAGATTACACGTGCGTATTTACTAGTATAGTGAAATGTTAGTTTTCTACACTAATTTATTTATGGAAACATGCCACCCCATTAACCCATGCATGTCCTTCCTTTTAAGGAACCAAGTCATGCAAAATACTGTAACATTAATTTTAGTTTATTTAACATTTTTTTATGCCTTTTTAACAAGATTCACGGATCAATGCATGAGATATTGTCCAGTTTCCTCTAAAATTTAAGGGTAAAATTGAGTGGTAAAAGGCACACAGTGTGCGCCATAAGCTGAAGCACATTTAACGTTTCCGCAGAATGTCTTATGGTGTTGTTCTATAGCGCGGGTTAGTTCATTCTTTTTTAACTTCTTATATTTTAGTACCATTGTTTTTGTTTTTCTTCTGCTTTTCTGGCTCTCTACCGATCAAATATATTTTTTATTTCCTTTTAAATACTTGATAAATTTCGTACAAATACATTATGGAATTTTTTTATTTTTTATAGGGAAAAATCTTTTAAATATCTGATTTTGTCATAATAGTACTTGAATAATTTCAATATATGTCATTTTTAATATGTTACCTTTTTTTCAATAAGCGAATTTGTTTCCAATATGTTAACTTTTTTAGTAACGTAAACACTTTTTCAATATGGTAAAATTTTTCAATACGTGAATATGTTACAAATGCATGAACGTTTTTAAAATGTGAAAATTTTAAAATATGTGGCCATTTTGAAATTGTGATTTTTTTAATATGTGAATTTTTTTAATAAGCAAATGTTATTTAATAGAATAAATTTTTGTAATACATGAATATTTCTCAGAATTCTCGACATTTTTTAAAACGGTTAGCATTTAAAAAAAATCCAAAAATGAAATCATGATTTTTTTGAATTTTATAAACATTTTGAAATGAGTTTTAATTTAAGAAGATGAGGTGATTTTTTTACTAGTCACATTTTCTAGACTGTCTTTTTTCTTGAGTGCGAGCGATCCATGCTGCATCTGCTTCTCGCTGAGATGGTAGGCTTGCTTAGGTTCTTCGTCGTGGCGCTCTTTGGTCATCTATGATTTTTTTACATACACATGATATTCTGCACTTTCGTCATCTACGTTTTTTTACATATGCACATGATTCTCTATTAGCCGCTTTGTTCCATGGCTCACTTCCGGATCCGAACTAGCGCCTCACGTAGAAGATATAGCCCCCCCCCTCCGCATTAAGGCCTTTCAATTGTTGGAAATATGACCTAGAGGCAATAATAAATTGGTTATTATCATATTTCCTTGTTCATGATAAAAGTTTATTATCCATGCTAGAATTGTATTGATTGGAAATTTAGATACATGTGTGGATACATAAACAACACCATATCCCTAGTGAGCCTCTACTAGACTAGCTCGTTGATCAAAGATGGTTAAGGTTTTCTAACCGTAGACATGAGTTGTCATTTGATAACGGGATCACATCATTAGGAGAATGATGTGATGGACAAGACCCTACTGTCAGCATGGCATTTGATCGTATCACTTAGTTTGTTGCTACTACTTTCTTCATGTCAAGTATCTGCTCCTAAGACCATGAGATCATGCAACCCCTGACACCGGAGGAATGCCTTGCGTGTATCAAACATCACTTCGTAACTGGGTGATCATAAAGGTTCTCAGGTATCTCCGAGGGTGTCTGTTGGGTTGGCATGGATCGAGACTGAGATTTGTCACTCCGTTTGACGGAGAGGTATCTCTGGGCCCTCTCGATAATACAACATCACAAGAAGCTTGCAAGCAATATGACTAAGTAGTTAGTCATGGGATCTTGTATTACGGAACGAGTAAAGAGACTCGCCGGTAATGAGATTGAACTAGGTATGGAGATACCGACGATCGAATCTCGGGCAAGTAACATACCGATGGACAAAGGGAACTGCATACGGGATTAACTGAATCCTTGACATCGTGGTTCGACCGATGAAGATATTTGTGGAATATGTAGGAGCCACTATGGGTATCCAGGTCCCACTATTGGTTATTGGACGGAGAGGTGTCTCGGTCATATCTACATGATTCTCGAACCCGCAGGGTCCGCACACTTAACGTTCGGCGACACTAGAGTAGTATTGGGATATGTGCGTTGGTGACCGAATGTTGTTCAGAGTCCCGGATGAGATCCCAGATGTTGCGATGAGTTCTGGAATGGTTCGGAGGTAAAGATTTATATATGGGAAGTCCTATTTTGGCTACCGGAAAGGTGTCGGGCATTACCGATAGTGTATGGGGGTGTCGAAAGGGTTCCGAGGGTCCATCGGGGGGTCCACCTACCCTGGGGGCCCACATGGTCCATAGGGGGGACACCGTAGCCTACAAGGTCCAGGGGCACCAGCCCCAAGAGGCCCATGCGCCAAGGAGGTAGGTGGGAGGAAGAGTCCTAAGGGGGGAAGGCACCCCCGCCGGCTCCTTCCTTGGAGGAGGGGTCAAGGCTGCGCCTCCCCTCTCCCCCCTTGGCTCCTATATATAGTGGAGGAGAGGGGAGGACTGCACACAAGAATCCCCATGCCCCTGGCGGCAGCCCTCTCTCTCTCTCTCGTTACTCCGTTTTCTCCTCAGATCGTATCTACGGTAGCGCTTCGCGAAGCCCTGCCAGGATTGCTCCACCACCATCTCCACCACGTTGTTAAGATCCCATCTACTTCTCCTCCCTCGCTTGCTGGATAAAGGAGGAGAGATCATCGATCCACACGTGTGCTGAATGCGGAGGTGCCGTACGTTCGGCGCTGGATTGGATTGGATCGCGATTGGATCGTGAAGAGTACAACTACATCAACCGCGTAATATACGCTTCCGTTTAACGGTCTACAAGGGTATGTAGACACACTCTCCCTCTGGTAGCTATGCATCTCCATGGATAGATCTTGCGTGAGCGTAGGAATTTTTTGTTTTCCATGCAACGTCCCCCAAAAGTGGCATCATGAGCTAGGTCTATGCGCAAATGATATGCATGAGTAGAACACGAAGTGTTTGTGGGCATTGATGTTCAGATTGCTTACCTCCCTTGTCTTATTTTGATTCGGCGGTATTGTGGGATGAAGCGGCCCAGACCAACTTTACTTGTCCTCGCATAAGAGACATGTTCCACCGACTGACATGCGACTTATTTTTAGAAAGGTGGCTGGCTGGTGTCTGTCTCTCCCACTTTAGTTGAATCGGATTCTACAAAGGCGGTCCTTGTAGAAGGTTAAAAGGCAACTTGATTATCACCATTGGGGCTTTGCGTAGGTAAGAACGGTTCTTGCTAGTTGCCCATAGCAGCCACGTAAAACTTGCAACAACAAAGTAGAGGAGGTCTAACTTGTTTTTGCAAGGTATGTTGTGATGTGATATGGCCAAGACATGATTTGATATATGTTGATGTATGAGATGATCATGTTTTGTATAGTTATCACGACTTGCATGTCGATGGGTATGGCAACCGGCAGGAGCCATAGGGTTGTATTTAATTTAATTCATGATCTACGTGTCAATCATTAAATGCCATGCCATTGCTTTAGTTTATCGCTATGCGTTAGTAATAGTTGTAGAAGCAATAGTTGGCGAGACAACCACATGACGACACGATGATGGAGATCATGGTGTCATGCCGGTGACGATGGAGATCATGCCGGTGCTTTGGAGATGGAGATCAAAAGCACAAGATGATGATGGTTATATCATGTCACTTATTGATTGCATGTGCTATTTATCCTTTTATGCATCTTATTTTTCTTAGGACGACGATCACATTATAAGATGATCCCTCACTTAATTTCAAGATAAAAATATGTTCTCCCCAAGTATGCACAGTTATGAAATTTCGTCGTTTCGTAGCACCTCGTGATGATCGGGTGTGATAGTCTCTTCGTTCACATACAACGAGTGTAAGCTAGTTTTTGCACATGCATAACACTTGGGTTAAACTTGACGAGCCTAGCATGTACAAACATGGCCTCGGAACACAGGAGATCGAAAGATCAAACATGAGTCATATAGTAGATATGATCAACATGGAGATGTTCACCATTGAAACCATCTCATCTCACGTGATGATCGGACTTGGGTTGGTGGATTTGGATCATGTCACACTCACTAGTGGAGAAATGGCTAGCCACAACTCTTGTTGGTGGCGCGCCATTTTCCTCCAACGCCAGCACTAATATTTTCAAATAGTGTTGTCATTGCCTAAATTCTTACGTTATTGGTACACACATAGTGGTGGCGTTCAAATTCTGCCGAACATCACTTGTATGAGGACCTCAGCGCTTTCCCCTTTCACATATTATTGTTGGCGTGGCTAAAGTTCCTACGCCAGCACTATGCATTGTACTTGTGGCATGCAACTTATACGGCACGCGATAGGTATATTTTGTGGAGCCCACAAATATTATGGCGGCGTTCCTAAATGTAGAATGCCATTAGTATTTGCATCTCTATATATAGCTGACCCGGCCGACCTGGTTAATCATAGGCAATCTCTTAACGATACTCTCACATATATGTGTGTATAGAGATACACGACCGGCGGACTCTGCCTTCGATCCATTAAGAGAACTAGGCGACTGTTTTTTGTGTGTATATCATTTAGGTATGTAATTCCCGCATATGTGTGTGTATATAGTACATAATATGCTGAAATGGTATTTGACCTTTTTTTGTAGACACTGTGGAAGTGAATGATTTATGCTGGAATATATATATATGGACCGAACTATAAATGGGTTCTTCAAGGTCGCGTTGGAAGATATGAATCGGAAAGGGGAAACAAAAATATTATCTCCATGTAAGAAGTGCGAAAACATAGTTTTGATTGACCCTTCTACTGGTCGTGTGAAGATGCACTTGTTGAAATATGATTTCATGCTTGGTTACACACGGTGGACAAGTCATGGTGATGAAGAGGAGGATGTCGAAGTCGAAGGGGAGGTACATGATGATGAGCTAGAAGGAGGTGTGAAGAATGTTGCAGAACATGAAAATCACCTCGACAGGCAGAAAGAACGCAACGGTAAAGAATTGTCAAAGAAGGAAGATCTAGGTGACTATGACCAATCTGGCATCAAGATGATGTTATTCGGAAAGAGAAGTGTAAGAAAAGACATAGAAGCACGTCGGATGCAGAAACTTCCGTTGAGAGCCCCCGCACAAATAAGAGAAAATCTTCTGTTGAGAGCCTCCGCACAAACAAGAGAAAAACATCGGTTCAGAGCCCCCACACAAACAAGAGAAACCGAGAAACATCGTCGTAGTTAATTTTTATCTATCTTTTATTTATTATTAATTCGGCAACATTCGATCGTATTTTAATATTGATGTAATAATCTTCTTCCGGATGTGACCTTATCCATCCCCTTTTAACATTTTTGTCTTGACCGTATTTTATTATTCTACATTTGTATTGACCATCGGAAGTTGAATTAAGTTGATGTAATTTTGGAAGGAAAATAGCTATGGCGTCGGTGACGTCACCAACGCCATAGCTAATATATCTAGGGCGTTGGAGACGTCACCAACGCCATAGCTATTTTCCCCCATTGTCTTTGCCCGTTTGGGGGGGGGGGGATGTTCACCGTAAACTTTCGTTCCACGCGCTCACACCCTCCGCTCCATGCGCCACCACCGCCATCTTCGTCGTCGTCGCCGCCGCCACCTTCGTTGTCGTCGCCACCACCCCCTTCCCCGCCGCCGTCGCCCACCTTCCCCTCCGGCCGCCGCTCCTTGAGTCGCCATCGACCCCAATTGCCTCGACCTCGCTGTCTGCCCCCAACTGCGTCGACCTCGAGCCGCCTTTATCCCCTCCCCGCCGCCGTCACGCCGCCGGCCCGAACGACCTCAACCTCGCCGCGGCACCTTTAATCCCCCTGCCGTCGTCCACCTGCCCCGTCAATCGGTGCCAACACCTCGATTCCTCCGGTAAGTGATCGAAATGTGTTTGAGGAAATGTGGTTCAAATTTTGTTTCAATGGAAATGTGGTTGCTTGTGTATTGTTTACAGGGAATGCATAGGGTTGCCAATGTTTTGGCGAAACATTGATTAATTTCCATTTCGTCAAATTTCTGGCTACCAATATGTCCTATTTTTATCAAAGGTCATGTCGACATTTTGTATTTTATATATGAATTAATAAGTATATGTGCTATTTGTTTTTGTAGATGTCCAATCAAACGAACGAGGCGCAGGACTCTTCTTCGACACATTCGGCACACGGCGGTGATGCATTTACGGACGCGCAAGGACAAGAATATTATGATGATGAGCTTAATCCAGATGACTACTATGTGAGAGGCAGAGGCTACAGTGTTCCTGCTGGTGCGGACAGTAATCCTAATATGGGCACTGATGGAGAGGACACAGAGGAGTATTCTCCCGCAGAAGAGGTGGATGTGGTGGTCGACGAGCATGTTTCAAAATCCAAGAAGCAGCGGAAACCTAGGAGGCAAAATGCTATAGGCACCGAGAGGCTCGTCGTCACACGAGTTAACGAGACTAGTGAGCCTGTTAGTCCACGGAAAGCCGCTGCTCACTATGGCAACGCCCAAGGTGTTATCCTTCGAGAAGTTTGCTCCATCAACGAGACAAATTTAAGGGATATGGACAAAGCTAATCTGCGAGAACTCCTCATAAGAAGGGTGCAAGCAAGATTTGGGTTTCCTGAGGAGTATGACAACCTATCGTACCCAAAGAATCAGGTAAACAACCATGCAATCCATAAGTTCTCGAAGAATTTGAGTTCTTGGAAATCTCCAGCAAGAAAAGATATTGCAACGAGACCCAACATAGATATCTCCGAGATCCAGCAGAAGTGGCCTACCATTGGTGTAGATAATTGGAACATTTTCAATATGCAAAATCAGGAGAACTCAGTGATGACCCAGTCGTCATGGGGGAAGTAAATGCGATCGAAGACATTAAGTAACCACACCCTCGGCAGCCATGGTTTTGTTGGGAAGAAGCCCGTATGGGACAAGCAGGACACTGCACTTGCATCAAAGGGCATCCCAAACCACTTCGCGCAATTCAAGGACCCCCTCGAATATAACTATGTCAAGGGGCGGTACCATTATGATCATAAGGCAGGGGAATTTACCACGGATCACCAAACAAGGAAACTAGAAAAGAACTGGCAAGGCAGCATGCAGAACCTCATAGCTCGCAAGGGTCGTCGGCCAGGTGGAACACTCCTCTTAACCGGTCGATCAACATTACCCTTGGCAAGGAGCCGTTAGCACCGCCGACGGGTGGCCGTGTGAACGGTGCTAGATGCGGTGCCAAATGGGACTATTATTATCCCGAAGACCGGGAGCTGCAACGGCACAGAAGGAGAGCCAACAAGCGGAGCATTGAACAACAAATAATGGAAGCCACAGCCGCAGCCACAACCAGCATCGAAGAACGCATCAACATTCAAAGCCGAGCCCGTGCCCAAGCCATGTTGCCTTCAATAATCGAGAGCGTGAAGAATTGGATCAAGAACGGCGAACTAGGAAACATTGTCATCCAAACTAATTTGGCCAAGGATAGCAGCCAACATTCTGTCTCTTTCATTGGCAACCCGTCGCCAATGGACGCTCTCAACGCTCTTACTGAAGACACTCCATGCAGTCTCTTAGCTTATGTGCCTGATGAACTGGTTAAATTTGCAATTGGGTCGATCATTCGCCCGAAAGATACCATGATGCACGGAGTGCCCATGCCTGAGGGGGTCTTCAAAGTTGAGGTGTCTGTTGTCGTATGTGGTTTCGAAGATATTTCTCCTCCGATACAACCTCCGGGTGTGGATAGCCAGTTGACCCTCTCAGGATGTTTGGGTTGGCCAATGCAGTGGCCGAAGAATCAAATTCAGCTAGGAAACGTCCAAATCTCCCCAACCTCGCAGCAGATGAACAATGACAGCACATGTGGGCGAGGACCATCTCCTTTGGGTCAGATTCAACGTGAAGTTCGTAACAACGACAATGTGCATGTCAGTGAGGACCACGACAATGCGGTTGTCGGCGGTGAGGACCATGTCAATGGTGGGGATTTGGGCGGTGAGGGCCATGTCAATGGTGGGGATGTCGGCGGTGAGGGCCATGTTAATGGTGGAGATTTGGGCGGTCATCAGGACCATGTCAATGGTGGTGATTACGGCGGTGAGGACAATCTACTTGTCAATCGATACTTCCTTATTGACGAATATCAGACATCAGCTCCCAACATTGACATGTGCAATCTTGATGGACCTATGTCTGTTGGTCCTGCTCTTGGATTCTCATCTATGCCTCCGCTTGCTCAACATGAACATGTTGTTCCTTGGCAGAAGATTCTTTTCAATGAGGACTTCACGCCACCAGACACACATGTGCCACCACACAGGGGAACATTGCTGGGTCCAAACACACTCAATGCGACGGTCACAAATGCATTGCCAGACAATATAGCCGGCCATCCTAACCCGACACACAAGAAGAGAAAGAGGCCAGCTGGTAATAATACGAAGGCACATGCTGCCAGCCAACCGGTTCAGAAGAGTAAACAAGTTCGACATGTCGTTCAATGGCGGAATTACCATTCCCTAGGTGATCCCATCCTTCCGAAGGAGCTCAGCGATCTTCTGCAGACAGAATTGAGGATTCTGCATGACACAGTTCTATCTAGGGAGAAGTATGCATTCTCTGTTGGAGATGGGTTTCGCCATGTTTTTTCAGTGATGGTGCCACCAAATCTTGGTTTGTGCGACGTTTTCCCCACAAAAATATTCTATATGCTGTTCGAAGACATCTTCAACATGTTCCGCTAATGAAGCTTAGTTTTTCCTTAGTACGCCCACTACAGCAGGATGCTGCTAACGCGACACATCAATCATAGACCCTTCGACAAAACTGTGTGCGATGACCAAATCGCAAACGGTATAGTTATAGCTCCGTCGCTAATGACGTAAACTGTGTGCGATGACGGGTCCATCAAATACGATCTAAAAAATAGTTGCGTGTGCGATGTTTGGCAAACAGTTGGCCTAGATAAACTGTTTGAGATTGGATAACATAACACAAACGCTTATAAAAATACAAGTGTGTGCGATGTACGGCATACAGTTCACCCCGATAAATTGTTTGCGCTGATCAAGCAGAACACAAACAATTGTCCAGATGATCACGTGTGCGATAGACGATATACAGGTCACTCGGATGAACTGTTTGTGATGAGGTAAAATAACATAAACGGTTACATAGATCAAGATGTGTGTGATAGACGGCATACCGGCCACTGGGATGAACTGTGTGCGATAAGCAAAAATAACACAAACGGTTATTCAGATCAAGATGTGTGTGATGTACGCAGGCCACTCGGATGTGTTGTAGGCAAACGGTTCCGGATAAAGAACTGCCAGGGACTGATGAAATCATCACCGACGGATTTGGTTGTTTATTCCGTATGTGATGTGATTTGCTTAATCTGCCCACAACCATCTATGCTCTATTTAGAAGAACATGATTGCATAACCAAATTAAGCATCCAATACACACATAACATTGGCGCACACCTTAATAAACTATTACATGCATAATAAACTTATCCCTCTAAAACTACGAATATTTCTGCATAGAGGGAGTATGAGAATTGAGAAACGATCATCAAATCATCTACTTCTTGTGACGCTTGCCACCAGCGCTCTGCTTGTGGCTCGATCCTTCGTTGTCTTCAGGTAGGAGGCACTTCCTCATGTCAACGATCCGCCTGAACATCTCGTAGCATGTGTATGCTTCCTTGGCCGCGGTCTGGAGGTGATATTCATCCAGTTTCTTCACCCAGCCCCTGTGTCAGACAGGCTTGTTCGTGTCGCACTCAGCCTTCATGTCAGCGTAGTAGGGGTCGATGATGGCCTCGGCTAGGTCAACATGGGAGTCCATGTGCTTCTTGCTGCCCCAGACCCTGTAGTGGCCGCAGATGTCGACAAGCTTCTTGCAGGCCAAGCCCGAAGTCTTGAGCACCTTTGGATCGTTGGCGCTGTCCACCGTAGCGAACCTGTAGTCGGGGCTGTTGACAAACCTGGTGTAACGATCGCAAGGCGCTATGGCCAGGTAGTAGTGGTAGAGGAGGACGTGATGGCCCACGCACAACTGGGCGACGACAACCTTCTGATCATGCCCGACACGACCGCCGGTGTAAGCGAGGTCGAAGCCGACCACTTTGTACTTGTCATCCGCATCAAGCAGCCACTCCATGGTGTCGATGGAGTCCTCCACCATGCCTGGGTCGTTGGTGTACACCACCGTGAGGTCCGTCTTCCTCATGTGGGTCTCCACATGATGCACGCCGAACTCCATTGGAGCGTCGTTGGACATCCTCTCTGTATGCGTCGTCCAGGGTGTGCTTATTGTGTTGTGGGGCACGATCGAAAGCGTGAAGAGACTATGGTTAATGGCCGTGGGTATAAATGGGGGCCGGACGTCCTGGAAAACCGGCACGTCCGGATGGCAATTTTTGCAGTGCGTGATTCAGTCGTGGAGCACGTAACTGCATGGGGCGACGCGCGTGGCGCAACCGCATGCATATGGAGCCCCGAACGTGATCGTGGGCCGGCCCCAACCACTGGCAGAGCGCGCGCGGAGGGGTGCGACAGTAGAGCACGCGCAGGGGCACGAGAGCAGAGCACGCGCAGGGACGCGAGAGCAGAGCACGCGCAGGGATGCGAGGTCGAACCAGACCACTATGTACTTGTCCTCGTCAAGTAACAGGTCCATGACATTGGAGTTCTCCATCCATATCGGATGTTTGGTGTACACCACGAACGAACAGGGCGTGTCCACTACGGCATGCATGGTGAACTGGCGCTCGTCGTCGGCAGCCACTGGGAGCGCCATTGAAGCCGCGCAGGATACCCTCGGTCGTGGTTCTGCTTCTTAAGGTCCGGATATTAATCGTCAATTGCATATTGATGTCCAGATATTAATCGGCCATTGCATACTAAGGAAAAGATAGTACTACCAAAATAAGAGCTCCCTCATAAGATGTCATTTGCAAGGTTGTATGTGATACCCGGCAAACAGGTCGTTTGGACGAACTGTTTGTGTTGATCAAAAGTAACACAAACGATTCTGCATAACAAGATGTGTGTGATACCCGGCAAACATGTCAGTACTCGGAATTGGGTGGGAAGACCGATAAAAAGATAGACGATTCCTGATAATAAGGTGTGTGTGATGTGGCCTATGGGCAAACACTTGCTCGCACCCAATTGTCTGTGATTGTTGAAATCATCACCGACGTGTTCCTTTCTATAATCGTAAGCGATGTGATCTGCTATGTCTGCATATAGCATCTATGCTCTTTCTACAGAACAACATCATGATTGCATAACCTAAATAAACATCCAATTACATTACTGACTACAGATAACATTTGCACACATCAATTACAAGTAGATGCATACTAAACTAGTAGTGATGATCATAAAATCATTCATCTATAGTTCTTGTGACGAGGGATGCCGATCGGCATAGGACGGAGGCACTTCCTCATGTCAATGATGCTCCTGCACATCTCGTAGCTTACATACGCGTCCTTGGCCGCGTACTTGACGTGATCTTCATCCAGTCTTCGGACCCAGGCGCGGTGCCAGGCAACCTTCTTCTTGCAGACATCCTTCATGCCTCTGTAGTAGGGGTCGATGATGGCCATGGCGAGGTCAACCAGGGAGTCCTTATGCTTCTCCTCGCCACCCAAGATCTTGTACATGCATTGGATGTCCACAAGATTTCGGCAGGCCAAGCCAGTCGTCTTGAGCACCTTTTCATCGTTGGTGGTGTCCACCGTACCGAATATGTAGTCGGGGCTGTTGACAAACCTGGAAAATCGATCGCAAGGCCTTGTGGCCAGGCAGTAGTGGTAGACGAGGACGTAATGGCCCACACATAGCTGGGCGACGACAACCTTCTGATCATGCCCGGCAAGACCGCCGGTGTACTCGAGGTCGAAGCCGACCACTTTGTACTTGTCATAGACAAGTAACTGCTCCATGGTGTGGATGGAGTTCTCCACCCAGATCGGGTCGTTGGTGTACACCACCGTGAGATTCTTGAACCTTACGTGGGTGTCCACGTAGGCACGAATGGTGAACTGCCGCTTGTCGTCGGTAGCCGCTGGGAGCTCCGCCATTGGAGACGAGCAGGATATCCTCTCTGTATTTGGAGTGTGGGTGTGCTTCTTGCGTTGTGGGGAAAGGTTGAAGAGAGACAATAGGTTAAATGAGCTGTGAAGTAATTAGGGGCTGGACGGGCTGTAATTGGCATGTCTTGTCACCGCGTTCCTGGCGGAGGATTGCTGTGCAAGCTTGACCAGCGCACGAACAAGCGTTCCCGGTGGTTCGTTTGATCACGTGGCGGCTCGAAGTGCCGCCAACGTATCGTTGGTGAGCCCGTTCCCACGCGCAAACGCGCATAGCCTCCCGCCCAGCTCGGTTGGCCACGCGTCGGCTGGAAGAAGCTCCCATTATTGGGGGTGTTAAATGGCAAACGGTTAGCAAAAAACGATGCGTGTGCAATGACATAAACAGCGTACAAGTCCAACACTAAGCAGCGGTGTGTAATATGCAGTGCGGGTACGACTGGGAAGGACGGTGCGGGTTTTGTTAAGTGGGGACGATGGTGAGGGTTTTCTCGACCAGAATAATAATATGCTTCGGAGGCGACGGTTCAGTAGACACAGCCGTTTGCGATAAGTGTAACCACGGTTAAATGGACTGCCGTGGTCCGTGTAAATCCTACTGCCGCAGACGTTCGATGCGCGGGAATGTGTTCTGAACAATCAGGACACACGCGTGCCGTGGCAGAATGTTAGTCCTCGCACCCGGTTACAATCCGGGAAAATAACCAAGTTTTTGGGTTCCAGATTTCATCTTTTCGTGTGACACCTTAATTTTTTACCGCATTCAACATGTTTGCAAGTAAGTCAAGCATTTTTTACCGTAATATGCATAGTGTAAAAAAACTGCCAACACTAAAACGTAGCTGTGCGTGCTGTGGGCAAACAGTTGCTAGTAGTAAATTGTGTGGGGACTCTAAGATAAGCGTAAATATTCCATTAACCAAACTGATTGTAGCTCAAGACTGCAATTACATTGCTCTACATATTAGTTCATAAAACAGAGTCTCACCGACATCTAGATCAACACATAATAAACATACTCAAGCAGAGATATAAGACGCACACACTATAGATAGCTAGGGTAGTGCTGGCATCAGGACATGTATATATAACTCAATCCTAATCGTACCCACCAACAACGTAAACTTTCTCCAGGTACTCCGCGTACGCGGTGTGCGCCACCCTCTGAGAATACTTCTGCTTGAAAGAGCCAGCGGCTCGTCCTCTAGCATGCGCCAGAACACTTGCAAACACGGGGTTAAGCCTTTGGGCACAGAACGGGCATCCGAAGCCCCCATTCTGGGTCCTGATACGATGATTATGCGTTCCCGCATAGAGCTCCTTGAGCTTTTGTTTCTTGTACCTTCTCTGGTCGTACTTATCGCTGCCAACGTCGTCAGATAGCACCTATACATATAATAAAAAAAATCATGACATTGATGAGTAAAATGCTTAATTTGATATCACAAACAACTTAGTGCAACAAAATTATTAACTAATGACTTTAAATGGATGAACCGATTATTTTCAAACAAACAAGGAACTTTGAAGTAAGTAATACTCCACATTATCACTAAAGTAGTGATCTACATGCTCTTATACAGTGTTTATTTACAAATGGGTACATGTATAATCATCTATGTAGACGGATTATTAGCAAAATGATCATTTGTACAGGTCAACCATTAAATCACTGTAAAACCTTAGACATAATACTAGCATAATCGTATGTACGGTTGTCACTTATCCAAGTGACTTATCATTTACCTACCAAACAATCAATGCGTACACACTAACACGGATCTATCGAATCTTACTTTGATTACATGGATTGAAATAACATGAACCCCGGACGAATTACAAAAAAAAGGCGAAAAACAGAACTAATCAGAGATACCGTATGATATAGTTACCAAAATAGGGGGGGTCTAACCTGTTCTCCGTCGTCGTCGGAATTGTCGCCGTCGGAGTCGTCGCCGTCGGAGTTGGTGGAGTGGTCATCAGAGAGGTCGTAGTAGTCTCTGTGCAGCACCGCCTCCTGCTGGGGAGGCACGACGGGGCTTACGACGTCATTGCCGTGCTTCTGTCTGCGCGAGACCTCATCGGCCGGGAGGGCAACCTCGTCGCCCAGTATCAAGAGATGCTTAGTTGCTTCGCCGGCCCCGGCTTCGACCCCCGCGTCACCACTCCCTCCAATGGTGCGCTTGGTCACCATCTGATACACTTCCGAGAGCGTTTACGACTGGGAACGGCGGCGAGGATGCAGGCACGGTGTGTGGAGAGACGGGAGTGCGGCCGCCTGCTATAACCAGCGGCATCGGCACGATTAATATAGAGTGGTTGAGAGCTAGGTGGGAGGCAGGTAAACGGCTCGCCTCCCGGTGAGCCTGTGCATCGGTCTTCTCGCATGCCTCACCCCTGCTCGCACGTCTCCCATCTAGCCCGCGCAGAGGACTGCTCGCACGTCTCCCGGTTAGCCTGGGCAGAGGACTGCTCGCATGCGTCCCGTCAATTCACACACCAGCTCGCACGTCTTCCGGTGAGCCAGAGCGGCCAGCTCACACGCGTCCCTTCAATTTACACACCTGCTCGCACACCTCATGGTCAGACTGAGCCGCGGACTGCTCGCATCAAGCGTCCCGTCGACTCACGTCCGCTCGGACGACACACGGGGCTCGTGGTGGTACGTAATATTTTCTTGGGACCAACGCACACGGTTCAGTACTGTAATCGTTCGTGATGGTAACGTGACAAGTGTGTGTACCAAGCACCAACCTTTAATAAGCTCCCGTTTGTATGAAAAGTGTATCCAAAATTTGTCTCTAATTAGGCCAGAAATTAGCACACTATATATATATATATATAATCATGAAACGTAATCCCAAGTTTCATGATTTTCAGTTGATTTTTGCATTCACTTCAATTTAAAATGATTTTTCGATGTTTGAGGTTCCTTACCATTTATTGCATGGCGACTAAACACATGAACCCAAGGGGACATATGATTTCCCCCAATGAATTCCTGGAAACTCAATTATTGCATATTTTTCGAATGATATATGGACATTTTATAATTATAACACGGACTGATGTGTCACGTGTTTTCTGCATAAAAATAGTTTGACGCGCCTCAAAGTGGTGTTTCCGATGGTGGCCGCGCGGGGTGGGGGGTGGGGGCTCTTTCCGTTTCATTTGTTTGCACTAGCCTGTGTGTGTGGGATTGTCCGTTTTGTGAGGCAGTGCCACCCCAAATTATCAAAATTGTGCATTGAAATGTTTAAAACAAGGCACGTCATGCCTGTGTTTAGGACACATGCACACGATGGTGGTGGTCCCTCGGACAATATCCTTCGTGCGTTACTAGTGATCCGCACATTCGTGGGTCCATGCATGTGGTCTATCACTTTCGTGCCGCATCGGTAGGGGTTTGACCAAGGTGGGTTAAGTTAATCTGCTCTGTGTTGCGGTAGATCATGGTGAGATTTCACACCAAAGATTGACATGACGTACTCATGAGTACCTCCTACCGCTCAAAGTTGAGGGGGTGCGTGGGAGGAGACATACATATTGCACGTAATTTTCTTTAGCGTGGGGACTTCCCAATTTGTGAAGCACGCACTGTATCAAAGTTGTGCAGTTGGCATTTTGAATCAAAAAAAATACCCATGCATATGCTTGTGTCACATATAATCTATGGTGGTCCTAAGTGTGGCTCCCTCACATGGTAATCGGTGACGCGTCAATCTATGGGGCCCATGTGTGGCACCTATATTATATATTGTTTTGACCAATGTGGATCATTTTCGTTATGCGTGCGTGTGGCCCTGTTTTGGATACTCTAACTTGGCTAGAGGTTGGAGTTAGTTTCTAGCTCATGACTAACCCTAAACTAACTCTAGCCAAAGAGGTGTTTGGATGACAGGGTTAGATTGACAATAGATGCACTTGATGGAGAGAGAAAAGTGATTTTTCAGTGAGCCCCACGAGAACTAGCTCCAATTAGCACCTCTTGGCTGGTGGGATAGAGAGGGGCCCATGAGAACTAGCTCCAATTAGCACCTCTTGGGTGGGATAGTTTTTTGTGTGGGTTAGATGCAACTATAGCTACAATCTAACCCTCATGTTTGAATACTTTAGGGCTATTTGAGCCCCAACTAGCTCAAACTAACTCTAACCCATGGATCCAAACAGGGCCTATGTGCGTTGTGATCGATCCTCTTCGTAAGTCGACTTACAGTTTCTAAGGCAAGTGGCATTAAAGTTCCATTGGTTACTAACTAAACAAACACTTAATTCCATATATACATATATGTGTGGGCCTCATGTAGTGGGCATTTGTTTTGTCAAACACTCTCTCACGTGGTCATCGGCATTGTCACACCGACAGAACCATGGCCATGTGGGTCGTCACTTTGACAGGTGTTTGTAGAGATGTTTATTTGACCAAGGTGGATTCTTCTTGTTGGTATATGTGTATATATTATACGTAGTTGATATATGCATCGACATTTCAATTCTAACAAAAAATCAAACACATCGTACACATTGAATCCCTCCTATCGGATTGAACTGTGGGCGCGCTTGGGGCTATATATGCATGGGTCATTAACCTCAGTACGTGGCCATTCTGGTTCAAGAGACACACATGTGGCGGCGAAAGTTTGAGCGGATACATATATATAGGTCGTGGTGTTTGTTCGAAGCATGTGTGTGCGTGGGGCGGGGCGGGGGCGGGGGAGGGGCATCACAATAGTACTACGTATACACGAAACCTATTTATGAGGTCAGGTACTACATACCGTTCAACTTTTGAGCCACATCAAAAAGTTTTGCACACACGAAATATCACACCACCTTAATTAATTAGTTGAGCCACACACATGTGGTTGCGGTCTCACCCATCTTGTGAAGTTTCCGAGACGCGCCCATCAATGGGCCCGCGCAATCTACCCTCAGAACTAAAACACGTGGGAGGGGGGTGATCATGATGGATTTCTATTGGTTTTGTGTTACGGTAGGGTGAATTTGCAGTTGTAGTATAAGTTTGTAAGTTCATATATATACTGAGTTACCATCCCCCCCCCCGACTCGAAGGCGCGTGCGCGCGCGTGTGTGTGTGGGGGGGGGGGGGCAGGGGGCATAAGCCAACATTGCAGTTTGCTCTGCAGGACATTGTGTGTCACATGAAAGTTGTGCATTTCGTATTTGAACACCACAACAACCTTTCCATACATACATTTGGTCCACAAGCAGGTCTGTTTGTGTGATGACCCTAGATTTATCGTGTTTAATTTCCAATGTTGTTATATAAATGGCAGGGTAGTCTTTTTTTGAAACTTAAATAGCAGACGAGTTGAAGGAGACAACTGTGTGCGATTGTGTATGCAGTAGAGTAGTAGACACGGTTCCCGCATGCTAACTGTGTGCCACGCCCGGCCCGTGGTTGTCACGTAACTACAGACCACCTTGAACCACCCACATAGAGAAATCTTAAAAATAGTTACCCACCTTGATCAATTTAAAAATTGATGGTTCCACGGGTTTATCTCTTTGAATTGCACACATGTATTATGTTCGGGCCGTGTGCGATGTTTGTTCCTCCGGCGCCACTTCAAACCCTTCATAAAAATTTCAGTTTGTCCCGGCTTTTTATTCCCTCCAAGTAAAATTTAAAGTAGCCGCGGCATTTCCTCAAACACCACCTAGGCCCCTCCCACCCCCAACCCCACACAACACCCTCGCTCGAACCCTAGCTACCCCGTCGTCGCCGCCGCCGCCCCTCATCCCGCTCCGCGTTCCACAGTCAACCTCTCTTGCTCTCCTCGTCCAGGTTACGAACCCATCTCTGTACCCTCGCCGACCCTAATTTCTTAGATGGCGCCTGCTAAACACCCCCTTCCTCATAGATCCGCACTGATCCCCACCGTAGACCGTCGCAGCCTAATCCCAGCTACACTTGCAGGGAAGATCGAGGAGTGAATGGCCAAAAGAAGGTATATCGCGGCCTTTCCGATGGACGATGCCGAGGTGGCCGCCGAGGCTGCCGGGGAAGCTGACTACGATGACGAGGTGCCCGCCGGGATCATCGGGGAAGTTGACTACGATGACGAGGTGTCCGCCGAGGCCACCGGGGTAGCTGACTACGATGACGAGGTGGCCGCCAAGGCCGTCGGGGAAGCTGTCCACGACGACAAGGTGGCCGCCGAGGCCACCGGGGAAGCTGACTACGATGACGAGGTGGCCTCCGAGGCCCCCGGGAAATCTAACGAATACAAGGCTGTAAGACAGCGGGTTCCCATATGGATGCATATTAGTGTAGCTGGCTATGACGTCGAGCTCGTCGATAGTGACGGCTTGTCGCTGGCTATGTCACAGGTTAAGTGGCCCTACCCCGACCCCTCGGGTTCAACCCCCATCGACCTCATGCAAGGCCCAGCCACTGATCTACTCTGCTTCGCTCTCAAGAATTTGCCTTCCTTCATCTCCATGGAGGCTCTTTTGTCATTTCTGAAGGACACGTTCTATGGCGGTGGCTCGGCATCGTCAGCTGCCAAGTCAAACCTCATTAACGACGCCGATGCCGATGCCGACAACGGCACCCTATCCGTCTCTTCCAAAGGGAAAGAGCCCATCCGTAACATCAGGGAGGTCACCCTGCATCCCTGCTCTTCCAAGGGGAAGGAGCCCATCTGTGACAACAGGGAGCACACCCATAATCCGCGCTCTTCTAATGGGAATGAGCCCATCTGTGACAGGTGAGGAAACCCATCTCATGTTAAATTACTTCACTCATGCTAAATGTATGGACTCTGAAGTTGAATTTCATCAATACCTGTCTCAAGAGCCATATATGGTTCCTGTTAAACCTGGTGCAGTTAACACGTTCACTATTTATTTCAGTTCTTTCGCATGTGATGTTCAGTTATACAATTTTATTTTTAAGCACCGGCTACGTTCTATGCAATTTCAACAGTACAGTTCGAATGACTATTTTTGGTTGCTATCAAGCCTGTTGTAGTGAGCATATGCCTTGTTTAACTGTTTTTCCTAGCTCGGTTGTTTGTACTGGGCATATGTCCTGGTTCAATTGCTATATAGTATGTCCTGTTTATTTCAGTTATTCACGTTGTAAAGTTCTATATCTGCAAGTATGTACTTTCCAGTTCAATTTCATCATACCAGTTTCAACGGCCATATGTGGTTCCTGTTAAGCCTGGTGTAGTTAACACGCCCACTATTTATTTCTGTTTTTTCACAATGTGATGTTCAGTTATACAATTTGATGTGTAAACACGAGCTACATTCTATGCAATTTCAACAGTACCACTATGAATGACTATTTGGTTGCTGTTAAGCTTGTTGTAGTGAGCACAAGCCTTTCCATTTTTATGTAACTATAACTAGTGTGCTTAAAAGTGCACAATACCTGTTAGAATGACTATATTTGGTTGATGTTAAGCTTGTTGTAGTGAGCACAAGCCTTTCCATTTTTATGTAACTATAACTAGTGTGCTTAAACGTGCACAATACCAGTTAGAATGACTATATTTTGTTGTTGTTAAATGCTAAGCCTATTGCAGTTAACACGCATCTCCACTTATTATCAGCTTAGCTAGCGTGCTTAAACCTGCACACTGAAGCTATCATTTTGTGATCATGTTGTTTACCATGCATATATTTGGTTGATGTTTAGCCTGTCAGTACTTAACATGCCTTTCGGTGTACTTACCCAGGACAATATCGGGAACAACTGTTGTTTTTCATCGAGGTTAGTTTCATCACATGGCTTATATATATACTCCATCCGCCCCAAAGTATAAGATGTTAATACATCAAATATGTGAGTATTTTGGTTGTAATAAGATCTTATAAACTGGGACAGCGAATACTGTACTACGTCATTGTGCAATTTCTGTTGACCTTCTAATACTAACTTGTTGCTTGTAGGTACATATGTCACTGGTAAAGATCCGCGTGTCGACCCTTTTTGCTTATGGGGCAATGAAATATTCATGAACCAACATCAATTGAGGAACCTTATAAAGGTTGTTAATAAAATGGGACAAAATATGGCAATTAAACTATTTCTTTACACCATATCCAAGACAACAGTGAACTCCAGGATGGTAACTATGAACTCTGTACCCTTCTTTTAACTGTCCATAATGAGTTGTTAAAATTTACAATGTCTGAATCTATTTTGTTTGTAGTGGTTCTCAAAGCAGTTTACTTAGGATTACCTCTCAAACTACATGATTGGTGGACGTGCAAACGTTAAAGTATATCTACCAGGCCACGATGACTACCTACATGTCCTCATCAACACAGAGAAAGATGGGCGGTCCTCCATCACAAGGGGCTGGCCTAGAGTCATCCGTGCATTCTGCATGGAGGAGGACACAATATGGGCATTCTGCTTCACCTTGTACAACTGCCAGAGTGTCTTTCGCCTCTTCCTTTACCGTATTTAATACAAGTATGCAGCCGTGGTTCATCATTATTTATCTGGTCCTAATGTAATTATTATTTCTTGATGTAATTCTTGAACATATGTACCTGTGAATGGAATAATGCATTGGTTGTTGAACCTATGTGTATATAAGATGGATATGAAAAATGCAATAGCCTACTATCAAATTCAAATCCTGTAGAATTTTAAATTGTGGCGATTAAAATAGCCGAAAATAAGCTCCGTAGGTCATTACACCGCACACGGTTTGTAAAGCAGAACGTGTGTGATATACCTCATGATTCGACACATTTCAGAGAGAGAAACCGTGTGCGACAGTGCACACAATTGCCGTCTGCAAACCGTGTGTGATGTTAGACAATATCAGAAACGGTTAAGCAGACCTAAATATTTTGTCACAGTCTCCTTATCATACACGATTTACAATGTTTAACTGTTTGTTATGTCGTATGCATCCGACATGAGTATGACAGTTGGAGCGTTTGCGAATCTTCGTATATCGCAAACGACGCTGTAGGACAAAATGTGTGTGATTGTCTCCTTATCGTACACGCTTTACAATTATGAACTGTTTGCGATTCGGCACACATCGTAAACGGTGCGCTACATAATTGCGCATGCGATGTTAGTGTGATCTCACACGAGTTGCAAGGATGGGCCGTAGGGGAAGGATGCCATATCTCAAACGGTTGAGAGGTGACTCTCGTTTGTGATAGATGCGGACATCCCATACGCTTAGTTTGCCAAACGTTTGCATTCGTTGGCCACCATCGCCGACGGGTTTGCCGTGTCGTGTGGGATGGACCCCCCTATCGCCCACACATGCAAGGCGACGGTTTAGAACTACGTCGCGGAAAGGGGTTAAAAACCGTTTGTACAGCACATCGCTGCACCAGTGGCCTATGGGCAATCAATGCTGCCTACACTACCAAATGTGAGCTCAACAAGGATGTCGCGGTAGCGGACCCTTACCTCATGCACGAGACCAACACCAATCACCATGAGCGCCGACAAGCTATGCGGAAGTATTTGACAGACTTCATGATTGCTAACATGGACAAAGACTTCCTTCTCGTGCCCTACTATCCAAAGTAAGTCATTTTGTCTAGCTAGATTACTATTTCGTACAATCTTGTTATGCATGCTTCCACGTAACACCATTAATTAACTCAACTTTTTATGCAGATAACATTGTGTTCTCATCGTTATTACCCCGAAGTTTGCCGAAACTTATTTATTGGATTCCACGAGGAAAGTGAAAAAAGACTACAGAGGCATGATATGTCTCCAACGTATCTATAATTTTTGATTGTTCCATGCTGATATATTATCATTCTAGGATACTATTTGGGTCTTTATTTACCAATTTATAATATTTTTGAGCACTAACCTATTGATCCAGTGCCCAGTGTCAGTTGCTGTTTTCTGCATGTTTTTGCCTTTTCAGGTTTACAGTACCAAACGAAGTCCAATTACCACGAAACTTTTTGATGATTTTTTCTGGACTATATGAAGACCTAGAAGCTTCGGAAGGAGGCCAGGAGGTGCACGAGGGCCCCACCACACATCAGGGAGCGCCTAGGGGGGGGGGCGCCCTGATATGTGGTGGCCCCCTCGGTTGCCCCCCGACGTCCCTCTTTGCCCTGGGGGGGCACCCTGATATTTATCAGTATTGTAGATGCATGCTGGATAGTGGTCGATGAGTGGAGTAATAGTAATAGCTACAGGCAGGAGTCGGCCTATTTGCTTATGGACATGATGCCTATATACACATGATCATTGCCGTGAAAATCGCATAACTATCCGCTTTTCTATCAATTGCACAACAGTAATTTGTTAACCACCGTATGTTGCCTACATGAGAGATGCCGCTAGGGAAGACTATGGCCCCCGGGTCTATTCACTTATATATTTACAAAGCTACAATTACCTTGCTGACTTTATTTATCTTTTATTCTATTTTTCAATTTATATTTATCAACAATTATCTACACAATTCATTTGCTTGCAAATAACGAGATCAAGGGGATTGACAACCCTCTTGCCCGCGTTGGGTGCAAGTTGTTTGTTCATTTGTGTGCAGTCGCTGAAGACGGTTGAGGATTGATATTCCTATTGGTTCGATAAACCTTGGTTTCATAACTAAGGGAAATACTTACCCACTTCGTGCTGCAATTACCCGTTCCTCTTCATGGAAAACCCAACGCAGATCACAAGTATCAGGAAGGATTTCTAGCGCCGTTGCCGGGGAATATCATCATCAACTACCAAGTAACTTCACACAAATTTTCATTAACTTGTTCTTCTTTTTATTTGCTGTTATATTTAGCTTGTTTCCTAAAAATCAAAAATACAAAAATATTTATCTTTGCTTGCCACTAGTTTACTTCTTCGCTTGCTAGTTTACTTGTCTTGCTTGTTACTTTGCTTGTTCGGTCACCATGTCTCAAGATACTACTAAATTGTGTGACTACTCAAATACTAATAATAACGATTTTATTAGTACACCTATACCACCCGCCACTAGTGCGGAGGCTTTTGATATTAATGTTGCATTGCTAAATCTCGTCATGAAAGATCAATTTTCGAGAAGTCCTAATGATGATCCTGCGTCACATCTTAACACCTTTGTTGAATTATGTGATATGCAAAAGAAAAAGGATAAGGATAATGATATTGTGAAATTAAAATTATTTGCTTTTTGACTAAGAGATAAAGCTAAAGCTTGGTTTTCATCTTTACCGCGTAATAGTAATGGAACATGGGATAAGTGTAAAGATGCTTTTATTGCCAAGTATTTTCCTCCTGCTAAGATCATCTCCCTTAGAAATCAAATAATGAATTTTAATTAGCAAGATCAAGAGCATGTTGCACAAGCTTGAGAGAGAATTAAATTAATGATAAGTAATTGTCCAACTCATGGCTTAAATATGTGGATGATTATTCAAAACTTCTATGCTGGACTATACTTTGTGTCTAGAAATCTTCTAGATTCTGCTGCAGGTGGTACTTTTATGATTGTGACCTCGGGAGAGGCCACAAAACTTCTGGACAACATTATGAAAAATTATTCTCAATGGCATACCGAAAGGGCTCCAACCGGTAAGAAGGTAAATTATGTTGAAGAAATCGCTACTTTGAGTGAAAAAGTGGATGCTCTTATGAATATGGTTGCTAGTAAAAATTCCCATGTTGATCCCAATGATATTCCCTTGTCTACTTTGATTGATCAAAATAATGATTCTATTGATGTGAACTTTGTCTCACGAAATAATTTCAATAACAATGCTTATAGAGGAAATTTCAATTCTAGACTGTATCCCGGTAATTCCTCTAACAACTATGGAAATTCTTATGGTAATTCTTATGGAAATTCTTCTAAAAATTCTAATAGAATGCCCTCTGATCTTGAGAACACAATTAAAGAATTTATTAATTCTCAAAAGGCTTTCAACACTATGGTAGAAGAAAAATTGCATGTAGTTGACACTTTGGCTAAAAACATGGATATAATTGCTCTTGAAGTGGAAACTCTTAAAAATAATGCTTTTCCACCTAAGCATGATTTAAATGATGCTATTAAATCTATCCAAAAATCTATTAATGAAATTAAGGAGAGGACCGCTAAGTTGAGAGATAAGCGGGAATTCTTAGAAAAAGCTCTTCCACCCGGTTTTTACCGGAATCATGATGAAGATCTTAAAATGATTGATGTTTCTTCTATTGAATCTTTATTTACCCCTCTGAATATAAATGATAAAGGGACTGGAGATGAGTCAACTTTAGTAGAGAAGTGTCCCGTTTGCTCGGAGGGTGATGATTTTCATGCTAAAACTGAAAAACGTGGGTTTGGAGAGGTCAAAACTTTAACTAGTGATGTGCCCACTATTTTGGATTACAAGGACTTTAATTATGATAACTGATCTTTAGTAGAATGTATTTCCTTGTTGCAATCCTTTATTAGCTCACCCAATGCTTATGAACAAAACAAAGCTTTTACCGAACATATAGTAGAAGCTATGATAAGAGCTTATGATGAGAAACTTGAGCTTGAAGTTTCTATGCCTAGAAAATTGCATGATGAGTGGGAACCTACTATCAAAATAAATATCAATAAATATGAATGCAATGCTTTGTGTGACCTTGGTGCTAGTGTTTCAACTATTCCTAAAACTCTTTGTGATGTGCTTGGTCTCACTAATATTGAAGATTGTTCCCTCAACTTGCATCTTGCGGATTCTACCATTAAGAAACCTTTAGGTAGAATTAATTATGTGCTTATTATTTAAAATAAAAATTATGTTCCTGTAGATTTAATTGTTCTTGATATCGATTGCAATCCTTCTTGTCCCATAATACTTGGTAGACCTTTTGTACGAACTATAGGTGGAATCATTGACATGAAAGAGGGAAACATAAGGTTCCAATTCCCATTAAAGAATGGGATGTAACACTTCCCTAGAAAGATAATTAAACCACCTTATGAATCAATCATGAGAGCTACTTATGGGTGGAGTGTCAAAGATGACAATACTTGAAACTATGCATTATGCCTAGCTAGGGGCATAAAACAATAGCGCTAGTTGGGAGGCAACCCAATAGTTATCTTAATTTTTTTGCCTTAAACTTTCTGTTTATTTTTATTAGCATTATTATTGACTCTGTAATGATTATGTTTTTGTGTTTAAATTAGTTTTTGTTCCAAGTAAAGCCTTTTGGATGACTCACACGATGAGTAGAATCGATGCTGAAACAAAACATAAACTTTTGACTCCAGTACAGGAATTTTCATTTTTTTCTGGAGCGTAATAATGATCTGAAATTTTTACACAGTGTTTATGTGTAAAGTTTAGAGGCTGACATAAATTTTTAGAATTTTTAGAGTTATATAAGTATAGGCTCTCTACAGATTACTACAGACTGTTCTGTTTTAGACAGATTCTGTTTTTGCTTGCATAGTTGCTTGTTTTGATTATGCTATGGATTGTATCGGGGGGTATAAGCCATGGAGAAGTTAGAATTCAATACCTATTATGAATTTATGAAATTTTAATCAATTTACAACAGTACTTAAAGTATGCAATATGTTTCTTATACTAACGGATCTCACGAGGTTTTGTTGAGTTTTGTGTGGTTGAAGTTTTCAAGTTTTGGGTGTTATCTGGATGGACCAAGGAATAAGGAGTAGTAAGAGCCTAAGCTTGGGGATGACCAAGGCACCCCAAGGTAATATTTTAAAGGAGACTCAAGTGTCTAAGCTTGGGGATGCCCCGGAAAGCATCCCCTCTTTCGTCTCAAATCCATCGGTATGTCACTTGAAGTTATACTTTTATTCGTCACATGATATGAGTTTTGCTTGGAGCGTCGTTTGCTTTTGTTTGATTTTACTTTGAGTTTGAAACAATCATTGTTTTCTGGACACACCTATTTAAGAGAGACACACCTTCATCTTAGTTTGTTAGAATACTCTATGTGCTTCACTTATATCTTTTGAGCTTAGCAGTTGCTCTAGCACTTCACTTATATCTTTTTGAGCACGGTGGCATGTAGATTTTATAGAAATGATTTCACTCTTGTTCTTCACTTATATTTGTTTGAGAGTTAATAAATAGTGACAGTAATTTTCATGGGTCATAAAGACTAGTCCAAGAATATTAGGTATTCAATGAGTGATAATCAAAACCATCATGTAGCACATATAAAGAAATTGTGGGTCAATGATATTGATGTAGTAATGTGAAATAGGTGTGAGTTCATAATTTTTAAACCATAGAAGTGTCGATATTAAGAAAGGTTGACCTTTTTTTTCACTAAAAATTAAAGAGGCATGGTGATGATGTGTGAGCATTTCTATTCCTCGTTAAAATCCTAGTGTTGTTTCGGGTCGGAAGTGCGCGATGGTTAACTCCTACCGAACTCTTCCCTTGGGGCATGCGATTAGTACTTTGATCTATGATAAACTAATAAAACTTTTCAATAAGTATATGAGTTCTTTATGACTAATGTGAAACCATGGACATACACAATCTCACCTTTTCATAATTTGCTAGCCTCTTCGGTACCGTGCATAGCCCGTTCTCACTTCGAGGATCGGTGCAACTTTCGTCGGTGCATCCAAACCCCATGACATGACATGCTCTGTTGCACATAAGCCTTATTATATCTTCCTCAAAACAGCCACCATACCTACCTACTGTGAAATTTAGATAGCCATTCCAAAATATATTGCCATGCAAATTCCATCGTCACTTCACATGATCATACAGAGTTGACATAGTATTTGTGGCAAAGCCACCGTCCATAATGTTTTTGATACATGTCATGCTAGATCATTGCACATCCTCGTACACTGCCAGAGGCATTCATACAGAGTCATATCTTCATATCAGTTCTCCATATTGAGTTGTAAGTAAATAAAAGTGTGATGATCATTATTAGAGCATTGTCCCAGTGAGGAAAGAATGATGGAGACGATGATTCTCCCATAAGTCGAGATGAGACTCCAGACGAAAATAAAGATGGGGGAGGCCAAATGAGCCCACCATCCATTCAAAAAAAATGAGAGAAGGGACTTTGCGACTATACTTTACCACACTTGTGCCTCAAAGTGGCACCATGCTCTTCATGTAGAGTCTCGTGATATATCACTTTCATATGCTAGTGGGAATTACCTATTCATTATTACAAACTTGGCTTGTATATTCCTATGACGGGCTTCCTCAAATGCCCGAGGTCTTCATGAGCAAGCAAGTTGGATGCACACCCCACTTAGCTTCATTTGAGCTTTCATACACTTATAGCTCTAGTGCATCATTTGCATGGCAATCCCTACTCCTCGCATTGACATCTATTGATGGGCATCTTCATAGCCCGTTGGTACGCCTAGTTGATGTGAGACTATCTTCTCCACATTTTACCCCTTTGATATCTACCACCATACTCTATTCCACTTGCTATGCCCAATGGCTCACGCTCATGTATTGCATTAAGAATAAACAGTTGATGCATATTGAAAAAGTACGAACCAATTGCCTGACTTGGACACCGTGGTGCTTAAAATTTGTATTAATGTGGTGAAGATGGAGCCATGCCTTGCTAATATAATAAGATGAATGGGGGGGGGGGTAAACATTTCTTAAGGATCGTATACTTTTGAGAATTAACAATTCTTTTTCTTACATTTTAATTATTGCTATGTTAATATTTGTTGATTCATCTTTTCTCAATGAGCATACACGCATAAGATTACATAGTGGATAGCATGTCACATCAAAAATTCTGTTTTTATCATTTACCTACTCGAGGACGAGCAGTAATTAAGCTTGGCGATGCTTGATACGTCTCCAACGTATCTATAATTTTTGATTGTTCCATGCTGATATATTATCATTCTAGGATACATTTTGGGTCTTTATTTACCAATTTATAATAGTTTTGAGCACTAACCTATTGACCCAGTGCCAGTTGCTGTTTTCAGCATGTTTTTGCCTTTCTCAGGTTACAGTACCAAACGAAGTCCAATTGCCACAAAACTTTTTGATGATTTTTTTGGACTATATGAAGACCTAGAAGCTTCAGAAGGAGGCCAGGAGGTGCACGAGGGCCCCACCACACATCAGGGCGCGCCCTGGGGGGGGCGCCCTGATATGTGGTGGCCCCCTCGGTTGCCTCCCGACGTCCCTCTTCGGCCTATAAATTCTCTAATATTGCAAAAACCCTGAAGGCAGTCCCAAAACCTTTTTCCGCCGCCACAAGTCTCTGTTCTGTCGCGAGGCCATCTCGAGCTCCGTTCCGGCACCCTGCCGGAGGGGGGATCGATCACGGAGGGCCTCTTCATCAACCTTGCTGCCCTCATGATGATGTGTGAGTAGTTCACCATAGACCTACGGGTCCATAGCTAGTACCTAGATGGCAATCTCTCTCTCTCTTATGATCTTCAATACAATGATCATCACATCTTTGCTTTGATCTATCCGATGTAATCCTATTGTGCGGTATGTTTGTTGGGATCCGATGAATTGTGGGTTCATGTTCATATTATTCATGAAAAGTATTTGAGATACCTCTGATATATATTGTCTATTAATTGCATGATCATTATAGCTTCGTAATTCTCTCTGATCTTTTGATATGCTTTGGCCAAGTAGATTGATATTTCATCGGTGGGAGTGGTGCGTTGTGGTAGGTTCAACCTGGCGAGTTTCTATATCCGAGTGACAAAGTAGGGGACAAGATGCGTCTTTGTGTTGTTTCTACTAAGGATAAAATGATGGGGTTCATTCATATTGCTTGAGTTTACTTTGTCTACATCATGTCATCGTTCTCCAAGCATTACTCTATTTTACTTAATACTCTACATGCATGCTGGATAGTGGTCTATGAGTGGAGTAATAGTAATAGGTGCCGGCAGGAGTTCGCCTATTTGCTTATGGACGTGATGCCTATATATACATGATCATTGTCGTGAACATCGCATAACTATACACTTTTCTATCAATTGCCCAACAGTAATTTGTTACTCACTGTATGCTGCCTACATGAGAGATGCCGCTATGGAAAACTATGGCCCCCGGGTCTATTCACTTATATATTTACAAACTCTACAATTTCCTTGCTGCCTTTATTTACCTTTTATTTTATTTTGCAATTTATATTTATCAACAATTATCTACACAACTCATTTGCTTGCAAATAACGAGATCAAGGGATTGGCAACCCTCTTGCCCGTGTTGTGTGCAAGTTGTTTGTTCATTTGTGTGCAGCCGCTGAAGACGGTTGAGGATTGATATTCCTATTGGTTCGATAAACCTCGGTTTCATAACTGAGGGAAATACTTACCCACTTTGTGCTGCAATTACCTGTTCCTCTTCATGAAAAACCCAATGCAGATCACAAGTATCAAGGCATCAAGAAGGTACTGGATGAAGCACTTTTCGAGTATACCAGACGGGAAAGATTGATCAGAGACGGATATCGGAAGTTTGGCAAATTTAAAGCGGCACGCTTCGGCCACAAAACTGACTTTTGTTGCATGCAACAGCCGGAAAATGATAACCCACAAGTGTAGGGGATCATTTGTAGCCTTTTTCGATAAATAAGAGTGTCGAACCCAACGAGGAGCTAAAGGTAGAACAAATATTCCCTCAAGTTCTATCGACCACCGATACAACTCTACGCACACTTTAACGTTTGCTTTACCTAGAACAAGTATGAAACTATTTTGTAGGTGATAGGATAGTTTGCATGAATAAAACTAGAAGTACTTTGCGGGAATAAAACTACGATTAAATTGCAAGATAATAAAAGTTAGTTGTTTAGTAGAAGCTTTTGTCAAAGAAGAAGGTTATTTGTCCCTAGGCAATTGATAACTAGACCGGTAATCATTATTGCAATTTTATATGAGGGGGAGGCATGAGCTAACATACTTTCCGTACTTGGATAATATGCACTTATGATTGGAACTCTAGCAAGCATCCGCAACTACCAAAGATCATTAAGGTAAAACCCAACCATAGCATTAATTATAAAGTCCTCTTTACAGCAATACGAACAACCCACCTACTCGGGTCTGTGCTTCAGTCACTCACGCCACCCACCATAAGCAAATCATGAACATATTGAAACACCCTACAGCGGGGATCCCTCACATTTGCGCGACACGGAGGGCACCATAGGACAGAACCAAAATAAAACATACAACTCATACCAACCACGATCATCAATTAGCCCATAGGACAAAACGGATCTACTCAGACATCATAGGACAGCCACATATCATTGGGAAATAATATATGGAGTTGAGCACCATGTTTAAGTAGAGATTACAGCAGGGAAGAGAGGTGTTACACCGCCGCATAGAGGGGGAGAGAGTTGGTGTTGACGGCGGCAAAGTTGTTGTTATAGATCGCTGTCACAATGATTGCCCTGGCGGCGTTCCGGCGCCACCGGGAGAGAGGGGGAGAGGCCCCCTCCTTCTTCTTCTTCCTTGGCCTCCCCCCTAGGTGGGAGGAGAGTTCCCCCTCTGGTCGATGGCCTCCATGACGGCGGAGGGGCAAGAGCCCCTCCGAGATTGGATCTCCCTCTCTGTTCTCTTCTGTTTCACGTTCCTGTTTTCTGGCCGAAAACCATTTCTTATATTCCTGGAGATCCATAACTCTGATTGCGCTGAGATATTAACACGATTTTTTCCAGATATAAGCTTCCTTGCGCCCGAAGTAGAGCTCCAACCAACTTATGAGGTGACCACAACCCACCACCACGCGCCTGGGCCCTGGGGCACGCCCTGGTGTCTCGTGGTGGCTGTGGGCCTCCTTTTGCGTTGATTCCACCTCCCAAAAATCACAAATATTACAAAATAATTCTTCATAAATTTTTATTGCGTTTGAACTTCGTTTGATATGGATATTCTGTGAAACAAAAAACATGCAACAAACAGGAACTGGCACTGGGCACTGGATCAATATGTTAGTCCAATAAATCATATAAAATGTTGCCAAAAATATGTGAAAGTTGTATAATATTGGCATGAAACAATCAAAAATTATAGATACGACGAAGACGTATCAGCATCCCCAAGCTTAATTCCTGCTCGTCCTCGAGTAGGTAAATGATAAAAAATATAATTTTTGATGTGGAATGCTACCTAGCATAATCTTGATCATATATCTAATCATGGCATGAATATTAAGACATGAGTGATTCAAAGCAATAGTCTATAATTTGACATAAAGACATTAATACTCAGGCATCCCAACAAACAATCATGTCTTTAAAAATATCAAGGCTAAAGAACGCTATCCCTACAAAATCATATAGCCTTGTCATGCTCTGTCTTCTTAACACAAAGCATAAATCATGTACTACCCTGGTGTCAGGCAAGCAATTGGTTCATACTTTTTAATGCGCTTCAGCATTTTCAACTCTCACGCAATACATGAGCGCAAGCCATGGATATAGCACTATGGGTGGAATAGAATGCAGTGGTAGACATTAATATAGAGAAGACAAAAAGGAAGATAGTCTCACATCGAAGCGGCTAATCAACGGGCTTTGGAGATTCCCATCAATTGATATCAATGCGAGGAGTAGGGATCGCCATGCAACAGATGCACTAAGAGCTATAAGTATATGAAAGCTCAAACTGAAACTAAGTGGGTGTGCATCTAACTTTATAATGAGAAATTCCCACTAGTATATGAAAGTGACAACATAGGAGACTCTCTATATGAAAAACATGGTGCTGCTTTGAAGCACGAGTGTGGAATTAGCATGCCCCTTCTCTCTTTGTCTCTCATTTCTTTCCTTTTTCTTTCTTTTTTCCTTTTCTCTTTTTTTCCTTCTTCTTTTTTTTTCTCTTTTTTTCTTTTTATATTTGTCCGGAGCCTCATCCCGACTTGTGGGGGAATCATAGTTTCCATCATCCTTTCCTCACTGGGACATGCTCTAATAATGAATAATGATGATCATCACACTTCTATTTACTTACAACTCAATATTACAACTCGATAGTAAAACAAAATATGACTCTATATGAATGCCTCTGGCAGTATACCAGGATGTGCAATGATCCAGCGTAGCAAAGATATCAAAAAATGGACAAGCCATGGAAACATCATGCTAGCTATCTTACGATGATGTAAAGCAATATGACAATGAATGCTCAAGTCATCAAAACGGAAGCGGTGGAAGTTGCATGGCAATATATCTCGGAATGGCTATGGAAATGCCATAATAGGTAGGTATGGTGGCTGTTTTGAGGAAGATATAATAAGGCTTATGTGTGATAGAGCGTATCATATCACGGGGTTTGGATGCACCGGCGAAGTTTGCACCGACTCTCGAGGTGAGTAAGGGCAATGCATGGTACCGTAGAGGCTAGCAAATTGCGGAAAGGTAAGAGTGCGTATAATCCATGGACTCACATTAGTCATAAATAAATCACATACTTATTGCAAAAGTTTATTAGCCCTCGAAGCAAAATATTACTACGCATGCTCCTAGGGGGGTGGTTGGTAGGAGTTAACCATCGCGCGCCCCCGACCTTCACACAAAGATAGACAATCAAGGATAAATTGTGCTCCAACTTCCTGGCATAACGGGAGACTATACGTGCATGCTTCGGGAATCACAAACCTTAACACCAATATCTTACTAAACATGATCATCCACTAGTACCTCCCACATATTATCATCTCTATATCGCAAAACTATTGCAAGGAATCAAACACATCATATTCAGTGATCCATAAGTTTTATGTAGGATTTTATGACTAACCATGCAAATGACCAATTCCTATTGACTCTCTACTTAGATATAAGTGAAGAAAGAGAGTTTAATTCTTTCTACAAAAGACCATGCTCTAATAAATATAAGTGAAGCAAAAAGGCATTCTACAAATAACGGTTTTCTATGTGAAGAGAAACAGGCAATCCAATCTTCAAATGATATAAGTGAAGCATTCTATAAAGCCATACTCAAAAGATATAAGTGAAGTGCAATGAGCATTCTATAAATCAACCATAGACTATCTCATACCAGCATGGTGCATAAAATAAAAGTGAAAACTAAACACAAAAGACACTCCAAAATTTACACATATCACATGAACAAAACGAAAACGAAAACATACCGATACTTGTTGAAGAAAGATGGGATGCCTTCCAGGGCATCCCCAAGCTTAGAAGCTTGAGTATCCTTGGATATTTACTTGGGGTGCCTTGGGCATCCCAAATCTTGAACTCTTGCCTATCCTCCATCTCCTCATATCGAGACCTCCTCGATCTTTGAACACTTCATTCACACAAAACTTAACAGAAAACTGGTGAGATACGTTAGTATAATAAAGCAAATTAGTACTTTAAGTACTGTTGCACACCCATTCATATTTTTTATTTGCATTATCCCTGATGTATTATAACTTCTCCATGGCTTATACCACCGATAAAATCGATAGTTTCATCAAAACAAGCAAAACAATGCATCAAAAACAGAATCTGTCTTAAACAGGACAGTCTGTAGTAATCTGAACTTTGACCATACTTCCTTAACTCCAAAAATTCTGAAAACTTAGGAATAAATAAAAAATTTGTATATAAATACTGTGTAAAAATTTAAGAAACTTTTGACATTCTAGAAAAAAAATGTAAATTCATGCACTACAGCCAAAGTTTCTGTTTTTACACCGCACATACCAACAAGCAATCTAATCATCCTAAAGGCAAATCTTAGCACATTATTTTTATAATACAATGGATTTGTACAAGGGGATAATTATTTTTGTTGACAAGTTTCTGTAATTCAAGATTCACAAAGTTTCCATGGACATGAACAAAGTTCAAGGCTAGCCCCCACTTTAACGATGCTCATCATCTCTCTCACTTTCACCTTTCTTTTTGTGAAGTTTTAGGCCCCCCTCTATATTTTTTTGTTTTTAAACTTTATAAAAGCACTCAACAGAATAAAATGACTCTCTAAAACTTCCGGGTTGTCTCCCTGTCAGCGCTTTCTTTAAAGCCATTAAGCTAGGCATAAAGTGCTCAAGTAACGGATCCACCCGGATCCCAAGGTATATCAAGGCCAATTTTAATTAACAATGATTTGTAATTCAGTAGTGAGCACAAAGCAACATATATAATGCAATGAAGAATTCTAACTCTCTTCCTATGCATCAGCATGTTATAAAAGAACAATTCATGCACATCAAGTAAAGGCCAATGCATAGTATAAACAGTTTCTTGCAATTTTATCGTATTGGAAACATAAAGAGGTGGAGATGTAGTTCCTATCTCATAATAATTGCAAGTAGGAGCAGCAAGCACATGCATATTATATTCATCAAAATCATCATGTATAGTAGTAAAACGTAACCCATCAATATAATCCTTAATAAGAGCAAACTTCTCCGATATAGTGCAGTTGGGAGAATTCAAAAAGATAATAGGACTATCATGTGTGGGTGCAATAGCAAAAATTTCATTCTTATCATAAGGAACTATAGCAAGTTCATCTCCATAAGAATAATTCATATTAGCATCTAGGCCACAGGCATAGCAAGCATCAAGTTCATCAAAAAGGGATATTTCAAAAGAATCCCCAAGATCATAGCAATTATCATAGCATTCATCCTTCGGTAAGCACGCAGGGAAATTAAATAATGTATGAGTTGAAGAGTTACTCTCATTAGATGATGGGCACGGGAAGCTAATCCACTCTTCCTCCTTTTGTTCTTCGCTCTCCTCCTCATCTTTTTCATCTAATGAGCTCACAATTTCAGCAATTACTGCTTCCATAGATTCCTGCAAAATTTTAGTCTCTTCCAAGGCAGCGGACATTATCTCAATAAATTCAATAATATAATAATTGTATTCATAATTATGATAGAAATATTGAAGTATGGATAAATTTTTAGATTTGTAAGGAACATCATCATACTTTTCAAGCAAAGAAGCAATTTCATAAGCACCTTTAAAAGCAACAAATTCTTCTATTCGTTCCACATCATAGTAATTATAAATACCTTTAGCATAAGAAGCCAATGTTTCATTATCATTAGATAAACATTGAAAGGGAAGGTGTGGAGCCTTTATCTTAGAGCAACAAGTAAAGTCATATCTCAAGCATGCATCCCAAGCAAACCATTGCAATATTCTAATTTGATCCCATAAGTGTTTCCCTTTTTGAGACAAGTGATAATCCCTAAAGTACTCGCGCTGATCCAACGTGTCAGCCATTATAAAGTTAGTGATGATTTCTCAGGCTTATCAAAGGAGTAATTAACGTGTTTCACATAACTAACATCGAGGGTTTTAGGAGGTTCTCCATCTCCATGAGTAGCAAGCACCACTAATTTTTTGGTGTTTCGTGTTCCATATCCATAACTAAAGATATAAAACAACTAATAACAGAAAATAAAACAAACAAAAAACCGAAAATAAAAATTACTTAGTGATAAAGCAAACAAGCACACACGAGAATATTCACCCCACGCTATTGCTCCCCGGCAACGGCGCCAGAAAAAGGTCTTGATAACCCACAAGTGTAGGGGATCGTTTGTAGCTTTTTTCGATAAATAAGAGTGTCAAACCCAACGAGGAACTAAAGGTAGAACAAATATTCCCTTAAGTTCCATTGACCACCGATACAACTCTATGCACACTTTAATGTTTGCTTTACCTAGAACAAGTATGAAACTATTTTGTAGGTGATAGGATAATTTGCACGAATAAAACTAGAAGTACTTTGCGGGAATAAAACTATGAGTAAATTGCAAGATAATAAAAGTTAGTTGTTTAGTAGAAAGCTTTTGTCAAACAAGAAGGTTGTTTGTCCCTAGGCAATTGATAACTAGACCGGTAATGATTATTGCAATTTTATATGAGGGAGAGGCATGAGCTAACATACTTTCCGTACTTGGATCATATGCACTTATGATTGGAACTCTAGCAAGCATCCGCAACTACCAAAGATCATTAAGGTAAAATCCAACCATAGCATTAAGTATCAAGTCCTCTTTAATTACTCCCGTACGCAACAACCCACCTACTCGGGTCTATGCTTCTGTCACTCACGCCACCCACCATAAGCAAATCATGAACATATTGCAACACCCTACAGCGGGGATCCCTCACGTTTGCGCGACACGGAGGGCACCATAGGACAACACCAAAATAAAACATACAACTCATACCAACCACGATCATCAATTAGCACATAGGACAAAACAAATCTACTCAAACATCATAGGATAGCCACATATCATTGGGAAATAATATATGGAGTTGAGCACCATGTTTAAGTAGAGATTACAGCGGGGAAGAGAGGTGTTACACACCTGCATAGAGGGGGAGAGAGTTGGTGTTGACGGCGGCGAAGTTGTTGGTGTAGATCGCCATCACGATGATTGCCCCGCGGCGTTCCGGCGCCACCGGGAGAGAGGGGGAGAGAGCCCCCCTCCTTCTTCTTCCTTGCCCCCCTAGATGGGAGGATAGTTCCCCGTCTAGTCTATGTTCTCCATGGTGGTGGAGGGGCAGGAGCCCCTTCGAGATTGGATCTCCCTCTCTGTTCTCTTCTGTTTCGCGTTCCTGTTTTCTGGTCGAAAACTATTTCTTATATTCCTGGAGATCCATAACTCCAATTGCGCTGTGATTTTAAAAGGATTCTTTTTCCAGATATAAGCTTCCTTGCACCCGAAGTAGAGCTCCAACCGACTTACGAGGTGACCACAACCCATCACCACGCGCCTGGGCCCTGGGGCGCGCCCTGGTGTCTCGTGCTGGCTGTGGGCCTCCTTTTGCGTTGATTCCACCTCCCAAAAATCACAAATATTCCAAAATAATTCTCCGTAAATTTTTATCGCGTTTGGACTTCGTTTGATATGAATATTCTGCGAAACAAAAAACATGCAACAAACAGGAACTAGCACTGGGCACTGGATCAATATGTTAGTCCAATAAATCATATAAAATGTTGCCAAAAATATGTGAAAGTTGTATAATATTGGCATGAAACAATCAAAAATTAGAGATACGATGGAGACGTATCAGAAAACAGTGATATAGACGGCTACAACATTGTCCGCCACATGGAGGAGTACATACGGGAGGGAGAACGCCTTAAAAAGAACTCAGACGTCATCGCATGGGGGAATAAAATGGAGGAAATTAGCCCTTGAAATAATAGAGATAAATTCAGACACATCCAGGTGAAGTTTGCTACCATCCTCAAAAAGGATGTCATCGACCATGCCGGCGTTTTCAACGGCAGCGCACCTTCCGGCCCGGAGGAGATAAAAGCTCGCCTTCAAAAGCATGGGCTTGATGCTGACGGTCCTGTGTCTATCGCGGATCCGGAGAAGAAATACGTTAATGATCCTTATGTCGATATGTAATAGGATAGTGTCAGCTACCTATGTTGTTGGTTTTACAAGTCTACTAGCTCGATCAGCTACATGTTCGTGTGGTTTTGTGTTATAGTACTTTAAAACTTTACTAGGTATCTTAACTAATTATTTAAGCACTATGTACGAATCTAAAATGTCTTTCAATTGCCTTTATTTGTCACCTTATTCTTCCATGCAAACAGTGCCCTTTCCCGCTGCCGTGGCAACGATTTTCCGATGCTTACAAATTAAGTAATGGCGTGCTGAGAAGGTACAATGCCTGCAATGTTTTTCAGTTATTTGTGATGTTGGAATAATGTGTACGCCATAGATACATATCATAATGCTGGCGTACAACATAATTTGACGCCATAGGTATTCAAAATACTGCTGGCGTAGGATCCAACACCACCACTGTTTTTTAACTGTGGCGCCATATTGCTGGCGTCGGGTGTCTACGCCAGCAAGGCCCTTTTTGCCATGCCATAGCTAGGCTTTTCAGCACTAGTGACTTAGACAACCTGAGAGATGTTGATTTGAGTGGGAGTTCCACTTGTAGAGAAATGGCTAGCCACAACTCTTGTTGGTGGCGCGCCATTTTCCGTCGACGCCAGCACTAATATTTTCAAATATCTCTGGCGTCGCCCATTTTGGTACGCCATCGCTAGTTACATAGTGCTGGCGCTGGACGTACGCGGAACGCCACTTGTATGTGGCCTCCAACGTTGTGTGGAGGCGTAACTTACTGTTGGTGTACTAGGTTGGTAGTACGCCGGCAGTATTTCATATATCTATGGCGTTGACATAGTACGGACGCCAGCAGTTTATTTTGTGGGTCCATTTTTTAGTCAACATTGGGTACCACGTAACACCGGCGTAGCATATGGCGGTACGCCAGGAATATACATGATGAGGATGTCTACCCAGGGTAGGGTCACATACCTGACATCTGGGGCCCACCAATGGTCCCACGTCGGCATCAAAGCTCAGAAATAAAAGTGCACTCGGTCATATCTGAAGAATCACTCGGACGTACCTGAAGACGCACTCGGATGGCTACATCCACACTCGGACAGCGAGAACTCAACGGTCCAGGAGACGAAGCGTTGAGTTATATGAAGAGACGTCCTCCGGGACCAATCAGTCATGCGTTACCTGTAACGCTCTAGTTAAAGCGGCAGTTTCTGTAACGTAGCTCTAACTAGCATTCAATGCGGTGCTCGGCTGGTGGTGGCATACTCTAATAAGCCACCACCGGACGTCGTAGCAAGGTTCCGACACTTGTATTCTCCTACTCCCCCATAAACAAAACAAGCCAGCCCCCGGGCTCGAGACGTAGGGCTTTTACCACTTCCGAGTGGGGCCTAAACTCGTACACATCCGAGTGAAACACCTGAGCCGTAGCTAGACTTCGCCCCTTCATTCGTACCCCTAGTTCTATTGTCAGGTACATTCCCACGACAGTTGGCGCCCACCGTGGGGCCACGCATCTAGCGACTTTCGGCGCAGGTGGAATTTCCATTCTCCCATTCATCATGAACACTTTCGGCGGCGAGATCCTCTTCGGGTCACTCAGCTTCGCCGTCGACGATTCGGCGTGGTTGCAGGAGGCACTGCTGGACGCTGAGGCACTGCCCGCCCGCGGCGCAGTGCACTTTAGCGCGGCGACGTTCCGAGTTCTTCTCCGGCAACCGTCCACGCCGTATCGACCGGTTTCCCCTACACGCTTCGCGGCTTTTCGCCGGCGCTCCGGGCGCTCTAGGCTGCAGCGCTGGATCAGACACGCTGTGGCGGCGCAGGCCGCAGGGCGGCAAGTGACTGCACTCGGAGCTGACGAGGAAGTCCATTGTCTTTTCTCTTCTTCAGATGATGACTCCTACGATGCCGCTGGTTTCGAGAGCAGCGGAGAAGTGGCAGAGGTCATGATGGCTGACCCGTCCCGAGACGCTGCACCTCCAGGGTATTCGGCAGGAGGCGCCCGCGATCGGGACGGCGATCATCATGACGCCAGTACCGACGGCTACTTCCCCCGACCGCTCACTCGGGAGCAGCAGGAGGAAATCAGGCGCATGAACGATGAAGTCCTTCAGACGCCCATTGCGGGGAACACCCCCGAGTAGATAGCCCTCGAGGCCGCGCGCCAAGCCACTCTGGCTGAGCGCGAGCGTCTCGAGCGGTTAAAACATTCGCTCGACGAGTGCGCGGCAAGGGAACTTCCCGGTTCCAGCCATAGCCGCCACCAGTTGACATTCACAAAGGAACGCCCGTACACCATCCCAACGATGCGTACCCCTTTGATGAACCTGGCTGCGGCCACTCGGATCGCAGATTCGATCCAGCCGTCCAATTCGGCGGCGGGCGAGGGCATTCGGCAGATCCAGGCTCTGCTGAAGACCGCACTACAGCAAAATTCAGAGGTATCGCAATCTCATCAGCGCATTCATAATGAATCCACTTGGGCAGATACTGTGCAGTCGGCTCACAGTCCGCTTGCGCCGAGGAGGGATCCGCGGACTACTCCTCATCCGAGAGGCCAGTATGGAGGACGCGGGCGCGACGACCGCGATTTCAATCGGACTCCCCCTCCAAGGGGCGGTCCGCGTGGTCAACGTCCATATGACGGGGGATATCCTCTCTGAAGAAACCGTGAGCGGAGCCCTGTCAGACATAGAGGATGTGACGCCCGATCGGACATCACTTAGCGAGTGGTAGATCGGAACAGATATGACAGAGACCGAGCGAGCGGCTGGGGAGTTACCGGTCTTGGGTGCTTCAGCAGATACATCCGAGAGGCGGAGATACCCCCTAATTACCGACTGGCAACCGGAATTGGAAAGTTCAATGGCGAGTCCAAGCCAGAAACTTGGCTGGAAGACTATCGAGTCGCTGTCCAGATTGGTGGCGGCGACGATTTCGTTGCCATGAAGCACCTTCCGCTCAGGTTGGAAGGGTCTGCGCGGGCGTGGTTCAATCAGTTGCCTGCCAACTGCATTTACTACTGGGAAGACTTAGCCCGAGTGTTCATCAAAACATTCGAAGACACCTACAAGCGTCCAGGTGGACTGACGGAACTCCAGCACTGCGTTCAGAAAACAATGAAACTCTCCGAGAGTACATTCAGCGCTGGACCACGTTACACAACACCGTGGAGAATGTCACCGAGCATCAGGCCATGTGCGCCTTCAAGGCAAGCACTCGGTATCGGGAGTTGGTCTTGAAGTTCGGTCGGTCTAGGGATCTGTCCCTCAGTCGGGCCATGGAGATTGCAAACAAATATGCCAATGGTGAGGAAGAAGACCGCCTCCGAAGCGGCAAGGCGAGAGCCGGCAACGCCCCTCAATCGGGAGGCAATGCCGGGAAGAATCAGAAGCAGAAAGTTGACGCCTCCGGCAAGGCGGAAGTTGCAGCCGTCCAAGGGTAAGGGCAAGGCAAGCCGAAGCCCAAGAAGAAGAAGAAAGAATGGACTCCCAAGAAGAAGTCCGAGTACAAATCCGACATCCTTGACCAACCGTGCCAGATTCATACCAAGACGGATGAAGAAGGCAACGTTGTGCTTCCGAAGCATTCCACTCGGGAATGTTGCCTGCTCAAGCAGGAGATGGGCGCTGAACCCTCGAGTGAGAAGGTCGATGTCGAGGATGAGGAGGATACTTCTGAGTATCCGAAAATCGACTAGGTCATCAACGTGATTTTTGCTGATGTTGAAATTAAGAGGCAGCTCAAGGTAATCAGTCGGGAGGTTAATATGGCAGTTCCGACTGCTACCAAATACCTCAACTGGACGAAGACGCCTGTCACCTTTGATCAGTCCGATCATCCGCCCCACATTGCCACCCCTGGGAGGCAAGCGCTGGTCATTGATCCAGCAGTGGGCGGTGTCCGACTGCGCAAGGTCCTAATGGACGGAGGCTGCGGGCTTAATATCATATATGCCGACACGCTCAATGCTATGGGCATCCCGATGTCCCGATTGAGCAAGAGCAACATGCATTTCCATGGGATCGTCCCTGGAAAGAAGGCCGTATCACTCGGCTAGATCGCGCTGGACGTAGTATTCGGCGGCGAGAAGAATTTCCAAAAGGAAAAACTGACCTTTGAGGTGGTTGACTTCCGCAGTGCTTACCACGCCATCCTGGGTAGGCCCGCCTACGCACGTTTCATGGCCAGACCATGTTATGTGTACCTCATGCTCAATATGCCAGGGCCTAAGGGCATGATTACAGTCACTGGTGATCGGAAAGTTGTCGAAGAGTGCCTTCAACAGGGCACAAAGATAGCCAATGAACAAGTGCTGGCAGTCGAACTTGAAGGGTACAAGAAAGAGGTGGACACGGCTGATTTGCTCAGGTTGAAGCGGCCAACTTCTGAGTCAGCTTTCCAATCTTTAGGCGAGACTAAGCAAGTTCATGTCCATCCGAGTGACCCGAGCGCCGCTCCGACGAACATCTCCACTTCACTCGGAGACAAATAGGAAGCCGAGCTCATCCAGTTCCTCCGTGAGAACTGGGACATCTTCGCATGGAAGCCGTCTGACATGCCTGGTGTACCCAGGGAACTGGCTAAGCAACAACTCCAAACCGACCCCAAGGCCAAGCCAGTCAAGGAGTACTTGCGCCGATCTTCCGTCAAGAAGCGCAAGGCGATTGGTCAAGAGATAGCTCGGCTTCTCGCTGCTGAGTTCATTCGCGAGATCTACCACTCCGAGTGGCTCGCGAATGTGGTCCTGGTGCCGAAGAAGGACAAGTCACTCCGCATGTGTATTGACTTCAAACATCTAAATCGGGCATGCCCGAAAGATCATTTTCCTTTACCTAGGATAGATCAGATAGTGGACTCTACAGCCGGATGCGAACGTCTGTCGTTCCTGGATGCGTACTCCGGGTACCACCAGATCCGAATGTACGGTCCTGATGAAATAAAAACAGCCTTCATCACCCCATTCGGGTGTTTTTGCTATATCACGATGCCATTCGGCTTGAAGAATGCTGGAGCCACTTTTCAGCGCATGATCCAGAAGTGTTTGCAAAAGCAAATCAGTCGGAACGTGGAGGCCTATATGGATGATATCGTTGTCAAGTCTAGGAAAGGTTTCGACCTCCTGACTGACCTTGCTGAAACCTTCACAAACCTGCGGCATTTCGGGATCAAGCTGAATCCAGCTAAGTGCACATTCGGAGTGCCGGCCGGAAAATTACTCGGTTTTCTCGTTTCCGAGCGGGGGATCGACGCTAACCCAGACAAAATCGGCGCTATAGTCCGAATGAAGCAGCCAGAGCGCTTACATGATGTGCAAAGGTTGACAGGATGTCTTGCGGCCCTGAGCCGATTCATTTCAAGACTCGGAGAGAAGGCACTCCCTCTCTACCGATTGATGAAGAAGTGAGACAAATTCGAGTGGACCAATGAAGCGCAAGCCACGTTCGTAGAACTCAAAGCATTGCTTTCCACCCAGCCGGTGTTAGCTGCTCCGGGCAGCCAGGAACCTTTACTCCTATACATCGCGGCGACCAGCCAGGTGGTGAGCACAGTCCTTGCGGTAGAGCGCGAAGAGCCAGGTAAAGCATTCAAAGTCCAAAGACCCATATATTACATCTCAGAAGTGCTAACTCCTTCCAAGCAAAGGTACGCGCACTACTAGAAGCTGGTTTATGGTATTTACCTGACTGCCAAGAAGGTAGTTCATTACTTCCAAGATCACTCGGTCACGGTCGTCAACAGCGCTCCCCTGTCGGAGATCTTGCTTAACAGGGACGCCGCTGGCTGAGTGGCGAAGTGGGCAATCAAGCTCCTTCCGCTGGAAATCAAATTTGAAGCCAAGAAAGCAATCAAGTCCCATGCTTTGGTCGATTTCATGGCCGAGTGGATTGAGCAGGAGCAACCAATTCCGAGTGTTCCCGAACACTGGACAATGTTCTTCGATGGATCCAAGATGCTCAATGGCTCGGGTGTTGGCGTGGTCCTTATCTCTCCCAAAGGAGACCGGCTGAACCATGTCCTCCAAATCCATTTCGACTCATCAAACAATGAGCCGAATATGAAGCTCTCCTGTACGGGCTCCGCATGGCCATATCACTCGCTATTTGTCGTTTGATGGTCTATGGCGACTCGGACCTTGTTGTCAACCAAGTGATGAAGGAGTGGGACATTCGGAGTCTGCAACACCCCAAGATTTTAATCATGTTTTATTAAGAAAAATTTGGCCAGAATTAAACTTTTGAAATTATATTGGGTCTTTGAATTATTTTGAGTCTTTTCTGTTTCTGATTTTCAAAAAATTTCCTCCCTCCATATAGAAAATTACTTGGAAATAACATTGTGGCTTTGATAACTTTCTTAAATCATTTCATTTATATTCTAATAACAGTAGGAATTATTTTCATAATAAAAATTTCACAAAACAATTCATTAGAAAGGCTTTTTCAATTCTTTAAGTGCCTCTGTTGCACTACAACCATTTTAAATAATTCTTTAAAAATTCCACCAAAATTATGGGAGGTCATGTGAGGCCTACAGATCACTTTTATGCAAAAAGATAACTTGGTCTTTTGGAAATTTTGAGCACAACATCTTCTTTTCATTTCTGTCCTGATTTTGAGATTCAACTACAACCCTAATTTCTATTGCTCAAATGACTATCAAACTTTTCCCACTTATTGTCCTTCCAACCAAACCCTTAAGTCCAGAAGATCAGCCCCATTTGCATCTTGGAAGTCCATCAAATACCCCTCTGAAGTTTCTGTCTAGAAATGAATTTCAGTAAAACTGGCACTTGCAAGTTTTTCTTCCGGTCAAACCAACCATGCCACACTCTTTATCATCTAAGGAGACACCACCCTGGAAATTATCACAGCCAACAAATATTTCTAGATGACCATAGCATTTTATCGAACAGGTCATGTGCATGACAAAATCTTTGCCTCTTTCCTAACTACATTAGAGACTTGATGTTCTGGCCTAGCAAGCATGTCCATCATTCTTATCATCCACACTAGCACCACTCTGTTAATTTGCAACTTGGTTGGGTCCCCGTAGATGCCACTGGCATAGGCTCGAGCACTTGGTGTTCATGCAGAGAGCACGGCCAGAGTGCGTGTTTTGCACCGTTGGCATCGACTACTACCACTCCCTCTGCTGCCTCCCCTGCTCGCCCGAGTCTTCCCCTGGATCAGCCCGACCACCCAGGAGCCCGCAGATATCTCTCCTTGGCCGCTAGTGCCGTCCACTACCGTCCACCGCCGCCGTTAATCGGCGCCCAACGAGTCCCGTTCCGCCACGCCTTTGCCCGAGCCGCCTCGCCTTGATTGCCAACCACCCAAGCTCATCCGCGGTGCGCCGACCACGTACTGACCTCACCGAACCCCGCCGTCCACCAACGGCCTCGCCACCGTCCTCGCTTGCCATTAATGGCCGCCGCCGCAATACACTCGGGGACGGCACCGTCCAGGCTACCTGGCACTTCCCCGAGTCAGCCAGCGCGCCCCTCCATCACTGCAAGCCACCACCGTCCTCACCGAACTCCGCCGACCTCGCAACGGCCTCCTCCTACTGCCATTATTGGCGCCGCCGACGTGCCTTCTTCTGGACGCCACGGCACCGACGTCGCCCGCCTATAAAAAGCCCCTCCGAGCTCGCCCCTCCCATCTCCACCACTCCTCCATTCCCCACAAGCCTTCCCGAGGCCAGCCAAATGACCAGAGGAGCCATCTTCCTCGACTCCGGCTGCCTCTGCCGCCGCACAGTCCCGACCAGTTCCCGTGCAACCAGTGCCTCCCCCTTGCTCTTTTATTCACCACTAGTCTCCGGGAGCACCCACCGATCCGTCCCCGCCACCAATTCCACTGGAGATGGCCCATGGGAGGAATCCCTCTTCCACCCATAGCTCTCCTCCGCCATGGATGAAGCTCCACTCGAACCCGAGCTCCTCAACGGCTATTTCCACATTCCACGGATGCGGCACTCTCCCCTGAACCTATCCATGTGCTGAGCGGCGCCGGAGATACCCTACAACGCCGACGAGCATCGCCGGAGCTCGCCTCTGTTTCTGTTCAGGCACGCGCGCGAGGGAGAGGACAAACCCGACAGGTGGGTCCCACCTGTCGGTGAGCCACCACTCTCGTCCCCCGCATGGCAAAACCGCTGGGCTCGGCCCAGTAGCACTTTTTAGCTGGGCCTCGCCCCAGTGCGCGCCTCTGCCTGTTCACAGGAAGACTTCTCCGTCTTCATCTTTTATCCAGTGAACTAAACAAATTCCAGAGCAACTATTTCAAGTCCAAAATTGATGATTCAAATTTTTGAAATATTCCTAAAATCATGCTTTATTAATCTAGCTAGGGTGAACATTTTTTTCCTATGCTTAGTTTCTGTTGGATCAATTAAGTAGCCCATTTAATCATTTATTTCAACTTAGTAATTCCATAAGTAAATCATATGAACTCCAAATAAATTGAGTTTTTTCTGTAATTCCTTATATTTCATCTAGTCTATTTTAGTATTCATTTCAAAAATTTCGAAACAACTTTTTGGTACAATTTTTCCTATGTGTTGTAATTCAAATATTTTTGAAATAGGAATGGAGGGAGGATAGGATTTTCAAACCTTTCGAGTACACCCAATATTTCTGCATATTCAAGGCAAGCATCTTGAACACTTGATATGGTGATTGCATGGATAACTGTTGCTAAAATAAATGATTCATGCATGAGTTGAATTTGAGTAGAATTTGCACATGGCTACTTTGCATGCATGATCCCTGGCTAATTGTTGCTGTCATCCTTAAAACTCGATGTATGAGTAAGCATGGTTACTTTTACGTGTCATATATATGCCTGTGTGATCCGGACTAAACTCCAGGAAAGAATCAGTCACAAGTAAAGTGACCGTGAGACTGAATTCTTGTGATGACAAGAATGATCAGTAAGGGCATGTCAGGACATGTGCAGGTAGTGACCCTGTTGGGTACTACCGAGAGAATATGTTGTGCTAATCACTGCAGGAAAACTTAACCTCCTGAGTCGACCGTAGATCGAGTCTTGTTCCGGTAACCCCCACACTTGATTTGTGCTGCCAAGGGTCCTTCCGCAAGGAAGGTATGGTTCAGTAAGTTGATAACCCCTGTCCAGGTACACACTACATAGAGGGCCACGATGAGGGTTTCCACGCATGGACTAAATCCTGTCATCGGGTCAGGGGGCATGTGTGTTTCCGGTTGTAACCGAGAGGGGGGCACCCCTTGTAATCCGCGTGTATGAATAGTGATCCCATCCAGGACGTTGGTCTCCCCGTCTTAGACTTTTACCGAACAGATGCCCTGGGTGATTCCTGGCATCCGGACGGTTAAGCTGGTGTGTGGTGGTCAGGTGTGTTTCAACCTAAAGACCGTAATGGGAATTAGCCAACGTCTCGATGCTGGCTAAAGAAATCCTTTACTTGTGGGTAAAGAGTACACCCTCTGCAGAGTTATATCTATTCGAATAGCCGTGTCCGCGGTTAAGGACTACAGTCTGGGTTGGTCAAGTGTCGGTCTTAGAGTCGGTCTCCGGAGGAAATAATGAAATTGAGCATATTGCAGGATAACTATTGCTGCTAGTGTTACCATGAATATTATTGATGCTATGATTATCACTGTGGACTAACCCAATTCTCTTATTTTATTTTCTGAGTGTCTCAGGGGCTGGCTAGACTACCCCGGGTATTCGATTTTATCTTCAAGACCTTACGAGGCGTCTCTCGAGTTCTTGGGCGGTTCTGTCTCGCCTGACTCTCTTGTAGATACCCGTTTGGAATTTCTTTTCAAGACCTTTCGTGGCATTGCTTGGATTCTCGGGCGGTCCTATCTCGCCCGATTCTCCTTTTAGACACCCGATTTTCATTTCTTTTAATTTCTTCTGGATTCTCGGGCGGTCTTGTCTCGCCTGATTCTCCATTAACTTTCTTTATTGTCACTAACGTTTGATATTATCGTTGTTCTATACATGCTAATATTTTTACCATGCCATGATTTAATTCCTGCCAGCATACATTTAGCATGGACCAGCATGAGCATAAGCAAATAGTTTAGTTCATCATGATCATATATTATCTGCTGCATTCAGTATATTATTTGTTCATAATGTTTGCGAGTACATTCAAACGTACTCACTGGCTTGTCCCTGGTTATTTCATTGGCCAGGTCAGAAGAGTATTATGACAACGTCCATACGGAGCCTAGGATAGCAGCCACACGGGATAGGAGTTATCCAGGTCAGCCGTTCCTGTGGGAATGGAGCCCCATCGACGTTGGAGAAATCACGAATCGCTTCCGTCATCCACCACCAGAAATCATTGTTGTATCATTAGACCTTTATGGTCTTGTATCCAATTCATGTAATTGCTTGGAATTTTGTATTGAGGAAGTGTCCACCAGCAAACAGAAATCCTGGGGCTGGTGATGACACAAGGGGTTAAATTATAGGATATTGTGCCCCAGAAATCCGGCCCCGACAGCCTTGGTATCAGAGCGAGTCAGACCATTGGCTAATCCTATCTTAGCCTGGTCATTATCCTTAGGTTTCCACACCATCCCACTCCTTCCTTGTCCGTAGCCAAGCCCATCCCACCCGATAAGCCTGCACAGTGGCCAGCCGACATCTTTTGATAGTCGGTGCCCATCCTAGCAGCCGGTCCATAGGCCGTGTGCCTATGGCCGACACCTGAATTGTCCCATCCGCAAGCGTGCGATGGAAGACTCCGATGGCTTATAAAGGAAGCCTTGCCCCAAGCACAGCACAGCACATCCTCACTCCCAGTTCGATATCCAACCACCAAGATGCCAGGCCCCATTGTTCACAACGAGACCACCGCAGTCGAGCTTGAAGGCTTTGTAGCCGTCCTCGCCAATCTCACTCGTCGTGCTTTCGGCATCGAAGAACCGCCGGAGTATGTCGTGTACCAGGGGCACACGAGTGATTCCATCCATCACTTTTTGGGCCACGGTGCACATCTATGGGAGGAGCATCACATCGGAGCGCCCCTACCGGTTCACCGGGAGGACGACCTCCGACGAGCCTCAAGCCATCCAACTTGCGGCCCGAGAGGGTGTAGTTCATCTTCGGCATCTGTCGCCGAGGGTTAAATGCCGCTCTTTCTACTACTACCCTAGTCGTGAAGGCTATGGTAGACCGACCCAAGTCGCCAATGGAGATCAAGAGTCGGATCCTGCCCTGGTGCATCTGGTGCGCTACCTGAGAGCGCAAGAGGCACTGTTCGATCATGTCACTTTTGACCTGATTGAGACCCGCAGGACGCTCGCCCTCCTGACCCCGGCAAGAAGTGAAGCTGCACCTGCCACCGACACCCCGATAGTGCTGCTTGGGAGACCCGTTGTGCCCCCAAGTTCCGGCCATGTTATCCACCCGGGGAGTGCCATCGCCTCACCCGGGGAACTTCGTCGTCTCTTGGAGGCCTACTCCAACGGGACGGTGACCTTGACACCCCGTGAAGGACACCACCGCTATACCATCCCTACAGCTCCCCATCCTACCCCAGCTGGCTTCGACACTGAGGCACACGGAGAAGCCCCGACTTCTGCGGGACGCACCCGGCTAGATGTCAACGAGGTGGACTGAGCCCACTGGATTCGTGTCAAGCCCTAGTGGCTCTGTCACCCTGTAATTTTTGTAGTAGCAGCCGTATGATGTAGCAGGTTTGTGATTTACTGGTGTACCACTGTTTTGATGGTACCATTTGTGAACCAGCGTAATTTAATTGACGTATGGTTGCATAGTAAATTCTAGACGTAACCACTATAGTCACCCTAGCTGACACACACAGTAACACGTCGCGTTCCTTTTGGGGATTGAGGACCGAGACTTTAATCCCACGACAGGACCAATACACAAGTCGTATTAGCGTCGCATCATGTCTCATAACCCAGGCACTCTATAAGAAGCCATATCCAGCACTAGCCCCGTCAAACTAGAACACCACTCCTTCCCGACCTGCACTCCATGTCTCACTCCGGTATCCACCTGAGAACTCCAGATGCAAGTCCTGGCAGTTTTGTTAAAGTTTTGTGGGATTTTACCCACAACACTTTTGGTTCCAGCCAACCACCCCAGTATGAGTTGTTCAAATTGAGGATCACTTCTGACTCCTCGAAATACTGGGCAGTTGTGCACATCCCACCAGCAGACCCAGACCAAGGCCCTCCATATGTTGTCTACATCGGGAGATCCATGCCAACCCCAGGCATGGCCATTGAAGCTGCTGCTTATGAAGCAGTTACCCGTCTCTGATTCGCGGTACCCACTGCCAGCGAAAGGAGATACTGCTATTTTCCGAGCCGTGCAGCATCAGGGGCAAATGCAACGTTCCACTGTGAACGTATAGAAAGGGATGCAGCTCTTGCCAATCTCATTCAATATGTGATGGCTCAAGAGCGTCTGACCCAGCAACTAATGGATTACCTCTCTTATCTTGCTTTTCTGAACCCTCAGATAGCCATTGGCGGGCCACCTTTGCCAACCTTGGAAGGGCGCGTTCTACGCCTGCTTCCACCACTCTCCCCGGAAGAAGAAGAAGAAGGTGCTCCAACACCCGGAACTTTTCCGCAAGACCCTGTAGATCTCACTTTTGAACCATAGACGATCATGAGTGCATTTGTGTAGTGTGTAGTGCTTGTTTGCATGATGTAATCTTTGTAGTGTTCTTAGGGTATATGTCATGAATATATTATCATGAATGCATTTTGCATATGAATGTTTTGTTCCGAGGTTATTTTCCTTCCGCCCCTAGCAAATCTCAAGGGTGAGATTTTTCTTAAGGGCCACGGCCACAAAGATTTCTCCCAACATAAGCTTAATTAACGTGCCGCCACAGCATCCGGCTCACAGCCACACCACTCTACTACATGCCCTAAGTGCAGACACACACACACACTTAGCACCTAAGCAACCATCTCACACACCACACCCCAATTTTTCCGAAGAAAAATAATTGTGGGTTTTATTTCTACGGAGCTGCTACAGAGCACACCAACACTCACTCATAACCACCACCGATGCCTAATCCTCATGATCACCGCCGTTTCGGAGAGCCACCACCCGAGCCGCGGCATCATGGCGATCATCAAGGATTATCGCGCATAGCAGCAGTGAGAAGCCGACCAACGCCACCAGCATACCTGCCAGGAGGATCGTGATCAGCTCCGAACCCACGTCCTCCATTAATGCCCCGCTCGAACTCCTACAAGCCGTGGGGAAAGGAGAAGAAGAAATGAGGTGTGAGGTGTGAGGTAGAAGGAAGGAAACCGCGGCCGGTTTTATAGCTCGAGCTCGGTGCACGGTGAGCGAAGTCCACCAGAGCCACTCGTCGCTCGATCGCCGGTGTTCGGAGGCAAATCCGCGAGCAGTGCCGACAGGGCACTGGCCCGCAAGGTGAGTGCACGCTGCCGGCGACAAGCACGCCGCGCACTACAGCAGTACGGCCCTAGACGCCCTACGCGCTAGACGCCACAAGAAGTGGAAGTGCGGGAGAGCACGCGCGCGAGAGAGAGAGAGAGGAGAAGAAGAGCCAGAGGAAGAAGAAGAGACTGACAGTGGGCCCTGGGTCCACCTGTCAGCCGGAGAGACCACTGTGCACTAGAGTACGACGAGTGAAATTTGGAAATTTATATCTTCCCAAATTTGTCGCAGCAGTAACAGTAGAATCACAGCACTAGCGCCTCACTGCAGTTACCCCCATTTATCAGGAGCCCACATCAACTGTGCATAATTAGGTTATTTAGTTATTTCAGAAAGATCTCCTCGAAGGGTGGGTTTAATTTTAATGACCACCTTAACAAATCTCGAGGACGAGATTTTCTTAAGGGGGGTAGAGTTTGTAACACCCCAAGATTTTAATCATGTTTTATTAAGAAAAATTTGGCCAGAATTAAACTTTTGAAATTATCTTGGGTCTTTGAATTATTTTGAGTCTTTTCTGTTTCTGATTTTCAAAAAATTTCCTCCCTCCATATAGAAATTTATTTGGAAATAACATTTTGGCTTTGATAACTTTCTTAAATCATTTCATTTATATTCTAATAACAGTAGGAATTTTTTTCATAATAAAAATTTCCCAAAACAATTCATTAGAAAGGCTTTTTAAATTCTTTAAGTGCCTCTGTTGCACTACAACCATTTTAAATAATTCTTTAAAAATTCCACAAAAAATATGGGAGGTCATGTGAGGCCTATAGATCACTTTTATGCAAAAAGCTAACTTGGTCTTTTGGAAATTTTGAGCACAACATCTTCTTTTCATTTCTGTCCTGTTTTTGAGTTTCAACTACAACCCTAATTTCTATTGCTCAAATGACTCTCAAACTTTTCCCACTTATTGTCCTTCCAACCAAACCCTTAAGTCCAGAAGATCAGCTCCATTTGCATCTTGGAAGTCCACCAAATACCCCTCTGAAGTTTCTGTCTAGAAATGAATTTCAGTAAAACTTGCACTTGCAACTTTTTCTTCCGGTCAAATCAACCATGCCACACTCTTTATCATCTAAGGAGACACCACCCTGGAAATTATCACAGCCAACAAATATTCCTAGATGACCATAGCATTTTATCGAACAGGTCATGTGCATGACCGAATCTTTGCCTCTTTCCTAACTACATTAGAGACTTGATGTTCTGGCCTAGCAAGCATGTCCATCATTCTTATCATCCACACTAGCACCACTTTGTTAATTTGCAACTTGGTTGGGTCCCCGTAGATGCCACTGGCATAGGCTCGAGCACTTGGTGTGCATGCAGAGAGCACGGCCAGAGTGTGTGTTTTGCACCGTTGGCATCGACTACTACCACTCCCTCTGCTGCCTCCCCTGCCCGCCTGAGTCTTCCCCTGGATCAGCTCGACCACCCAGGAGCCCGCAGATATCTCTCCTTGGCCGCTAGTGCCGTCCACCATCGTCCACCACCGCCTTTAATCGCCGCCCGACGAGTCCCGTTCCGCCACGCCTTTGCCCGAGCCGCCTCGCCTTGATTGCCAACCACCCGAGCTCATCCGCGGTGCGCCGACCACGTACTGACCTCACCGAACCCCGCCGTCCACCAACGGCCTCGCCACCGTCCTCGCTTGCCATTAATGGCCGCCGCCGCAATCCACTCGGGGACGGCACCGTCTAGGCTAGCTGGCACTTCCCCGAGTCAGCCAGCGCGCCCCTCCATCACTGCAAGCCACCACCGTCCTCACCGAACTCCGCCGACCTCGCAACGGCCTCCTCCTACTGCCATCAATGGCGCCGCCGACATGCCTTCTTCTGGACGCCACGGCACCGACGTCGCCCGCCCATAAAAAGCCCCTCCGAGCTCGCCCCTCCCATCTCCACCACTCCTCCATTACCCACAAGCCTTCCCGAGGCCAGCCAAATGACCAGAGGAGCCATCTTCCTCGACTCCGGCCGCCTCTGCCGCCGCACTATCCCGACCAGTTCCCGTGCAACCAGCGCCTCCCCCTTGCTCTTTTCTTCACCACTAGTCTCCGGGAGCACCCACCGATCCGTCCCCGCCACCAATTCCACTAGAGATGGCCCATGGGAGGAATCCCTCTTCCACCCATAGCTCTCCTCCGCCATGGATGAAGCTCCACTCGAACCCTAGCTCCTCAACGGCTATTTCCACATTCCACGGATGCGGCACTCTCCCCTGAACCTATCCATGTGCTGAGCGGCACCGGAGATACCCTACAACGCCGGCGAGAATCGCCGGAGCTCGCCTCTGTTTCTGTTCAGGCGCGCGCGCGAGGGAGAGGACAAACCCGACAGGTGGGTCCCACCGGTCGGTGAGCCACCACTCTCCTCCCCCGCACGGCAACACCGCTGGACTCGGCCCAGTAGCACTTTTTAGCTGGGCCTCGCCCTAGTGCGCGCCTCTGCCTGTTCACAGGAAGACTTCTCTGTCTTTATCTTTTATCCAGTGAACTAAACAAATTCCAGAGCAACTATTTCAAGTCCAATATTGATGATTCAAATTTTTAAATATTCCTAAAATCATGCTTTATTAATCTATCTAGGGTGAACATTTTTTTCCTATGCTTAGTTTCTGTTGGATCAATTAAATAACCCATTTAATCATTTATTTCAACTTAGTAATTCCATAAGTAAATCATATGAACTCCAAATAAATTGATTCTTTTTTTGTAATTCCTTATATTTCATCTAGTCTATTTTAGTATTCAATTCAAAATTTTCCAAACAACTTTTTGGTACAATTTTTGCTATGTGTAGTAATTCAAATATTTTTGAAATAGGAATGGAGGGAGGATAGGATTTTCAAACTTTTGGAGTACACCCAATATTTCTGCATATTCAAGGCAAGCATCTTGAACAATTGATATGGTGATTGCATGGATAACTATTGCTAAAATAAATGATTCATGCATGAGTTGAATTTGAGTAGAATTTGCACATGGCTACTTTGCATGCATGATCCCTGGCTAATTGTTGTTGTCATCCTTAAAACTCGATGTATGAGTAAGCATGGTTACTTTTACGTGTCATATATATGCATGTGTGATCCGGACTAAACTCCAGGAAAGAATCAGTCACAAGTAAAGTGACCGTGAGACTGAATTCTCGTGATGACAAGAATGATCAGTAAGGGCATGTCAGGACATGTGCAGGTAGTGACCCTGTTGGGTACTATCGATAGAATATGTTGTCCTAATCACTGTAGGAAAACTTAACCTCCTGAGTCGACCGTAGATCGAGTCTTGTTCCGGTAACCCCCACACTTGATTTGTGCTGCCACGGGTCCTTCCGCAAGGAAGGTATGGTTCAGTAAGTTGATAACCCCTGTTCAGGTACACACTACATAGAGGGCCACGATGAGGGTTTCCACACATGGACTAAATCCTGTCATCGGGTCAGGGGGCATGTGTGTTTCCGGTTGTAACCGAGAGGGGGGCACCCCTTGTAATCCGCGCGTATGAATAGTGATCCCATGCAGGACGTTGGTCTCCCCGTCTTAGAGTTTTACCGAACAGATGCCCTGGGTGATTCCTGGCATCCGGACGGTTAAGCTGGTGTGTGCTGGTCAGGTGTGTTTCAACCTAAAGACCGTAATGGGAATTAGCCAACGTCTCAATGTTGGCTAAAGAAATCCTTTACTTGTGGGTAAAGAGTACACCCTCTGCAGAGTTATATCTATTCGAATAGCCATGTCCCCGGTAAAGGACTACAGTCTGGGTTGGTCAAGTGTCGGTCTTAGAGTCGGTCTCCGGAGGAAATAATGAAATTGAGCATATTGCAGGATAACTAATGCTGCTAGTGTTACCATGAATATTATTGATGCTATGATTATCACTGTGGACTAACCCAATTCTCTTATTTTATTTTCTGAGTGTCTCAGGGGTTGGCTAGACTACCCCGGGCATTCGATTTTATCTTCAAGACCTTGCGAGGCATCTCTCGAGTTCTCGGGCGGTTCTGTCTCGCCTGACTCTCTTGTAGATACTCGTGTGGCATTTCTTTTCAAGACCTTTCGTGGCATCGCTTGGATTCTTGCGCGGTCCTGTCTCGCCCGATTCTCCTTTTAGACACCCGATTGTCATTTCTTTTAATTTCTTCTAGATTCTCGGGCGGTCTTGTCTCGCCTGATTCTCCATTAACTTTCTTTATTGTCACTAACGTTTGATATTCTCGTTGTTCTATACATGCTAATATTTTTACCATGCCATGATTTAATTCCTGCCAACATACCTTTAGCATGGACCAGCATGAGCATAAGCAAATAGTTTAGTTCATCATGATCATATATTATCTGCTGCATTCGGTATATCATTTGTTCATAATGTTTGCGAGTACATTCAAACGTACTCACTGGCTTGTCCCTGGTTATTTCATTGGCCAGGTCAGAAGAGTATTATGACGATGTCCATACGGAGCCTAGGATAGCAGCCACGCGGGATAGGAGTTATCCAGGTCAGCCGTTCCTGTGGGAATGGAGCCCCATCGACGTTGGAGAATTCACGAATCGCTTCCGTCATCCACCACCAGAAATCATTATTGTATCATTAGACCTTTATGGTCTTGTATCCAATTCATGTAATTGCTTGGAATTTTGTATTGAGGAAGTGTCCACCAGGAAACAGAAATCCTGGGGCTGGTGATGACACGAGGGGTTAAATTCTGGGATATTGTGCCCCGGAAATCCGGCCCCGACAGAGTCCAGCAATGACCGGATACTTTAACGTGGTCAGGAAGCTGGAGAAGAATTTCGAAGGCCTGGAACTGCATCACATTCCTCGTGCAAAGAATCAGGCAGCAGACTACCTGGCAAAGATCGGATCCACCCGGCGAGCAGTCCCGAAAGACATATTCCTTGTACATCTGCGCGCTCCCACAATCGCAGAAGATCCTTTCACAGAGGAGCCCCCACAAGCAGTCGGTCCATCTGATCCGACTGAGGTTGAAGTTCTAGCTATAGTGGATCTAGTGCACGAAATGCTGGTAATCACTCCCGAGTGGACTCAACCCTATTTGGCATATTTGCTCAGACAAGAATTACCCAAAGATGAAGAAGAAGGCCGTCGTATCGTCCGTCGATCCAAGTCATTCGAAGTGATGGGCGACCTGTTGTACAAGAAAAGCACCATAGGAGTCATCCAAAAATGCATTTCCCCAGAGGAAGGGTTGCAAATCCTACATGAAGTCCACTCGGGAACTTGTGGCCACAATGTGTCCTCTCGGACTTTGGTCGCTAAAGCTTTCCGAGCGGGATTTTATTGGCCCCGATCCAATGAAGCGGCAAAGGACTTGGTGGACCTGTGTGTCGGATGTCAGTTCTAGAAGAACAATTTTCACAAGCCAGCATCCGCGCTCAAGACGATCCTGATCACTTGGCCGTTTGCAGTATGGGGCCTAGATATGGTCGGCCCCTTACGGACTGGGTCGAGTGGATTCACACATCTGCTCGTCGCGGTTGACAAGTTCACCAAGTGGGTTGAAGCAAAGCCCATCAAGAGTTTGGATGCAGGCACGGATGTCAGTTTCATTCGGTAGATCATCTTCTGATTCGGTGTGCCCCATGATATCATCACGGATAATGGGAAGAAGTTTGACTCAGACGAGTTCCGTGAATTCTGTTTCTCTCAAGGCACTCGGGTTAATTACGCCTCAGTGGCTCACCCAAAGTCGAATGGCCAGGCCAAGCGCGCAAATGGAATGATTCTGCAAGGTCTGAAGCCTCGATTGATGAGAGACTTGAAGTATTCTGCTGGAGCTTGGGTTGAAGAATTGCCTTCCGTCTTATGGGGCATTCGGACAACCCCAAACCGCTCTACGAAGCGCACGCCTTTCTTCATGGTGTACGGGTCAGAGGCGGTGCTACCGAGTGATCTTCAGCACAATTCCCCCCGAGTGGAGCTATATGACGAAGCTGAAGCTGAAGCCGCTCAGCAAGATGGTCTCGACCTTCTGGAAGAAGAGAGAGAGCTGGCCCTCATCAGATCGACGCTCTATCAGCAAGATTTGAGGCGTTACCACGACAGAGACGTCCAGGGCCGAGCCTTTCAAGAAGGAGATCTTGTTCTCCGATTGGATCAGCAGAGACCCCACAAGCTCGCGCCTCCGTGGCAGGGGCCGTATGCAATCTCCAAAGTCTTGCACAACGGAGCCTACCGGCTCTACAATATCAAAGATGGAGTAGAAGAGCCCCGGACTTGGAACGCGGACCTGCTTCGCAAGTTCTACACCTAGAACATAACTACTTTAGCTTGTCGTTCCAGTAATGAATCCGAGTGATCTCAATGAATAAAGTTTTATTTCGTTAAATCTTGTTGAAATCTGACTGCCACCCCCAGTGGGTGTAAAACACAAAACACTTAGCCGCAAACCTGATTTTGCCTAAGTATAAACTGCTCCGAGTGAGGGTCTCGCCCACACTCGGGTGCTTAGCCGCGGCTCCGCGTCGCCTAAGTTAAAAAACCTTTCGAGTGGGACATCCTCCACACTCGGTTGTCAAGATGAACAGGACCATCATTGTTCATCTAAGGACAAACTACTCCGAGTGAGGGTCTCGCCCACACTCGGGGGCTTAGCCGCGGCTCCGCGTCGCCTAAGTTAAAAAACCTTTCGAGTGGGACATCCTCCACACTCGGTTGTCAAGATGAACAGGACCATCATTGTTCATCTAAGGACAAACTACTCCGAGTGAGGGTCTCACCCACACTCGGGGGCTTAGCCGCGGCTCCGCGTCGCCTAAGTTAAAAAACCTTTTGAGTGGGACATCCTCCACACTCGGTTGTCAAGATGAATAGGACCATCATTGTTCATCTAAGGGCAAACCACTCCGAGTGAGGGTCTCGCCCACACTCGGGGGCTTAGCCGTGGCTCTGCGTCACCTAAGTTACAAAACTTTTCGAGTGGGACATCCTCCACACTCGGTTGTCAAGATGAACAGGGCCATAATTGTTCATCTAAAAACAAACTACTCCGAGTGAGGGTCTCGCCCACACTCGGGGGCTTAGATGCGACTCCGCGTCGCCTAAGTTAGAAACCATTCGAGTGAGACATCCTCCACACTCGGTTGTCAAGATGAACAGGACCATCATTGTTCGTCTAAGGACAAACTACTCCGAGTGAGGGTCTCGCCCACACTCGGGGGCTTAGCTGTGACTCCGCGTCGCCTAAGTTAGAAACCTTTCGGATGAGACATCCTCCACACTCGGTTGTCAAGATGAACAGGACCATCATTGTTCATCTAAAGACAAACTACTCCGAGTGAGGGTCTCTCCCACACTCGGGGGCTTAGCCGCGGCTCCGCGTTGCCTAAGTTAAAACCATCCGGAATCCAAAGATCGAATAAAGCCAAAACAAATAAGAATTGCATCATTCGGATCGAAAGTACGGATAAAGGTTCAAATGGTGGGAGCCTCAGGCTCACTTAAAGTTTCACGGTTACAGCAACCACTCGGCATTCCGAGGCAAATACTTACAAAGTTTAAACTGGACGATCACTCTGGTGGGGGCACTCCTTCCACGAAGGTGTACAGGTCGATGATGTCCACTATCTGAGTGGCAGCCTCCATGAACATCTCAATGAAGTCATCAATCTTGGCATTCTTCCTGTTAGCCACCTCGAGAGACTACAACTTCTTCTCGTCCACCCCCTTGCAGTGGATACGGACCAACGAAAGAGCTATGTCAGCACCAGCCCGGGCCGCGGATTTCTTCCAGTCTTTCACTCGGCTAGGCACTGCTTTCACTCGGGCTAGCGCAGATTCCAGGTCCTTCGAAGGCTCGTCGTCGGAAAAGACGTCGCGATCGATCGCAGAGATGGCAGTGTTAAGCTCCCTGATATACAAGGCCACTTGCTCAACACGCTCTTCCAATCGGAGCACACTCATGGCGGCACTGTCTTTAAGCAGACCCTGGATGGGTCCAACTCCTTCTCAATTTTGTCTGTCTCCTCCGCCATGTCGTCACAGAATGCTGGGTTCAGCCAAATGAAGAAAGAAGTCAGAGACAGAAAAATTTCATTCGGGTTAACCAAGATTCATGAGAGTCATTCGGAAAAGTTACCTTTGAGCTTTTCATTGGCTTCGCCACTGAATTCTTCAACATACTCCTCTAGCTCTGCTTTCTTGGCGGCAATGTGATTGAGTTTGGTCTCCCACTCACCTTGCGACTTCTTCAATTCCACGAGTTCTTCCTTGGACTTCTGGACGGCAACCCCCAATACTTTCATCTCCTCCTCCAGCTTTCCGACTGACTTCAGTTTCTCCTTGGCCTTTCGGCTGGCTTCCTTTTGAGCGGCCGCCAGTTCGGTGTCCTTCTTTTCAAGAGCAGTCTTCACAGTTTCTAAAGAAATAGAATTCCTCAGCCTCTGGACAAGTTCACGATTTTCTCTACGAAAATCTGATGAGACATATTCAGTCGGATGGGGAAGAGGAGAAGCTACTATTACAGTCGAGTAGGAAGAACTTACCTTCAATTGCCTTTTTCTCCTCTTCCAGTCGGGCATTCTTGGTCTTCTCGGCCTCGAGGCTAACGCGCAGGTCGAGCACCTCCTTCTCCACAGTTTTGTAGTGGCTTCCGAGCTCACAAATAGACTGCAAAGAGATTTGGATATTGGTTAAATTTTTGACTCGGACTCTAAGACTCCCGCCGGCTGCTTCAGTCGACGGTAGCCTCGGGGACTACACCCAGTAGGTGCGCTCAGCGCGCCCCCACTGGAAAATCAAAAACAAAGTATTCATTCAGATGGATTGTTCAAAGTATTCATTCGGACGGATTGAACATAGTATTCATTCGGATGGATTGAACAAAGTACTCATTTGGATGGATTGAACATTGTATACATTCGGACTCTAAGACTCCCGCCGACTGCTTCAGTCGACGGCAGTCTCGGGGACTACACCCAGTGGGTGCGCTCAGCGCGGCCCCACTGGAACTCAAACACACCCACCCAGTGTACTCAAACTCGGATTCAAATCCTCACAAGACATGAAATAGAAATTTCGACTAAAGAGGCTACTTACAAGAGTACTTACTCGGACATTCTTCTTCAGAGCTTCACTCGCATCGTACGCCGTCTTCAGTCGGTCACTCATTATCTCCAGCTGCATTAGCGCCTCTTTGTTCGCTCCCACTTGGTCCTCCGGGACATGGTGTAGCGCAAAAATGTTGGGCGTAGAGGGAGTCAACGAGTGAGATGAAGTACCGGTACCGAGTGCTGCCCCGGCTCCCGAACCAGCCTCTTGTGTGGGCACCAAAGTATCGGCAAGCGACGGCTCCTGCATCACGACCTCTGCGTTGACCGGAGGGTTCATTGGGTCAACTTTATCATTTGCATCAAGATCGATCACTTCATGTGGAGCTGCAAGTATTCAAGACACTTGAAGATGAGTAAACACTCGGAAATATCTAGGATTACCGAGTGAGTCCAGAGCTTACGTTTCGAAGATGCAACATCAGCGTCGGCCCGCTCTTTCTCCAGGGTCTGAGGATCAGGTGACGCAGTCGAAGTATCAGCTCTGCAAAGGGAACACTCGGATCATTTATCACTCAGACAAGTATAGACAATAACTGTTAAGAACGGAAACACTTACGCTGAAGCCACCGGGATGGCCATCTTGATCTTCGGGATGAAGACCGCCTTCCGAGGTTTGGTTGTAGCAATTTTGGGCTGCTTCGCCGTCTTCTCAGGAGAAGAAGCAAGCTCTCTATGCCCACGCTTTGAAGCACGGGTTGGAAGGGCAGATCCACTCGGCTTGGCAGTTCTCGATCCTTTGGGTCCGCCACCGCGGACTCCCGAGTCATGGTGCGCTTTGGAACGAGATTCGGGCACTCGGTCTTCCGAGCGCGACGACTCCACTTCGTCATCATCCTCTGAGCCCTCCTCATCATCTTCCTGATCGTTCTCGCCATCAACAGGTTCTTCATACTCTCCGGCTTCGTCCGAGTCATCTAGATGGTCAGTGTCGCTGGCAACGTCGACCGGACCCCTATCCACGAGTGGAACCAAGCTGCTCATTTGTGTGAAGGCCTGCCAAATGAAGAGCAGAATCAGTCGGATCAGATACAACAAATACACGAATATCACTCGATGATAAACCTTCGGAATTTACCTCGTTCGCCGGGTTCTCCAATGAGAGTGGGGCCACCAGCCTGCTCCTTCTGGGGTTGTCTCGCGCTGGTGTGATCGCCTTGATCTTGGCCTCCACCTCATCCTCCTTGAGCTCCTCCGGGTGAGTTCGAGTAGGGTCACTCGGCCCGGTGTATTCCCACATAGGGTGACCTCTGGCTTGCAGTGGCTGGATCCTCCTCTGGAGGAAAACCTCTAACAGGTCGAGTCTGTTGACGCCTTTCTGCACCAGAGCTACTAACGCTATCACTAAGATGTCTACTTCGGTCTTCTCCTCTTTGGTCACTGTCAACCGGGGAACTGGCCGAATGCGCTCCGAAGTATATAGTGGGAGTCCCGGCTGACCCTCACCGACTGGAATGTCGTGGCAGTAGAACCAATTCTCCTGCCACCCCTTTACCGAATCAGGGAATGTCATCTTCAGGAAACAACCCTTGCCCCGCAGTTGAATTCCGAGTCCCCCGCACAGTTGGGCCACATTGGTCTTGTCCTCCGACCGAGTGGGTTTTTTCACGGTCATCACTCGGCAAGTGAAGAGGTGTTTAAACAGACCCCAATGGGGATAGCAACCCAGGAAATTTTCACACAAAGAGATGAAGGCAGCTAAATAGACTACGTCATTGGGAGGAAGGTAGTGAAGTTGAGCGCCAAAGAAACCCAGAAATCTTTGGAAGAAAGGGTGGGGCGGCAGAGAGAAACCTCGCTCAAGATGAGTCACCAAGAGCACACGCTGGTCTCCCTTCGGTGACGGCTCCTCCTCGCACGCTCCCGGCAGCCGCCAGCTCCCCTCGGCCACGAATCCTTGACCCTCCAGCTCAAGCATCCGGGCCTTGGTCACCCGCGATGGCAGCCACTCGCCCTGCGTCCATCCAGCCAGCGCTGGAAGAGGAACCACGAGAGCTCTTCTTCGCCCGCTCGGCCTTCGCGGTCGTGGACGCCGTGCGCATCTTTGCCGATGAGCTCGGAGTCGCCTTCGACGAAGGAAAGGAGGAAGGTGTGCAGGTGGGCGTCGGAGAAGACGAGGGACAAGGGGAAAATGAGATCCGTTCTCGCCCCAACAGTACTCTCCATTATTTATATCGAGGATCCGGCGCGATCTCTGGCCGTCAATCCGCGAACGGAGCGAGATCCGCGGATCTACTGTACATGACCTCGTGGACGCGTGGCGTAATTCTCAGCGCGGTTATCAAGGCGTCATGCCCATTACCCCAAATTATTGGGACGCGACTGTTCCGCCGCGCGCCCACACGCAATTTTGGCGATTTCGAACGCGCGGAAATTTCTCCGTGTTCAAATGAGGCTGGCTCCACGCCACGAGAGCCCTAGTGACACCCTCTTACGAACTGAGTGAATGGTTCACACCAACTGGCTACTCGGATTAATTAGCAAGATAGTTTTCATCGAAGACCTTGATCCTGATGCCATCTTGGTTTGAGGCCGAGTGAGGAACGACATGATCGTCTCTCGAACTTTTCCGAAAGATCGTCGATGCTTCTGAGTGTCGATCACTCGACTAATAAAACATCATGGATTCGGGGGCTACTGATGAGGATGCCTACCCAGGGTAGGGTCACAGACCTGACATCTGGGGCCCACCAATGGTCCCACGTCGGCATCAAAGCTCAGAAATAAAAGTGCACTCGATCATATCTGAAGAATCACTCGGACGTACCTGAAGACGCACTCAGATGGCTACATCCACACTCGGACAGCGAGAACTCAACGGTCCAGGAGACGAAGCGTTGAGTTGTATGAAGAGACGTCCTCCGGGACCGATCAGTCATGCGTTACCTGTAACGCTCTAGTTAAAGCGGCAGTTTCTGTAACGTAGCTCTAACTAGCATTCAATGCGGCGCTCGGCTGGTGGTGGCATACTCTATATAAGCCACCACCGGACGCCGTAGCAAGGTTCCGACACTTGTATTCTCATACTCCCCCATAAGCAAAACAAACCAGCCCCGGGGCTCGAGATGTAGGGCTTTTACCACTTCCGAGTGGGGCCTGAACTCGTACACATCCGAGTGAAACACCTGAGCCGTAGCTAGACTTCGCCCCTTCATTCGTACCCCTAGTTCTATTGTCAGGCACATTCCCACGACAATACATATTAGTTCCGGCGTTACGTTCTCTTCAAACGCCAGTAATAAAGTCGCATCACTACTACCCGTGCAAACCCCCTTGTGTATACACTAGATTCCCCTTTCTTCTTCCTCTTGCTCTTCCTCTTCCTCCTCTCTCTTCCCTCTCCTCATCTGGAGAAACTCAATTATTTTATCATGATTCTTAATTAGGTAGTTAGATCTAGCTAGGTGATGCGTAGTTATGTTTGCTAGCCTCCTCCACCCACTCTCTAATTAAGCTAGCTATCTAGCTCTCTCCTCCACCCACTTGCATTAATTTTTCCTTCAACCTCCATTAATGGCGCCCACCAACCTACGTACGGTCGACCGGCTTCTCGTGGGATCGATCGAGGACTAGCTCGACTCGTGTTTATTCTGCTTGAGGTAATTAACACAAAAAACACTTCCTCGTCATTTAATTATGCATGTTACGTACGTGTGTGATTGCTAAATGGCGAAACGTGCATGGATGGTGAATTTGTAGATAGAGTTGCCAATGTTTTGGCGAAACGTTGATTCATTTCCGTTTCGTCAAATTTCTGGTACTCAATATGTACCACTTTTAGCAAAGGTCATGCCGAAATTTTGTATGCCCCCACTTGATATATATGTAATTCTGTTTGTATTTCCCTTTACAGGCTACTTTGATCTATCTAAAGATTCAATATGGATCGAAGTGTGAAGGCCTTTCTCAATTTCGCGGTGACGAATATGATACAAAAGTATGAAACGCAGATATTATGTCCATGTAAAGCCTGCAAAAAATGGAATTTTCCATAACCCATTCGATGGTAGCGTCCTCGCGCACTTGCTTCGTCGTGGTTTCGTTGAAGGTTATACACGATGGACAAAGCATGGTGAGGAGAATGACGACGACGACGGAGCGGCGGATATGGAAGCGAAGAACCCTTTCAATGATGACTTAGCAGGGCCGCCAGAAGGAGGAAACAATAATGAACATGCGCCTGGAGGAGGAAATGATGAAACGCCACCCGAACATGAAGAGGACCATGTCACCATGTTAAAGAACTGCTTCACAAGAAGACGACAAATGAGAGAGCTGCTATTAAGGAGGCTCTCAAGTTGGTGCAATTGGAGTTAGATGCGAGTGCTCCACTGTATGAAGGTTGTGATCATGAGCACACCCGCTTGCACATCATGCTCAAACTTGTAGACATCAAGGCAAGATTCAAGAGCACAGACGCAAGTCTGGACGCTACATTGGAATATTTGCATACAGTGTTGCCCAAGGGGAATTTGTTGCCTAAGAGTATTGATGAGGCGAAAAAGATCGTGTGCCCTCTTGATTTGCCGCATGTAAGATATCATGCATGCATAAATGATTGCATCTTATATCATAACGAGCATGAGCACAAAACAGAGTGTCCAACTTGCAAGGAACCCCGATACAAGCCTGGAAAGAAGGAACCTCGAAAGGTTGTATGGTACCTTCCGTTGATTCCACGCCTACAACGCTATTTCGCTGACGCGAAGGAAGCAAAGAACATGACTTGGCACAAGACCAGGAAATCCAAAAATGATGGTATTCTGAGACATATTGCGGATGGTTGTCAGTGGAAAGCACTCGACTGCATTGAACCAAAATTCATAGCAGAACCAAGAAACCCCAGGTTGGGTGTCAGTAGCGATAGACTAAATCCATTTGGCAAGCAGAGTAGCACACATAGTACATGGCCTGTGTTTGTTTGGATGTACAACCTCCCGCCTTGGCTCTGCATGAAACAAAAGTACATACACATGGTAATGCTCATTCAAGGACCGCTCCAACTAGGCAACGATATCAACACATATCTTGAGCTATTGAAGGAGGAGTTAGACATATTATGGAAGGATGAAGGCATCAAGACGTGGGACACCAGCACTGGAAACTATTTTCCAATGAGAGCAGCATTGCTCACGACCGTTCATGACTATCTAGGTTACGGATATATTTCCGGACAAGCGTGTCATGGACATTGCGGATGTGTTAAATGTATGGATGACACATCTTTTCTCCAGCTATCAAAAAAGGGCAGTTCCAAGACAGTGTTCATGGGCCATCGAAGGTGGCTTGACAAAGATGATGAGTGGAGAAGTCGTGGCGACGTGTTCGACAACACGGATGAGGCCCGAGGGCCACCACGTAAGAGGAGTGGAGAAGAAATCCATGAGATGTTAAAGAATTGGACAGATTGCCCGAAGCCAGGAAAGAAGAAAAAGAAGGTTGAGAAAATGCTGCTAAAAGTATGGAAAAGAAAGTCTGTTTTCTGGGGCTTGAAGTATTGGAAACTACTCAGTTCGCCGCATTCTCTTACTATGATGCATATCACAAAAAATATCTGTGAGAGTTTGCTTGGCACACTGTTTGACATGCCAGAAAAAAGTAAAGACGGTACGAGGGCAAGACAAGACTTGAAAGATATAGGTATTAGGGAAGAGCTCCAACCTGCATCCCTTAAAAGAACCAAGGAGATGGCGAAGGGCAAAAACATCGCCATAGACGACGAGTCAACGAAGGGCAAAACCGTGACAAAAAACAAAGAAGATTATTGCCCCCAGCTTGCTTCATGCTCAACGAGGATGAGCTTCATCAACTATTCAATTGCCTTGACGGCATCAAAGTTCCTTCTGCTTACTCCAGGCTCATACGCAGATATCTTGACACAAAAAAGCAAAGGTTTAGCAACATGAAGTCCCATGATTGTCATGTGATGATGACGCAATTACTTCCGGTAGCTCTCAAAGGGATAATGGATGATCACGTTCGCAACACACTTCTTGACTTCTGCAACATTTTCGACGTTCTCTCTCGAAAGTCGATCAGCGTGCGACATCTCACTCGACTACAAGAGGAGATCATCACAATACTATGTGAGCTTGAGATATATTTTCCCCCGTCATTCTATGATGTGATGGTGCATCTCCTAGTTCATGTTGTTTCTGAGGTTAAAGACCTTGGACCGACATTCCTGCATACCATGTTCCCGTTTGAAAGGATGAATGGAACTGTGAAGGGTTACGTTTGTAACAGGGCCCGTCCGGATGGAAGCATCGTCCAGGCCTATCTGACCGAAGAGTGCATATCATTCTGCAATAATTATATAGATGATGATCAATCTCTTGGTTTGCCCACGAGGAAGCATGCCGATAGGCTTGATGGAGTAGGTAACTCACAGTTGAAGCGTGATTTAATGTGGATACACATAACCACCGAGACGACTTCGACAGAGCGCACACAGTGGTGTTACAACAAGCAGATATAATCACTCCTTGGCAGCAGACTCACAAGGACACCTTAAAGAGAGAGCATGGAATGGCAGGGAGACAGAGGACCGAAGCCCAGATCATTAGAGAGCACAACTCCAAATTTGCAGCCTGGTTAAAAGAGCGAATTCGGGAGAAACCACTGCCAACGGGTATTGCCAATGCAAATCTCATCTATGTATTAGCAGTAGGCCCCGCATGCACCGTCACCACCTACCAATCATATGATATCAATGGATACACATTCTATACTGAGGCAAAAGACAAAAACTCTGATTACCAGAACACAGGCGTCACGTTAGTTGCCTCCACCGAGAATGAAACTAGCAGATACTACGGAAGGATCGAAGAGATATGGGAACTTGAGTATGCCGAAGATCACACGGTGCCATTGTTCCGGGTTAGATGGGTGAAGAATGTTGAGAAGGAAGAACGTGGTGCCGTTACCATGTCCGTGCATAAAGCACAAGCTGCCGGTGCAAAGGGTGTCAAAGGAATTACCGCCAAATATGAGCCTTGGGTATTCGCTAAGGACGTGTCACAATGCTTCTATATAACTGACACGGCAAAGCCAAGTCGTGTTGTCGTCAGGAGATCCAAGAGATCCATCATCGGGATGGACAGAGTGGCCAACGAGGATGACTATGATCAGTTCGGCATCGACCCAAAAGAAGAGGAGAACTATGATGACGATGAAAATTACACCACCAGAAGGAGCAGAACTACCTTGCCTGAGACAGGACGTCCCTTCTTACGAAAGAGTCATAACGCGGGACGGAAGTATTCAAGCAAGATTAAAAAGACCCAAACCGTCGTTGAGAGGATTGTCAAACGACGTCGTACTTGATTATTTTGTGTGCTTCATTATTCGTGTACTACAGTACTTTGTGTACTTCTCATTGCATAATACATACTTCGCACGATATTGTACTTCATTTGTACCTCCTAATTTGCATTATTATATACTTTGATCCACATTCATGTATGCATTTTCACACCCCATTTGTCAAGTATTATTAGAAGAGCCCAATTAAGTTAACACAACACCAATTACTGCTGGCGTTGGCCACGTCATTGGCGCCAGCACTAATGACTAACCGGCACTTTTATGTACACTCTGTTGTGATAACAACTCAGATTCCCTTCTTCCCCCCGCCGCCGGACACTGTTCTCCACCGTTCCCCCACCCAGCCGCGTCCGCACCCTGCGCCAGACGTGCCGCCGCGCTGCCCAGCCCTTCCCCAAGCCCACCCGCTCATCCAAGAGCCTCTTCCTCCGTCGTCCTGTCCGGCCACTCTGTCCCTCCATGGTGGTCCTGTCCGGCCAATCTCTCACTCCGTCGCCCTGTCCGACCGCCCCGTCCGCCACGCAACAGCACCCCATCGCGCAGTCTTCACGGGCGCCCCCACCGTGCCCTGCTGACAGCCGACCCCTACTCGATCCAGATGGTACAAATCTATATCTAACCATTTGATGAAATGTGAATTGATGAAATATGTTATATGTTGCATCATCGTGTGTTCTTGTGAATTGTCTCGCGCTAGCTATGTTTCTTTTTGCAGGGAAAGGTTGAGAGAGTGGCCAATGTTTTGGCGAAACGTGGATTCATTTCCGTTTCTCCAAATTTCTTGATCTCAATATGTCCATTTTTTCCATTGACTTTTATTTTGTGAATGCAACACAAAATGGAAGAATGAATGTACTATTAAAAGAATGGAGGCAACTACCCGAGTGATCGCAACTTGGAAGAGTTAAAAGAATAGAGGTAGCTTCCTGAGTGATCGCAACTTGGAAGAGTTAAAAGAATGGAGGCACCTACCCGAGTGATCACAACTTGGAAGAGTTAAAAAATGGAGGCAACTACCCGAGTGATCGCAACTTGGAAGATTGGAGATCGGTGAATCTCTATGCTCCACCATGCATGGAGATGAGGGGGTTAATTTCCCTCTTCTTCAAGATTGATCCTAATAAACATGATGAGTACCATACTAGTATTTAGGATGATGGTTAATGTATGCATATATATATGATGTGTACCATAATATAAATTATGTTGTACGTGCGTTTTCATTTCTTATCGGAATCAATGTGGGACACAAAAATAATTATGTATATACTGATACAAAATTGCGCTGCCGCCGCAGCATTTCTCACTGTGATGGCAGCGTTTTTTTGTTGCGTTTGGTCATTTAGTACTGGCGTGCAAAACATCCGCTCCGCCAGTAATGACCTCTCCAGTGTATGGCGTTGGAAAAGCTAACACGCCGTAGATATATATGATATTTCCGTCGTGGCGACAAATCCAATGCCATAGGTATGTGAAATACTGCTGGCGTAAGATCCAACGCCACCACTATTATTTAAGTATGGCGCCATATTGCTGGCGTAGGGTGCCTACGCCAGCAAGGCCCTTTTTGCCACGCCATAGCTAGGCTTTTCTGCACTAGTGTCATCAGTAATATGATTAACTGAACCAATTATCATGAACATAGTATAAATGTCTTTGCAAATTAGGTTGTAGATCAATGGCTCATGCTGTAGCTCCCCTGTATTTTGATACGTTCCTAGAGAAAACTACGGTGAAAGATGATGGTAGCAATAATGCGGACTAGGTCCATGATCTGAGGATTGTCCTCATTGCTCACAGAAGGCTTATGTCCTTGATAAACCGCTCGGTGCGCCACCTCCACAAGCATTGTTTGTGGATGTTGTGAACGTTTGGCAGGCACGTTTTTTATCACTACTCGATAGTTCAGTGCGCCATGATTTACGACTTAGAACCGGGGCTCCAAAGACGTTTTGAGTACCACGGAGCCTATGAGATGTTCCAAAAGCTGAAATTGGCATTTCAGGCTCATGCCCTTGTTGAGAGGTATGAGACCTCTGATAAGTTCTTGGCCTAGAAGATGTACGAGAATAACTTAGTCGGCGAGCATGTGCTCAAAATGTCTAGGTGCTACAATCACTTGAATCAAATGGGAGTTAATCTTCCAGATAAGATAGTGATTGACAGAGTTCTCCAGTCACTGTCACCAAGCTACTAGAGCTTTGTGATGAACTATAACATGCAAGGAATGGAGATGATGATCACTGAGCTATTCACGATGCTTAAGGCCACAGAGGTTGAAATCAAGAAGGAGCATCAAGTGTTGATGGTTGATAAGACCGCTAGTTTCAAGAAGGGCAAGGGCAAGAAGGGAAATTTCGAGAATGGGAAGACAGTTTCCGCTCCAGTGAAGAAACCCAAGGTTGGACCCAAACCCGAGACTGTGTGCTTCTATTGTAAAGGGGAACGATCACTGGAAGCGGAATTGCCCCAAATACTTGGTAGATAGGAAGGCTGGCAACGTCAACAAAATTATATTTGATATACATGTTATTGATGTGTACCTTACTAGTGCTCGTAGTAGTCCCTGGGTATTAGATACCGGTTCAGTTGCTAATATTGGTAACTCGAAACAAAAGCTACGGAATAAACGGAGACTAGCTAAAGGCAAGGTGACGATGTGTCTTGGAAGTGTCTCCAAGATTGATGTGATCACCATTGCACGCTCCCTCTACCTTCTGGATTAGTGTTGAACCTAAATAAATGTTATTTGGTGTCTGCGTTGAGCATGAACATGATTTGATCGTGTTTATTGCGATACGACTATTCATTTAAATCAGAGAATAATGGTTGTTCTGTTTACATGAATAATACCTTCTATGGTCATGCACCCAATGTGAATGGTTTATTGAATCTCGATCGTAGTGATACACATGTTCATAATATTGATGCCAAAAGATGCAAAGTTAATAATGATAGTACCGCATACTTGTGGCACTGCCGCTAAGGTCATGTTGGTGTAAAGCGCATGAAGAAACTCCATGCCGATGGATCTTTGGACTCACTCGATTTCGAATGCTGGAGACATGCGGACCATGCCTCATGGGCAAGATGACTAAGACACCGTTTTCCGGTACGATGGAGCGGGCAAGTGACTTATTGGAAATGATACATACTGATGTATGCGGTCCAATGTGTGTTGAAGCGCGCGGTGGATATTGTTATTTTCTTATCTTCACGGATGAATTGAGTACATATTGGGATATTTAATTAATGAAACACAAGTCTGAAACTTTTTGAATAGTTCAAGCAATTTCAGAGTGAAGTTGAAGATCATCGTGACAAGAGGATAAAAAGTCTACGATGTGATCGTGGAGGTGAATATCCGAGTTACGAGTTTGGTATGCATTTAAGACAGTGTGAAAATTTGTTTCACGACTCATGCCACCTGGAACACCACAGTGTAATGGTGTGTCCGAACGTCGTAGCCGTACTCTATTGGATATGGTGCGTTCTATGATGTCTCTTACCGATCCGCTGCATTCACTTTAAATATGGTGTGTCCGTACGTCGTAGCTGTACTCTATTGGATATGGTGCGTTCTATGATGTCTCTTACCCGTTTTGGGGTTATGCATTAGAGACAGCTGTATTCACTTGAAATATGACACCATCTAAATCCGTTGAGATGGCACCATATGAATTTTGTTTTGGCAAGAAACCTAAGCTGTCGTTTCTTAAAGTTTGGGGCTGCGACGCTTATGTCAACAGGCTTCAGCCAGATAAGCTCGAACCCAAAGCGGAGAAGTGCGTCTTCATAGGCTACCCTGAGAAAACAATTGGGTATACCTTCTATCTCAGATTCTAAGGCAAGGTCTTTGTTGTCAAGAATGGATCCTTTCCAGAGAAGGAGTTTCTCTCGAAAGATTTGAGTGGGAGGAAGGTAGAACTTGATGAGGTTATCAAACCTTCACTTCAATTGGAGAGTACCGCAACATAGAAAGATGTTCCTCTGATGTCTACACTAGTTGAAGAGGAAGCTAATGATGATGATCATGAAACTTCGGGTCAAGTTACTACCGAGCTTCGTAGGTTGACAAGGACTCGTACTACCCCTGAGTAGTATGGAAATCCTGTCTTGGAGGTCATGTTGTTAGACAACGGTGAGTCTGCAAACTATGAGGAAGCAATGGTGGGACCGGATTTCGACAAATGGCTAGAAGCCATGAAATCCGAGATAGGATCTATGTATGAAAACAAAGTGTGGACTTTGGAAAATTTGCCCGATGACCGTTAGGTAATTGAAAACAAATGGATCTTTAAGAAGAAGACAAACGCTGATGGTAATGTCACCGTCTATAAAGCTCGACTTGTCGCAAAGGGTTTCTGACAAGTTCAAAGAGTTGACTACGATGAGACTTTCTCACCCGTAACGACGCTAAAGTCTATTAGGATTATGTTGGCAATTGCTGCATTTTTTTATTATGAAATTTGGCAGATGGACGTCAAAACTGCGTTCCTTAACGGCTTCCTTAAGGAAGAGTTATATATGATGCATCATGAGGGTTTTGTCGATCCTAAAAATGCTGACAGAGTGTGGAAGCTCCAGTGTTCCATTTATTGTCTGGTGCAAGCATCTCGGAGTTGGAATCTTCGCATTGATGAGGTGATCAAAGCTTATGGGTTTATACAAGTTTGGAGAAGCTTGTATTTACAAGAAAGTGAGTGGGATCTCTATAACATTTCTGATAAGTATATGTGGATGACGTATCGTTGATTGGAAATGATGTAGTTGTTTGAAAGGAGTTTATCTAAGGAAGACCTGTGTAAAGCTGCTTACATATTGAGCATCAAAATCTATGGAGATAGATCAAGACGCTTGATAAGACTTTCACAGAGCACACACCTTGACAAGAGTTTGAAGGAGTTTAAAATGGATCAGTCAAAGAATAAGTTCTTACATGTATTGTATGGTGTGAAGTTTAGTAAGACTCAAATCTTGACCACGACAGAAGAAAGAGAAGGACGAAGGTCGTCTCCTATACCTCAGCTATAGTCTCTATAATGTATGCCATGCTGTGTACTACACCTTATATGTGCCTTGCTATGAGTCTGGCAAAAGGGGTACAAGAGTGATCCAAGAGTGGATCACTGGACAACGGTCAAAATTATCCTTTTGGTACCTAAAGAGGACTAAGGAAATGTTTCTTGGTTATGAAGGTGATAAGGAGTTCGTCGTAAAGGGTTACGTCGATGCAAGCTTTGACACCGATCCGGATGACTCCGAGTCGCCAACCGGATATGTATAGTGGAGTAGTCATTTGGAATAGCTCCAAGTGGGGCATGGTAGCAGCATCTACAGTATGTCATAGATATTTGCAAAGTATACACGGATCTGAATGTTGCAGACCCGTTGACTAAAACATATCTCACAAGCAAAACATGATCAAACCCAGAACTCATTGGGTGTGAATCACATGGCGATGTGAACTAGATTATTGACTCTAGTGCAAGTGGGAGACTGTTGGAAATATGCTCTAGAGACAAAAATAAACTAGTTATTAGCATATTTCCATGTTCATGATAAACGTTTATTATACATGCTAGAATTGTATTGACTGGAAACTTAGATACATCTCTGGATACATAAACAACACCGTATCCCTAGTGAGCCTCTACTAGACTAGCTCATTGATCAAAGATGGTTAAGGTTTCCTAACGATAGACATGAGTTGTCATTTGATAACGGGATCACATCATTAGGAGAATGATGTGATGGACAAGACCCAACCGTAAGCATAGCATTTGATCGTATCACTTAGTTTGTTGCTACTGCTTTCTTCATGTCAAGTGTTTGCTCCTACGACCATGAGATCATGCAACTCCCTAACACCGGAGGAATGCCTTGTGTGTATCAAACGTCACTTCGTACTGGGTGATCATAAAGGTTCTCTGCAGGTATCTTCGAGGGTGTCTGTTAGGTTGGCATGGATCGAGACTGGGATTTGTCACTCCATTTGACGGAGAGGTATCTCTGGGCCCTCTCGATAATACAAAATCACAAGAAGCTTGCAAGCAATGTGACTAAGGAGTTAGTCATGGGATCTTGTATTACGAAACGAGTAAAGAGACTTGTCGGTAACGAGATTGAACTAGGTATGGAGATATCGACGATCGAATCTCGAGCAAGTAACATACCGATGGACAAAGGGAACTGCAAACGGGATTAACTGAATCCTTGACATCGTGGTTCGACCAATGAAGATCTTTTTGGAATATGTAGGAGCCACTATGGGCATCCAGGTCCCGCTATTGGTTATTGGCCGGAGAGGTGTCTCGGTCATGTCAACAAGATTCTCAAGCCTGCAAGGTCGACACGCTTAACGTTCGGTGACGCTAGAGTAGTATTGGGATATGTGCCTTGGTGACCGAATGTTGTTCGGAGTCCCGGATGAGATCCTGGACATCACGAGGAGTTCCAGAATGGTCTGGAGGTAAATATTTATATATGGGAAGCCCTTTTTTGGCTACTGGAAAGGTTTCGGGCATTACCGACATTGTATCGCGGTGCCGAAAGGGTTCCGAGGGTTCACCGGGGGGGTCCACTTTCCCCGGGGGGCACATAGGCCATAGGGGTGACGCCCTAGCCTACATGGACCAGGCGCATCAGCCCCAAGAGGCCCATGCACCAAGGAGGTAGGTGGGAGGAAGAGTCCTAAGGGGAAAGGCACCCCCTAGGAGCCTTGGGGAGGAGGGACTCCTCCCGTTGGCCGCCAGCCCCTCCCTTGGAGGAGGGGTCAAGGCTGCGCCTCCCCTCTCCCCCTTGCCTCCTATATATAGTGGAGGAGAGGGGAGGGCTGCACACAACAATCCCCACACCCTCGTCAGCAGCCCTCTCTCCCGTTACTCCGTTTCCTCCTCAGATCGCATCTACGGTAGCGCTTGGCGAAGCCCTGTCGGGATTGCTCCACCACCATCTCTACCACGCCATCGTGCTGGTTAAGACCCCATCTACTTCTCCTCCCTCGCTTGCTGGATCAAGAAGGAGGATACGTCATCGAGCCGCACGTGTGCTGAACGCGGAGGTGTCGTATGTTCGGCGCTGGATCAGATTGGATCGTGAAGAGTACGATTACATCAACCGCATAATATACGCTCTGCTTAAAGGTCTATAAGGGTATGTAGACACACTCGCCCTCTCGTAGCTATGCATCTCCATGGATAGGTCTTGCGTCTGCGTAGGAATTTTTTTGATTTCCATGCAACATTCCCCAACATCAATGTCTTGCCGTGCGAAACCGATGCTGGACTGCCATCATGGTTATGTATATGGTTAATGACTCCGTCGATTATAGATATGATTGCTAGTAGTTATGTGAGTCCAAGTCCCGAAAAGACTACACTTTCCTGCAACCAGGAGCAGTAATGCAAGCAACAACTCCTCATATCATATGATTAAATGCGTGTATGAATTACAAGATATAGGGGGAGTTCTCCATGTTTTTAACCTGCTATGTGCATTTGCAGTCCAAAGCAAATTCCTCAAATATGCACATCTTCAGGGGGAGTTCTTCTATATCTTGCAATCAAATTCCTCAAACTCAGTACTTACACTTCATATTATTATCCCCGTTGAAAACTTAACCTATTTGTCATCAATCACCAAAAAGGGGGAGATTGTAAGTGCATCTAGTGCCCTTAGTGATTTTGGTGTATTGAAGACTTATAGGTTAAGAGACTGATGCGTTTGTAAGTGTACACAAGCTCTATAAGTCGCTGAGGAGTTTGATACATTCGGAGATTATCGACCCCTAAAAATGTATGTCTTCAACTGAAGACTTTGGTGAAGACTTTGCTGAAGACTTTGGTATTCCCTGAAGACTTTGAAAAAGAAGAAGTTGGTGTGACCTTGAAGATATGAACGAGGACTATGAAGCGTGAAGACTTTTGTTTTTATAGTTTCATTTCTTTTCGTTGAGTCATAGGAAACACCATACTGTTAAAGGGGGCCGAGGTAATACTAAGGAAAATTTCCAACTGATGCTCAACTCAAAAGCCTCAACCTATCCAATCCTTCGAGTGAAGCCTTTGGACATCTCTTGCAGTTCAGTCAAGTTCTTCAGTGACAGAGACGACGATCTTCTGGTCTCTGAGGAAATTGGTCTGACTGAGGAGTTAGGATTTCGCCAGTGTGAATTGCCTACAAGTGAGGAACATGATAAGCCTGAGGACTTTCATGGTTCAAAATTCCGACCGTTGCTGTGCTAAGCGCCAGTTGTCCCCAATCATCCTATCCACATAACGGTCATATCATTGGGGCATTTATGTCTTATCATGTCAGGTTGCACCCTGGCTATAAATAGCCACCCCCCACAACCACTAGTTGGTTGGCTGGTCCGAGAGAGAACTGACACTTGTCATTTGAGAGCGTCCCATTCCTCGAGGACTTTGAGCGAAAATCATCAGTGAGGAAAAACCCCAAAACCAAACCACCATCCCAAAGTGATTGAGCATCACTGAAGAAATTGTTCCTGTGTGGAACCGACGCTTGTGACCTTTGAAGACTGTGTATCTTCCAGACGGTTAGGCGTCATGGTCTAGTGCATCCTGCAGTCAATTGGGGATCACGAAGTGACCTTGGTCTAGAGCATCCAGCAGTCAATTGTGGATCGCCGGGTGACCAGTTTGTGAGGGTTTTGGAAGTCTACCCTGAAGACTTACCACGAGTGTTGGGCGAGGTCTGTGTGACCTTAGCTCAAGGAGAATACGGTAAGGACTGTGTGTCCTGGGACTGTGTGTCCTCTGGTTTAAATACCAGGCCGCTCCAAACCAGACGTACGACTGTCACAGCAGTTGGAACTGGGTTATCAAACCATTGTCTTCATCAAGCTACCTGGTTCCATTTCCTCAACCCTTTCATTTCCTCGTATACTTGTTGATGAAATTGATCGTTACTGTTTGAAGAATTTGACTGAAGACTTTCTCAATTTCCTCACCTCAAATTCTTCAAGTTACCTTGTTCCTCACCTGTTTATCCTGTATCACGCTACTCGTAATCTGTGCATGCTTTATTTCATCATGATGACTATGCTACTGCTATGTTTCTCATGCACTTGAGTACTTATTTCGCTGCTAGTTATTCATCACATTTCAACTTCCTCAAGTTGAAATTCCTCAGTGATGAATTTGTAAAAATCGCCTATTCACCCCCCTCTAGTTGATATAACGCACTTTCAATTGGTATCAGAGCAAGGTACTCCCTTGTTCTGTGTGATTTTGGTTTAACCACCTGGAGTTCTAGTTATGTCGACTACAGGTATGATCAAGGTTTCCGCTGGATGTCCTACCTTCGATGGGTCAAACTATCCCTACTGGAAGAACAAGATGCGCATGCATCTTGAGGCTATTGACAACGATCTCTGGTACGTTGTGGAAAATGGTGTTCCCTCAGTTACTCCCACGATCAACGCTGCTGATGTGAAGAGATTCAAGCAACTTGATTCACAAGCGAAGAATATCATCTGTGGCCATCTGAGCAAAGGTCAGTATGGCAGAGTGAGTGCTTTGGAGTCTGCTAAGCTTATCTGGGATAGGTTGTCCAAAGTCAACGAAGGTGTTTCCACTCAACGTGACTCCCGTGTTGATGTCCTTCACAATCTCTTCAACCGCTTCAAAAGACTCGACAATGAAAATGTTCAGCAAACTTTTGATCGCCTCACTGATATCTCCAACGAGCTTCAAGCACTGGGTGCCACAGATATCACTGACCACGAGGTGGTGAAGAAACTGCTAAGATCTCTTGATTCCTCATTCGATACTCTAGCTTTGATGATTCAAGAACGTGGAGACTACAAGTCACTTGATCCTGCTGATATACCTGAGAGACTCAATACTCATGAATTCCAACAAGCTGAGAAGAGAGACCTCTACAGACCAAGCTATGGAAGATCTCGTGCTCTGAAGGCAAAAGCAATTTCCTCATCCGAAGACGAAGATTCTGATAGTAGCCTTGGTGATCCTGAAGAACTGAGTTAGGAGCAGGCAATGCTCGTGAGGAAATTCCAGAAGTTCTCAAGGAAAAGCCGATTTGGAAAGTCATCAAAAGGTGGTTTGAGGAAATCAGATTCCTCAAGCGACTACAAGAAGAGAACTTGTCACAAATGCAAGAAGTCTGGTCACTTTATCTCTGACTATCCTCTCTGGGAAAAAGAATCAAAGAAGAAGAAGTACAAGGACGACAGTTCTGATGACTCGAAGAAAAAGAAGAAATCTGCAAAGTCTTCATCTACAAAGTCCTCATCGCACAAGAAGAAAGGTTCCAGAAAGGCTCGGGCTTTCATTGGCAAGGAAATGGACTTTGAAGAAGAATCTGAAGAATATGAAGAAGAGGAAGAATCTGAGGAGGAGTCTGACTCTGGTGTTGCTAGCCTTGATCTCGCCACTGCTTTCGTCAGCAAGTCCATCTTTAACGATGAAGAAAACGACCACTCCAACGACTCTGACGTCAGCAATGATGAATACGCTCCCACCTATTGCTTCATGGCAAAAGGTTCCAAGGTACACAAGCGTCACTCTTCTTCTGAATCAAGTGAAGGTGAATCTGATGAATATGTGAAACCTAGCTATGCCAAACTTGCTAATATTGCCACTAAGCAACAAAGTGCACTTGAAAAGCTTCAGAAACTGCTAGACAAAAGCGATGATCTGTTGAATGAGGAGGTGGATCGGACTCAAACTCTGTCTGATGATCTCAAAAGTCTTCAGACAAAGTATGATAACCTTCAGAGTCATCATAATGCTCTCTTAGTTGACCATGAGAAGCTTTCTTATGAATTTCTTCAAAGAAAGCAAGATCTTGAGAAACTAAGAGTGTCTCATGAGGATCTCCAAAGGGAAAACGAGTCCTTACTGGCTCAACAGATCAGTACCGCTCAGGAAGAATTTGTTCCACCGTGTTTGAAATGCATCGAACGTGAAACTGCTAATTCTTCACCTGAATGTTCAAATGCTTCTATTACTGCAAATTCTTCAACTATCCCCGTGGTCACAAATTCCTCATCTGAGGATACCACAAGTATCACTAGCGAAAATGCAGGGTTGAAGGAATTGTATGTGACAGGCATGTACAAAAGTCTCAAAGGGCATCAAACCCTTTGCGATGCGCTCAAAAAGCAGATTCTGAACAGGAACCCTAGGAAAGAGGGTATTGCATTTGAGAGGAAACTCAATGCTGATGGATCCTACTGGACACCTGAGCAGTAACCCAAAACCTCATGGGTTGCTGCAAAAGGACCTCCTGTGGTTCCATCCACTTTATCTGGCTTTACTTGTGAAACTTCATATTCCTCTGATGAGTCACTTGACTCAAACTACAAATTCTTCAAAAATCAAAAAGGTGAAGTATTTGCCAGATTTGTTGGAACTAATTGTAGGAACGGTTCACCTATGAGAAAAATCTGGGTTCCTAAGAGCTACTTGGAAAATCTTCAAGTGAATGTCCTCACAACACCACCTATGAAGAAAAGGAACCCCAGATCAAATTCCTCATATGGACAAAAGTCTTCACTTGGACCAAATTCCTCAAATGGTCAAAAGTATCATTCTCGTGCTAATGCATCTGTTTCGCAGGGAAAATCTAAGAGTTCTGAATATGTGCATTATTCTTCAAATCATTATGTTCATAAGTCCTCGAAGAATTTCTCTGCTTATTCATATGAGTACTCTAACCCTAGTCCTGTGAAACGGAGTGCACTAGCTTCAATGCCTCCCTTCTCATATGGAGCTCGCAGAATGATGAACTCTTTACCACCCCTCCATATGTGGGTGGCGAAGAAATTGAACTAACTTCTTATGCTGGGTCAGGTCTCCAGACGAACTTGAACGTCTGATGAATTTGCTGGAGACCTGAGGAAATGCTTGAAAGGACGCAAGCTAATCATGCAGAAATGAATTCCTCATTTCTCACGTCCTCACACCGCTTTACTTACTATGTTGTGTGATGAAATTCTGCCTGATGAATTTGACGTCATATTCTTCAACTCTGAAGCATATGAGTTCGTAAGTTGTACTAATTCATCCGCAGGATGAAACTCCAAAAGCTACAGAGTGGGTCCTCGATAGTGGATGCACCAACCACATGACTGGTGACAAGAGTCTACTGATGAATATGCCACTTGCCCCATCTCATCTGAAGCATATCACCTACGCTGACAAAGGAAAAAGCAAGGTATTGGGTCTAGGTAAGGTTGCAATCTCCAAGGACCGACACATGGACAAGGTGATGCTTGTTGAATCCCTCGGGTTCAACCTCATGTCTGTCTCAATGCTTTGTGATCTTGATATGGTTGTCATCTTTGGAAAATATCGTTGTGTTGTCATCATGGAATCTGACCATTCCAAAGTCTTCGAAGGCTTTAGGAGAGGAGACTTGTATATTGTTGATTTCTCTACAGGTCCTCAGCCTGCCACGTGCCTACTTGCAAAGTCCATAGAAGGATGGTTGTGGCATCGACGACTTGGACATGCTGGTATGAGGAACTTGCACAAGCTCGTGAAGAAAAAGCACGTCATTGGCATTGATGGTGTCAAATTCCTCAAGGATCACCTATGTGGTGCTTGTGAGTCTGGGAAGATGACCAGATCCAAGCATCCCTCGAAGACAATCATGACCACGACTCGACCTTTTGAATTGGTTCACATGGACCTCTTTGGCCCCACTCATTATTCCACACTAACAAATTCTTCAAGTTTGTATGGCTTTGTCATTGTTGATGATTACTCTCGCTACACTTGGGTGCATATTATTCTGTACAAGTCTGAAGTGCAGGATGTCTTCAGACGATTTGCTTCAAGGGCCTCAACAAACTTCGGCGTCAAGATCAAGCATATCAGGAGTGATAATGGGACTGAGTTCAAGAACACCAATCTTGATGAATATCTTGATGAACTTGGTATTACTCATGAGCTATCTGCCGCATATACTCCTCAGCAGAACGGCTTCGTGGAGCGCAAGAACAGGACTCTTGTTGAGATGGCTCGCACCATGCTTGATGAATACAAGACTCCTCGTCGCTTCTGGCCTGAGGCAATTGATACAGCATGCCACATCATCAACAGGGTATATCTTCACAAATTCTTCAAGAAGACAGCATATGAACTCATGACTGGCAAGAAACCCAATGTAAGTTATCTCAAAGTCTTCGGTGCAAAATGCTGGATAAGAGATCCTCACCACAGTTCTAAATTTGCACCGAAAGCACATGAAGGTTTTATGCTTGGTTACGGAAAGGACTCGCACACCTACAGAGTCTTCAACACCTACCATCAAAAGGTTGTTGAAACTGTAGATGTGCGGTTCGATGAAACTAACGGCTCGCAAAGAGAGCACCTGCCTTCTGTGCTAGATGAAAAGTCTCCTGAGGAATCCATTAAGTTGAAGGCTACTGAGGATGTAGTACCCACTGAAGAAAATCCTCAACCTACTGAGGAAGTCATTTCAACCAATGAAGACTTTCATGCTGATACACCTGAAGAAAATGGTGTTGAAGAAAATCCTTAGCCACGTCAAACTGCTCATCCGAGAGTTGCAAATGAAGTGCAGATTGACAAAATCATCGACAACATCAATGCACCAAGTCCTCTCACTCGCTCAAGAGCTTCACATTTGACTAACTTTTGTGGGCATTTTGCTTTTGTCTCTATCATAGAGCCCACCAAAGTTGATGAAGCTTTCAAGGAGCCTGAGTGGATTCAAGCTATGCAAGAGGAATTGCATCAATTCAAGCTCAACAACGTGTGGGAACTTGTCAAGCGGCCAGATCCTCGCAAGCATAACATCATAGGTACCAAGTGGATCTACCGCAACAAGCAAGATGAAAATGGCCTTGTGGTAAGGAATAAGGCTCGTCTTGTAGCTCAAGGCTACACACAGGTTGAAGGAATTGACTTTGATGAAACTTCTGCACCTGTTGCTAGACTTGAAGCTATTCGCATATTGCTTCTTATGCTAACCATCATGATATCATTCTATATCAAATGGATGTGAAAAGTGCATTCCTTAATGGTAAGCTTGAGGAAGAAGTATATGTTGCTCAACCCCCAGGTTTTGAAGACCCTAAGCATCCTGACAAAGTCTTCAGACTCAACAAGGCCCTCTATGGCCTCAAGCAGGCTCCTCGGGCGTGGTATGATACTCTGAAGGAATTCCTCATGAAGAAAGGCTTCAAACCCGGTTCACTCGACCCAACTCTTTTCACTAAATCCTATGACAATGAACTATTCATATGCCAAATATATGTAGACGATATTATCTTTGGCTGTACTGACAAACGTTACAGTGATGAATTTGCCTATATGATGAGTGAAGAATATCAAATGTCTATGATGGGAGAGTTGAAATTCTTCTTAGGTCTTCAAATTCGTCAGCAAGACAATGGCATCTTCATCTCACAAGATAAATACCTCAAGGATGTTCTGAGGAAATTCAACATGCACGAATGCAAAGGCGTCAAAACTCCAATGCCTTCAAAAGGCCACCTCTGCACTGACGAAAATGGTAAAGATTTTGATCAGAAGGTATACCGCTCCATGATTGGCTCTTTATTGTATCTATGTGCATCTTGGCCTGATATTATGCTGAGTGTTTGCATGTGTGCCCGATTCCAAGCAACACCGAAGGAATCACACCATAAGGCTGTGAAACATATTCTTCGATACTTAGCTCACACACCAACGCTTGGATTATGGTATCCCAAGGGCTCAAATCTTCACCTCGTCGGATACTCAGATGCTGACTATGCTGGAGACCGTGTGCATCGCAAGTCAACCTCAGGCACATGTCATTTCCTCGGACGATCCTTAGTCTGTTGGTCCTCGAAGAAGCAGAATTGCATGTCACTTTCTACTGCTGAAGCTGAGTACATTGCTCCTGGTTCATGCTGCGCTCAGTTGCTGTGGATGAAGCAAACCCTCAAGGACTATGGCATCAAGGTGAAGAATGTGCCTCTCTACTGCGACAACGAGAGCGCTATCAAGATTTCTTACAACCCAGTTCAGCACTCCAAGACCAAGCACATCCAGATTCGTCATCATTTTCTTCGAGATCATGTACTCAAGGGCGACATCTCCATCGACCACATCCCCACTGAAGAACAACTGGCCGATATCTTCACTAAGCCCTTGGATGAAAAGAGATTTTGCAAGTTGCGGTGTGAGCTAAATATCTTAGAATCTTCGAATGTTCTTTGAAAACACACATACTAACACTCATGCAAAATTGATGACTTTGATGTGCAACACACGAAGTAACATTTTTCTTCAATCAATGAAGAATAACTCTCTAAGTGTGACGAAATTAATGAAGAAATTGATTCTCAGAACCCTACGACAATTGTACGCGGTGTCTGAAATCATCATTCTTATACGGTGGGTCACGCCACCAACAATAGTTGAAATTCTTCAAAGTTGAGTTTTTCATCATTTTGCAAAGTCTTCAAATTTTCAAATTCCTCAAATTTGCAAATTCCTCAACTTTTCAAATTCTTCAAACTATGAAACTGATGTTCTTCATTGACTATATATATATATATATATATATATATATATATATATATATATATATATATATATATATATATATATATATATATATATATATATATATATTTGAGTTTTCAATGTCCTCAACAGCATTCACTTATTGCTAATTCTTCAAGTTGATTTTCATCTAAGTGAATGTGATCGGACCCGTTCCCCCTCTATGCTAAACTCAACCCAGTCTGTTCACAAATTCTTCATATGTGTTCTACTTTGAAACTCGTTCAAAGTCTTCACTGTATCCTTGACAGCTGAAGAATTTGCGAACGGAAACTTTAAAATTTTCACTATCAAATTTTTCTGGCGCTTCCCGCTAAACCGTTCCGATTCCCACGACCGGATAAGCCACGATTCCCCACTCAGAACGTGGGTGACACATGTCGCATGGAGAGCAAGGGTCAGGGGCAATCTGGTCCAAAATCTTCGGGCCGATTCGTTTTTACTGCCACTATATATACCCCCTTCCCTTCACTGTGCTCAAGTTACTCCTCACTCCCATCTCTCCCGAGCTCAAACCTAGCGCCGCCGCTAAAATCATCGCCGCCGGAGAGGAAGATCTTCACTGCCTCGACCTCGCCGTCGCCGTACTCGCATCGGCTGCGGAAGTCTTCACCCCGCCGCCGTTGTAGCTGTCTCCCTTTGCCAAGCTAGGGCGTGGGAAATCTGGACGGACGAACTTCCCCGATTTCATCTCTCTGCTCGTCGTGTTCTTCATCAGGGTAAATAAAATCTAATTTTACTGCCCTTGTTTTATCTTCATGTCTTCCACAAAATCTTCAAAAGTGTTTATTCTTCAAGAATCATCTTCTTAAGCACCTTACATGTTTCAATCCCTTGATGTTTTTTTCCTAAGTTATGATTTTCTTCAAGATTCCTCAATTGTGTGGATCAACATATTCGCACAACTCTGGAACCTAAGACAAAGAACACTTAGTGAAATTCCTCAAGACATCTATGGTCAAAATCCTCAACTTGATATATTTTGAAAAATTTCTGAGAACGCATATGACCTCTTCAAATTCCTCGCACTTATACTCTGTTCACAGGTACAAAATGTCTGCTGATGAATCACTAGTTTCTCATCAACTTAACTCATTTGCAGCGTTTCTTGAGGAAAAACTGTATACATCTTCAGAATCATCAAGAGTTCAAAGTCATCAAGTGAAGAAAATGGCAGATGGTAAAAGACCTCAGAAGGGTGGAAAGAAGGCTGAACAGAACACTGCTTTTGAGATACCTGAGCCTATGTATGCCGGTTACTGTACTCCAGATGAGGCCATTCATGGCAAAGAGACAAAAGAGCAGAGGAAAATCAGAATTCAAAGGATTGAACGGAGGTGGGTGAAGGAGTGGAGAGATTATCGCTATGTCACTCCCAAGTACATGAAGAAATTCGCCCTCAAACCTCCTTGCAAAAGGGCTCCTCCTGCTGATGATCAAGAAGTCGATCCCACTAGCATTGCTCGTGCTGAAGATTTTCCAGCTGAATGGGCAAAGCATCAACAAAAACTTCAGAGAACTGCCAAAGCTGTTGTGAAGAAATTCAATGAAGATTCTGCTGCTGCTACCTCTACCGGAGCCTCTGATAGTGCTCTAAAGAAATCGATGGTGAAGAAGTCTGTAGTGAAGTCGAAAACCTCAACTTCAAAGTCCTCACTGCAGAATCCTCATGCAAATTCTTCAAAGGCCACTGCAATGCCTTCAGTAGCTGCACAATCATCAGCTGCTGCCGCAAAGTCCTCAACACGTGTAAATCTTGCAACATGTCAAAGGACTACTGGCTTCTCAATTGCCTCAGGGGATCTGCAAGTTCCTCAGCCCAAGCACAGTCTTCAAGAAGCCCTACTTTGATGAAGATAAAGAGAACTGCTGGACGAGGTCAGAGACCAATTCCTCACAATAGCAAAACTACTGTGAATGTACCCTCAGGATCTGAGGATGATGATGAGGCTAATAATGAAGAATTGGAAGAAATCATCAGAAACAGTCAGCAGAGAGCTGCAATAGCCAAGGGCAGCTCTGTTCCTCTCATGCTGGATCCTAAGATGATCCTCAATTTCATCGACATATGGCATGAGGATCCCAGCACACCACTTTCCTCACTGAACCTACCTCTTGGTGTGGACCATGTCCTCACACACTTCATAGCTGAGGAAAAATGGAAGAGAGATCAAGCTCAGAGAGCTAAGAGAAGCAGGGCCAGAAAAGAAAAGTTCCTGAGGAACAATGTGATGAATTTGACTGCCAATCAACACATCACAGTTCAGTCTGAGATTCGCTGCCTTACTGAAGAACAAGCAAAGTATGATCCTGAATGGAAGGGCACCAAAGTAAGATTTGTCAGGGCAGCCCAAGCTACAGTTAAGGAACACAACTCAAGGGTTGCAGCTCAATTGCAACCGCAAATTCCTCAGGCTGAAGAGTCTGCTCAGCCTTTTGAAGAAACTACACGCGCAGCTGAAGAAATTTAGGCTGCTGAAGAACCTGTCAGGGCAACCTCCACTGTTGCGCCTAAAGAAACAGCCAGGCCAGCTGAAACTTTTGCTGCGCCTGATGAAATTGAGACCACTAGGACGACTGCATCAGTCGTGCCTGAAGAAACTGCTCCCCCTTCACCCTTTGCGGAAACTGCAAAATCCTCAAGGGTGAAGAACATCAATCTTCCTTTTGCATCAGAAGTGAAGAAAACTAAGGCTGCGGAGAAGAAAGCTGCACAGAAGAGAAAAGCATCAACTTCAGATTCCTCAGCAGTGAAGAAATTGAAGACACTGCCAAGTTCTTCAACTGACCCAATCGATGCAACTCCCATTACCTCTGTGTCTGCCTATGAGATAATTCCATTTGGTGTTGACTATGACATTCCAAATGATGAAGATGAAGAAGATCATTATGCTGCTTCCTCAGAGCAGATTGATGAAGAAATTGAGGTGGAAGCAAATGCTTCAACCCCTCTGGTATCATCGCCCCAGCCTCAGTTAACTGCTGAAGAGGCCGGCGTTGAATAAATGGAAGAGGATGTGGACATTGGAAACAGAACTCCTCTTATCAATGATGAATATTGGGAAGCTGCACACCCAAATTCACCCATGTCCACTCCCCTCACTCAAATTCCTCAGTCTCCAGCCCAGACTGAAGAAATTCATACAGGATCTGATGACTTGGCTGCACCTGTCCCTGAAGATATTCCAGCTGCAACAGCTGAAGAAATTGCTGCTCCAACTACAACTGAGGAAACTGCTGTTCAAATTCCTCCGTCTGAAGAATTTCCTCCTATGCCTAAGGAAATTGTGGGCCGCTTCAAGCCAAACCTTCAGCCGAAGCCCAAGATGCCTTTCAAAAGCTCAAAGCGCCCCAAATTCATCAAGACCAATTTCTTCAACGAGCACATCTTCTTCAATGGGCCAAATCCTTATGACTCTACAAGGGCCGGTCGCACCAGATTCTGGACACCCACACAGATGAACTATTATGCATCAGTGCTATTTGACAAGGAGAAAGCCTTCGAGCATCAGCAAATTCCTCATGCGGACATGGAAACTATCCCATGCTTCACACCGGTGCTCGCAGTCCTTCATGATGCAGGAATTCTTCCATTCTGTGCGGACATATGCGATTGGAATGAAGAGATGATTCTTCAATTCTATGCCACCTTGCACATCACAGGTGATGCCTCTGATGTCAATTCTTGGGTCTTGGACTGGATGACTGGATCCACTCACTACACTGCTCCAGCCTCTGAACTACTTCGGTCAGTCCCAATACCAATTCCCTCAGAAGGAGCAAGATGCCTGTTTGATGAACCTGCTCTGCCCAATCACATGATGCAAGTGCTGATGAAGCCATTGGCTCCTGGACAACCTCAAAGGACTTCCTTCCTTGTGAAGGATTTGCTCTATATGCCCAGGACAGTCTATCGCATTCTGACCAAAACCCTCCGTCCTCAGAAGGGCCACAACTCTGAAGAAGAAGAAGAAGAAGAAGTGGAGGGAATCATGAAGAACATGCTATTCAACATCATTCATGGGATTCCCATCAATTACCATGATTTCTTCATGATGACTTTGGTCAATGCTGCTTCAGCCCCATTTGAATTGAAGCCTTACGCTCCCTGGATCATGAAATTCATCAGATCAAGGTCTTCACTTCCATTCAAGGCTGACTTTCAGAATCACTTTGGCTTTCTGCCTCCAATTGAAGTCCTCAAGAACTCATTTTCTTCAGTTACGGGAAAAGGCAAAGCTGTTATTGATGAAGGTACTCGTCCATTGGATGGTCAGTTTCGCATAGCTGCATCTTATTCCACCAATGATGACACTGCTACCCAAGATTCTGCAGCAAAAGCCTCAGCGCAAAATCCTCAAGATACTGCCCCTCGTGTGATGACTGATCTAGAGCTTCTTCTAAGTCTTCATCAGAAGATTGATCGCAATCACAAGTGGGTAAAGCGTCAGTTTGGTTCACTTCTTCGAGACATGACTGTCATGCACAACTCTGTGAGGAAGAACCACTATTATCTTCATGAAGTCTTCGACCGCACATGGGCCATCCTGTCTCACCTCAAGACTCCTGAAGAACTCAAGGAGATGGAATTTCAGCAGGACTTTGATTGGTCCATCCCTCCAAGGAAGAAATGGAAGAAAGTTCAAGTTCCTCAGCTGGTTACAAGCTCTTTTTCTTCATCACGCCAGGCGGATGAAGCTGAGGATATTGACGACACTACTGAAGGCCCTGCATCAACGAACGACCCCGACAACGCTGGCGCTCCTCCACCACCTTCATGATGAAATTCTTCTGGGGCGCTAGTCCTCATTTTTTGTCCCTTTTGGTCTTCGATGACAAAGGGGGAGAAAATTTGAGTTAGTCTTCAAGCGGGTCTATATATATGGGTTGTTTTTTGTTTAAGTTACAACTCTCGCTCTTCTGAAGCTTTTGTTGGTTGAGTTGTAAACTTAAGTCCGATGGTGGTCTGACGTTTTTGAACTGCTTTCCGCATGCCTATTTCCTCAAGTACCTTAATGCATACATGCTGAATTTCGTCAGACACCATTTTCATCATGCATTTCAAATTCCTCATATCATATGATTAAATGCGTGTTTGAATGACAAGATATAGGGGGAGTTCTCCATGTTTTTAACCTGCTATGTGCATTTGCAGTCCAAAGCAAATTCCTCAAATATGCACATCTTCAGGGGGAGTTCTTCTATATCTTGCAATCAAATTCCTCAAACTCAGTACTTACACTTCATATTATTATCCCCGTTGAAAACTTAACCTATTTGTCATCAATCACCAAAAAGGGGGAGATTGTAAGTGCATCTAGTGCCCCTTAGTGATTTTGGTGTATTGAAGACTTATAGGTTAAGAGACTGATGCGTTTGTAAGTGTACACAAGCTCTATAAGTCGCTGAGGAGTTTGATACATTCGGAGATTATCGACCCCTAAAAATGTATGTCTTCAACTGAAGACTTTGGTGAAGACTTTGCTGAAGACTTTGGTATTCCCTGAAGACTTTGAAAAACAAGAAGTTGGTGTGACCTTGAAGATATGAATGAGGACTATGAAGCGTGAAGACTTTTGTTTTTATAGTTTCATTTCCTTTCGTTGAGTCATAGGAAACACCATATTGTTAAAGGGGGCCGAGGTAATACTAAGGAAAATTTCCAACTAATGCTCAACTCAAAAGCCTCAACCTATCCAATCCTTCGAGTGAAGCCTTTGGAAATCTCTTGCAGTTCAGTCAAGTTCTTCAGTGATAGAGACGACGATCTTCTGGTCTCTGAGGAAATTGGTCTGACTGAGGAGTTAGGATTTCGCCAGTGCAAATTGCCTACAAGTGAGGAACATGATAAGCCTGAGGACTTTCATGGTTCGAAATTCCGACCGTTGCTGTGCTAAGCGCCAGCTGTCCCCAATCATCCTATCCACATAACGGTCATATCATTGGGGCATTTATGTCTTATCATGTCAGGTTGCACCCTGGCTATAAATAGCCACCCCCCACAACCACTAGTTAGTTGGCTGCTCCGAGAGAGAACTGACACTTGTCATTTGAGAGCGTCCCATTCCTCGAGGACTTTGAGCGAAAATCATCAGTGAGGAAAAACCCCAAAACCAAACCACCAACCCAAAGTGATTGAGCATCACTGAAGAAATTGTTCCTGTGTGGAACCGACGCTTGTTACCTTTGAAGACTGTGTATCTTCCAGACGGTTAGGCGTCATGGTCTAGTGCATCCTGTAGTCAATTGGGGATCACGAAGTGACCTTGGTCTAGAGCATCCAGCAGTCAATTGTGGATCGCCGGGTGACCAGTTTGTGAGGGTTTTGGAAGTCTACCCTGAAGACTTACCATGAGTGTTGGGCGAGATATGTGTGACCTTAGCTCAAGGAGAATACGGCAAGGACTGTGTGTCCTGGGACTGTGTGTCCTCTGGTTTAAATACCAGGCCGCTCCAAACCAGACGTATGACTGTCACAGCAGTTGGAACTGGGTCATCAAACCATTGTCTTCATCAAGCTACCTGGCTCCATTTCCTCAACCCTTTCATTTCCTCGTATACTTGTTGATGAAATTAATCGTTACTGTTTGAAGAATTTGACTGAAGACTTTCTCAATTTCCTCACCTCAAATTCTTCAAGTTACCTTGTTCCTCACCTGCTTATCTTGTATCACGCTACTCGTAATCTGTGCATGCTTTATTTCGTCATGATGACTATGCTGCTGCTATGTTTCTCATGCACTTGAGTACTTATTCCGCTGCTAGTTATTCATCACATTTCAAATTCCTCATGTTGAAATTCCTCAGTGATGAATTTGTAAAAATCGCCTATTCACCCCCCCCCCCCCCTCTAGTCGATATAACGCACTTTCAGCCCTCCCTAGGAATGCTCCCCAGTTTGTGTTTCCATGAAAATACATTCATTACAACATATAATATATGGAAGAAAAAATTATTTTACCACATTTATATAACAAACTTAGAAAAGGTAAAAAGATGAAAAGAAAATCGCATACTGAAAGAAGAAAATGTTCCGCGTATGTATATGAATATACATGCAAATTATAACAATTCTTATGTATTTTTCAAGCACAAGATTTGTCGGTGCACTAGGACAGGGGTATCCAGTGCCCCTGACTTATGCACAGGCAGTAGTAGCAAAACCCATCAACACAAGCACAAACCAAGCAAGCATTCAAGACCCAGACTCCGGCAGCAGCAACCTACAAAAAGGCCAAGCAACGCCGGCAAGACCAATGCAACAGCCCAGGAGGGGCCCAAGGCGCGCCAGCCACGTCCCCGGTGCCTGCCGGGGACCGAGGTGCGCACACCTTCAGGAAGACCCGACAAGCCATCCCCCGACAGGCGTGAGCTGATCGGCCACCGCTCCACCGCATCACGACGCCAGTCACTTGTCGATGCGGTGTCGAGCCCTCAGGTGGCTAAGTGGCTCCCGCTAAGCATGTGGCGACGCACTGGAAGATAGGTTATGCCTAGTTGACACCCATCGAGAAGCGTGTCGAGACACTAAGCAACAACCAGCTAAGCGGTGGCAAGAGCATGCAGGGGATGCATCCCCGCGCGCCACCTAGACTAGCAATCATGGTATTTTGTCCTAAATGCCAGAGTTAGGTATGATAGCTCTGTTAGCTATCTAATCGCTAGATAAAGACTGTTTTGCCACTGTGGTTGCCCCTTGCCCTATAAAAGGAGGCCCAAGGCAACCTAGCTCAAGATTTGGACTTTTGGACACTAGTACTATCGTAGTAGCTCACCCGAAGGCAACTCTTGCTGGGTTAGAGCGTTGCGCGTGCTTCGTGTTCCCTGAGATCAATCCACCAAAGCAAGAGTAGGGTTTTACGCTTCCCAGCGGCCCGAACCTGGGTAAAAACACCAGCGTCCTGATCGTCGTGCTGCCGCTATGATCTCCGCTCTTTGTGCAACGTGACCTAGCCCCCGCCGAACCACAAAGGGACCTCTGGTCCCATAGGTGATCGTGTGCATCCGTGCCCGGACAACATTATTTTAGGAAAATACGCAATGCATATTTTTGAAAATAGGATAAGAATTTTTCAATATGCACATATTTTGAATGTCTAATCATATATAACACTTAGAAAAATGGATGAGATGCAACTTATTATGTTATACCGATGATGTGTTAAAATAATATGAGGCACATAGTTGATCGATCGAGGAGAAAGCAATCACATGAGGCTTGGCACCGAGATTTATTACTGAGGTTCACCGAACATCGACTACATCGCCTCACTATGGTCGCTACTCCCCATAATACCACTACAATACCGCATACCGGCTACCCGGAAGTCGGCACACGCTGCGGGCACCGCCTTTGGTGTCTGTGCTATTATGCTGGCATGGGTTACATTGTGTGTCTACCCCTCCATTATGTAAGAGTCCCGATATACTTGTGTAATACTCCAACACAACTCGTACCGTGTTTACACACAATATGATTTCAAATCCAACATTAACATACCTTGTACAAATATTCGTCATAATAAAAAAAACTCCACCTTGACGAATATTCTCCGTCATCATGGATTCATCCATGTGTCGAATATCCATGTGCCTTGGACTTGATATACCTTGAGCGTCCCTACTACTCCGAGACTCCATGCGACTCCACCTGCAACTGTAATCCCTTCTTTCTTCATCACAATCAATGTTCTAGCAAAATAAAATTTCTTCTTTACTCTAATTTATCCTCCTAGCTTCCGAAACATCCATTCAACAACATCCCGTCACACATCAGTCACTGATCTACATGAAAGTGAACAACTCCCTTAGTAGGTATCACATGAAAGTTATACGAACTCAATATCCTCGCTCTTTATTAACTGTCTTTCTGAAACTTAAAAAAATTCACCGTCGCCCTGTGTCACCATGAGTCAAGTAGTAGTTGTCTCGCTCTCTTTTGTAGATACTCTTTTACACGCCCTCACAACTATGCACTTTGCCTCTTTATGTACTTGTTATCCGTTTGGTATGTGCACAAAACACCCACAGAATATACGGTCATGAGATCTTCAAGCTCTTGACATTTTCAGACTATCCAACACTTCCTCAGATTCTCCATTTTCAATTCCCATTCATCCGATGGGTCAAACCCAACAGATCTACACTTGTAGGCAAAATTCTAGCAGCGGCGTTCGAAAAACGTCGTTACCGGCGCGGAGGCTTGATGCTGGTAGTATAACGCATGTGATAAGTCCCACTATCTGCACTAGTAGGCAAAATTCTAGTAGCGGCGATCGAAAAACGTCGTTACCGGCGTGGAGGCTCGATGCTGGTAGTATAACGCATGTGATAAGTCCCACTAACAGCGTCGACTTCTGACGCTGCTAGTTGGGTGGTTATTACCAGCGTTGGAGGCCAAACGTCATTGCTATATTTATTACCGCTGGCTTTGCGTGCTAGATGCCACAGATATGGAGCGTATCAGTGGCATCTGGCGCTATCAGACGCCGGTACATTATGATTAACACTGGCAATGGGTGTAGCTCGGACGCCACTTATGCATGTTGATGGTTTAAAAAACGCTTCCCTAGGCAAAAAAATTGTCACTAATACATATGCTACTACATAACCTGAAGCAATGTGACAAGTAAATCATAGTTGTGCATCCACATCAATTAGTAATTCATATATGAGCAGTACTTGTTATCAACAACTCCAAAGATAATGGCATACAACCCAGTTAACATAAAAAGAACACTTAATAGCATGGTGTCCATGGACTTGAGTTGTTGCTTATGTATTCTAGCAGAAATCTTCCTCTTCATCTTGAATCTTTCGGTTTCAGACACTTTGTCTCTTACTTTCCGCTCAACCTTGAACTTCTGGTTGGCGAGCTCTGTGGTAACCCTTCTAGTCCTCCCCTCTCAGGCTGGGCGTTTGGGTTACCAGAAAAAATCAGGTCGGGTAATTCAGGTTTTTGAAAATTTTGATTATGGAAAATGAAACCGGAAATATAGCCAAAAATATAAGAATCCAAAAATTCGGGTACCCAAAAATTAAGGTTCGGGCTTTTCCGAATTACCCGAATAGGAGCATCACTTCACATTACAGGAGGCCACTAGGCGGATGGATTGGCCCGGTGCTGCACTTGTGCATGCCGTCGATGCTTGAGGGATGCCATCGAGCATGACACCACGACCGAGTAGCCTAGTGGCTGGTGACCCGACCTAGGTTTTGCAGGGAAGCGAGTACTGCTGGTAGTTTTTTGGTCCGACCTTCTCTATGTGTGGAGCATTTTTACTGGGCTGCCAAAAATATAGGCTATTTGGGTAATTTGGGTATTGCCCGAATTAAATTCGGGTTTCCAAAATTGGTACCCAATATAGTGATCGGATTTTTCGGCTTCGAGTTATACAGGTTCAAGTTCAGGTTTTTTGGGTTTTGGGTTTTATGCCCACCGTGACTCCCCTCCATTCTTTGTCAACCCACTTCACATAATCGCAAGCAGTGGAATCCTAGGAAGTGCGGCAACCAAACAACTTTTGTTACACTGATAAATATAGGGATTGTACAACAATCAAAAAAGAAAAAAATTATCCGTGTAATGGCACAAAAAACCAGGCCAAAGTCGGTTTCTATGGTGCACACATAAAGAGCATGATCTGGCTTATGTTTACATTTTTTAACCTTGTATTGCACACCACTAACATTCCACTAGGTGCATACTTTGTCAGAAGATCATTGTCAACATTCTCGAGGAGCTCATGGTCCTGGGGGGTTGGGGACGAGGCTGAATTATAGACATCTCACCAATACAACATGGACATAGCCTCCCATTGTTCGGTGTAATTACCCATTGCACTACTAAGAAAGAACACATATATAAAAATATAAATGGTGTATAGCTTATTTACGTTGAGAAAAATATGACACATTTTGCAGGTCAAAAATGAACTATAGTGGTAATATACAATATACATTGCCCTTCTTCATGTGCACCACATAGATGAGCAATGCTAAGATCATGTACTAAATTTTAGCAACACTTTTGTCTAAGTGTCGGCATTCGACATATTCCGTCTACAAGCATGAAGATAAACACAAAGAATCGCACGGAAACATAAGAGACTCCTTGGTCTTCTAAACTTGGAAGAACGAGGAGCTTCTGATGATTCATGTGGATTATTTGACGCCTATTCATATTAGCCGGGAGAGCAAATTCAATGCGGGAACTTAAAATAAGTCTTAGCAAAAATCTTGAACAATGACTCGGAATTGCCCATCTATGATATACAAATGAAAAGGAGCAACGCATATATATAGCCCTACTAATTATTAATATAGTCAAGTGTAGTGTTGATTCATAGAAATCTGTTACGAAATAATTCCAAGTTGACCTTAGAAATATTATGGGCCTTATGTTGTACCGAAAAATGTTAGCCCAACTTTCAACATATGGTCAGGAATTGAACTTATTCCTACACAAGCTGCTTAATCGAAAGATAGGAAAATACTCAGTAGGTGACGTAGGTCTAAAGTAGTTGTAATCTTAAGTCTTCCTATCTGCACAACAACATAGTTAGGCAATTAACAATGCACATTCCAACTTGTTGTACATATGAAGAAGATTGATGAATAACACTAGAGAGATATTCATCATAGGTCCACATATGTACACGCAAAAACCTAAAAATTCCAACCAAATATGTATGTCCTGGATCTAATTCACATATGAATAACATATAAGGGAGAGAATATAACTGATTAATATAGATCTATCACAAATGCATGCTCCATCACAAAAAAATACAAATCTATCACAACTAAAATGTACATGTATCTTTGTGTCGGGGGCGAGGGTTACAACCAGTTGTCGGGGAAGACTTGGTGCGGCGGATCTACCTAGGAGAAGAGAGGGCGTCACGCCATTCGGGGAGGGTCGGCACGCATTCACATCTACTTCGGGTACAAGTGAGCGCAGCCATCGGGGAGGCCTCGCACCGCGGTCGGGGAGGGTGAAATGTGTCGTCGAGGAAGGCGAGCAGCATGGACGGGGAAGGCGAGCTGGGTTGTCAAGGAAGGAGAACATCGCAGTTGGGGAAGGGGAGCTAGGTCGCTGCCGTAGATTTGGTTTGGGGTTGGGAAGAAGAGAGGGGGAGCCGCCACGATTAAGGTTTGGGAGGTGAGCGGCTCACTTGGGGAAATTTTGCAAACATTTTGTCCGCGAGGGGGGTTTATATGGATTTACAAAATCTTTCAGTCATGTTGGTGACCACACCAACGTCACTCACTAGTACAGGAACCCCATACTAGCCACCTGCGATATAGCCCACTAACGCGTTCAGTGTGGATGCCGCCAGTGTGACGCTGCTGGTAAGGTAGATTAGCAGCGTGTTGCCCGAACACGGCTAGTGTGCTGCCGCTAGCAGCATTTGCACCGCACGCGGCTACTGTGCTACTAAATAGCAGCGTGTTGTAAAATGTTGCCATGTTGTATAGCACCGTCGATGTTCGCTTTCATTAGACATCACTGTTGTCACTGCCAATCTAGAGCGTACATTTTGCTCGAGCGCTTCTAGTGTTGGTTAAAATTAGCAGCGTCCCGATGATAACAAATGCGGCTAGCTTGTTTTGCAGGGATAACACAAATACTGTCACGTCAATCTGCTAGTACATTTGCAGATTTCATACATACAGAAATAAGAAGTATTATGCAATTAAACAATGAATGTTATTATGTAATACATTTTACATGGATCCAACCTATATAGAAAATTACATAGCAAATGATGGAAGCATTCATGAACCAAAGGGATAATCTGTTGGCCACGGCAGCATCTATGAGCCAAAGGGCTCATTTTGCTGTTATGCTAGAGTCATCAAGTCTCGATACGTGCAACACGTAGTAATGTTACACACTTAAGGGCTTAAGTTCCGACTAACACAACATGTACGATAAGGGTTACCAAATTGAGGTGTTGAAGCCCCTCTTTTGTTGCTGCTAGCTATCCCACCGCTACTCGAGGGCTTCTTGTTTGTCATCATAGTACATCCTCTTCTTGTTGGCGACATTGTTGTTGATGATGGTTGCTAGAGTGGTCTGCATGCATCTAAACTCAACTCAAGTATCATCTGCTGCGAGAATGGCAAGACCACACCCCACCCCCCAATTTGTGGCGTCATCCTTTCTTGTGAAGGTTGTATACTTCCGCATGCAATCAACCATGTGGTTTATGACATAGTAGGCAGACGAATGATTTTTCTCATTTTGCACATGCATGCAACAGAAGGTTATGTTGTGGGCGATGCGTGCCAAGCCCAAGCTATTTTTCTCTTCGAATTCTAACTTTATTGGTCCTACACTGTTCTCCAATTCTATGAGATCATCATCCATTACTGGCTTTAGTTTTTTGTAGTCTTTCATGATCTTTTGATGCGAATCCAAGACACAAGAATTGCAAGTCTTTGTGGATAGAACGAAGAGGACCCAGTGCTCGTCGTTGCGCAAATAGACAAACAAAGCAGTAAATACCGTAAATCTATGCACGATGAGAAGATATAAACTATACATTTCAGAAAGCATATGTGCATTGATGCTAGCTAGCGAACAGTTACCACATACGGTGGGTGATACGTCTCCAACCTATATATAATTTTTGATTGTTCCATGCTTTGATATTATCATTCTAGGATGCTTTTTGGGTGTTTATATATCAATTCATATTATTTTTTGAGCACTAACCTATTAACCTAGTGCCCAGTGCCAGTTACTGTTTTCTACATGTTTTTGACTTTTTAGGTTTACAGTACCAAACGAAGTCCAATTGCCATGAAACTTTTTTATGTTTTTTTTCTGGACCAAAAGAAGACCTGGAAGCTTCGGGAGGAGACCAGAGGCTGCACGAGGGAGGCAGCACACAACATGGCGTGCCCAGGGGGGTTGACCGCACCCTAATGTGTGATGGCCCCCTCATGTGGCCCCTGTCGTCCCTCTCTAGCCTATAAATTCTCATTAATCCCAAAAACCCTAGAGAGCCCTCCAAAACACTTTTTTCGCCGCCGCAAGTCTTTGTTCCGCCATGTGCCCATCTGGAGCCCTGTTCCGGTGCCCTACCGGAGGGGGATCGATCACGGAGGGCATCTACATCAACCTTGTTGCTCCCATGGTGATGTGTGAGTTGTTCCCTACAGACCTACCTGTAACAGCCCAATAGCACCTTTCCAAAACCTTGTAACCAATTCCATGTGTGAACCTTTGCATGCCTTGTCAACTTTGGTTTGAGTTAATAAATTTTGCTCCATGTCATTCAATTGTGCATCATGGCATCATGTCATCCATTCCATTTTGTTGCATTATGATATGTTGAGTGAGTGTGTGTTGTGATGATTGTGTGCATTGCAAACAAGTGGTATTTCTTATGTGAAAACCCTCCCTACCATTCTTTGAAAGTACCTCCATCTCTCTTTAATGCAAATTCATGAAATGTTGTGTTTTTGCTTTGCCCAAGTCCTCCCTAGAAATGCTGCCAAGTTTTCTATTATTCTGTATGGGTTTTTCAAATCAATCCTAGCCATGTGCAACCTCCCTGCCTTTTGTCATTAGCAACAATTCATTGGTTTCATAAATTTAGGGCATTTTATTTCTCTCTCTTAAAATTTCCAAAACCAATTTTATAAAATGGTAGGTAATTCCAGCATCCCAAAAATGTTTCTATTTCACTCAATTTCCTTCTCAAATTTCCCTAGCCTTATCTTTTGGTTTTGTTGTTGTTTTATTTGTAAGTGAGAAGCCAGGGAGAGAGAGAGCTTAGGTGAGCAGCCCAACTGGGCCTTTTCCCTGCCATCCTAGCACCACCGCAGCGCAGTAGCAGCCAGGCCCCAGCCTAGCGCGGCCCAACCGAGCCCCATCCCCGTGAGCCGCCGTCCTCCTGTACAGCAGGGCATCTAGACGCGCCACGTCGGCGTTCGATTGATTTGACGGTCGGAGCTCGCCCTAGAGCCCTATATAACGCATCCCCGAGCTAGCCCTAAACCTTCTCTCCCCATTCCTCCCTTCTCCTTGCCTCACCGCCGCCGGTAAGACCTCTCCAAGCTCATGTCGATGTTGTGCCCGCCATGAACTTCCCGAGCTCGAGTTCGAGCACGGGGTGACCTCCTAGTCGCTCTTCCGGTGCTCGGGTGCCGCGGGAAGGATCCCAAGACGCGTCCTCTTCTTCCTCGACGTTCAGGAGAGCTCCAAGGCCTAGATCGACACTGTCCCGAGCCCTTCTTCCTCTGTCTGACAAACCAGGAGCATCGTCGCACTCGGTCGTCCCTCACCTCGTCTCCGACCCCTCTCCGGCGTCTTCTCCTTGTCCAACAGGACGCTAGTGTCGGATTCAGGGCTTCGCAGACCCAAGAAGGTTCGAACTCTGGGGCGTGTGCGAAGATCCCAACCAGCTCAAGTCTCAAGCCTGTAGCGCCACAGCCAGACCCCGCCGAAGATGTGTGAGCGCAAGAAGATGAACACGAGAGATTTACCCAGGTTTGGGCCACCTTGCGGTGTAAAACCCTACTCCTGCTTTTGGTGGATTGGCCTCACAAGGAGGTTTGTGGATGAACAGGTACAGTGGTTGAGCGACCTCGCGAGGGCTCTTGCTTGTGGGAGGATCCGATTGTCGGTGTCAAAACCGGCGGATCTCGGGTAGGGGGTCCCGAGCTGTGAGACTAGGATCGATGGTAACAGGAGACGAAGGGGACACGGTTTTACCCAGGTTTGGGCCCTCCTATGGAGGTAATACCCTACGTCCTGCTTGATTATATTGATGATATAAGGGTTACAGAGTTGATCTACCTCGAGATCGTATAGCTAAACCCTATATGAGTTCTCTTGCTCTACAACCTAAAACCCTCCAGCTTATATAGACGCCGAGGGTACCTAGGGTTTACACATGGTCGGTTGCTCAGCAAAGGGAAAAGACATGCCTATCTACTGTCGACATCTTGGAAGACACGCCACGGCTCCTTGAGACCCCCACCTTGGCGACGGGGCCCTTGATCAGTCGTTACTCATCTAGTGGCCCATATAGTCCGGCCCATAGAAATAGGTCGGCTATCCGAGGACCCCTTAAACTAGGACTCCCTCACCGATCCCCCTCTACAGTGGTGGCTAGTCCCTATTTATAGCGGCCCTTGGTCCTCTTCCCTTATCGCACTGGCGGGAAGGGATCCCACAACGGCCAAATTTGAAAGGGGACAGGAGGTACAACTTATCCTGACTAAAGGTGGTCTTCGCCTGCAAAGCTCCTGACGTGACGTAGAGGTGGGCTCGGCGATGACGTCCTCCCTGCCGAGCTCGTGGTCTCTCTCTTGTTGCACCGGAATGGAAACCTTTGGGGGGTTCCTTGGGAAACCGTGTTCGTCCTTGCCTCCTTAGCACGAAAGGGGAAACTGTCCCTGCTGCGCTCGCTAGCGCCCGCCTGCCATGATCGTCATGGCTCACGTCATTGCAGCCTCCCGAGGCTGGGTACCTGCATAGGAATCTCCGCTCCTCGGGAGGCAGCCTGGGGAGGCCTTTCCCTTGGAGGTCTTGGCGTCATCCTCCTCGCGAGGTGGGGGCTCTCACGAGGGTCTTGTTTTGAGGGGTTTGTCGCCAGGCCATGCAGGCCATCGTGGTGGGCCACGCGTTGGGCCGCAGCCAGGCAGGTCTGGGCACCCCCGATCCCAGAACGCTGACAGTAGCCCCCAGGCCGAAGGCGCGCTCGGGCCGGCTTCGGGGCGAAGCCAAGCAGTGGAGCCCGAAATGCCGCGGGCCCCAACCGCCTACGGGCCAACCCTGAGGCGTGGCGCATGACGGGACGCGGACGCCTCCACTTCCCCACGTCGCCTCGGTAACTACCCCGACTGGCAAGGGCTGGCGCGCACTGCGGGGCCATCATTGCCCGGAATGCGGAGTGACGCCGGGTGGCCTCCGTTCAACTATAAGTAGGCGTGGGGGAGAGCCCCCATAGCCCGTCTTCATCTTCTCGCTTCTTCGCTCAAATCCGCCACTTCCACAGCCATGACACTAGTGAGGAGGTTTTCTGCTGCCGAGAAGGGGAAGGGTCGCCTGGAGGGACCGGGCTCGCCACCGCCCAAGAGGGGTCACGGCCGTCCCCGCAAGCACACCACGACGCCGAAGGTGGCCCCTCGAGGACGAGGGCGCAATCCAGCGTGGGCCGGTGCTGCCTCCGACAGCCATGGGAAGGCCCCCTCCCACGCAGGCGGCAGCGGCAGCCGTGGCGCTTGTGGCTGAGGGGGGAGGCCTATGGCCGGCGCCCGACCGCCCCGCTCGCAATCTCACTCGTCCGACACGGCCGAGGAGTTCATGGTGTGGGAGGAGAGGCCGACCATCTCCTGGGTCCAGCTCCCGCGCTTCTTTGCGAGGGCGCTGCCAGCCGGAGGGCCCGCCGGCCTATGGCTGCAGGCCGATGGTTACTGCAGCCGAGCCTCATGGGTGGAGGTCGAGGTCACCCCCGCGGGCGACGTGTTCCTGACCCGCGGGTGGCAGGCGTTTGCCCGCGCCCGCGGCCTGCAGGGGAGGTGTACCCACCACTTCAAGTATGACGGGGCGGTGACGCTCTTCGTCAAGGCCTTCGGGGAAGATGCAGGCGCCTGGGGTGCTGTCCGGAGGGCGACGACGACGACATCGACTACTTCTCCGCCGACGATGACCACCGTGGTGGCGGCGTCCTCGGAAGTGAGCTTGCCCTTGGCGACGGACGCGGCACCACCAGCACCAGCGGCGCTTCCTCCGGGGGAAGCTCGAGCAACGACAACTACGACGAGCTGCCCCGCCGGCGGGCCCGGACCAAGGAGGGTGGCGAGCCGCCGCGGCGCCGCGCCCCTACCCCGGAGGACGTCGAGCCGCCATGCCGCCGCACCACCGTCAAGGAGGAGGAGGACTCTTACTGAGCGCGGGCGGTGCTGGGGCCGGGCCTCAGGAGATGCGGTCCCTAGGAGGCCATCTTTTGCTGTTTTTTTTTACTTCCTGCATCCAGAATCACGAAAGGCCCCGAGGGGGGGTGTAATGAACTATGGCGCATGCGCCTTCATGTTAGCGTGTTGTTTTTGTCCCGTGCTTTGGCATTTATGTCGCCGCCACTGGAAACCTCCTCTTGACGTGATTAGGGTAACTTAGCTTGGTGTACTCGTGGAGGGTCCCTGCATCGCGAGGTGCAGCTAGGGCGCCGAGGCAGGTTGAAGGTCTTGTCGAGGGGGGTTCTTCCTTGCGGGCCAGGCAGTTTGCAGCTTCAATAGGCGCCCGCCGCTCGCGAAGCTCCTAGGGTGGCGAGGAGTCAGGGACTTCGGAGGTGCTTCCTCAGGGCCTCGCCTTCCGCGTAGGTGCTGAAAAGTGCTTTACGTAGAGTTTGGATTCCTTGATAACAAGCCGAAACCCGACTTCCCTTCCCCCGGTCGTCTTCCTTCCAGCGACCGTTTTGGTTGGAGCCCCCTAGCGAGGGCCGACCGCCGCTGGTGTGCCGGGTCACAATGCCTGGCAAGGCCAGGGGATGAGCGCTCCTGAGGCCGGGGGCCTGAGGCAACATGCGTCTGCCGGCCTATGCTTGCAGTAACTTGTTTGAATCCTGAGATTCCCTTCCGCGCCCTGTCTCCTTCCTGCTTGCCTTCGTGCTCTGCGTCGGCGGGGCACAACCTCGCGCGTACCTCGACCGCCGTTGGGGCATCCGGATCACCAGGACGGGGCCCAATCTCGCGCGTACCTCGGCCGCCGTTGGGGCGTCCGGATCACCAGGGCGGGGCCCAATCTCGTGCGTAGCTCGACCGTCGTTGGGTCGTCCGAATCACCAGGACGAGACCAAGGGGCGAGGGGCTACGTCTCTAGTGAGGCCCCTGGGTCGCGATGCCCAGGGGTCTCCCTTGTTGTGCGAGCAGTGGGAGCCTGAGGCAACTTGCGCCTGCCGGCTCGCTCGGGAGCGCCAAAGCTTTGGCGAGGTGCACACCGTGCCCAACCCCCGCTCGCGTGGTGCGAGAGAGAGAAAATCTGCAGGTGCCAAATTTTAAAGCCAAGACTGTAAAACGAGAACACTACAAAGGAGAAAATTTCCCACCCTATTTTCCAACAAAGACGCGAAAGCTTCAAGGTTCATTCCAAAAGACGGCAAATTCGGTTTACAAAAGAGATCAAAGAACAGCCGCGTCCGGCACCTAATAGCTAGTCTTCGTCTTCCCCCCAGCACGGAGCATAGGGCTTCCACTAGGCGTGGGCATAGTCATTGGAGGACAGTGTCGTCCGGTAGCGCAGAGCATGGGGCTTCCACTTGGGCGTGGGTGGGGGCCCCTCCGTGTCCTCGGGGGACCCCGGGCGTATACAACCCACTCATTATTACGTGAGAGTGTCACGGGTAGAACTTGCGGAGATGCTGGATGTTCCAGGCATTCTGGATTGCGACCCCGTCCTGAGTCTCCAGGCGTACGGCGCCAGGCCTGGAGACACGGGCGATCCTGAACGGGCCCTCCCACATGGGCGAGAGCTTGTGCAAGGCCTCCCAAGAGAGGACCCGCCTCAGGACGATGTCTCCGACTTCAAGGGTCCTGGAGCGAATGCTACGGCAATGGTAGCGCCGCAGTGCCTGTTGGTACCTCGCTGCGCAGAGCTAGGCTTGGCGGCGGCCCTCCTCTCCGAGCATGAGGTTTGTCCCCCGCGAGGCATCCTGACGCTCCTCGTCGAATGCCAAGACCCGCGGGGAGCGATGCTTGACCTCGTGCGGGAGGACCGCCTCTGCCCCATAGACGAGGAAGAATGGGGTCTCTCCGGTGGGCTTAGTCGGGGTTGTGCGGACAGACCACAACACGGACCGAAGCTCACCGAGCCAACCCTTGCCGCAGGCCTTGAGCTTCTTCTTGAAGCTTCTGGCTTTGAGGCCCCTCAGGACCTCCGCGTTGGCGCGCTCGGCTTGGCCATTGCTCCGTGGGTGCGCCACTGAAGCATAGCATATCTGCGTTCCAAGGTTAGCACAATATGTTCTAAAGAGGTTGCTTGTGAACTGTGACCCATTGTCGGAAATAATACGGTTGGGGACGCCGAAGCAGCTCACGAGGCCCTTGATGAACTTGACGGCCGAGCCGACGGGTGTCGGAATCGGGGCTCTGCAAAACCCAACAAGGTTCGAACACTGGAGTGCGCTCGCCCTCCAATCCCGCTCAACCTCACAACTTCTCAGCGATTCCACGGTGGTGCTCTCAGGGGGAAACAAATGGGGACATGCAGTCTTTACCCAGGTTCAGGCCACCTTGCGGTGTAAAACCCTACTCCTGCTTTGGGGTGGATTGGCCTCACGGGGAGGTTGAGGATGAACTAGTACAGTGGTTGGGTGGCCTCACGAGGGCTCTCGGTGGTGATGAACTCGACCTCCCCCCCCCCCCCGACGATGGGAGCTCGTCCCTATTTATAGGGGCCACGGTCCTCTTCCCCCGTCGAATAGGCGGGAAGGGACCCCTCAACGGCCAAATTTGAAAGGGGACAAGTAGTACACCCTATCTTGACTAAAGGTGCTCTTCGCCTGCAAAGCTTCCGGGTGTGACGCAGCGGTGGGCTCGGCGATGACATCCGTCCTGCCGAGCCCGTGGTCTCGGTCCTCTTGCACCGAGAAGGAAACCTTTGGGGGGTTCCTTGGGAACCCGCGTACGTCCCTGTTTCCTTTGCACCAAAGAGGAAACTGTCCTCCCTATGCGCCCGCCTGGCTTGGTCGTCAGAACCCACGTCACCCGGCCTCAGGAGGCCGGGTACTTGCATAGGAATCTCCGCTCCTCAGGAGGCGGCCTGAAGTGGTGCCACTCCTCCGGAGGTCTTCGCACTGTCCTCCTCACGAGGTGGGGGCTCTCGCGAGGGCCTTGACTTGAGGGGCTCATTGCAGGGCCATACCGGGCCTTCGAGGTGGGCCACGCGCTGGGCCGCATGCATGCAGGTCTGGGTACCCCCGGTCCCAGGACGCCGACAGCGGGGATGGTGCGCACGGGCTCCACCTCCGCCCACTTGGTGAATTTGTCGATGGCGATGTAGAGGTAGCGATAACTGCTGGTCACCCAAGGGTAGGGTCCCAGTATGTCCAGCCCCCAGACCGTGAAGGGCCAGGAGAGCGGGATGGTCTGGAGACCCTGCGCGGGCTGATGAATCTGCTTGGCGTGAAATTGACAGGCTTCGCAGGATCGGACCAGCACAGTGGCATCTTGGAGCACCATGGGACAGTAGAAGCCGCTGCAGAACACCTCCCCCACGAGGGTACGAGACGAGGAGTGGTACCCGCAATCGCCCCCCTGGACGTCGGCCAGCAGCTCGAGCCCCTGCTCTTTGGATATGCACCGCAGCGAGACGTCGTTGGGGCGCCTGCGGTACAACTCGCCGTCCTGTAAACAATAAGCAGTAGCCTGGCGGAACACGCGCTCCGCGTCCTCCTCTTTCTCCGGCAAGGCGCCGCTGAGCAGGTATGCCTTGAACTCTCTGGTCCAGTCGCCGGCCTGATGTTCCAGTGCCAGGAGCAGAAGGGCCCCTGAGGCCGGGGCGCCTAAGGGCGGGGCCGGTGGCAGCTCCTCCTGAAGCGACGCCGGGCCTGACGGCTTAAAGAGCCTCTCCTCGAAGACTCCGGGCTCCTGAGGCTCGCGACGTGATGCCCTCTTGGCGATGTCATCTGCTTCCTTGCTCGCGCCACGCGGGACGTGTTGCAATTCCAAGCCCTGGAAACGTTTTTCAATCTTACGTACCTCCTCCAAGTAGGTCTCCATGTGTTCATCCTTCGGCGTGTATTCTTTGTTGGAGAAGTTGACGAGGAGCTGGGAGTCGCCCTTGATGGTGAGGCGCTTGACCCCCAGGGCGGCAGCGGCCCTGAGGCTGATAACCCACAAGTATAGGGGATCGCAACAGTTTTCGAGGGTAGAGTATTCAACCCAAATTTATTGATTTGACACAAGGGAAGCCAAAGAATATTCTCGAGTATTAACAGCTGAGTTGTCAATTCAACCACACCTGAAAGACTTAATATCTGCAGCAAAGTATTCAGTAGCAAAGTAGTATGGAAGTAACGGTGACAAACGTGACAGTAGCAGTTTTGTAGCAATCGTAACAGTGGCAACGGGAAAGTAACTGAGCAAAGATCAATGTATGAAAAGCTCGTAGGCAATGGATCAGTGATGGATAATTATGTCAGATGGCATTCATCATGCAACGGTTATAACATAGGGTGACACAGAACTAGCTCCAATTCATCAATATAATGTAGGCATGTATTCCATATATAGTCATACGTGCTTATGGAGAAGAACTTGCATGACATCTTTTGTCCTACCCTCCCGTGGCAGCGGGGTCCTAATGGAAACTAAGGGATATTAAGGCCTCCTTTTAATAGAGAACCGGACCAAAGCATTAGCACTTAGTGAATACATGAACTCCTCAAACTACGGTAATCACCGGAAAGAATCCCAGTTATTGTCACCCTGGGGGATGCGGATCATAACTCGTAATAGGTGTCTACAACTTGCAAGATAGGATCAAGAACACATATATATTCATGAAAACATAATAGGTTCAGATCTGAAATCATGGCACTCGGGCCCTAGTGACAAGCATTAAGCATAGCAAAGTCATAGCAACATCAATCTCAGAACATAGTGGATACTAGGGATCAAACCCTAACCAAACTAACTCGATTACATGGTAAATATCATCCAACCCATCACCGTCCAGCAAGCCTACGATGGAATTACTCACGAACGGCGGAGAGCATCATGAAATTGCTGATGAAGGATGGTTGGTGATGACGACGGCGTCGATTTCCCCTCTCCGGAGCCCAAAACGGACCCCAGATCTGCCCTCCCGAGGAAGAACAGGAGGTGGCGGCGGCTCCGTATCGTGAAACGCGATGAACTCTTCTCTTTGATTTTTTTTCTCCCAGAATAGGAATATATGGAGTTGGAGTTGAGGTCGGCGGATCTTCAGGGGGCCCACAAGACAGGGGGGGCGCACCCTAGGGGGGGGGCGCCCCCCTGTCTTGTGACCAGGTGGTGGCCCCTCTCCGGTTGAATCTTTCGCCAGTATTTTTTATTAATTCCAAAAATATTCTCCGTAAATTTTCAAGTCAATCCGAGAACTTTTATTTCTACACAAAAATAACACCAAGGCAATTCTGCTGAAAACAGTGTCAGTCCGGGTTAGTTCCATTCAAATCATGCAAATTAGAGTCCAAAACAAGGGCAAAAGAGTTTGGAAAAGTAGATACGATGGAGACATATCAACTCCCCCAAGCTTAACCCATTGCTTGTCCTCAAGTAATTCAGTTGACAAACTGAAAGTGATAAAGAAAAACTTTTACAAACTCTGTTTGATCTTGTTGTTGTAAATATGTCTAACTGATGTTCAGGTTTTCAACAAAGATTATAGACTAACCACATTCACAATAACATTTAGGTCTCACATTTACTCATATCAATGGCATAATCAACTAGCGAGCAATAATAATAAATCTCGGATGCCAACAATTTTATCAAAACAATCATGATACAATATGATATAATGGTATCTCGCTAGCCCTTTCTGAGACTGCAAAACATAAATGCAGAGCACCTCTGAAGAACAAGGACTGACTAGACATTGTAATTCATGGTAAAAGAGATCCAGTCATAATCAAACTCAATATCAATTAATAACAAAGCATACAAATGACGGAGGTGCTCTCTAACTGGTGCCTTTTATAAGAGGAGGATGACTCAACAGTAAAGTAAAATAGATAGGCCCTTCGCAGAGGGAAGCATTGATTTGCAGAGGTGCCAGAGCTCGAGCTATTTAAAACATAGATGAATAATAATTTTGAGCGGTATGCTTTCATTGTCAACATAACAACCAAGAGATTTCACCATCTTCCATGCTAGATACATTATAGGCGGTTCCCAAACAGAATGGTAAAGTTTTTACTCCCCCTCCAACAATCAAACACACTCCACGGCGGGCCGAATCCACGGGTACCGTCCATACAAACAACAATCCTGGGGGAGTTTTGTTTCATTATATTTTGATTTGATTTTTGAGCATGGAACTGGGCATCCCGAATACCAGCCACTTTCTCGTGAATGATAGTGAATCAACACATATCGTGAGAATAACCCACCTAGCATGGAAGATACTGACCGCCCACAGTCGCTACATGAGCGATTCAGGCATACAAAACAGAGTATTATTTGAAGGTTTAGAGTTTGGCACATGCAAAATTACTTGGAACGGCAGGTAAATACCGCATATAGGTAGGTATGGTGGACTCATATGGAACAACTTTGGGTTTATGGAGATGGATGCACAAGCAGTATTCCCGCTTAGTACAGGTGAAGGCTAGCAAAAGACTGGGAAGCGACCAACTAGAGAGCGACCAGAGTCATAAACATGCTTTGAGATTAACCAACATTGAATGCAAGCATGAGTAGGATACAAAACACCATGAACATAAATATCGTGGAGGCTATGTTGATTTTGTTTCAACTACATGCGTGAACATGTGCCAAGTCAAGCCACTTGAATCATGCAGAGGAGGATACCATCCTATCATACTACATCACAACCATTTTAAAATGCATGTTGGCACTCAAGACAAACCATTATTCACTCTTAGCTAATTAAGCATGGCATGAGTAACTATAATCGCTAATTGTCATTGCAAACATGTTTCATCCATAATGGGCTGAACTCAAAACGATGAGCTAATCATATTTACAAAAACAAAATAGGTCGAGTTCATACCGGCTTTTCTCCATCTCAATCATTTCATCATATATCGTCATTATTGCCTTTCACTTGCACGACCGAACAGTGTAAATAATAATAAGAGTGCACGTGCATTAGACTAAGCTGGAATCTGCAAACAATAGCTCAAAGGAGAAGACAAGGTAATATGGGCTCTCTGATAGATAAACAATAATGCATATGAGAGCCACTCAACATTTTCATTGTGGTCTTCTCCGTATGACCCAAAGAAAAGAAATTTCAAAACAAGGAAAGCTCCCAACAAGCAAAAGAAGAACAAGAAATCTTTTTGGGTTTTCTTTTAATGCTACAACTAAACAGACTAGAAGGTAAAGCTAGAACTATTTTTTTTTTGGATTTTCTCAAGGTTAATTAAACACACGAGAAGAAAGCGGAAAGAAGAAATAAACTACCATGGATGATACAATGAAAAAGTATGAACACCGACAACTGGAATAAGTGTGTGAACATGAATGTAATGTCGGTGAGAAATACGTACTCCCCCAAGCTTAGGCTTTTGGCCTAAGTTGGTCTAGGGCCATGGCTGGAAATAACCATCTCTGGGGTACTCCGGAGGGTCCTGAGGGTTCCACTGGCTGGCGAGCTCCTGTGGCTCCCACTGAAAAACTGGATCCGGATACGGATCAAAGGCTGGTGCCGGCTAAGGTGCTGGGGGTTGCGACAGACCCCAATATCTATAGATGTCCTCGGGCATAATAGTGTACCTGCCTGAACGAATATCCAACAAAGAAGAAGCAGGCAGTGCAATAATCTCACAAGTACCCTGACTAAATACTAAGTTGTAAAGCAGCCTCCTATCATTATCCTTCCTAATAAAATCATGTGCTACCATACTGTCATAGTCTAAATATCTTGTAGGTAGTAGCATTTCCTCTTCCTCGTCAAGCCTAATGGGTATCTCAAAGTGTTTGGCTAGACGGGATGCGTAGATACCTCCGAATATGGGGCCCTTCGAACGGTTTAGGTTCAACCGTTGGGCCACCATAGCGCCCAGATTAAAAGTTCTATCAGCAAGTAAAGCATGGCGCAGAATGGCGAGGTTGGGAGCACTAAGGCCTCCACTCTCCCCACGACCAACTAAACATTTCCCCGCAAATAATGAATAATAGCGTAGAACAGGAAAATGTAAACTAGCTGCTCTTGCCTTTGACACCCCTCTCTCTTCCCCCACAGTGACTGCGGCAATAAAGTCCTCCATGTCTCTAGGACGTGGTTCACTGATGTTGCCCTCATAAGGTATTTTGCAAACATTACAAAAATCGTAAAGATTCATATTCTTAGGCACATCATACAAGTAAAACTCTACCATGGGAGGATCCTTCCTAGGATAAAAGTGAAAGTTTTGCACGAAGATATTAGTGAGTAGGAGGTACTGATCACACTTATCGTTGAGGAAGTCGGTGATGCCTGCATTCTCTGCCAAATAATAGAAATCTTCATAAATTCCGGCCGCCATCAAGAATGCATCACTTGGCCATTCACATGGCCGAACCTCCGCGGTGCGGGGAATATTGTATCTGGGCTTCTCATTTTCATTTTCTTTAGAACCCCGGCTTGAAGAGCCTCTTAACAATCTCCTCATCATTATTTTCTCTGAAAAATTTCAGAAATTTTTAATGACTCAAAATAAAAGTGAACAAAACTCAACAAAACTTATAGCAACTACTCTCACAAGTGCCTAGAGGCTATATCATGCATCAAAATTACTTGGGACCATACAAAATTGACATGCAAGCTCAAGAACAAGGTCACCACAGCAACAAATATTTGCAATATATAAAGCACTAGAACAAAAACTAATTGGACCATTGGAGGAGTCACATACCGAAGAACAATCCCCTAAAACAGTTCTGCAAATGGAGCTTTGCACAAGGAGATCGAAAATGGCAGCAAAATGAGCTAGAACACGGGTTTGAGCAGTGGTGGGATTTTTTCTGGAGGAAGACGAAGTGGATGGGTGCTGGAATAAGTAAGGGGGGCCTATGTGGGACCCACAAGCCAGGGGGGCGCGCCCAGGGGGGTGGGCGCACCCTGTAGGCTTGTGGCCCACTGGTGCAGCCCCCTGATGTGTTCTTAGTGCCAAAAATTCTTAAATATTCCAGAAAAATCATACTACATTTTCAGGGCATTTGGAGAACTTTTATTTTCAGGTTATTTTTCATTGCACTGATAAATCAGAAAACATGGGAATAATAGCATTTTTACTTTAATTAATCTAAATAACAGAAAGTAAAAGTTGGGTATAGAAGGTTGTGCTTCCTAAATTCATCCATCTCATGCCCATCAAAAAGAATCCATCAATAAGGTTGATCAAGTCCTATTGACAAACTTTTTTCGAATGACACGGAACCAGAGAATTTTCGAATAACACTAGGTTACCTCAATGGGGATATGTATGTCCCCAACAATAAGTGTGTCATATTTCTTCTTGACAGTAGGGAGAGGGAATTCAAAATCTCCAATAATAATTGTTGAAATTTTTCCAATGGAGTTGATACTATGAACTTGAGGTTGTTTCTTCGGAAAGTGTACCGTATGCTCATTACCATTCACATGAAAAGTGACATTGCCCTTGTTGCAATCAATAACAGCCCCTGCAGTATTCAAAAAAGGTCTACCAAGGATGATCGACATACTGTCGTCCTCGGGAATATCAAGAATAACAAAGTCCGTTAGGATAGTAACATTTGCAACTACGACAGGCACATCCTCGCAAATACCGATGGGTAAAGCATTTGATTTATCGGCCATTTGCAAAGAAATTTCAGTAGGCGTCAACTTATTCAAATCAAGTCTACGATATAAAGAGAAAGGCATAACACTAACACCAGCTCCAAGGTCACATAAAGCATTTTTAATATAATTTCCTTTAATAGAGCATGGTATAGTAGGTACTCCGGGATCTCCTAGTTTCTTTGGTACTCCACCATTAAAAGTATAATTAGCAAGCATGGTGGAAATCTCAGCTTCCGGTATCTTTCTTTTATTTGTCACAATATCTTTCATATACTTAGCATAGGGAGACATCTTCAGAATATCAGTCAAACGCATACGCAAAAAGACAGGTCTAAGCATTTCAACAAAGCGCTCAAAATCCTCATCATCCTTTTTCTTGGATGGTTTAGGAGGAAAGGGCATGGGTTTCTGAACCCATGGTTCTCTTTCTTTACCATGCTTCCTAGCAACAAAGTCTCTTTTGTCATATCTTTTATTCTTAGGTTGTGGGTTATCAAGATCAACAGCAGGTTCAATCCCCACATCATTATCATTACTAGGTTGAGCATCAACATGAACATCATCATTAATATTATCACTAGGCTCATGCTCATTACCAGATTGTGTCTCAGCATCAGAAATAGAAATATCATTTGGATTCTCAGGTGTATCTATAACAAGTTCACGAGCAGCATGCAAAGTCCTATCATCATTCTTTTTCCTTCTATTGCTAGAATGACTAGGTGCATCAGTATTAATTCTCTGAGAATCTTGCTCAATTCTCCTAGGATGGCCCTCAAGATACAAAGGTTCCTGAGTCATTTTACCACCTCTAGTCACAACTCTAACAGAATGATCATTGTTCTTACCATTCATCTCATTAAGCAAATCATTTTGTGCCTTAAGTACTTGTTCTATTTGAGTAGTTTCCATGGAAGCATGTTTACTAATAATCTTAAGATCATTGATAGTTCTACTCATATAATCACCTAAACGATCAAGCATGTAAGCATTATGTTTCAATTGTCTACTAACATAAGCATTGAAATTTTCTTGCTTAACAATAAAGTTATCAAACTCATCCAAGCATTGGCTAGCAGACTTATTATAAGGAATATCACCTTCATCAAATCTACGAAGAGAGTTTACCTCTACTACCTGTGTCGGGGTATCAAGACCATGTATTTCTTCAATAGGTGGTAAATTCTTAAGATCTTCAGCTTTAATCCCTTTTTCTTTCATAGATTTCTTTGCCTCTTGCATATCTTCAGGACTGAGAAATAGAATACCTCTTTTCTTCGGAGTTGGCTTTGGAGGTGGTTCGGGAATAGTCCAATCATTATCATTGCTCAATATATTATTCAATAGTAGTTCAGCTTGTTCAACAGTTCGTTCCCTGAAAACACAACCAGCACAACTATCTAGGTGGTCCCTAGAAGCATCGGTTAGTCCATTACAAAAGATATCAAGTATTTCGTTTTTCTTGAGAGGATGATCAGGCAAAGCATTAAGTAATTGGAGAAGCCTCCCCCAAGCTTGTGGGAGACTCTCTTCTTCAATTTGCACAAAGTTAAATATTTCCTGCAAGGCAGCTTGTTTCTTATGGGCAGGAAAATATTTTTCAGAGAAATAATATATCATATCCTGGGGACTACGCACACAACTAGGAGCAAGAAAATTAAACCATATATTAGCATCACCCTTTAATGAGAAAGGAAACAACTTAAGAATATAGTAATAGCGAATTTTTTCCTCCTGAGTGAATAGGGTGGCTATATCATTCAATTTAGTAACATGTGCCACAACAGTTTCAGATTCATAACCATGGAAAGGATCAGATTCAACCAAAGTAATTAACTCAGGATCGACAGAGAATTCATAATCCTTATCAGTAACAAAGATAGCAAACTTAGGATCATATTGCATTCTAGCATTCAAAGATTTTTCCTTCCACTTGCATAGTAATTTCTTAAGATCATCTCTATCCTTACAAGCAAGAAAGTCCCTAGCTACCTCTCCTTCCATAACATAACCCTTAGGTATATTAGGCAATTCATATCTAGGAGAGCAAGGTCTAATAGGAGTCTCATAGTGTTCAGTTTCAATAATTTCATCAGTTTCAGAAATATCATTAGTTTCAGCATTGACTCTAGCAATTTGTTCATCAAGAAATTCACCCAGTGGCACAGTAGTATCAAGCAAAGTATTATCATAAGCATCATGCATAGCATAAGTGGCATCATCATTTACTTGCAACATATCAGAATCAGTAGCAGGTGGTGGTGTCGCAAACTTACTCATAACAGAAGGTGAATCAAGTGCAGAGCTAGATGGCAGTTCCTTACCTCTCCTCGTAGTTGAGGGATAGATCTTGGTTTTTGAGTCTTTCAAATTCTTCATAGTGATCAACCGATACAAATCCCAAGTGACTCAGAGAATAGAGCTATGCTCCCCGGCAACGGCGCCAGAAAAGAGTCTTGATAACCCACAAGTATAGGGGATCGCAACAGTTTTTGAGGGTAGAGTATTCAACCCAAATTTATTGATTCGACACAAGGGAAGCCAAAGAATATTCTCGAGTATTAGCAGCTGAGTTGTCAATTCAACCACACCTGAAAGACTTAATATCTGCATCAAAGTATTCAGTAGCAAAGTAGTATGGAAGTAACGGTGACAAACGTGACAGTAGCAGTTTTGTAGCAATCGTAACACTGGCAACGGGAAAGTAACTGAGCAAAGATCAATGTATGAAAAGCTCGTAGGCAATGGATCCGTGATGGATAATTATGTCGGATGGCATTCATCATGCAACGGTTATAACATAGGGTGACACAGAACTAGCTCCAATTCATCAATATAATGTAGGCATGTATTCCATATATAGTCATACGTGCTTATGGAAAAGAACTTGCATGACATCTTTTGTCCTACCCTCCCGTGGCAGCGGGGTCCTAATGGAAACTAAGGGATATTAAGGCCTCCTTTTAATAGAGAACCGGACCAAAGCATTAGCACTTAGTGAATACATGAACTCCTCAAACTACGGTAATCACCGGAAAGAATCCCAGTTATTGTCACCCTGGGGGATGCGGATCATAACTCGTAATAGGTGTCTACAACTTGCAAGATAGGATCAAGAACACATATATATTCATGAAAACATAATAGGTTCAGATCTAAAATCATGGCACTCGGGCCCTAGTGACAAGCACTAAGCATAGCAAAGTCATAGCAACATCAATCTCAGAACATAGTGGATACTAGGGATCAAACCCTAACCAAACTAACTCGATTACATGGTAAATCTCATCCAACCCATCACCGTCCAGCAAGCCTACGATGGAATTACTCACGAACGGCGGAGAGCATCATGAAATTGGTGATGAAGGATGGTTGGTGATGACGACGGCGTCGATTTCCCCTCTCCGAAGCCCAAACAGACCCCAGATCTGCCCTCCCGAGGAAGAACAGGAGGTGGCGGCGGCTCCGTATCGTGAAACGCGATGAACTCTTCTCTCTGATTTTTTTCTCCCCGAATAGGAATATATGGAGTTGGAGTTGAGGTCGGCGGAGCTTTAGGGGGCCCACAAGATAGGGGGGCGCGCCCTGGGGGGGCGCGCCCCCCTGGCTTGTGACCAGGTGGTGGCCCCTCTCCGGTTGATTCTTTCGCCAGAATTTTTTATTAATTCCAAAAATATTCTCCGTAAATTTTCAGGTCAATCCGAGAACTTTTATTTCTGCACAAAAATAACACCAAGGCTGGAAGGTCGCACCCGCGTTCCGCAGCCCGAAGGGCATGCAAACGTAGCAGTACACATCACAGGGGGAGAGGAAGGCTGTCTTCTTGACGTCCTCTACTGCCATCCTGATTTGGTGGTAGCCTGAGAAGGCATCCAGAAAGCATAGCAGGTCGCACTTGGCGGTGGAGTCCACGATCTGGTCGATGAGCGGGAGTGGGAAGGGGTCCTGAGGACAAGCCTTGTTGAGGCTAGTGAAGTCGACGCACATGCGTTCCTTCCCACCCTTCTTGGGGACGACCACTGCGTTGGCTAGCCAGTTCGGGTACCGCACCTCCCGAACAACTCCAGCATCTCGCAGCTTGCCGACCTCTTGAATGATGAATGCTTGCTTATCTTGTGCTTGTCGCCTTGCCCTTTGCTTCACTGGGCGCGCATCGGGGCGCACCCTTAGGTGATGCTCGATCACCTCTCTCGGGACGCCGGTTAGGTCGCGTGCCTCCCACGCAAACATGTCCTTGTTCGCGCGGAGGAAGTCCACCAGCGCCTTCTCCTGCCCTGGGGAAAGACCAGCGCCAATGGTGAAGGTGTGGCCCGGGCTCCCGTCGTCTGCGGGCACCTGCTTCGTCTCTGCCCGGTCCTGAGAGAACAGCTGCTTCTTCTTCGCGGGGGCGGCCTCCGGGGCCTGCGTGACACTCTCCGGGGGCGGGACGCCTCCTTCCCCGTGTGCGATGCACTCGGCGTCTGGGCGCGTGGCCGCTGCGGCCTTGTAGGCAAGTTTGACGGCTCGAACTGTTTCCTTGGTATCTCCGGCCACGGTGACGATACCGCTGCTGCCAGGCATCTTGATGACGTTTTAGCACGGGTGTGTTGCTGCCATGAACTTGGCGAGGGCCGGATACCCCAGGATGGCATTGTACGGGAGGCCGATGCGGGTGATGTCAAAGTCGATCAGCTCGGTGCGGTAGTTGTCGCGGGTGCCGAAGGTGACGGGGAGGTGCACCTGCCCCAAGGGGGTGGCGGAGCCCCCGACCACTCCTGAGAAGGGCCTGGAGGGCGCGAGCTGCTCGTAGGGCATTTGGAGCATGTCGAAGGCCTCCGCAGAAAGGACGTTGAGGCTGGTGCCGCCGTCGATGAGGGTCTTGGTGACAGCAATGCCGCCGATGGTTGGCGTGCACAACATGGGGAGCGCACCCGCAGCGACCGTCATCCTGGAATGGTCCCTGGAGTCGAAGGTGATGTCGGTCTCCGGCTTCGCCCCGCTCTGCGGGGACTGAACTGCACCTGCCTGGCGAAGAAACTGCTTGACATGGTGGCCGGACGTGGGTGCTTGCGACCCGCCGAGGATACAAGCGACCGCGGGCGCAGCCTAACAAACCGCGACATCTGCACAGGCCGTCGGCTGCGGGGCCTTGGGGACAGCGCCCTCCATGGGGACGACAAGGCGAAGGCGAAACACGGCTGGTGATGGTAAAGCTCCAACACGCCCCTACCTGGCACGCCAAATGTCGGATTCAGGGCTCCGCAGACCCAAGAAGGTTCGAACTCTAGGGAATGTGCGAACATCCCAACCAGCTCAAGTCTCAAGCCTGTAGCTCCACAGCCAGACCCTGCCGAAGATGTGTGAGCACAAGAAGATGAACACGAGAGATTTACCCAGGTTCGGGCCACCTTGCGATGTAAAACCCTACTCCTGCTTTTGGTGGATTGGCCTCACGAGGAGGTTTGTAGATGAACAGGTACAGTGGTTGAGCGACCTCGCGAGGGCTCTTGGGTGTGGGAGGATCTGATCCCCCTCTATGGTGCTGGCTAGTCCCTATTTATAGCGGGCCTTGGTCCTCTTCCCTTATCGCACTGGCGGGAAGGGATCCCACAACAGCCAAATTTGAAAGGGGACAGGAGGTACAACTTATCCTGACTAAAGGTGGTCTTCGCCTGCAAAGCTCCTGACGTGACGTAGAGGTGGGATCGGCGATGATATCCTCCCTGCCGAGCTCATGGTCTCGGTCTTGTTGCACTGGAATGGAAACCTTTGGGGGGTTCCTTGGGAACCCGCGTTCGTCCTTGCATCCTTAGCACGAAAGGGGAAACTGTCCCTGCTGCGCCCGCTGGCGCCCGCCTGCCATGATCGTCATGGCTCACGTCATTGCAGCCTCCCGAGGCTGGGTACCTGCATAGGAATCTCCGCTCCTCGGGAGGCAGCCTGGGGAGGCCGCTCCCTTGGAGGTCTTGGCGTCGTCCTCCTCGCGAGGCGGGGGCCCTCACGAGGGTCTTGTTTTGAGGGGTTTGTCGCCAGGCCGTGCAGGGCCATCGTGGTGGGCCATGCGTTGGGCCGCAGGCAGGCAGGTCTGGGCACCCCCGATCCCAGAACGCCGACAGCTAGGTGAGCAGCCGCTCCGCCCAGCCTTTGTCCATCGTCGTTGGTGCACCATAGGCGTCGTCGTGTTCGTGTCGATCTCGCGCTCCCGTAGTTCCGGCGAAGGCCGTGCATTTTTTTTCTCGCTCGCAGTCGTCGCAGCTTGCTTCGTGGGTCGCCGAGACCACTTGCATTACCGCTTGCTCTTGGCAGGCGCTAGCTCGCTCACTTGCTCGCCGTGCTTCGCCTCGCTCGCCCCTGCCCCGCTGCGCATCGCCATGAGCCGAGCCAATCTCGAGCTCGAGCTCCCCTCAACCTCGCACGTAGGACCTTGCAACCCCTGGGAATGGGACCCCCTATGGATTCCGCAGCCCCGCTGTAGCTCCGCTTCTTCGGTGGTCGCCTCCGGTGGTCGCCGGGCCATCGCCGTTTCTTCCCTGTCTCAGGGAAGAAGAAGAACCACCGTTGTGGCTGGTTCAAAAGGTGCCTAGCCACTCTAGTGACACGAGCCTCATCCTAGCGCAGTGGTAGCGCGCCCTTTACTCCAACAGGGAGGCCCGGGTTTGACCCCTCGGGCACCCTTTTATTTCGTTTTCGCCTCAGCCTCTGATAGTGGGCCCGTGGGACCCACTTGTCATGCTCTCAGGGCCTCTGGTGTGACTGCCATTGGGACCCCATGTATTTTGTTTTATTTTGTTTTCTTTTCCTCTGTTTGTTTTCATTTTTCCATTTAGGGCAAGTTCGTAATTCTTGCCATGTCCTTTTTAGTCTATTTCCAGTTCAAGCAGGTCCAATTCTGGACAGTTCCATTTTGGACCATGCCATTTCTGGCAGCTGCCATATTTGGCAGGTTTTAACTTATGTTATTGTGTGCATTTTTCACATGGCAACATATGCATATTATATATGTTTTTGGGGTAGAAAAATCCATAGAATCCGGATGTAGCATTAGTTTTGTCATTTGAGAAAGCTTGTGTGAAAGCTATTTTGTGCTAAGATGTCATTTTGTTATTTTTGTGTGATTTAATCCTTGCACTCTTTGGAAAACTTGTCAACATGAAAATTGTCCTTTGATATGTGTACTAGCCCCTGGTAATTTTGCTTGCCATGAAAATCCATGTTTGGGTGTTGGTTTCTAGCTGTCAACATGCTATAAAATACTGTTGTTTTCATATGCTCAAAATAATTCCAAGTCTGGAATCTGCTATATTTTGTTGCCATGTTTCCTTGTGAATATCCATGAATATACTGCCCCTTTGTAGTTGGTCCAATGGAGTGAATTGTTAAGCATGTCATCCTCTATTAGGTTGTGCCATTAGTTTTCAAGTATAGATTTTGCATCCTAGTTAATTTTGCTGGCAAACATGTCAATCTAATAAAACTGCTATTCCTTGCACCATGTGAATTTTTCTAAGTCTGAGAAACTGCTTAGTTCAGATTGCCATGTTAGGTGGATGATAGCCAAGTTTCTGTACATATCCGGACCTTGTTGATGTTGGATGAATTGTAGTGCATCATGTCCAATACAATGTTGTTAAGTTTCATGCCCTTATATGTCCGGTAGCATATAGTTTTCTTGCTGTCAATATGCCTTCAGGTTAAAAACTGAGTGTGAAAACTGCTAATTTTCACTAAGTCATAACTGTTGTTCCATTAGCCATCTTGTGAGCTCATTTGCTATTGATCCATGCTTTTATTTAATTTGCTGCCATGAGATGAATTTTTGTGCATCATGTTTCCTACATACCCATGTGCTTGTTGTGCATTTTAGTGTGCAGTAGCTTGTTGATGTGTGGGTTGCAATATGCCATGTTGCTATTTTTGGACAGATCGCAATGAATGATTGTTTTGCACTTTGTGTGAGTTCTACCCACTTGTTTTCCATGATCTTTAGGTCCATTTCAACTAGAATTTCATTTACAATCTAGTGGAATACTTGGGATGCCAAGGAATTGCCCATGGCCTCTCTCAGTCTTTGTTTTGTTCCTGTTACCATTCATATCTTGTCGTGAGTGTCCCGAGAGTTCCGTAACTCCGATTGCAATGTTCTTCATATGCGTTTGCATCGTTTTCATGAGTAGCATTCATTTTTGACATGATCATGCATATACAAATAAATCATGTTGCTGTTATGATCAGAATACCAAATAACTAATGATTGCATGTGAGGTATCACTTGATCCATCTCTCTACATGGATCAAGACTTCACTTAATATGACTAGATAGGATTATCATGTTAAATACATCAAATTGGATATGCATCATTCTTGGTTGCGCATCGCCCCTTGCTTGTATGGTTATCTGGTGTTGCTTCTTCTATGGGTAGACCCGAGTGACGAGACTGAGTTCGAGGATCCTGGCGAGAACACCTACGAGGACCCAACTCTTTATCCCTCTAAAGACCCTCCAGGCAAGATGATTGTTACCCGGATCCCGATACTATTTTTGCTATGCTAGTTGTCTCACTTCTACCGTTATATCTCATTTCCTACCACTTGAATGTCAAGCCTCCCACATTGCCATGAAAGCCTCTAACCCCTCCACTACCTAGCAAACCATTGATTGGCTACGTTACCGCTTGCTCAGCCCCTTCTTATAGCGTTGCTAGTTGCAGGTGCAGTTTGTTTCCATGTGACAACATGGATATCTTGGGATATTACCTTAATTATTGCTATTTAACTTAATGCACATATATACTTGGTAAAGGTGGAAGGCTTGGCCTTTTGCTCGGTGATTTGTTCCACTTTTGCCGCCCTAGTTTCCGTTTACCGGTGTTATGTTCCATATTGAGCCTCCTAACATGCTTGGGGTTGTTATGGGGACCCCCTTGATTATTCGTTTTGGGATAAAACTCATCTGGCAAGACCCAACATTGGTACTATATTTGCTTAACAATTTAATAAAATGCATAGGGCTTAGCTACTCTGTGGATCAATCAACCCCACCGGGCCAGTGTTCCTCATGAGTGTTGGTCCACCTACCTAGCAGTCGGCGGTGCAACTCGAGTATCTTGCTATCGTCCACTATGCATAGACGGTTGTGTCCTGAGAACGAGATACATGGCTCCTATCGGGTTTGTCGACACACCGGGTGATCTTGCTGGACTTGTTTTACCTTTCTCGAATGTCTTGTGCGCCGGATTCCGAGGATACCTTGGGCTATCTCGAGTTTGAGGTTTTCCATGCAGCTTGTGGTTAGTTTGTGATGGATGAGTTGGAGCATCCCTGCAGGGTTAAATCTTTCAGAAAGCCGTGCCTGCGGTTATGTGGCAACTTGGAAATTGTTTAACATCCGGTTATAGTAAACTTGAAGTAAACTCAACTAAAATACACCAACCGTGTGCGTAACCGTGACCGTCTCTTTTCGAGGGAGTCGGAAAGAGAACACGGTGGGGTTATGTTTGACTCGTAAGTAGGTGTTCAGGATCACTTATTGATCATAACTAGTACTCGTCTGAAAAGCGTAGTTTCTCATCTTACTCTTGTACTCGTAAGTAGCCACTCAAATAAATGCTTAGTGCTGCTGCAAACCTCATCACTTAACCATACCTTACCCACCAGCTTACATAGTCTTGGTACCCAGGTTAATGAGATTGCTGAGTCCCCGTGGCTCATAGATTATACAACAATACAGGTACATGTACAGATGAGTTCGATCCAGTTGATGCTTCCTAGCTCTAGTGGGACTTCGACGAGGAGCGTGGGCGTATGTACGTGACTTACCCAGACGAGTAGGGGAGCTACTTGGTCATCTTCTTGGGCTTAGCGAGATAGATATCATTTGCTTTTGTCGTTTGATTTTGTCCGTAGTCGGACCCTGCACTTCTGGATGATTGTTGATTGTGTGGATTTTGTACTTTAGCATGTGGCGAGAGTAAGCCAACTCATATACTCATCTCGTCTTTTACATGTATGGCAATGATGTCTATACTTGCGAAACGACGAGATGCGCTTCTATCCCTATCAAGGCCCTCAGCCCGAATAAGGATAGGACCGCATCTTGGGCGTTACAAGTTGGTAGTCAGAGCCATACCGACAATAGGAGCCCCTTGCTTGACCGAACTTGGCCGAGTCGAGTCTAGTGAAAAACTATTTTGAGTCTAGTTATATCGGAGAGTGGGATTCTTTTTACTCCTCTTTTATGCTCTTGTGAGGAATCGTGGTAGAGGAATTTTAAATTCTACCCTCTTCTCACTCTTTTTTTTAGGATCACGCGGGTATTTTGGAGCCTCTATGATGCCGATGTGACAGAATTCTGTACTTGGTGCCTCCTGTTTCTGGGGAGTAGAGCTCCAGGGGATTCTTGACACATTGTTACCGTTCAGTTTCCTTAGTATCTCAGGATGCGGATGTTCGAAATTGCTTCAATACTCTTTGTGGCGAGAGGATTTTGGCGTCACCCAGTACTAGGAAGAGCGTCCAGATGTACTGCCATAATTAGTATCGTTGTGATTACGAGGGTCTGAGGTAGATGAGTTTGCGGAGTTTCTCGGATTATGTTGTGGAAGGTTGCAGGTGCAGTTGTAGTTGATTACCTTGGGTACATTCCTGGGTCCACAACCCGAATCAAAATAACCAAGAAATTCCGGGAATTCATAGGTGGGAATTCCAGTAGTCAACTAGAAGAATTCTTCCAACGGATGTATAATGGGTTATGCATTTGTTTCGAGCAATTTTAGCTCAATACTTTGTTGAATTGCAACTAGCTCCCAAATCTCATGATGTTGTCGCTAAACTTTGGGAAGCATTCTAACTAATTCCATTTGAATGTGAATTGATAAGACTTCCATATTCAACATTTCGAGCCTTTGATTCAGCATATCAGCTTCACCTTGTCAACTGTGATTTAATATTCTTGTCCATCTTCAGGATGGCTCCAACAACTCGTGGAAATCCGGGTCATGATGGGGATGATGCTAACCCTCCACCACCCCCACCTCCACCTCCGGAGGCTTGGTAGGTGGTGATGGCCGCAACCAACGCCAATACCCAGGTGCTGCTCAACCTGCTACAAGGCTTTCAAAATCAGGGGCATCAAGGCCATCAAGGAAATTTCAATAATCAGCTGCAGTTCGCAACTCTGAATCAATTCCTTGCCAATCAACCCAAGTCCTTCACCAATTGTGCTCAACCTCTCGATGCGGAGGATTGGCTCGTCGACATCAACAAGCATTTCGAGTGCAACAATGCAGACCTCAGGACTACGTTAGGTTTGCAACTTTCCAGCTAAAGGGCCAGGCAGCAGAGTGGAGGCAGCACTACAAGGATTCTAGAGGTGACCGTGTGATCAACTGGGATGACTTGTGCCGTGACTTCAGAGCTCATCATATCCCGACGAGTGTTGAACAGGGTATGCGTGAGAAGTTCAAGAACCTCAAGCAGGGAAACTCGTCTGTCTATCAGTATAACATCGAGTTCCAGAATCTTGCTCGTTATGCCAAGTAGGATGTGCCCAATGACATGTGCAAGATTTATCAGTTCAGAGGTGGCCTCAGCACTACTGGAATCAGGGAATTTGCCGCCTGTCTGTTCTTTGCCGTATGCCAGCAGATGGCAAAGAAGGTCTTTGCCGTCTGCCTTAGGAAAGCTGACGGCAAAGAGAGAACTGATGGCAAAGAACGTATTTGCCATCAGTCCTTTCTTTGCCGTATGCTAGCGGACGTCAAAGGACCCAGCTAGCGGATGGTAAAGGACCCAGCAGACGGCAAAGGACCCACTGGGCCCTGGACCCCGCTAGGTTAGACGGGTTGCTTCTTTGCCGTCTGCCAGCTGACGGCAAAGAATGTTTACCGTCAGCTGGCAGACGGCAAATGGCACGTCCTACTAACGGCCGTGCCCCGCCCCCACTCCTCTCTCTCCCTCCATCGACTCCCTCTCCCTCTCCTCCAGTCGCCCCCTCCCGCCCCGGCTGCCGCCGCCCCCTCCCACCGCCGCCCCCTCCCGCCCTGGCCCCGCCGCCGCCCCACCGATGCCGCCCCGCAGCAGAGCCCCGCCGACGCCCCCTCCCGCCGCCTACGGCCGCCGCCTCCTCGCCGCCGCCCGTTCCCGCCACCCCCTCCCCGCCGCCCCCTCCCTGCCCCCTCCCCGTCACCCCCTCCCTGTCTACGCCGCCGAGGCCCGCCGCCGGCGTCCTCCCTGCGGTGCCGCTCCTCCCTGTGGCGTCCTCCCCGCCGCCCCCTCCCAGTCCACTCCACCGGCCCCCTCCTCCACCGGCACCTCCAAAGGTGAATTTTTTTGTGTTTTCTGTTTTTTATTTATGTTAATTAGTTAATTAGGTTAGTTAGTTAGGTTAGTTATTTTAGGTTAGTTTAGGTTAGTTAGTTAGGTTAGAAGAAAAAAAAGAAGAAAAGAAGAAGGAAAAAATGAAAAAGGAAAAAGGAAAAGAAGGAAAGAAGAAGAAGAAGAAGAAGAAGAAGAAGAAGAAGAAGAAAAAGAAAAGGAAAAAAAGAAGAAGAGGAAGAAGAAGCCACTGACCCCCGACCCCCGACACCACTGACCCCCGACCCTCGACGCCACTAACCCCCGACCCCCGACGCCACTGACCCCCAACGCCACCGACTCCCGACGCCATCGACTCCCGACGCCACCGACTCCCGACGCCACTGACCCCGACACCACTGACTCCCGACCTCCGACGCCATTGACCCCCGACGCCACTGACCCCCGACCCTCGATCGACGCCACTGACCCCCGACCCCCGACGCCACTGACTCCCGATGGCACTGACCCCCGACACCTCTTCGGCCTTCCAGAGGCCGACGAGGTCATAGTTTTGTAAATTATGAGTTAGGTCATATATTTTCCGATTTTGTTATAAAAAACATCATATTTGTGTTGATTGGGTGGATTTCAATGTGCAGTTGTTTCGTCGCTGCGAGGGTGTTTGTGTTCGACGACCTCCCCGTGCGTTCGACGAGCTCCACCCCTGCGTTCGTGGGTGAGCACAAATGACATCTCCTCACCCCCTTAATTTGCTCTGTTCCGGTCTTCGTGCCGATGAAACTTGCTAGCTATAGGTGTCTTGAATCATCAGTATGCGTGACAAGTATGTGTCTCCCGTTCGAAAGGGAGGCATCTATAAATATGCATGTCTTTGCATATTTATAACCGCCGTCCTTTCGAATTGTCCAATGTTATCCATGGACAACCCGAGTATGTGTAGATTGGGTTCGTTTTCCCATATGCTCTGTTCCGGATCCGATGCAGAATTTCGTCAGTGCCTCCCTGTTGTTCTCTGGGTACACATCCTCTCTGTTCATTGCCGAGACGTGTATCAGGAGAACAACGGGGAGGTGCTTCCGAAATTTTGCGTCAGATCCGGAGCAGAGCATCAAAAAACGAACCCAATCTACACATACTCGGGTGGGATTAGGACCTATGTTTACCTATTAGCATGTAGGTTGCATGGGCGAAATAAAACTGACAAACTTAATTAACTGATGAATATATATGATGAATTATATATATATTTCTTGTGTGTTTAGTAGGTAGGCAAGATGAGTGATCATGCGTGGATGTACACCGGTCACACTAGCCAGGAAGACATGACCAATGAATGGTTTACAAAAACCAAGGGGTTTGTGAGAGCCGCATTTGCAAATGGCCAGGAAAGAACCTGGTGCCCTGTGTCTGGTGCGACAACTTTAAAAAGAGGACATAGGGTGTAATGGGTAAACACCTGCAGAAGTGGGATTTTACGCCTGATTATACGGTGTGGACTTTTCATGGTGAGTCTGCCCAACGTGCCAGAGATGAGGTGGTTCGTCGTCGCACTGACGAGCATGGTACCGGGATCGAAGAGATGGTGCAAGACATTGATGATGCTCGGGATTCGGACGATGAGATGGAGGAATCTGCAAAGGCCTTCAATGAAATGTTGGAGTCTTCAAAACGTCCTCTCCATGAGCACACTGAGCTTTGTCAACTGGATGCCATCGCGCAAGTAATGGCTCTGAAGGCTCAATTCAACCTGGGAAGAGAATGCTACGATGTGATGATGAAAATATTTGGATGCTTTCTACCCAAAGGCCATGTACTGCCTGCAAACCTGTACCAGTCGGACAAAATCCTTCGTGTACTTAAGATGCCCTATGAGAAGATAGATGCCTGTGAGAATGGATGTGCCTTATTTAGGCTTGAGTATGCGGACTTGAACTATTGTCCCATTTGCAAGTCTTCCAGGTATATTGTGGAAGACAACGGTATGGATGAGAAGATTCAGACCAAAATCCCCGTTAATGTTGTTCGGTATATGCCAATCGTACCAAGACTTCAACGTCTTTTCATGGTCGAAGAGACGGCCAGACAGATGACATGACACAAATTGGGCAAAAGAACCGAACTAGATGCAGATGGGAATCAGATGTTGGTACACACTTCAGACGCTTTCGCGTGGAAGCACTTCGATGCATTACATAAGGATAAAGCGGCAGATCCAAGGCATCCTCGAGTCGCCATTAGCACTGATGGGTTCAATGTGTTTGGTATGACGGCAACCCAATACAGTTGTTGGCCTGTATTTGTCATTGCACTCAATCTCCCCCCCCCCCCCCCCGAACAGATTATGCAAAGAAAGAACATTTTCTCGACGTTGATAATTCCAGGGCCCAACTATCCGGGGAAGAATATGAATGTGTACATGCAGCCGCTTAAGGATGAATTGCAAGAAGCTTGGGATAATGGGATCAAGACATACGACGCCGCTACAAAACAAAACTTCTCAATGCATGTGTGGTACATGTACTCAATGCACGACTTGCCGGCGTATGCGCTATTCGTTGGCTGGTGTGTGCATGGAAGGTTCCCATGTCCCACATGCAAGGCAGCTCTTCAATTCCGTTGGCTGCAGGCGGGTCGCAAGTTTTCTTGCTTCGACTTGCATAGACAATTCCTGGATCCTCGCCATAAGTTCAGAAAAGACAACAAGAATTTCATCAAAGGTAGAGTTGTCAAAAACTCTGCACCACCTGCATTGACAGGCTAACAGACCCTGGATCAGTTAAACGCTCTCAAGCCTGATCCAGAGCGTCCAGGGTATTTCAAAGGGTATAATTCGGAACACGCCTGGACTCACAAGACATGCTTATGGGATCTGCCTTACTTCAAAGACCTCCTTTGCCCACACAACATCGACGTGATGCACACTGAAAAGAATATCGCCGCGGCCCTTTTTGGTACATTGTTCGGCATAGAGGGGAAGTCAAAGGATAATCCTAAGGCTAGAGTTGATCAGGAGGCTCTATGTGATAGACCGTTGCAAAACATGCGACAACCGAAAGGAAAGTAGAATTGGACAAAGCCAAAGGCATGGTTCAATCTTGGAAGGCCAGCTATGAGGGAAATGATCTTGTGGGTGAAAATGCAGTTGATGTTCCCCGATGGGTATGCAGCGAATCTAAAGAGGGGAGTGAGTCTTGACAAATTGAAAATATTTGGTCTAAAGAGTCATGATTGGCACATATGGCTTGAGCGGGTAATGCCGGTGATGTTGCGTGGCTTTATCCCTGAGGATGAATGGCTAGTACTGGCAGAGCTACGCTATTTCTTCCGTTCTCTTTGTGCGAAAGACCTATCGCCTGGCGTGCTAGATGAAATGGAAGAGTTGGCGCCGGAGTTGATCTGCAAGTTAGAGAAGATCTTTCCACCGGGCTTCTTTAATCCAATGCAGCATTTGATTTTGCATCTCCCGACCGAGGCAAGATTTGGGGGGGGGCATGCAAAGTCGTTGGTGCTATGCAACTGAGAGGATGCAGAAGACGCTTCGAGCAAAATGTAAAAATAAACGTAGAATTGAAGCATCGATGGCTGAGGCATTCATTACTGAGGAGGCGGCAAACTTCGTGACAGCACATTACGAAGCCAAAAATCGTCATTTGCATAATCTGAAGCCTCGGTACAATGCTGGCGACCCTAAAAAAGGTCGATCCAACCTCAGACTGTTCAAAGGGGAGCTCGCACCAGCCGGTGCTTCGAAAGCAATAGCATTGGATGCCGAAGAATGGCGGACCATTTCGTTGTATATCTTCAACAACCTAACAGAAGTGCGATCGTACATCAAGTAAGTTTTCGGTACATTGTTTCGCAACTTCTAATTCCTTTTAACTGCTCTTATTCCCCGATATTTGATACAGTCGATACGTCGCCAAATTCTCGGATGGACCGGTGATCCAAAAGGATTCCATCGAAGAGTATGAGCTTTTGGCAAAGCATGGAGGCAGCTATCCCGGTTTCATCTCTTGGTTCAAACAAACGGTAATTTCCATTAGACCATTTCATTTCTTCGTCTAATTTGCGGCTAATGCAACAATCCTTTTGTATGAAACTTGTAGGCTAATTCAGAGTCTATGGACACCGAATTGAGACAAGTCGCTAATGGTTTTGACTATAAGGTCTGTTCATTTGACAAATACGACATCAACGGGTATCGCTTTCGTACCTTTGGCAAAGAGCTATCTATCGGCAAAGGAGGTACCGAGTATTATGGAAGAGTTGAAGCAATTTATGAACTTCTATTCTATGGTGAAAACCCACCGAACGTTGTAGTCTTCAAATGTTATTGGTTCCAGCCGAAGGAGATTAGAAGGACTCATGAACATATAGGGCTAGTCGAAATCAAACAAAGCACCCATTTAGATGTTCCCGATGTCTATATTACGGCTAAACAGGCGACCCAAGTTTTCTATCTACCGTGGGCCTGCCAAACTGATCCAAATCTGAATGGTTGGGATGTCGTTTATGAAGTGCCGCCACGTTTTAGACCACCTCCCCTCAATGAAGAGGATTATGAACCTCACATTAACCCAGACACATATGAAGGAGAATTCTTCCAAGAAACACGTCTTTCCAAAAAACGTTTCAAGAACCGCTCTACTTCACCCCAGAACATTGAAGTAGACAGCGACAGTGAATCCGACTTCACCCCTGAGCTGGAACAAGAAGAGCCGGAAGAAGAAGAGGTTACTGCTGCGGATGACCTGTCAATGCTTGACCGATTACATAAAGGAGGCCTTTCACATGTCGTTCCCGATAGTGATGATGATGATGCAGTTATTGATGATAGTGATGATGATGATGCATTTATTGATCCCGAAGCATATATAGATGATCAAGATTATTATTAGTTCATGTCAGGTATTCAATTATTATTATATACATGATGATGATACACTTAAATTATATACATATTATTATTCATGTCGGTATTCAATTTTTTTACATTGTACTAATTTCGTTTACTCTTTGTCATGGCAGGTGTTGAAAGATATGGTGGGCGCGGGTCTAGAGCGATCCGCGGCTTCTTCGTCGGCGCGTGGTGGGAGGGGTACTACCATTCCACCCGAGCATCTCCGGAGAGCGTTGCTCGCTAGTTTGCAGACACAGGCGGGCGCTTCTTCGTCGGCGCCGATGCCCACCGAGAGAGTAGGTCGGGGGAAGAAGAGAGGAGGAGGTAAAGGTACACATGCCCGCGGGAGATGTACGGAGGCTGATGCGCCTTCCTCGCCGCCACCCCCAGCTGATTCACCTAAGCACATGACTTCTAGGGTGGAGGCGTCTGAGGTGGAAGCTACGCGGACTCCTGTCCATGAGCCTCGGGTCGACTAGCCTTCGACCCACGAGACTCCTGTCCCAGACGCTTCATCCCATGAGACTCCGGAGCAGAGCAGGGATGCGGCTACGTCCCAGCAGACCCCGTGGGATACCTGGCCGGATCTGCGTCAGCAGGAGCCGAGTGGCCATGCTGATGGTGGCGGGGATAGCGAGGACGAGGTGGTTGAGGGGGCCACCGTCTACCAGCATGGTAGTACACGGCTCCCGCCCGTGCCGGCGACCCGTGAGCAGAGGCCGGTGATTAGGCCTAATGGGGAGAAGTAAGTGCATTTACTATTTTTTAACCTTTTGCCTTCACGTTCTTCAAATATCTAATGTGTTGGCTTTGTCATACTGCAGGGGTTGGGATCACGTCGAGGGACTCCGCAGGCCCAACACCGTCCTTGGTGTGCTTTGCCGGCAAAACTTCCTGGGGTTTGTCATGTTGCCCGGCGAGGGTCAGCTTCCAGAGCTAGGATTGACCTGGGAGCACTACTTGGCTGCCCCGGCCCCACCGGAGGAGATGATCGACGGTGTCTTGTGCCACACGAGGGCCGACATGGTGATCAGACAGTTTTGGGTAATTTCTCCTTTACAAAATTAAAAATCAACAATAGCTAGTTATTGTACTAATCCGTGTTTTCTCGTTTCATTGCTGACCTTCTACAGGTGTGAGGAGGGACACGAGGAGGCCGCGGCAAAGGTTATCGATGGCGAGTGTAGGTGCCTACTATAGAACCTACAGGAAGAGGCTCGGCCGCAGGCTGTTCGAGACTACTACGCCTCGCGTGGTGTTAAGAAGGACAAGTCTTCGTGCCGCAGAAAGTTTCTGGAGAAGGAGCAGTACATGAAGGTAATTACCTATTCTTAAGGCCTTGTACTTAGTTTCCTTGATTTGATTCATAGGCATACCGCTCAAATTTCTCTTTACTAACTTAGGCGCCCACGAGATGGTGTGCGGATAAGATGGATTGTTGGGAAGCGTTGGTGGACCAGTGGTGCTCAGACGAATGGCGAGCCATCCACGACAATGCCCAGAACCGGCGTGAAAAAATGGTTGGTGTGCCACACCATCAAGGCAGCGCCAACTTATATCAGTTCGGGCAGAACTGGGTATGTGGTTTGCTTCATGATTCATGCAATCCGTTTCTTGATGCTAGCTTGAGCCCTTTACTAAAAATTTGTTCCTCTCTCTCTCTTTTAGGCGAACTACAATAAGACGGAGGTGCCAGGGGTGTACGACCTCTATGCCATGGCCCATACTGCCTCGTACAAGAAGGCCAAGGCATTCTCGGAGTCTGACCTCGATCATCCCGAGAACTTCACCAACATCTCCTCCCACCACAAGCTCGTGAGGTACAGAGATGAGGGGAAGGCGAGGAAAGGGGAGGACTTTAACCCGAGCCAGCATCCTATTGATCCAGAGCTGGTGATGATAGCTGGCGGCGGGAGGCCCCATGGCTCGATAGCCATTGGAGATGGACTTATACGGTCTTATAGCACTCTCCAGGAGATTAAGGCGCACCAAATGAGCTCCTGTCCTGAGATAAGGCCTCGTCCACAGCCAGTCGAGCTCGCCATCGAGGTTAGTCATATGGACTCAGATAGCTTTCCTCCATTACATCGTGTGTGCGAACAAAGATGATTACAATGCTAACGAGGAGTTGTTTTGCATGCTGCTCTTCAGAAAGAGAGAGAGGCATACCAGACGCTTCTGGATGATAGGGACCGGCAGGCGGCGGAGAAGGAGAGGGAGTTGGAGGAGAGGACGGCTAGGTTGTTGGAGGAGGGGAGGGCACGGAACGATGTGTCTAACCGGGCCATGTACGAGCTCATCGTGGTAAGTTTCTTATTCATGTTAGCCAAATCATGCACTACAGGTTCGTTTCATTAATAACCAATATGATTGACTTGTCAAAACCAAATGTGCAGTCTATGTGCAAGAAGAACGGCCAGACCCCTCCGCCGATGCCAGTCATTACCACGGCGGGAACGGTGAGTTTCATTTGAATGGTCATTAGTTACTAGTCTTAACATTGCAGTGTCATCATGCTAACGCAAATGATCTTTGGTGCAGCATAACTCCCGAGCCACATCGCACGATCCTTCTCCAGGGCCAAGTAGTGCTCCAGGTGACACCGGCCCGAGCAACCCCGGTGCTTCACCTCTGTGATGACGACGACGGTAAGTTTTCTCTAGTGTTTTTCTTAACAAATGCATAATGACCTATACTTAGCTTATTTAGTTCATTTATGTCATAATTAGCTTACTTAGTTCAAAAATGGCATAATAACCTTGGTTAGCTCATAAATGTCATATGCTTAGCTTATTTTCCTACAAAGGGACATAATAATCTTACTTAGCTCCAAAATGACCTAGTTTACCTTGGTTAGCTCATAAATGACCTATACTTAGCTTATTTTCCTTCAAAGGGACATAATAATCTTACTTAGCTCCAAAATGACCTAGTTTACCTTGGTTAGCTCATCAATGACCTATACTTAGTTTTGTTTCCTCCAAAATGACATAGCAAGCTTACTTAGCTCCGAAATGACCTATTTTACCTAAGTTAGCTCTAAAATGACCTATACATAGCTTTGCTTCCTACAAAATGAGATAATAAGCTTACTTAGCTCCAGAATGACCTATTTTACCTAGGTTAGCTCTAAAATGACCTATACTTAGCTATGTTTCCTCCACAATGACATAATAAGCTTAGTTAACTCAAAAATGGCATAATAGCCTTGGTAACCTCATAAATCCCATATACTTAGCTTATTTTCTTGCAAAATGACACAATAAGCTTAGTAAGGTCAAAAATGGCATAATTACCTCATAAATCCCATATACTTAGCTTATTCTTCTACTTCTTCTAGTATTCTTCTTCTAACTTTCTTATTTCCAATTTTGCAGATTTGATTCACTTCACGGCAGCTTGCTTTGATGTAGTGCTAGTGTTTACTTTCTGTTTTCATTTTGTATCGATGAACTTATGTGAAACTTTCTACCTATGGATGAAACGATGTATGTATGGATGAAACTATTGTAATATGGTGAACAATGTGACATTTGATACTTTCAATTTGGTATAATTGTTGGTTGATCATATCCATATGGCAGGGATATTGTTTCTGTGAAATATATATATATATATATATATATATATATATATATATATATATATATATATATATATATATATATATATATATCATATATTTGCCTGTGAAAATCTTGAATATAACAAAAACAGGAAAAAAAAGAGGCAATACTGGCTCTTTGCCGTCTGCCACCGTCGGCATAGACCTCTTTGCCGTCTGCCACCGACGGCAAAGAGGGCACGTGGCAGCCACAGGTGCAACCTGGGAACACCAGGCCTGGGGCATTTGGCCTCTTTGCCGTTCGGGGGCCGACAGCAAAGGATGCCAGATGGCAAAGGCAGTGCGGGGGATGCCAGACGGCAAAGGCAGTGCGGGGGCAGACGGCAAAGGATGCCATTAGCCACCTAACGGGGCTAACGTCTGTGCTACGCCGTCCAGCCTCGTTACCGTCCGCAGGCTGACGGCAGAAATACTTTGCCGTCCACTGAGCCTAGACAGACGGCAAAGACGCCCTTTGCCGGAGTTTACAGTGCCGAATCTGTGGTCGTCTGCTGGCTGACAGCAAAGGCCTTTGCCGTCCATGGTTCTGCCCTTTGCCGTCCGCCACAGCAGACGGCAAAGTACCTGATTCCAGTAGTGCAGGGAAGATCTTCAGCTTGCTCTCGTCCTTCACGAGCCCCTTGAGATTGATCAATTCTATAACTTGGCTCTAAAGTAAGAAGCAGTTCAACTCAAGGTCGAGAATTCCAGGAAGCAGTTCAGAGACTCTCACCCTTCTTCGTCCTTCTCTCAGATTGTTCCTAAGCAGAAGAAGTATTGGGTTCCTCCACCTCCTCCGTTTCGTCCTCCTCAGTAGCAGAAGCAGCACGGTGGTCGTGGTTCTTCCCAACCACCCAACCCAGGATTCCAGCAGAGGCATCAGGCGCCCAAGTCAGGAATTGCTCCTCCTCCAGGGAACTTATGTCCGCTCTCAGAGGTTATGTGTCACAAGTGTGGTCAGAAGGGCCACTATTCCAACAAGTGCACCAACCAACGGTGTCTCCCGACTCCTCCTCTAGTTAGGTCTCCAGGCAATGCTATGCTGAAACACAATTCCAAATATGCAAGGGTGAACAATGTGAATTCAGCTCAATAAGAGGAATCCTCATAAGTGATTATGGGTAATCGCCTGGTTAATTCTATTCCTCCACAAGTTTTGTTTGATACTTTGTGCGGTGCGTTTGTTGGGATCCGATGAATTGTGGGTTTATGTTCAGATTATTCATGAAAAAGATTTGAGACTTCTCTGATTTCTATTATGATTCTTATTTGCATGATTATTATAGCTTCGTAAATCTCCCCGATCTATTGAAATAGTTTGGTCAACTAGATTGATATTTTTTCAGTGATAGGGGTGCATTGTAGTGGGTTCAACCTGACGGATTTCTCTATCCCAGTGACAAAGTAGGGGACAAGATTTGTGTTTGTGTTGTTGCCACTAAGGATAAAATGATTGGGTTAATTCACATTTATTGAATTCTCTTTGTCTACACCATGTCATTGTTCTCCAAGCATTACTCTGTTTTACTTAATACTCTAGATGCATGCTGGATAGCGGTCGATGGGTGGAGTAATAGTAATAGGTGCAGGTAGGAGTCGGCATATTTTCTTATGGACGTGATGCCTATATATACATGATCATTGCCGTGAATAAAGATTACATAACTATGCGCTTTTCTATCAATTGCCCAATAGTAATTTGTTTACCCATCATATGCCTACTACATGAGAGAAGCTACTAGAGAACACTACGGACCCCTGGTCTATTCACTTATAAATTTACAAAAGCCTTCAATACCTTGCTGCCATTTATTTGTTTCCATTTTATTTTACAATTTACAATATTCATTTATCATCCATATACTTTACTAGCTTTCAAATAACGAGTCCAAGGGGATTGACAACCCTCTTGCCCGCGTTGGGTGCAAGTGTTTGCTTCTTTGTGTGCAGTCGCTGAAGACGAGGGTTGCGTGTTACTCCTATTGGTTCGATAAACCTTGGTTCTTAACCAAGGGAAATACTTATCCGTATTGTGCTGCATCACCTGTTCCTCTTCACAGAAAACCCAACGCAGATCACAAGTATTAGTGGGGCAAAAGATGGTAATCCACGTGTCTATGTTGAACCATGAATTTTACAAGGTGGGTCTTTATCAGTTCCCTACCTTCTTGACTCTTAAGTTTATTATGGTGCATGTTATAAGAGTCCTCCACGGCAATCATCCTCACATTGTCATACCTGAGCTTGTTGGCTAGATTAAGCGCCCATAGTCTGACTAAGGAGGATCCCTCAAACTATTGGAGGTGGATACAGCTGCAAATCTGGTGGAAATGTATATAGAACTTGTCCGCGGGGAATTCGTCAACGAAGGCGAGGCCTTTAGTCACCTTCACCGTGTATACATGAAGATTTTCCATGGACTGCGAAAATGGACCTTGTCCGCCAGCTCACTATTCAGGATGTCCTCATGAAAACTTAGTTGCAGGCACCGTGGGCTCGTACATGGAAGTATGTACCATGGGTTCACCCAGGTAATGGACCCCTAGAAACAATGGACGATTACACGCGGACTGGTTCTTCTTAGCCTGTTTATGGATGCAACCGATGGTGGTTTGATAATTCTTCTTTGTAGTCTGCGGCTTCCGCTTCTATCGCTTTCTCTTCTTTACTATTCTATTGCCTTCTATACCGAACAAACTGTCTCGGACTACACCACTCAAGATGTTTGGAGTAACCTTGGCTTTGGATGGATTTTGCGATTGGTCATTTTGAGTGTCGTCCTCTTATCGCTCGATCTATGAATTAGAGGCCATTTCTTGAAATAGGACAAAACTAGAAATTTATTACAAATATAAGAAATTCAATCAAAATTTTGGCATGAACTTTGCTAATTTTGTGACAAATTGAGAATGAGAAATTTGACGAAACATTAGAAATCAACATTTTTCCAAACATTGACACTCATTGTATGTTCCTAAAAAACAAGAAACAAACTGCCTCGACTAAATTGCCGATATGACATCATAGCCAACCACATATATATGCAACAACATCCGAGACAAAAATGTCCAACTTCATAGTTATCAACATCAGAAGTGGTCAACATCATATTTATGTTCCATAACAAATCATACACAACATCACATTATATAAGTACAATCAACATTACCCAAATAAAAAAAGTTAAAAACTAATTAACAATAGGCTAGGTAGATAGTTAAGAGTAAAAACAGAGATGGGGAGGATAGAAGAGGGAGGAGGCGAGGCTCACCCGCCGGTGCGGAGGAGGAGGGGGCAACACCCGGCCAGGTAACCGGGGAGGACAGGGTGTGGCCTGGGAGGACGAGGCATGGGCGGCCGGGGAGGACGAGGATTAGGCGAGGCAAGGGCAGGGAGGAGGAGCATGAGGATAGGGCACCAGGACTAGCTCTGTCGTCCAGGGGCACTACTGCAGGAAGGTCCAAAGACGACACAGCAATCAGAGACCCTTCGACGAAACTGTGTGCGATGACCAAATCGCAAACGAAATAGTTATAGGTCCATCGCTAATGACGTGAACTGTGTGCGATGGCGGATCCATCAAATACGATCCCAAAAAAAGTTGTGTGTGTGACCTATGGTAAACAGTTGGCCCAGATAAACTGTTTGCGATTGGATAATATAAAGCAAACGGTTAGAAAAATACAAGTGTGTGCGATGTACGGCATACAGTTCACCTTGATAAACTGTTTGCGCTAATCCAGCAGAACACAAATGATTGTCCAGGTGATTATGTGTGCAATAGATGGCATACAGGTCACTCGGATGAACTATTTGTGATGAGATAAAATAACATAAATGGTTACATAGATCAAGATGTGTGTGATAGACAGCATACAGGCCACTGGGATGAACTGTGTGCGATAAGCAAAAATAACACAAACGGTTGCTCAGATCAAGATGTGTGTGATGTAGAACATACACGGGCCATTCAGATGTGTTGTGGGCAAATGGTTCCGGATAAAGAACTGTCAAGGACTGATGAAACCATCACCGACGGATTTGGTTGTTTATTCCGCATAGGATGTGATTTGCTCAATCTGCCCACAAACATCTATGCTTCTGTTTAGAAGAACATGATTGCATAACCAAATTAAACATCCAAACATAAGTGACTACACACATAACATTGGCACACCTCAATAAACAATTACACACATAACAACATGATTGCATAACCTAATTAAGCATCCAAATACATAAGTGACTACACACATAACATTGGCGCACACCTCAATAAATTATTACATGCATAATGAACTTATCCCTCTAAAACTACAAATATTTCGGCATAGAGGGAGTATGAGAAACGATCATCAAATCATCTACTTCCTGTGACGCTTTCCGCCACCACTCTGCTTGTGGCTCAATCTCGCGTCGTCTTCAGGTAGGAGGCACTTCCTCATATCAACGATCCGCCTGAACATCTCGTAGCAAGTGTATGCTTCCTTGGCCGCGGTCTAGAGGTGATATTCATCCAGTTTCTTCACCCAGGCCCTGTGCCAGACAGGCTTGTTCTTGTCGCACTCAGCCTTCATGTCTCTGTAGTAGGGGTCGATGATGGCCTCGGCCAGGTCAACATGGGAGTTCATGTTCTTCTTGCTGCCATAGACCTTGTAGTGGCCGCGGATGTCGACAAGCTTCTGGCAGGCCAAGCCCGAAGTCTTGAGCACCTTTGGATCATTGGTGGTGTCCACCGTAGAGAACCTGTAGTTGGGGCTGTTGACAAACCCAGTGAAACGCTCGCAAGGCACTATGGCCAGGCAGTAGTGGTAGAGGAGGACGTGATGGCCCACGCACAACTGGGCGATGGCAACCTTCTGATCATGCCCAGCACGACCGCCGGTGTAAGCGAGGTCGAAGCCGACCACTTTGTATTTGTCATCCGCATCAAGCAACCGCTCCATAGTGCCGATGGAGTCCTCCACCAAGCCCGGGTCGTTGGTGTACACCATCGTGAGGTCCGTCTTCCTCATGTGGGTCTCCACATGATGCACGTCGTACTCCATTGGAGCGCCGCTGGACATCCTCTCTGTATGCGTCATGGAGGTTGTGCTTATTGTGTTGTGGGGCGCAATCGAAAGCGTGAAGAGACTATGGTTAATGGTCGTGGGTATAAATGGGGGCCAGACGTCCAGGAAAACTGGCACGTCTGGATGGAAGTTTTTGCAGCGCGTGATTCAGTCGTGGAAGCACGTAACTACATGGGGCGACGCGCGTGACACAACCGCATGCATATGGAGCCCCGAACGTGATCGTGGGCCGGCCCCAACCGCTGGCAGAGCGCGCACAGAGGGGCACAAGAGCAGAGCATGCGGAAGGACGCGAGAGCAGAGCACGTGGTGGGACGCGAGGTTGAACTAGACCACTTTGTACATGTCCTCGTCAAGTAATAGGTCCATAACGTTGGAGTTCTCCACCCAGATCGGATGTTTGGTGTACAACACCGAGAGCCCCGAGAACCTTCTGTGCGTGTCCACTACGGCATGCAGTGTGAACTCACGCTCGTCGTCGGCAGCCACTGGGAGCGCCATTGGAGCCGCGCAGGATACCCTCGGTCGTCGTTCTGCTTCTTAAGGTCCGGATATTAATCGTCAATTGCATATTAATGTCCAGATATTAATCATCCATTGCATACTAAGGAAAAGATGGTGCTACCAAAATACGAGTCTCCCTCATAAGATGCCATTTGCATGGTTGTATGTGATACCCGGCAAACAGGTCACTCGGACGAACTATTTGCGTTGATCAAAAGTAACACAAACGATTTGGTGTAACAAGATGTGTGTGATACCCGGCAAACAGGTCAGTAATCAGAATTGTGGGGGAAGACAGACAAAAAGACAGACGATTCCTGATAATAAGCTGTGTGTGATGTGGCCTATGGGCAAACACTTGCTCGCACCCAATTGTCTGTGATTGTAGAAATCATCAACGACATGTTCCTTTCTTTAATCGTAAGCGATGTGATTTTCTATGTCTGCATACCATCTATTCTCTGTCTTCAGAACAACATCATGATTGCATAACCTAAATAAACATCCAATTACATTACTGACTACAGATAACATTTACACACATCAATTAACAAGTACATGCGTACTAAACTAGTAGTAACAATCATCAAATCATTCATCTATACTTCTTGTGACGAGGGATGTCGGTCGGCGTAGGACGGAGGCACTTCCTCATGACAACGATCTGCCTGCACATCTCGTAGCTTACGTACGCGTCCTTGGCAGCGTACTTGACATGATCTTCATCCAGTCTTCGGACCCAGGCGCGGTGCCAGGCAACCTTCTTCTTCTTGCAGACATCCTTCATGCCTCTGTAGTAGGGGTCGATGATGGTCATGGCGAGGTAAACCAGGGAGTCCTTATGCTTCTCCTCACCGCCCAAGATCTTTTACATGCATTGGATGTCCACAAGATTCTGGCAGGCCAAGCCCGTGGCCTTGAGAACCTTTTCATCGTTGGTGGTGTCCACCGTACCGAATATGTAGTCGGGGCTGTTGAAAAACCTGGCGAATCGATCGCAAGGCCTTGTGGCCAGGTAGTAGTGGTAGACGAGGACGTAATGGCCCACGCACAGCTGGCCGACGGCAACCTTCTCATCATGCCCGGCACAACCGCCGGTGTACTCGAGGGCGAAGCCGACCACTTTGTACTTGTCATAGGCAAGTAACTGCTCTATGGTGTGGATGGAGTTCTCCACCCAGACCGGGTCATTGGTATACACCAACGTGAGGTTCTTGAACCTTACGTGGGTGTCCACGTAGGCACGAATGGTGAACAACCGCTCGTCGTGGGCAGCTGCTGGGAGCTATGCCATTGGAGCCGAGCAGGATATCCTCTCTGTATTTGGAGTGTGGGTGTGGTTCTTGTGTTGTGGGGAAAGGTTTAAGAGAGACAATAGGTTAAATGAGCGGTGGAGTAAATGGGGGCTTGACGGGCTTTAATTGGCACGTCTTGTCACCGCGTTCCCGGCGGAGGATTGTTGTGCAAGCTTGACCAGCGCATGAACAAGCGTTCCCGGCGGTTCATTTGGCCACACGGTGGCTTGAAGTGCCGCCAACGTATCATTGGTGAGCCTGTTCCCACGCGCAACCACGCACAGCTTCCCGCCCGGCTCTGTTTGCCACGCGTCGGCTGGAAGAAGCTCCCATTATTGTGTGCGTTAAATGGGAAACAGTTAGTAAAAATGAAGCGTGTACAATGACTTAAATCAGCGTACACGTTCAACACTAAGCAGTGGTGTGACATATGCAGTGCGGGTGCGACTAGGAAGGACGGTGAGGGTTTTGTTAAGCGGGGACGATGGTGAGGGTTTTCTCGGCCAGAATAATAATGCGCTTCGGAGGCGACGGTTCAGAAGACACAACAGTTTGCGATAATTGTTACTACGGTGTAAGGGGACTGTCGTGGTCCGCGTAAATCCTACAGCCGCAGACGTGCAATCCGCGGGAATGCGTTCTGGACAATTGATGTCTACTACGCAACCTTCTTCTTGTAGACTCGTGTTGGGCCTCCAAGCGCAGCGTTTTGTACGACAGTAGCAAATTTCCCTCAAGTGGATGACCTTAGGTTTATCAATCCCTGGGAGGCATAGGATGAAGATGGTCTCTCTCAAACAACCCTGCAACCAAATAATAAAGAGTCTCTTGTGTCCCCAACACACCCAAATACAATGGTAAATTGTATAGGTGCACTAGTTCGGCGAAGAGATGGTGATACAAGTGCAATATGGATGGTAGATAAAGGTTTTTGTAATCTGAAAATATAAAAACAGCAAGGTAACAAGTAACAAAAGTGAGCAAAAACGGTATTGCAATGCTTGAAAACAAGGCCTAGGGTTCATACTTTCACTAGTGCAAATTCTCTCAACAATACTGACATAGTTGAATCATATGTAAATTCCTCACGTGCGACAAAGAGTTCACTCCAAAGTCACAAATAGCGGAGAACAAACGAAGAAATTATTGTAGGGTACAAAACCACCTCAAAGTTATCTTTTCCGATCAATCATATGAGCTATCCCTATAAGTGTCGCGAACAGCCCTAGAGTTCATACTAAAATAACACCTTAAGATACACATCAACCAAAACCCTAATGTCACCTAGATACCCCAATGTCACCTCGAGTACCCGTGGGTTTGATTATACGATATGCATCACATAATTTCAGATTCATCATGTTCAATCCAACACAAAGAACTTCAAAGAGTGCCCCAAAGTTTCTACCGGAGAGTCAAGACGAAAACATGTGCCAACCCCTATGCATAGATTCCCAAGGTCATGGAACCCACAAGTTGATCACCAAAACATACATCAAGTGGATCAATAGAACATCCCATTGTCACCACGGATATCCCATCGCAAGACATACATTAAGTGTTCTCAAATCCTTAAAGACTCAATCCGATAAGTAAACTTCAAAGGGAAAACTCAATTCATCACAAGAAGATAGAGAGGGGAAAACTCCATATGATGCATCTATATTAATAAAGCTCGTGGTACATCAGGATCGTGCCATCTCAAGAACACGAGAGAGAGAGAGAGATCAAACAAATAGCTACTGGTACATACCCTCAGCCCCGAGGGTGAACTACTCCCTCCTCGTCATGGAGGCCGCCGGGATGATGAAGATGGCCTCCGGTGATGGTTTCCCCCTCCGGCAGGGTGCCGGAACGGGCTCCCGATTGGTTTTTCGTGGCTCTGGAGACTTGCGGCAGCGGAACTCCCGATCTAGGTTTGTTTCTGGGGGTTTCTATATTTATAAGAATTTTTGGCGTCGGAAACAAGTCAAGGTGGGCCACGAGGTGACGACAAGCCAGGGGGCACTCCCTAGGGGCGGGGTGCGCCCCCCAGGCTTGTGGTGGCCTCGTGGCTCTTCTGGTCCAACTCCAACGCTCCCTGGGCTTCTTCTGGTCCATAAAAAATCACCGTAGATTTTTATTCCGTTTGGACTCCGTTTGATATTCCTTTTCTGTAAAACTCAAAAACACGGAAAAAACAGAAACTGGCACTGGGCTCTAGGTTAATAGGTTAGGCCCAAAAATAATATAAAGTTGTAGTAAAATGATTGTAAAACATCCAAGAATGATAATATAACAGCATGGAACAAGCATAAATTATAGATACGTTGGAGACGTATCAGCATCCCCAAGCTTAATTCCTACTCGTCCTCGGGTAGGTAAATGATAAAAACAGAATTTTTGATGTGGAATGCTGCCTAACATGTTTATCATATTCTTTTCTTCTTTGTATAGCATGGACATTTGGACTTGTAAATGATTCAAAGCAATAGTCTAGTTTTAACATAATGACTTCAATACTCAAGCATGTCAACAAGCAACCATGTCTTTCAAAATATCAACACTAAAGAAAGTTATCCCTAGCCCATCATGCTCAATCATTGATCCATTCATGAAACACACTCAAATATTAGCTATGCCCAATGCTCGAGTACGATCATAGTGTCCCCTAGTTGGTGCTTATAAGAGAAGATGGAGACTCAAAGTAAAAATAAAAATTGCATAAAGTAAATAGATAGGCCCTTCATAGAGGGAAGTAGGGATTTGTAGAGGTGCCAGAGCTCAAGGTTTAAATTGGGAGAGAAAAATATTTTGAGTGGCATGCTTTTCCTGTCAATGAAAACGACAAAGTAGCTCACAATACTTTCCATGCTAGATACATTATAGGCGGTTCCCAAATAGAATGGTAAATTTTTTACTCTTCCTCCACCAATCAATCACACTCCACGGCGAGCCGAATCCACGGGTACCTTCCATACAGACAACAATCCTAGGGGAGTTTTGTTTCATTATATTTTGATTTGATTTTTGAGCATGGAACTGGGCATCCCGAATACCAGCCACTTTCTCGTGAATGATAGTGAATCAACACATATCGTGAGAATAACCCACCTAGCATGGAAAAATATTGGACACTCCCCACCGTTTCATGAGCGGTACGGGCACACAAAAGAGAAAATTTATTTTGAAAATTTAGAGATGGCACATACAAATTTGCTTGGAACGGCATGGAAATACCGCATATAGGTAGGTATGGTGGACTCATAAGGCAAAACTTGGTTTAAGGATTTTGGATGCACAAGTAGTATTTCTACTTAGTACAAATGGAGGCTAGCAAATAGATTGGGAAGCAACCAAACCAAGAAACGAAAATTCACATAAGTGAGCATTGAACATAACTAACACCGAATAATGCACCACAAGTAGGATATAACTTCATTGCATAACTATTGACTTTCGTACTTGCATAGGGAATCACAAACCTTAACGCCAATATTCCTACTGAAGCATAATTACTCACTAACATGACTCACATATTACTATCATCATGTTTCAAAACTATTACAAAGAATCAAGTTTAATTTGTCCCATGATCTTCATGAAAGTTTTTATTATATCCTCCTTGGATATCTATCACTTTGGGACTAGTTTCATATATTGCCATTGCTTTTTCGACAAGCTCAAACAAATTTAAATGAAGCACATGAGCATAAAGATTTCATCCCTCAAAAAGGTATAAGTGAAGCATGAGAGGAAATGACAAGCTACTCTCAAAAGATATAAGTGAAGATCAATGAATAGTCAAACAATTAAGGTGCTATGTGAGGACTCTCTCTCCCTCAATAAATATTTTCATATCTGAGTATTTTATTCAACAGCAACCAAAAGAAAAATAGAACTCCAAGGATAGCACGCATCATGTGAACGAATAAAAATTTAGGCTCAACATAGGCTAACCGATAATTGTTGATGAAGAGAGGTGGGATGCGTAGCATCCCCAAGCTTAGATGCTTGAGACTTCTTGAGGTATTTACTTGGGGTGCCTTGGGCATCCCCAAGCTTGAGCTTTTGTATCTCGTTCAATCCTCTCATATCATGGTTTCACCTATTCTCAAAAACTTCATCCACACAAAACTCGAAAAGAACTCATGAGATAGGTTAGTACACATAAGAACAAATCAACACTTCATGTACTGCCAAGACATGTTGCACAATAATTTTCAGACATTAGGTACTGTATACTATCATTTCCACAATTTATATCTACCAATATAGGCTATGGAAACTATAGGATAAGTAGATAACGAAACTATGACAGCAATCTGTCCAAACAGAACAGTCTGTAGAAATTTATAAAAACAGTGTACTTCTGTAACTCAAAAAATTATGAAAATTTAGGACATGCTAAATAATTTATATGACAACACTGTGTAAAAATTTCAGAAACTTTCCACGTTCCAGTAAAATATGAAAATTCAAACACTACAGCAAAAGTTTCTGTCTTTTTACACAGCACACATCAAACATGCAATGCAAGCATCCTAAAGACCATTCTTGGAACTTTTTATTGAAAAACAAGATTATAAATAACACCTAACAGAAAACAAGAAAATAAAATGATGCTCCAAGCAAAACTCATATTATGTGACAAATAAAAATACAGCTCTAAGTAAGATATACCGATGATGTTGACGAAAGAGGGGATGCCTTCCGGGGCATCCCCAAGCTTAGGCGCTTGAGTCTTCCTTGGATATTACCTTGGGGGTGCCTTGGGCATCCCCAATCTTAGGTTCTTGTCACTCCTTATTCTCCTCATATCGGTGTCTCACCCAAAACTTGAAAACTTCAATCACACAAAACTTAACGGAACTTCGCGAGATGGGTAAGTATAATAAATAAAGATCATTCACTTAGGTACTGTCAAGACAAGATTCATAATTGTTCCCACATCATACCTACTGCATTCTATCATTCCCATAATTTATGTCACTGAATATAAGCTATGGGAACACTAAAACAAGCAAACTATGCATGCAAAACAGAATCTGTCAAAAACAGAACAGTCTGTGAAGATCTATAGCGTAACCATACTTCCCTGTCTCTAAAAATTCTGAAAAATTAGGACAACCTGAATAATTTGTATATAAAGACTGTGTAAAAATTTCATATCATTATCACGCTCCAGTGAATTTACAAAATTCCTGGACTGAGAGCAAAAGTTTCTGTTTTTGCACAGAATCAAGTCAACTATCATCCACACTATCCCAAAGGCTTTACTTGGCACTTTATTGGAATAAAAGGCACAAAACATGATTACTACAGTAGCTTAATCATGTGAACACTCCAAAACAATAAGGATAAATATTGTGTTGTCTCCCAACAAGCACTTTTCTTTAATGCCTTTTAGCTAGGCATGATGATTTCAATGATGCTCACATAAAAGATAAGAATTGAAACACAAAGAGAGCATCATGAAGCATATGACTAGCACATTTAAGCCTAACCCACTTCCTATGCATAGGGATTTTGTGAACAAAAAATTTATGGGAAAAAGAATCAACTAGCATAGGAAGGCAAAAGAAGCATAACTTCAGAACTTTCAACACATAGAGAGGAAACTTGATATTATTGCAATTCCTACAAGCATATACTCCTCCCTCATAATAATTTTCAGTAGCATCATGAAGGAATTTCACAATATAACTATCACATAAAGCATTCTCTTCATGATCCACAAGCATAGAAAATTTGTCACTCTCCACATAAGCAATTTTCTTCTCATTCATAATAGTGGGAGTACCATATGAAGCTCGAATACTAAAAATTGTTTCCACATTAAAAGAGTAATGTTCAGTAAAAGGATATTCAAAATTATGACAATAATTATCACTACTCTTTATAACATAAGTATCATCACAATAATCATCATAAGTAGCAACTTTGTTCTCATCATAGTCAATTGAAACCTCTTCCGAAATAGTGGAATCATTAATAAATAAAGTCGTGACCTCTCCAAATCCACTTTTATCATTATAATAAGATTCAACACCCTCCAAAATAGTGGGATAATTATTATCTAAAGTTAACACTATTCCAAACCCACTTTCATAAATATAGCAATCATCATAAATAGGGGGTATGCCATCATCATAAATTTGCTCATCAAAAATTGGGGGACTAAAAATATCATCTTCGTTAAACATAGCATCCCCAAGCTTGGGACAAACATTAATTGCAGCAAATAAATTCTCAAACATGTCATTCTCATCAAACATAGCATCCCCAAGCTTGTGGCTTTGCATAATATAAGCATAATCACTCTCATCATTAATAGTATGAATAGCACCAATCGTATAACAATTGTTATCATCACAATTTTCTAAGTTCGTGCCAAAAAGATTTTCAAGATTATAAGGGGTGTCATTATTTGCGAGAGATACCTCTTTACCTTTACTTTTCCTTCTTTTCTTCTTCTTCACCATATTATGTGTGGGTTTATTTAATTCCTCCAAGCTTCTTTTTGAAGAGATTGGTTGAATAAAAAGCTCCTCCCCGTTACCTGATTCATTATAAGAAAAAATAGGAGGATATTGGGAAACCTCTTCCCCTTCATTAGTATTCTATTCATCTTCTATTTTTTTTCTTGTCTTTAAGTAATTGGCAATATAAGGATTGTCAATGCAATTTACCACGCAATACATATAGATTTCATTTAGATCAAAATCAATTATTTTCATGAGAACCCATGCTGGAACATCCTTAGTTTTATGTTTCATTTCTTCATACCCCAAAAATAGACTAAGTTCATTATGATGCTCAAGGGTAATGAGGTTATCACAATTTTTGGACACAATTAGATCATGAAATAATTCACATTGGAAATTAAAATGACCACTTTCATTGCAAAGTTCACAAGGACGGCAAGAAATATTAAGTCTTTCAGCACAAACATATAGCCTCTCTCGCAACCATTTAGTTTCTAAATATTTATGCCTCTTACAAAATCTATCTTCCCTTTTACGCATGTCTTCACAAACTCCATGCACTCCACAAAAATTGACATGCTTATAAGAAATCTTTTTATCATGAGTAGTGCAATCATCATTAGTACTATGGATATTCAAAGAATTCATACTAACAACATTGCAATCATGCTCATCACTCAAAGATTTAGTTCCAAACATTTTAATAACTTCTTCTTCTAACACTTGAGCACAATTTTCCTTTCCATCATTTTCACGAAAGACATTAAAAAGATGAAGCATATGAGGCAACCTCAATTCCATTTTTTTGTAGTTTTCTTTTATAGACTAAACTAGTGATAAAACAAGAAACTAAAAGATTCAATTGCAAGATCTAAAGATATACCTTCAAGCACTCACCTCCCCGGCAACGGCGCCAGAAAAGAGCTTCGTTGACGGGATGTGAGTGCTGCTTACCTAGCCTCCCCAGCAAAGGCGCCAGAAAAGAGCTTGATGTCTACTACGCAACCTTCTTCTTGTAGACTCGTGTTGGGCCTCCAAGCGCAGAGTTTTGTAGGACAGTAGAAAATTTCCCTCAAGTGGATGACCTAAGGTTTATCAATCCGTGGGAGGCGTAGGATGAAGATGGTCTCTCTCAAACAACCCTGCAACCAAATAACAAAGAGTCTCTTGTGTCCCCAACACACCCAATACAATGGTAAATTGTATAGGTGCACTAGTTCGGCGAAGAGATGGTGATACAAGTGCAATATGGATGGTAGATAAAGGTTTTTGTAATCTGAAAATATAAAAACAGCAAGGTAACAAGTAACAAAAGTGAGCAAAAACGGTATTGCAATGCTTGAAAACAAGGCCTAGGGTACATACTTTCACTAGTGCAAGTTCTCTCAACAATACTGACATAGTTGAATCATATGTAAATCCCTCACCTGCGACAAAGAGTTCACTCCAAAGTCACAAATAGCGGAGAACAAACGAAGAAATTATTGTAGGGTACAAAACCACCTCAAAGTTATATTTTCTGATCAATCATATGAGCTATCCCTATAAGTGTCACGAACAGCCCTAGAGTTCGTACTAAAATAACACCTTAAGATACACATCAACCAAAACCCTAATGTCACCTAGATACCCCAATGTCACCTCGAGTACCCGTGGGTTTGATTATACGATATGCATCACATAATTTCAGATTCATCATGTTCAATCCAACACAAAGAACTTCAAAGAGTGCCCCAAAGTTTCTACCGGAGAGTCAAGACGAAAACATGTGCCAACCCCTATGCATAGATTCCCAAGGTCACGGAACCCGCAAGTTGATCACCAAAACATACATCAAGTGGATCAATAGAACATCCCATTGTCACCACGGATATCCCATCGCAAGACATACATCAAATGTTCTCAAATCCTTAAAGACTCAATCCGATAAGTAAACTTCAAAGGGAAAACTCCATATGATTCATCTATATTAATAAAGCTCGCGGTACATCAGGATCGTGCCATCTCAAGAACACGAGAAAGAGAGATCAAACACATAGCTACTGGTACATACCCTCAGCCCCGAGGGTGAACTACTCCCTCCTTGTCATGGAGGCCGTCGAGATGATGAAGATGGCCTCCGGTGATGGTTTCCCCCTTTGGCAGGGTGCCGGAACGAGCTCCCGATTGGTTTTTCATGGCTCTGGAGACTTGCGGCGGCGGAACTCCCGATCTAGGTTTGTTTCTGGGGGTTTCTGTATTTATAAGAATTTTTGGCGTCGGAAACAAGTCAAGGTGGGCCACGAGGTGACGACAAGCCAGGGGGCGCGCCCTAGGGGGGGGCGCCCCCCAGACTTGTGGTGGCCTCGTGGCTCTTCTGGCCCAACTCCAACGCTTCCTGGGCTTCTTCTGGTCCATAAAAAATCACCGTAGATTTTTATTCCGTTCGGACTCCGTTTGATATTCCTATTCTGTAAAACTCAAAAACACGGAAAAAAACAGAAACTGGGCACTGGGCTCTAGGTTAATAGGTTAGTCCCAAAAATAATATAAAGTTGTAGTAAAATGATTGTAAAACATCCAAGAATGATAATATAACAGCATGGAATAAGCAAAAATTATAGATACGTTGGAGACGTATCAACAATCAGGACGCACGCGTGTCTCGGCACAATGTTAGTCCTCGCCCCCGGTTTTGATCCGGGAAAATAACCAAGTTTGTGGGTTCCAAATTTCCTCTTTCGTGTGACACCTGAATTTTTTAACCGCATTCAACAAGTTTCCAGGTAAGTCTAGCATTTTTTACCGTAATATGCAGAGTGTAAAAAAACTGCCAACACTCACACGTAGCTGTGCGTGCTATGGGCAAATAGTTGCTAGTAGTAAATTGTGTGGGGACTCTAAGATAAGCATAAATATTCCATCAACCAAACTGATTGCAGCTCAAGATTGCAATTACATTGCTCTACGTATTAGTTCATAAAATAGAGTCTCACCAACATCTAGATCAACATATAATAAACATAACTCAAGCAGAGATATAAGACGCACAAACTATAGATAGCTACGGTAGTGCTGGCATCAGGACATGTATATATAACTCAATCCTAATCGTACCTACCAACAACGTAAACTTTCTCCAGGTACTCCGCGTACGTGGCATGCGCCACCCTCCGAGAATACTTCTTCCCGAAGGAGCCAACGACTCGTCCTCTAGCATGTGCCAGAACACTTGCAAACGCGGGGTTAAGCCTTTGAGCGCAGAACGGGCATCCGAAGCCCCCATTCCGGGTCCTGATACGACGATTATGCGTTCCTGCATAGAGCTCCCTGAGCTTTTGTTTCTTGTACCTCCTCTGGTCATATTTATCGCTGCCAACGTCGTCAGATAGCACCTATACATATAATAAAAAAATCATGACATTGATGAATGAAACGCATAAAATGATATCACAAACAACTTAGTGCAACAAAATTATTTACTAATGACTATAAATGAATGAACCGGTTATTGTCAAAGAAATAAGGAAATTTCAAGTAGGTACTACTCCCCGTTATCACTAACGTAGTGATCTAAATGCTCTTATACAGTGTTCATTTACAAATGGGTACATGTATAATCATCTATGTAGACGGATTTTTGGCAAAATGATCATTTGTACGGGTCAACCACTAAATCACTGTCAAACCTTAGACAACGTCGGAATCGGGGCACCGGGGACCCAAGAGAGGTTCGAACTCAGGGGTGCACCGACTGTCCAAATTCGCTCTCTCACCCTAACCTACGGCAATGCTCCGACGTGCTCGAGCTTGTGGGGAAGAACAACACACACCGCGATTTACCCAGGTTCGGGCCACCTTGCGGTGTAAAACCCTACTCCTGCTTCTCTATTGCTTAGTAGGGGAGAGTGAATACAATCGGCCTCTTTACGGTGGTGGCCTACCCTCTCTTATACTAGCCCTGGTCCTCTTCCCCCAAAAACACAAGGCGGGAAGGGTCGCCACAATGGCCAGTTTGGAGGGGGACAGGACCGCAGCTTATCTTGACAAAAGTAGTCTTCGCCTGCAAAAGCCTCCTGCCATGACGCGCTGGTGGGCTCGGAATGACCTCCGTCCTAGCGAGCCCCCAGCCTTGGTCCTCTTGCACCAAACGGAAAATCTTTGGGGATTGTCTAGGGAACCGCCGAGCTGACCCTTCTCCCTTGGCACTGAAAAGGTAAAGCTCCTCATCCGCGCCTACTCCCGTGGCTTCTAGCGCTGCTCGGCGTGGCCCGCATCTCCCACATGAAGATGCAGGACCGCACGACCTCGCCGAGGCACCCTTGGTTAGTCCACCCCGCAAAGGCCTCGGGGGCTGCCTAAGAGACGGCCTTGCGGGGGGGGGGGGCTTCGCGAAGCTCCTGATGACGCTCGCTGACGTGCGTCTCGCGAGGCGGGGCCCTCGGGATGGTCTCGCTCGTGAAGCCCCATGGTGGACCGTGCTGGGCCCACGACCTATGTCGCGTCCGAGGCCGCAGGAAGATGGGCATGGGTACCCCCAGTCCCAGGAGCCCGACAGACAAAATATTAGCATAATCGTTTGTACGGATGTCACTTATCCAAGTCACTTATCATTTACCTAACAAACAATCAATACATACACACTAACACGGATCTATTGAATCTTACTCTGATTACATGGATTGAAATAACATGAACCCCGGGCTCTCCATTCCAAAAAAGGCGGAAAAAGAACTAATCAGAGATGTCGTATGATATAGTTACCAAAATAGGGGGGTCTAACTGGTTCTCCGTCATCGTCAGAGTTGTCTTCGTCGGAGTCGTCGGAGTTGTTGTCGCTGGAGTGGTCATCAGAGAGGTCGTAGTAGTCTCTGTGCAGCACCGCCTCCTGCTGAGGAGGCATGACGAGGCTTACAACGTCATGGCCTCGCTTCTGTCCGTGTGCGACCTCATCGACAGGGAGGGCAACCTCGTCGCCCAGCATCAAGAGATGCTTAGTTACTTCGCCGGCCCCGGCTTCGAACCCCGTGTCATGACTCCCTCCGCTGGTGTGCTTGGTCGCCATCTGATACACTTCCGAGAGCGTTTACGACTGGGAACGGCGGCGAGGATGCAGGCGTGATATGTGGAGAGAGGGGATTGTGGCCGCCTGCTATAACCAGCGGCACATGAGTGATTAATATAGAGTGGTTGGGAGGTAGGCGGGAGGTGATTAAACGGCTCGCCTCCCGATGAGCCTGCACAGCGGTCTTCTCGCATGCCTCACCCCTGCTCGCAAGTCTCCGCCTGCACAGAGGACTGCTCGCACGCGTCCCGTCAATTCACACACCAGCTCGCATGTCTCCCGGTGAGCCAGAGCGGCATGCTCGCACGCGTCCCATCAATTTACACACCTGCTCGCACGCCTCCAGGTCAACCTGAGCAGCGGACTGTTCGCATGCGTCCCGTCAATTCATGTCCGCTCGGACGGCACACGGGGCTCCTTGTGGTATACGTAATATTTTGTTGGGACCAACGCACACGGTTGAATACTTTAATCGTTCGTGATGGTAACATGACAAGTGTGTTTACCAACCTTTAATAAGCTCCCGTTTGTAAGAAAAGTATATCAAAAACTTGTCTCCAATTAGGCCAAAAATTAGCACAATACTCCCTCCGTTTCTTTTTAGTCTGCATATAAAATTTGCTCAAAGTCAAGCAATGCAAAGTTTGACCAAATTTATATCAAAAGATATCAACATCTACAATACCAAAGCTATATGCTATGAAAATTAACATCATGACACATCTAGTAATATCGATTTCATATTGTGAATGTTGATATTTTGTCCTATAAAGTTAAAGTTTATGAAGTTTGACTTTGACCAAACCTTATATGCATACTAAAAAGAAACGGAGGGAGTATATATATGTATCATGAAACGGAATCCCAAGTTTCATTATTTTCAGCTGATTTTTCGATTTACTTCAATTTAAAATGATTTTTTTTTATGTTTGAGGCTGAGCTGTCTAAAAACCAAGATTTTCAATGTTTTCCACAATGGCAAGATGTTTGAGGTTTCTTACCATTTATTGCATGGCGACTAAACATGAACCCAAAGGGACATATGATTTCCCCCAATAAATTCCTGGAAACTCAATTATTGCATATTTTTTGAATGATATATGAACATTATATAATGGGTTTTTTACATCTGTGCCCCTGGTTCCTTAGCTGTACTCATCCATTCCCACGCTCTTAACATTTGCTCACTTTTCCCCACTCTCTTATCCGAAACCCTCACGAAAGGTCACAGCGGAGGATGCCGTCGGGTCAATGGTTTGACTGTTAACTCTGACGAGTGGGGCCGCGTCATAAGGGCAACTCCAAATCGTACACCCACGTCCGCTTGGGGCAAAACGGACAGACGGGCCATCGCCTCGGGGACTCGTGGCGGCGTCCCACCTACCCCACCGCCCAAAGTAAATGCGTACGCGCGGCGGGGCCCGGTCGTCAGCCACCCACCTTCGGGTCGTCATCCTTCTATAAGTGGAAACGCCTGGACCGGCCAGTCCACACTCCACATAGTAGCTTCCGCTTCCAAAACCAATCCTGCCCCCTCCACCCCCGGCAGGTTCTAGAAACCCTAGCCCGCCGCCGTCGCCATGACCAGGCCGTGGTCCGGAAGGGGAAGAACGGCCATGAGGCCGGCTCATCCTCTGGTAGGCGCCGCTCCGGTCGCTCTAGGAGCCCACCACCACCACCTGCTATGCCCGCTCCGCTTGCTCCGCTTGCTCCGCCCGCTCCGCCCGCATTTGCATTTGGTCCGTCGGCCGCCCCGCAGCGCATGTGCCCGTACGTCGGTGTGGCAATATTCTGGAGGTACTCGGAGATGGCGAAGCCATTGCGGTGGGGAGATGCCCACCTCCCCGACAACTGGCACCTGTCCGCGGATCGGGTGCCAATCCCTCCGGTGCCGGTGAGCGGCCGTGCCCGCCGTGAGGAGATCGACCGACGTCGCGCGCGCCTGCCTCCGGATCTCCTTCATGACCCAAGGTACGTCATCAACTCGCCGATGTGGGATACCTGGCTCCGCGGCGAGCACAACCTGCGGTGGCAGTCATTTTTTGCTGGTCGTCCACCTAGCCCACGCCGATGACATGCTGCTAGCCCGCCCCAAGTGCGCGGTCATAGGCGTTTCCACGCCCTCTCCCCGACACCATCTCCGTCCCCGTCACCACCACCTCCGATGAACGAGGAGGAGGAGGCCGAGCTCATTAGGCGTGTGATTGAGGAATCCACACGCACGCACGATGAGCGTCAATGGGCGGACATGGAGATGGCGATGGCCCTCTCTGCGGCCGGTGACGTGGCCATCCCTGAGCTGGAGATGGCCGCCGTTGTCAAGGAGGAGGTGAAGGACGAGGTGGCGGAGGAGCCGCCCCTTGCGGCGTGGAACCCCCGGCTGGTGGGCCAGAAGTGGGGGTGGTTGGCCAGTGCGTCGGAGATGGCCGACGCGCTGGCTGTCCAGCCGTGGGCACCCATGCTGCCGCGGTCACCCGAACCAGAGCAGGAGCCACGGGAGGAGGTGTTGCAGGTGCCGCAAGCGCCTTCGGCCTGGTAGGGGCCGCCAGCCCACCTTTGGCAGCCGCCTCCCTATGTCGACCTCACCAGCAACGACGAGGAGTAGGACGACGCTCCTGAAGACGGCGGCGAGCGGCCTTGTGTATATTTTTAATGCATGGCAGACTTATGAACTAGGGTTTTTTTTGAACAAATGAACTAGGGTGCCCTAGAACTATCACCGGCCTCTGTGGTCGGCATTAATGTTTAATTAAAGCTAATGCATGGTGATGTGATGTGATGTGATGTTTGAATATGATGTGATTTGATGTTTAATTAAGGCAAAACAAATTTGAACTAACATTTGAACTTTAAGCGACATGCTGATCCTAAGGCCCTTCCCGGTGCTCCGTCGTGCTAAAAGAGCTTACAGCAGGTGCTAAATCAATAAATAAAGTGAGCTTAGCAATAACAAGCTAAGCACCTATCCATTGGAGAGTTGAGTTGCTAAGCTATTTAATGCACTCAGCACCTTTGCATTGGAAGAGGCCTAAGTTGATTCTAAGTTGTAATGATCATGTTACCCTATGTTGAAATGATCTAACAGCAAACAAAACAAAAATAGACTCCTAAACCCTAACCCTAAACCTAACCCTTCATTGCAAAACCCATTATTATAAAGACAGTTCAATTTAACAAAAAATGAAGAATAAGTTCAGATCCTTCTTACTCACACTGAAATGGAGCTCTGGTGATTTTTTTTATATTTTTTTATTTTTTGTAAACATAAACTCACTGCCTCTCTCTTCTCGAACTCTATACAACACCGTACGTGATAGCTCGTATGTGTGAATGATTTTTCATGGAAATGTCCATAAATCAAGATTATTATTTTTTGCCATAACCATGTCACATACAACGGCATTGTGAGTAGGTTTTATATTTTTTTGATTTTTTTTGAATTTAGTTCTGCTCATTTCGACTTGGAAACGGTAGCTCACCTCAAAAAAAGATGTTTTTCTTAAAAATGTCCCTAAACCAAGTTTATATATTTTTAGGGTAACAATGTCTTATAAAACGACAAACAGGGAAGGTTTCATATTTTTTTGATTTTTTTGAATTAGTTAAGGCCATTTGAAAGTTGGTCAAACCTAAGATAACCCCGCTGACCGGCTCAAAACCGCACAACATCTCTCCAAACCCTAACGTCGAACTGTAGCCGTCCGATCATACCCTAGTCCCAAGAGACAACCGTCAGATATGGTCTTCTAGAAGGATTTCCGAGGGCAGGTTGCGTGCAGGCTTCGCGCCGTTGGATCACATGGACGGCTCTGCATCGTTGGATCGTTGGGCGATCCGCGTGAGGTTGGTTCTGCTCGCCCACTCATCCGCGCAAAATAATACCAAGTACTGGTTGGGCCTTCATTGGGCGTTGACTGTCAAGGGAGGAGGCACCGCTCCGGCTCCCCGTCCTTATCCATAGCCGGCTATTTAAGCCGGACGTCGTCCCCCAGCCCTAGCTTATCCGCCTGCTCCCTCTCTCCGCCAACACCCGAGCACTCCCCTCTCCGAGCCCCTCATCCAGGCCACCACGCCGCCAGTACTACACAATCAAACACCGTCTCTTCCTCCTTCGGCAGGTCCAAATCCGGAGTCAAGCGAGGCTACCTCTGGAACCGGAGGAGGATTTCGAGGAGGGGGAGGAGATGGGGGACTCCGAGCCAAAGGAGGAGCCATAGGAGCTGGAGGAGGAGGCGCCGCCGGTCGTGCATCTGTGGCCCGACCAGGTGGCGATCCTCAACTCCATCCGCTCGGAGTAAGCGCGGGCGGTGCGGGCGGATCAGGCCATCTCCAACGGTGAAGACGCATAGTGCACTAGGTAGTACGTAGGATATATATTGCATGCTTTTGTATGGAACTATGGATATAAGGGACGATATATATTGCATGCTTTCGCTATTATGCTATCTTAGCTATGTTTAGCTAACTCTGGTTGCTGGTTCTATTCTCTAGTGTCCTGGATGATTGTAATAAGGTCGACCTGAACTATTTTGTTTTTGCTGATGCTTCATAATAAAAGATGGAGCGGGGGGGAACCCCTTTTTCAAAAAATAAATAAATATTGCATGCTTTTGTACATGGAGGGAGTGACATTCATCCCCATAAAAGAAGCAAGCATAACATAGATATATGGTTGGGTAAAAAAGGTGGGCGAAGCCCACACGTGGTACTGCACCCTCACCTCGGTCTGTGGCACCTGGAAGGTGGAGACACGTGCGAGAAGAGAGGACAAAGCAGCAACAACCGTCGCTGCGTCCATGGCGGCGTGCATCGGCGCATGCAGGCAGGCTAGCTGGATCACGTGGCATGCATAGCAGGCTTTTGTATCGTGGCGGCGCGCATCAGCGCATGCAGTGGCCCAACAGTCCAACGAAACCAGGGCCTAACGGTCCAACCAGCGCCACCGTCCAACGCGGCACATCTTGTCAGGTCCAATGGGCGACACAGTCCAGCGTAGCCCCACTCGTCAGAGTTAATGGTCAAACCATTGACCCGACGACATCCTCCGCTGTGACCATTTTTGAGGGATTTGGACAAGAGAATGGGGAAAAGTGAGCAAAAGTTAAGAGCGTGGGGATGAGTGAGTACAACTAAGGAACCAGGGGCACAGGAATAGAAAGCCCTTATATAATTATAAAATGGACTGATGTGTCACGTGTTTTCTGCATAAAAATAGTTTGACGCGCCTCGAAGTTGTGTTTTTGGTGGTGGTCGCGGGGGGGGGGGGGGGCTCTTTCCAATTTGTGAAGCACGCACCCGATCAAAGTCATGTAGTTGGCATTTTGACATCAAGAAACAAACCCACATATAATTGATGGTGGTCCTGAGTGGCTCACTCACATGGCAATTGGTGACGCGTCAATCTATGGGGCCCATGTGTGGTCACCTATATTATATATCGTTTTGACCAAGGTGGATCATTTTCGGTATGCGTTACGATATCCCATGGTTAGACCTCAAGAGAAATGTTTTTTGAGTGCATGCATATATACCCATGAACCCATTCCACCACCATCTCGAAATGGGGGGTGGGGGTGCGGAGGCATACATATACTATACACGTTGTGATCTATCCTCTTCGTAAGTCGACTTACAGTTTCTCAGGCAAGTGACATTAAAGTTCCATTGGGTACTAACTAAACAAACACTTAATTACATGTATACATTTATGTGTGGGCCTCATGCAGTGGTCGTTTGTTTTGTCAAACACCCTCTCACGTGGTCATCCGCATCACATCGGCCCATCCATGTCCACGTGGATCGTCACTTTGACAGGAGGCTGTAGAGATGTTACTTTGACCAAGGTGGATTCTTCTTGTTGGTATATGTGTTATATATATTGTACGTTGTTGAAATATGCATTGCTATTTCTAACCAAAATTCGAACGCATCGTACACACTGAATCTCTCCTATCGGCTAAAAATGTGGGCGCGCGTGGGGCTATATATGCATGGGTCGTTAACCTCGGTACACATGTGGTGACGAAAGTTGTGCGTTTGGTATTTGAAAAGATCGCACAACGCTTTCATACATATGTGCATGGGGCCATGCATGTGTGTTGGTGTTGTCTACAGACACTCCCTCGTGTGGTTATGGACGACATGCCAAATTTGTGGACCCGTGTGGTCTGTCACTTAAACCGGCCCTTACTACAGGTTAATTTGACCAAGGTAGATATAGTCTTCTCATTATTTGTTGCGATATAGTTCATGGTGAGATACCAGGCAGAAGTTTGAGCGCATACATATATATAGGGCGTGTTGTCGGTTCAAAGCATGTGTGTGAGGTGGGTGGGGTGGGGGCGGGGGAGGGGCAACACAATAGTACGTATACACGAAACCTATTTATGAGGTCGGGTACTACGTACCGTTCGACTTTTGAGAGGCATATGTGCCACATCAAAAAGTTATGCACGCACGAAATATCACAACACCTTAATTAATTAGTTGAGCCACACACATGTGGTTGCGGTCTCACCCATCTTGTGAAGTTTCAGAGACGCGCCCATCAGTGGGCCCGCATAGTCTACCCTCAGAACTAAAACACGGGGGAGGGGGTGATCATGATGGATTTCTATTGGTTTTGTGTTATGGTTGGGTGAAATTGCAGTCCTAGTATAAGTGCGTACATTCGTATATATATTGTAGCTACCATCCCCCAACCGACTCGAAGGTGTGTGTGGGGGGTGGGGGGCATAAGCCAACATTACCGTGTGCTCTGCGAGACATTGTGTGTCACATGAAAGTTGTGCATTCCGTATTTGAACACCACAACAACCTTTCCATACATACATTTGGTCCACAAGCAGGTATGTTTGTGCTATGACCCTAGATTTATCATGTTTATTTTCCAGCGTTGTTATATAAATGGCAGAGGAGTCTTTTTTGAAACTTAAATAGCAGACGAGTCGAATGAGACAACTGTGTGCGATTGTGTACGCAGTAGACACGGTTCCCGCATGGTAATTGTGTGCCACGCCCGGCCCGTGGTTGTCACGTAACTATAGACCAACTTTGCACCAACCCGCATAGAGAAATCTTAAAAATAGCTACCCGCCTTGATCAATTTAAAAATTGATAGTTCCGCGGGTTTTTCTCTTTGAATTGCACACAGGTATTATGTTCGGGCCGTGTGCGATGTTTGTTCCTCCGGCTTCAAACCCTTCATATAAATTTCAGTTGTCCCGGCTTTTCATTCCCTCCAAGTAAAGTTTATAGTAGCTGCGGCATTTCTTCAAACACCATCTAGGCCCCTCCTACCCCCACCCCCACACAACTCCCTCGCTCGAACCCTAGCTACCTCGCCGTCACCGCCGCCGCCCCCGACCCCACTCCGCGTTCCACAGTCAACCTCTCCTGCTCTCCCCGTGCAGGTTACCAACCCATCTCCGTACCCTCGCCGCCCTGAATTTCTTAGATGGCGCCTGCTAAACACCCCCTTCCTCATAGATCCGCATCCCCCACCGCAGCCCGTTGCAGCCTAATCCCAGCTACACTTCCAGGGGAGATCTAGGAGCAAATGGCCAAAAGGAGGTATATCGTGGCCTTTTCGCTAGACGATGTCGAGGTGGCCACTGAGGCTGCCGGGGAAGCTGACTACGATGACGAGGTGCCCACCGGGATCGCCAGGGAAGCTGACTACGATGACGAGGTGGCCGCCAAGGCTGCCGGGGAAGCTGTCTACGATGACGAGGTGGTCTATGATGACGCGGTGGCCGCCGAGGCCGCCGGGGAAGCTGACTACGATGACGAGGTGGCCTCCGAGGCCGCCGGAGAAGCTGACGACTACGAGGCTGTAAGACAGCGGGTTCCTGTTTGGATGCATATCGACGCAGCCGGCTACGACATTGTCGCGGGCTATGTCACAGGTTAAGTGGCCCAACCCCGACCCCTCGGGTTCAACCCCTGTCGACCTCATGCAAGGCCCATCCGCTAATCTACTCTGCCTTGCTCTCAAGAATTTGCCTTCCTTCATCTCCATGGAGCGTCTTTTGTCATTTTTTAAGGACACGTTCTATGGTGGTGGCTCGGCATCGTCAGCTGCCAAGTCAGACGTCATCGACGACGCCGACGCCGACAATGGCATCCTATCCGTCTCTTCCAAGGGGAAAGAGCCCACCCATGACATCAGGGAGGGCACCCTGCATCCCAGCTCTTCCAAGGGGAAGGAGCCCATCTGTGACAACAGGGAGCACACCCATAATCCGCGCTCTTCTAATGGGAATGAGCCCATCTGTGACAGGTGAGGAAACCCATCTCATGTTAAATTATTTCACTCATGCTAATTGTATGGACTCTGCAGTTGAATTTCATCAATACCTGTTTCAAGTGCCATATATGGTTCCTGTTAAACCTGGTGTAGTTAACACGTGCACTGTTTATTTCAGTTCTTTCGCGTGTGATGTTCATTTATACAATTTCATGTTTAAGCACCGCCTACGTTCTATGCAATTTTAATAGTACAGTACGAATGACTATTTTTAGTTGCTATCAAGCCTGTTGTAGTGAGCATATGCCTTGTTTAACTATTTTCCTAGCTCTGTTGTCTGTAGTAGGCATATGTCCTGATTCAATTGCTATATAGTATGCCTTGTTTATTTCACTTATTCACATTGTGAAGTTCTATATTTGCAAGTATGTACTTTCCAGTTCAATTTCATCATACCAGTTAACACGCCCACTGTTTATTTCTTTTTTTTCACAATGTGATGTTCAGTTATACAATTTGATGTGTAAGCACCAGCTACATTCTGTGCAATTTGAACAGTACCACTATGAATGACTACATTTGGTTGCTGTTAAGCTTGTTGTAGTGAGCACAAGCCTTTCCATTTTTATGTAACAATAACTAGTGTGCTTAAACGTGCACAATACCAGTTTGAATGACTATATTTTCTTATTGTTAAATGCTAAGCCTATTGCAGTTAACACACATCTCCACTTATTATTAGCTTAGCTAGCGTGCTTAAACCCGCACACTGAAGCTATCATTTTGTGATCATGTTGTTTACCATGCATATATTTGGTTGATGTTTAGCCTTTCAGTACTTAACACACCTTTCGATGTACTTACCCGGGACAATATTGGGAACGGCTGTTGTTTTCCATCGAGGTTAGTTTCATCACATGGCTTATATATATACTCCATCCACCCCAAAGTATAAGATGTTAATACATCAAATATGTGAGTATTTTGGATGTAATAAGATATTATATACCGGGACAGGGAATACTGTACTACATCATTGTGCAATTTCAGTTTACCTTCTAATACTAACTTGTTGCTTGTAGGTACATATGTCACTGGCAAAGGTCCACGTGTCGACCCTTTTTGCGTATGGTGCAATGAGATATTCATGAACCAGCATCAAGTGAGGAAACTTATAAAGGTTGTTAATAAAATGGGACAAAATATGGCAATTAAACTCTTTCTTTACACCTTATCTAAGACAACGGTGACCTGAAGGATGGTAACTACGAACTCTGTACCCTTCTTTTTACTGTCCATAATGAGTTGTTAGCTTAAAAATTTACAATGTCTGGATCTATTTTCTTTGTAGTGGTTCTCAAAAAAGTTTACTCAGGATTACCTCTCAAACTACATGATTGGTGGACGTGCAAACGTTAAAGTTTATCTACCAGGCCACGATGAGTACCATCAAGACAGAGAATGATGGACGGTCCGCCATCACAAGGGGCTGGCCTAGAGTCGTCCGTGCATTCTGCATGGAGGAGGACACAATATGGGCATTCCGCTTCACCTTGTACAGCTACCAGAATGTCTTTCGCCTCTTCCTTTACCGTATTTAATACAAGTATGCAACAGTGGTTCATCATTATTTATCTGGTCGTAATGTAGTTATTATTTCTTGATGTAATTCTTGAACATATGTACCTGTGAATGGAATAATGCATTGGTTGTTGAACCTATGTCTATATAAGATGGATATGTAAAATGTTATAGCCTACTATCAAATTCAAATCTAGCTTGTAGAATTTTAAATTGTGGCGATTAAAAAAGCTGAAAAATAAGCTCTGCAGGTCATTACACCGCACACGGTTTGTAAAGCAGAACGTGTGTGATATACCTCATGACTCGACACGTTTCAGAGAGAGAAACCGTGTGCGACAATGCACACAATTGCCGTGTGCAAACCGTGTGTGATGTTAGACAATATTAGAAACGGTTAAGCAGACCTAAATGCTTTGTGACAGTCTCCTTATCATACACGATTTATAATGTTTAACTATTTGTTATGTCGTATGCATCCGACACGAGTATGACTGTTGGAGCGTTTGGGAATCTTGGTATATCGCAAACGACGCGGTAGGACAAAATGTCTGTGATTGTCTCCTTATCATACACACTTTGCAATTATGAAATGTTTGCGATTCGTCACACATCGTAAACGGTGCACTACAAAATAGTGCGTGCGATGTTAGTGTGATCTCACACGAGTTGCAAGGATGGGCCATATGCCCGTATGGGAAGGATGCCATATCTCAAACGGTTGACCGGTTACTCTCGTTTGTGATAGATGCGGACATCCCATACGCTTAGTTTTGCCAAACGTTTGCGTTCGTTGGCCACCATCGCCGACGATTTTTCTGTGTCGTGTGGGATGGACCCCCCCTATCGCCCACACAGGCAAGGTGGCGGTTTAAAACTACGTCGCGAAAAGGGGTTAAAAACCGTTTGTATAGCACGGCGCTGCACCAGTGGGGCAAGCGTGACGAGCGGCGAGGAGAGGGGCGGCGCACAACGCCGCTCATATCGCGGGCGGGAGGCGAGGGCGGGAATGGAGAATATCCCCAAATCCGCCCTGGTTGATGGCATATGTATATTAAGAAGTAGCAGCGTTCCCATATAGTACAAAACGTTGCTAGTGTTAACAAACTAGCAGCATGGACGTAAACCAAACAATGCTAACTGGTATAACTAATTAGTTTGTTTTTTACCTTAACAATTTCGTTTTGTGTTTTATTATTTTCCTATACATGTCTTTTAATGTGCATTTAGGTAACGTTGAGCAAACTATCTGAAATTCCAAACATTTCTGTACGGTGCTTCCCAAAAATGAGTGGATATCATGGGGATATTTGAAATGGGCGGTTTGAGAGTGAGAAGGCAGTCTTGTTACTTATTTGACATTGACCGTTTCTACACATGAAATATAGACAATTCAGAGTTATAACTCCAATTTTGGCATTTAGTTGGGGTTGTTTATAGATGTAAAGTGAATTTATTATTATAAGATAGATTAGGTGCGTACAGGAATGCAAAAACGCTGCTAGATTTACAAACTAGTTGCGTTCTAGCTGGCGCATGATGCTATATCGCAACGTTTGAGCGTCTCGAGTAGACACACACTGCTAAACTGTTTTGCGTATCATGTTTTTTAGCACAAATGTTTCGGTTTTGTGTTTCATTTTATCTAGACATGTTATTTAGTGTGCATTTAGGTGTCCTTAGACCAAACTATTTGAAATTCTAACATTTGTGCACGTTGCTTCAGAAACCGAGTGGATATCAAGGGGACATTCGAAGTTTCGAATGGGGGAAAGTGTACAATTTGAGAGAGAGAAGGTTGTGTTGTTATTTATTTGACTTTGACATTTTGTATACTTGAAATATAGACAATTAAGAGTTACATCTCCAATTTTGGCATTTAGTTGGGGTTGTTTACAAATTTAAAGTGAATTTGCTATTAAAAAATTAGCGGCATGCCCGTTGTTTATGAAACGCTACTAGATTTATTCTATAGGAAGGGGTGTGCGGATGAGATAGAATTTTGTCAGTAGGTTATGCATCAATGGAACACGTGCACATGGGCTGAGCATTCTCGAGCAAGCTTGCAACGGTTGCACAAATGGCACGCGGATAATGCTCTTCAATTTATCAGCGTCCAGCAGAAGCGCACACCAAGGACGAAGTGGTCCCATGATCCTTTTCTGTAACGGATAACTAGTAGGGTCGTTTTCTGTAACGCGGATAACTAGTAGCGTCGTTTTCTATAACGGCGTGCTGCCAGTGGGACGAACATTAAAGCAAGTATAATAGGATGATATAAGCGGTCTACAAGGATTTAAATATTGTATTATTTCTTAGTTGGAAGAGGGAGAAAAGGAGAGAGAAGGGAAGCGGGCTATAGACTTACAGCCGGCTGTAGCACGAGCTCCAAGAAGCTTTGTGAGAGTGGAAGGTGAGTCATATGTTAAAAAAAGTAGTACTTTCTTATAGCCAACTATTATACGTGTTAGCTATTACATTGACTGTAAATGACATTGCAACATGTTATAGCCAGCAGCCAGCTATATTATTAACCATGCTCTTACCGACGTTCGCGACATCCAAAGGCTACAAAATTGCGGGTCCCACTATTGTGTCAACGAGCTGGGCCTCCGAGCTGACTGAGTAGATTATGGCTACCGCGACACGCTGCTAGAGGGTACTAAGTGTTGCAGCGTGCCAAGCTCGTCCACTCCCCCAATTCGGTCTGGCCGGAGGGCTGTGCCACAACCATAGAATTTGCTTGTAAATAGTTGCATCAGCATCCACGCATCATATTTAATTTTCAAATGAATATGAAATGGGGATGATCAAGCCATAGCATCATTTGAATCAAACTAGGTTCAATGAAAAAAATATTTTCAGTGAACCCAAAATGGCCTTCAGAAAAGTCCATAATTTTTGAAAAAGGTAAAAACCCTTTGCCAAAAATGATGCCACAATTCTAGGACAATTTTGGATTTTTGAGTTAACTCTTTTGTATTTGAATTAGGGCATTTAAATTCTACAAATATTTTTAAATGCTCTAAAATTCATAAAACTCTTGACGGATTTTGAATAATCCAAATAGTGCCCATAATTAATTTCAGTACTATTTTATTTAAATCAAAACAGAGTTACAATATTAGAAAACATAAACAAATTAAAAAAGAGAGGAAGACTTACCTCGCAGCGTTGGCCCAGTTACTGTGCAGCCCAGCCCACCTCCCTTGCTAGTCGTCTCCCTCCTCTCGCGAGTAGGAAAAGGAGAAGCAGCGCACGACGCGCCGAGGCCGCCACGTCCACACCTGCCTGCCTGCCTCACCGAAGCCATGGATAAGTGATGCGATGTCGTCCCGATTGAGCTGACCTTCCCATTCCTCCCGTCGCTCTCTCCCTTGCTCTTCTCGTCCATGGCCGAGAGCCACCCAAGCGCTACCGCCGCCGTCTGCGTAGCCAGAGCTGCCGCTATGTCCCCTAGCTCCGCCACACTAGGTTGCCTCTCCTCACCAACGGACGCATCCAGGAGAGCACCAGGACGTCGCCATCGAGCTCGTCTTCACCGCCTATGTCCGATGGCCGCCGTTGTCGATTCGCAAGACTCCGGTCGTCCCCAACCTCACCTTCTCCACCATCCGCCTCTCGTTGTGAGTTGCCGGTACATCCCCCCTAATGCTTTGTTCTCTAGCTATCCTAGCCGTCGAACCCGAGGACCCTCGCTGGCGGCCATGTCACTGCCGTAGTTTCAGCTACTGCAGCTCGCGTCCAAGCACTACTGCAAGCCCAGCACGTTCTCGCAACCCAAAGCCATCACCCATGTCCCCTATCATGCTCTGTGTGCTCGATTTCGTCGAGCCGTAGCTCCGGTCACCGCGGATGTGCTCGCCGTAATCGACTCCGGGCACCCCGCGACATGTTGTTGCCTCCCATGGATGCCCGGGAGCATGGGCTACCTCCTGGTGCCTTCATCCGCCACTCCCGTGACCTCCTAGTTCGCCTCCGCAATTGCCAGAGGTCACCGGCGGCCAACTGCCGGCGTAACAAGTCATTAGGGCCTACTCACCATGCTAATTATCAGTTACGGTAACTGGCAGGTGGGCCCTGATTCTTAACTAACGCGAGTAACTAAATAGCTAGGCTTAATTAAACTTTGTTTAATCTCTATGCAGCTGACACCTGGGTCCCACACGTCAGATTTGACTATGTTGACTGCTGAATCAGTGTTGACGCACTGTTGACATCATAAATACATTTACTGGAATTTTCTTATTTCTAAATAATTTTGGAAATTCCAGAAAATGTCTAAAACTTCTAAAATTCGTTGAAAATAATCCATACCTCAGATGGAAATAATTTATATATGAAAAATGATCAGAAAAATCCAATGAATCTGTTTATGCCATGATCATGCATGTTGGAAGAAGTTAACATCATCAACTAGTACAATTAATGATTATGGCAATTTATGAAATAACATTTGGTGTTGGAACTTCATATATATTTGAATTCCACTTGAAATAATATGACTAGCTATTGCATAGGTCAACTCAGTACCTTAGCTTGTAATGCCATACATTTCGATGTGCATTGCATTGAATGTTGCTTTTTTCTGTTTGCCGGTGTTTGCTCCCTCTCAGTAGATGTTGTTTCGACGTTGAGATCGATGTCACCGATGAAGAGCTTTACTATCTTCAGAAGTGCCGGGCAAGCAAACCCCTTTTGAGCATTCCGATATAATCCCACTCTCTCGCGCTTGCTCTCCTTTACTGCATTAGGACAACAACGATTCAACTGCTACAAGTTGCGGTAGTTGAACCCATTCCTCTGCATGACTTGTCTTTGTCACCGTAAATAGTAAAACCCCTTAGCATGAGTAGGAATTGCTTGAGTGATGATGTGACTACTCATCCATGCTTGCTTACTATGCTTGCTATGCTTAGGTTCGTGTCGGGTCTGATCCATCTGGGTGATGAATTGGAATGGTTGTGTACATGTCCTACAATGCGAGAGCTAAGTGTGTGAACCCGATTTAGTAAAGGTAGCGATGAGAGGCCATGAAGGAGTACATGGCGGGTTGTCTCTCATTGGGACCGTCCTTAAGAATTGAGTTCTGTGTATGTGATCCAAGACAGTTACTACCACACATTGGGACCTGAATATGACCCCACTTGACTTATTAATTGCCTTGACCTCTGTACAGGAGTTGCAACTAGTTTCTAGTGTTTGTAGGATATGTGCTGGGGGCCGTGCTTAGCGCTGCCCGACGGGGTGGGCTTTGATGTGGTAGATGCACTGTGGCATGTTGTACCAAGTGGCACCCGAATGGTGGGCTTGTGGAACTCTACTCACATCATTTCGGGCCATAACAGAAACTTCGGCCAGACTTCCTTGCGAGTTCATTCTCAAATAGGAGATAAACCCAGACTAGAGTCTCGTGTGGTTAACGGTCGTGGTCTACACCCACACTTGGCCTTCGCTTGAAGTCTGTCGCACTAGTAGAAAACATGGCTTTGGTTATAGGCTGAACGGAGCAATAGTCCCAGTCGAGTTACGAACCGGGACTAATGTCAGCATCAGTCCTGGTTCGGGTGGCTAGGACGCCTGCCGAGGCTCGACAGGCACCAGTCCCGGTTCGAACGGGACATTTAGTCCCAGTTGGTGACACCAACCGGGACTAAAGGTGTTGCGCCAGGAGCGAGCACCTTTCGTCACGGTTTGTGTCTTCAACTAGGACAAAAGGTCTGTCTTCAGTCCCGGTTTGAGACACCAACCGGGACTACAAGTTTGCCTATATATACTCTCGCCCCTGCCCGCCCTCTCCTCTGTTTTTCCTCATATGGTGGGAGGTGTGTGCTAGTTTGTTTTCCCTTCCTATGCACAAGAGGTGTTCGATGAAATGCCTGTGAGCATGATGCCAGTTGAGTTCACAAAAGGTGCAAATTTTTCAGTTATCTTGTATATGCCGATCCAAGTCTCGATTTTTCTGGTTGCTTTCTGGTGCTAGGATTGTTCAAGTAATTGTTCGGCATATATAAGATAACCGAATAATTTGCACCTTTGATTCTGGGTTGAAAGCCATAGTTATGCTCCACAAGTATTCTGATGGTCACTTCAGTTACATGAAGGCGACGTATTAACTGGCAAGGTTGGCATCTGTTTTAATTTTTGGTAAATGTATGTTTCTATCCTTGTACAAATATGCCTAATAGACAGATATGTGGATCCATTGGTAGGCCACCTGAAAAGCATGTGCTCTCTTATCGCCGATTCATGAAAGGGTCAAAAGGGTAAGTTGATGATATGTTGAGGGCTGGGAAATCAGAGAATCCTATGAGAATAGTCTATTGTTTTGGCATATCTCATGAACATCCAGGCACCTTTATATTATCTTACATCAGGAGTACAAACCCACATCATGAGTATGGTACCTATGAAAAATAATATTAACTTAAAATTATATAAAATTTATGTTAACAAAAAGTATTTTATAATATTCTTCAATAGCAAAAAGAATCAACTAAAAAGCTTTTATAAAACTCTATTTATGATCAAAATAATATTAACTTAGAATTAAATAAAAAAATTCAACTAATAATACAAATTGTTTACGATCTAAAGTAAAGTTAATAGAAAGTAAAATTTATTCAACTAAATTTTTCATAAAGTATTTTTTTCTTAAAAACTTTTCATAATGGTACTGTTTTTGAATCTGTTTAAAAGAAAACTAAAACCAAAAATAGGAAAATTAGATACAGTCCCGGTTGGTGGCTCCAAGTCCGGATGAGAGGAGTTCAGCTGGTTGCTTTCTGGTGAAACTGAGGACAACATATCCGATAGTAGGATTGTTCAAGTAACTGTTCGGCATATCTAATATAACCGAATAATTAGCACCTTTGATTCTGGGTTGCAAGCCATAGTTATGCTCCACAAGTATTCTGATGGTCACTGCAGTTACATGAAGGTGACGTATTAACTGGCAAGATTGGCATCTGTTTTAATTTTTGGTAAATGTATGTTTATTTCCTTGTACAAATATGCATAATAGACAGATATGTGGATCCATTGGTAGGCCACCTGAAAAGCATGTGCTCTCTTATCACCGATTCATGAAAGGGTCAAAAGGGGAAGTTGATGATATGTTGAGGGTTGGGAAATCAGAAATCCTATGAGAATATTCTATTGTTTTGGCATATCTCATGAACATCCAGGCACCTTTATATTATCTTACATCAGGAGTACAAAGCCACATCATGAGTATGGTACCTATGAAAAATAATATTAACTTAAAATTATATAAAATTTATGTTAACAAAAAGTATTTTATAATATTCTTCAATGGCAAAAAGAATCAACTAAAAAGCTTTTATAAAACTCTATTTATGATCAAAATAATATTAACTTAGAATTAAATAAAAAATTCAACTAATAAAACAAATTGTTTCTGATCTAAAGTAAAGTTAATAGAAAGTAAAATTTATCCAACTAAATTTTTCATAAAGTATTTTTCTTAAAAAGTTTTCATAATGGTACTGTTTTTGAATCTGTTTAAAAGAAAACTAAAACCAAAAATAAGAAAATTAGATACAGTCCCGGTTGGTGGTTCCAAGTCCGGATGAGAGGAGTTCAGCTGGTTGCTTTCTGGTGAAACTGAGGACAACATATCAGATAGTAGGATTGTTCAAGTAACTATTCAGCATATATAAGATAATAGAATAATTTGCACCTTTGATTCTGGGTTGAAAGCCATAGTTATGCTCCACAAGTATTCTGATGGTCACTGGAGTTACATGAAGGCGACGTATTAACTGGCAAGGTTGGCATCTGTTTTAATTTTTGGTAAATGTATGTTTCTTTCCTTGGACAAATATGCATAATTGACAGATATGTGGATCCATTGGTAGGCCACCTGAAAAGCATGTGCTCTCTTATCGCCGATTCATGAAAGGGTCAAAAGGGGAAGTTGATGATATGTTGAGGGCTGGGAAATCAGAGAATCCTATGAGAACAGTCTATTGTTTTGGCATATCTCATGAACATCCAGGCACCTTTATATTATCTTACATCAAGAGTACAAACCCACATCATGAATATGGTACCTATGAAAAATAATATTAACTTAAATTTATATAAAATTTATGTTAACAAAAAGTATTTTATAATATTCTTCAATAGCAAAAAGAATCAACTAAAAAGCTTTTATAAAACTCTATTTATGATCAAAATAATATTAACTTAGAATTAAATAAAAAATTCAATTAATAATACAAATTGTTTCTGATCTAAAGTAAAGTTAATGGAAAGAAAAATTTATCTAACTAAATTTTTCATAAAGTATTTTTTCTTAAAAACTTCTGATAATGCTACTGTTTTTGAATACAAATTGTTTCTAATCTAAAACTAAAACCAAAAATAGATTTAGTCCCGGTTGGTGGCTCCAACCGGGACTAAAGGGGTGCCTTTCGTCCCGGTTGGAGCCACCAACCGGGACTAAAGGCCTAAGCTTCGCGCCCTTTTGGCTGCCGAAAATTAGCTTTAGTCCCGGTTGGAGCCACCAACCGGGACTAAAGCCTTGGGTATATAACCGCCCGCGGCCTCCTTCTTCCCCAATCTTCTCCCCACTCCTCCCGCGCCCCCGACGCCGAACCCACACGCACACGCGCGCCGCCAGGCTGCCGGACATCGTCATCGCCTCCGAGCCATCGCCCTCCTCCCTGAGCATCGCTCGTCACCGACGGCCGCCGTTGCCGGACCTCCTCCCCGAGCCGCGTCATCGAGCCTCGCCGCCCCCCGGCAACGCTAGGTGAGCCGCTGGCCACCGCCGTTCCCCTCCTCCTCCTATCCCCACCCGGTCACCGCCGTCGACGCCCGCGCCGACGCCGACGACCTCGTTTTGCCTGAAAAGTGGTTGAAAAACTATGCATTTTTGTACAATTATACATGGCATGAGGTAGCTACTCTTCCACCATAACATTCTGCAAAAAATGCGAATGAATATGCTTGTTTGCTACCTTACATGATTTTAAGTACAAGGGCTGCTTTTCATGATTTTAAGAAGTGGTATTCCCCATGTGAAGAGCACAAAGTGCTTACAGAAAGTATTGAGATGTGCTTCTTCTTCCTTAAGCTTCAAAATCATTTGAAATAGTAAGTGCTATATGTGCTCTTGGGCGCGTGCCACACACACACATACACATCATTAGGCTTTGGAAGCATGTCAATTTGGTGTCCAACAAGATAAACAGAGGGGATGCCATCATTAATTCATTATGCATCTCCCTCATATTCCTAGGACAGTTCCCGTGCTAGCTAGTCGTATACGTTGTGTGCGAGTGTGTGCGTGTGTATTTGTTATGAAATATGGTATTGTTGTTATTGTTGTTAAATAAAATGTTATTTGCTAGCCACAATTTGTTCTCGTCGATGATGCCCATCCCACATCCTCGTCATCGACTCGGCACCGACAACCAGTTTGAGAGGCGCCATGTCCGGGACTAGGCTCTGCCGGGCTGGCACTGGGAAGTGCTACCTTCCGGGGCGCGCAGCTTGGTGAGGAATCCGGGTCTCGTCGATGACCCGGAGCTTCTTTGGTGGCGGTCGCGTGGGCCACTATCGGTGCGGAGGCAGCCGGCAACCGAGGAGGTGGTACATCGCCCTGTCAGGGAGGAGGACGAGCACGTCCGTCGCTACATGGTTGCGTTGGACGTCAGGTTCTCTAATACCTGGAAGTTCCTTCAGGGATCTCACTCGAGCTATGATCCTGTGATGGTTCCTTCTCTTAGGGTGTCCACCGCCCACGCCTCAGGAACCGCGAGTCAACTAGATTATTCGATAATATTCGAGCTGCATTAGTGATAATATTCGATGCTCCATTAACTGGATTATTCGAGATGTATTAGTGATATTATATGATAATATTATATGAAGAGTCCCCAACGATCGCCGGTGATATTATATGTATTAGTGATATTTTATGATGATCTTGCTAAAAAAAATTGCCGTCGATTTTTAATCTTAGAATCATGAACACAGGAAATGTCGACGTCGTCTGACAACGATAGGTTCCCTCGGTGCCCTTTGTGCTGGGATGACAGGGGTATATGCGACATTTACCACCACCTAGGCAATGATACGTCCTTCACCGTCAAGCTAACGGAAGAATTTAGTATTATTACGGTATGTAAAGACGACATGTATTATTTGTTAATGAAGTATGACGTGTGCTTTTTTGCTTTAATTAACCTTTAATTTTCTTTTGTACAATTCGACTAGTGTGTTCCCTGTAATGCAAGATTCGCTGTCTTGGACAAGTTCCATTTCAAAGAGAAGGGTAGTATAGAGCCTAAGATAGCTCACCTAAGAACGGAGCATTACACTTTTGTTGTTAAGGTGAAAAATAACGAAGATCACACATATTTTGGTTGTTCTAATTGGAGAGCATTTTGCAAGGCATATGGGTTGGATGAGGACATGAACATTACCTTCGATCTTGGTAATGACGATGTTCGTGATAATAATATAGAAATTTGGGTGCATGCGGAGGATGACTTGATTCCAGTTCTACCTCCAGTTGCGTTTGTCAACAGATTTGTTAGGTAATTTATATTGATTATTGAAAAGTATTTGGTACTCATCCCGACTAAATTTCTTTATTTTTAATTATTAGCTTATTTCCGTGCTACAAGAACTATCCGACAGATAATAGATCGCACCTACTACAGTTATGACTCCGAGCTTACTTGGTTGGAGAAAAATCATCTGATATCATTTATTCATGATGTTGAGTATCATGCTAAACATTACATGACTGGCAACATTTATCATGGATATGTGCCACTAGTGCACAAGTTGAACCGTTATAACATCACTTCAGACAACTTTGTAAGAATTTTTTTACCATTGTGTCACTAATCCATCTTTTTCATACATTGTTCTTAAGCAAAACTAGTTTGCTAACTATGTTATTATTACTAATGTTCTTCAACAGGTACTCCCCCCAGAGACCATGCCTAAATGGATGTTTAAAAATGGAGATTTGCAAATGGTTAGCTTACGGCCACTCCCGATTAATTACAGTGGTAAATACAGGATATCTCAAAGTGAAGAAACCCTGAAAATCAAAGTATGGAGAAATGCAATACAAGCATCCACGCTACCACTTGGAGAGGTATACTTGCGCATCCCACAGGTTGGAGATAGGTTGATCTGTGTTCTTCAATTGGGAGATGTTGGAGTTCGCCTTTATTATGCGTTTTTACCTAAGAGAGAGCAGTAGTTAATGTTTCAACCTTGTAATAACAACAATGATGAGGAGTTGATTAAGATGATGATTCGTTGTTGGATGTTGAATGATGATGAGTTGACTAAGATGATGATGATGAGTTGTTATATGACATATACCAGTACAAATTAGATGGATGCAATAGACCAAGTTGAATTAGAGGAAAATACGATGTTGTGAAGATTCGCAAAATCGTATTTTCCTCTAATTCAACTTGCTCTATTGCATCCATCTAATTTGTACTGATGTTGGATGTGTTCTTCCATAATTTGTTTGTAACCGCGTGAAAATACAATATAAATATAAAATAAAATGTAAACACAAAATGAAACACGGTTAAACCCCAGCGCTTGGCAGTGGCTGCCAACCGGGACTAAAGGAGCTCCACGTGTCGGGCGCCCAGGCAGGAGGACCTTTAGTCCCGGTTAGTAACACAACCAGGACTAAAAGTGAGGGCCGTTAGTCCCGACTGTTTAGTCCCGGTTGTAGAACCGGGACTAAAGGCCCTTCAGAACCGGGACCAATGCCCCATTTTCTACTAGTGCCGAGATACGTGATGAGTATATGGCGCTAAGTGGTGGAAACATGTGTGAAGAAGTACACCCCTGCAGGCTTATAAATCTACTCGAATAGCCGCGCCTGTGGATATGGACTACTTGGAAGCTTATATGGTTCATAGACAAGTGAAATGGATACTCTAAAATGCGCAAGATAAGTGTGAGTACTATGGATGGCCTTCTCGTAGGGAGATGGGAGAGGATCCACAGTGGTGTATTGTTGTGGTGTCTATGTGGACTCGTGTGCGCTCTCTCACCTCAAAGAAATACTCGCAGTCATAGAACAGTTAGCCAAGAGTCAAAGTTGGCTTGCTGCTTTAAAATCCACAACCCCCTTCAATGATACTGATGCATAAGTAGCTAGTTCTGATGTAAGTCTTGTTGAGTACCTTTGTACTCATGGTTGATTAATTTACGTTTTGCAAAGGAGACCTGAGCCTCACTAATGGTTTCTACGCGAAGTTCGACGTTGACCGAGTAGCTTGGGAATCCCAGACAGAGGTCTGGATCCTATGGAGGGTCTTGTAGATAAACACGCTTTCTAGCCTTCTTCATTTTCACTTGTCTGTACTCAGACATGTTTATGCTTCCGTTGCTTGTATGACTTTCTATGTTCGGTCATGAGAACCCTGTTTGTAACATCGTACTATGTTGGCTCTTCTGAGACTTTAATAAATACTTTTGAGTCATAGAGTTATGTTGCGATGCCATGTTGTACCAACACATACTTGCATGTTATGTGTACGTGTGATATGTATTGCTATGTGTGGGGTTCGACACTTAGTTGTATGCCTATGGTAGCCTTCCTTACAGGGAAATGCCTCTCTGTGCTTCCACTGAGCCTTGGTAGTTCGCTACTGCTCCGGACACATTGATTGACCGACATGCATCTTTTTTGCTCCTGTGTCTGTCCCTACGGGGAAATGTCACGTAGTGCTTACTAGAGTCCTTGGAGCTTGCTCTAACTCAGTTACACACAATGTTGACCGACACGTGCATTGATGGGTTACCTATGTATGTCTCGGTATGTTTGTGCCACTTTGGTTTACAACTAATCATGTCGACCCAGGTTCTCCGTCATATGGATGCTAGCGATATAGTCATATACATGAGCCAAAAGACACAAACGGTCGCGACCAAGGTAATGGCTGCAGCCATGGGAATACCGTGCGTGAGGCCGCAAAGTGATATAGGTGTTACATGCTAGATCTATGTGACTTAGGAGCAGGGTCCCGACAACTTTGGTATCTGAGCCTGATTGCCTGTAGGATTACCAAGCCCCTTGGTCGATGTTGAGTCTAGAAACGCTTTAGTTATATAAAGGAATGATTGTGGAAGGGAACGTAAGATTCTTTTACTCCTTTCCTTGTGCCATTCTGATTCTGAGTCAACCTCTTATTTTCCACGAGGGTATAAGAATTATGCTTTCTCATCTATCTATCAGGATGATGAGTTAATATGTTGGAGACTTATATGAAAAGTTTTGTTTTCTCACATCGATGTTTCCATAGAATTCAATTGTTAAGTTGTCAATTGTCTTACAAGTTGTTTCATATTTCATGCCCGTATAGCCGTTATGATGTTCGAGTTACCCAAGGTTTCTAAATAATCTGATGCAATTGCAAATCCTTTCATCCTGATTCGATGTCTTTTCGGCTAAACGAAGCACACTAATTGTTGCGTTGAGGTACTCCATTGCCTTGACGTATTTGTTGAAGGTGTTAGGAAACCATGCTATTCCAGGGAACCACCTAGCAATATAGCCATGTTTTGTGATTCCAGTCTGATGATTCTGGCCACCAGTTCTGAAAGCATCTCGTGGTGTTATTTAGTTAGTAGGTATTATACCTCTAGGTTTTTGAATCCATGATTCATCCCGCTCATGTATGTTGATAGGGATTGTTGCTCCTTTAGGATGATTAGCAACTTTAGTCTAGTCTTCGAGGTTCGTGGTATATTATTCTTCCAACACCGTGAACCATTATGGAAGAAGTTCCTCTTGAACCAAAACATCACAACAAGAGTGCTCTTGATGAGATCTTCATTCTATAGTTGTGACTCTGCCAATTTATCTTTCTGCATCGGTTATCTAGAAGAAATACGTTGAGCCTTGTTCGACATGTTAATCTATGCCTCCACAACTCACAAAACCATATGTTCCTTTGAGCTCTCCCTCTTAAATTGTCTTCCGACCTCTAATACGTCTCCAACGTATCTATAAGTTTTGATTGTTCCATGCTATTATATCATCATTCTAGGATACTTTTGAGTATTTATTTACCAATTTATATTATTTTGAGCACTAACCTATTGACCCAGTGGCCAATGTCAGTTGTTGTTTTCTGCATGTTTTTGGTTTTTCAGGTTTACAATACCAAACAAACTCCAATTGCCCCGAAACTTTTTTATGATTTTTTCTGGACCAAAAGAAGACATGGAAGCTTCGGGAGGAGACCGAAGGCCGCACGATGGTGGCACAAGCCAACAGGGCGCGGCCAGGGGGGTCAACGCCCTGATGGCTTGTCCCTCCCTAGTGGCACTCCTACCCCCGTTCTCTGGCCTATAAATTCACATATATTCCAAAAACCCTAGAGGGCATCCCACACTTTTTCCACCGCCGCCAGTCTCTGTTCCACCGCGATCCCATCTGGAGCTCCGTTCTGGTGCCCTGCCGGAGGGGGGGTCACTAGTGCAGGATGGTCCAAAGACGACACATCAATCAGAGACTCTTCGAAAAAACTGTTTGCGATGTACACCATAGCGTGTGTGATGTAACATTAGGAAAAAAAGAGTTTGTGATGTCTTAACATCACACACATTTCGAAAATATAATTGTGTGCGATGTCGCGCAAATAGTTTTTCCAAAAAAATGTGTGTGTGATGTTGTCTATTTTTGCACACGGTTTGAAAAAACGTAAACGTGTGTGATGCTTTGCACATGATTTTTTACAAATGATGTGTGTGTGTGATGTACTATATCATTGCACATAGTTATTATAATGCAACCGTGTGTGATGTCATGCACACAGTTTTTGCAAACAGTGTGTGTGTGATGTAGCATATCACTACACACGGTGTTAAAAATGCAAACGTGTGTGATGCCCTGCACAGGTTTTTCGCATACATTGTGTGTGCGATGTGGCCTGTCATCACACACACTTTCATAAATGGAACCGTGCGTGATTCCTGAAATTATTATTTTTCCAAAGAATAATAGTTTACGAGATATGTTTGAAGGTGAAGTGACATTTTCCTGCGTCGTTTGACTTGTAATTTTTTTCTACACTTAACATGCACCATAGAATCCTCCTGTTAAAATTTGGCACTTTTCAGAGCTCATTTGCTATATTTGAGTCATTAACTGCATTTTCAGTCATTTAATGGATATAATTCAAATTTGAACTACAAATGCATGAACAATATGCAAAAATGATTTGAAAAATCATATTTAGGGTATTGAGTATATTTATATGCCTCATACAAGAAATGAATATAAATTTATTAGACATATGTGGCAAGAATCAACCGTAAACATGGAGTTTATTGGTATTGAAATTATAAAAACTGTAAAAGAAGTCTGAAAAATATGAAACTTGGCATAGTGTCATGATATGACCTCACAATGATGTGGTAAAAATTTGAGAAGGTTTCACATTTTTTTTATGTGCATCCTTTAGAAATCTGACAACCTCCGAGGAACGATCATGGTTTCGAGAGTGAATGCACCAAATTGGTGGCGAACTTATGTTTTCCTTTATCATTTGACCTTGAATTTTTTTTCTACAGTTAAAATACACCATAGAATCCTCCACATTAAAATTTGGCACTTTTCGGAGCTCATTTGCTATATTTGAGTCATTAACTAAATTACTAGTCATTCAACGAATACATTCAAATTTGAACTATGAGTATATAAAAAATATACAGAAATGATTTGAAAAATCATATTTAGGGCAGTGAGTATATGTGTGTGCATCATACAAGAAATAAATATAAAATTCAAATATCTATGTGGCAAGAATCAACCGTGAACATGAAGTTTATTGGCATTTTAATTCTAGAAAATGTCAATAATGTCTAATAAATACGAAACTTGGCATGGTGTCAATATAAGACCTCCGTATACTGTAATAAAAATTTGAGAAGGATTCACAATTATTTTGATGGTGTAAGGGCAAAAATCAAATGGCAAGAAAGCACACATATGTGTACTGAATTCTTATTGGTGAAGAGATTGAAGCCTTGGATCAATGACATGGCATGAATCTATCCGTCCATACTTCACAGCCAAGAAAAATATCTAGCCTTATCTCCTTACCACGTACTCTACCACATCCACACATATATCTAACTAGCACCAATCCAACCTTTTGTGGAACCACGAACATAAAACACACTTCTTCCATGCCATGGCCGGCGAGGCAGACAACGCCTTCTCCAGGCTCCGACTAGGAGCAAGACACGACGGGGTCGCTCGGCGTCGGGCGGCCGTGCGTGAAGTGGGTGCCATGGACGCCATGAGGCTCGTCATCGGCCGTAGACGCGAGCACGAGCACGAAGCGGCCGTACAGCTCCAGGATCTCTATCCGGTGGCACAACTGCTTCAACAACCCGAGGGGCAGCATCATGGAGGTGCAGTTCGTGGCCATGTAAGCTAGCTTTCTATCCATCTCTTTCCAAGAATCCATCCACCAGGTTGGCTGCTAGCTAGCTTGCCGGATAGTACTAATCTAATCTTGTTTTTTGTATGTCTAAGTATGATGTCTCTAGCCATCTAATCGATTCTTGATTCTTCTTATCCATCAAGATTCTCCAAGACATCAAACTAATCACAAAATCTCTCTTGTGAAGTCCTGAACTTTCTCTTGCTATACTTTTTGAAAGAAAAAAAATGCATAACTGGTGTAAGAACTAATTTCAAGTAGGATACTTGAGTATGTAATGTCAAAAAATCATTAATAATAGAAATAAAATTCAAAAAAAACTAAAAAAATTGCATGTTAGAAAATTTAGTCTGTGAGGTACGCTCCAAATTTCAGCTCATTTGGTCATTCGAGTCGTTGTCAGCAAAAAAGACAAATTGGGTCAGAACAATACATGAACAATAAACTTTTTTATAGACCCCCAAATTGTCTTTTTTGCCGAGGGACACTCAGATGTTCAAACGATCTGAAATTTGGAGCGAACCTGACGCACCAAATTCTCTATCATGCAAAAAAAATTGGATTTTTGAATTTTTCTAGAATTTGTTATGATTTTTCTATGATCGAAGGTGCAGATGAGCCTCGGCACTGAATCCCTGCTCTGTGTAAGGATTTACTTTCTTTTGACCTTGTAACCCTTTTCTCTTGGTTTTTCAAGATGAGATACCATAAAAAATCTAAAAAGGTTTGGGAGTTGATGTCATCGATGAAAAAGAGACTGATGAAGCTTTACGACGTAATTAGATGTGATTGCTAGTTGTATGCGTTGGCTGTGATGTGATGTGAGATAGTACGTTTGTACTTTTGTATGTTGTATGACAAAGCTTGAAAAGAAATCATATAGTGGATTTTGAATGTGCATTTTTGCCTTATGTTTGATTGTCAAAAGATGATCATAGTAAATTGATTACGTCTAGCTGATTTTCGGACTAATTAACACGTCGTTAAGATCACACATTGCACACAGTTTTTTGGAACCAGTTGTGTGTGATGGCATTTACATCACACACGGTTTTTTATTTTTAATCGTGTGCAATGAATCGCACATTACATACAGTTTTCGTGAAATAACCGTGTGTGATGCTAATCCAAATTGCAAACAGTTTCATGTTGATTTGTGTGTGATGTATAGCGTGTGCGATAGACCCCCCCTATCGCCCACGCTAGCAAGGTGACGGTTTGACACTGCGTCACTGTAAGGGGTTAAAAACAGTTTGTATAGCACGTCGCTGCACCAGTGGATCGATCACGAAGGGCTTCTTCATCAACCTTGCTACCCTTATGGTGATGTGTGAGTAGTTCACTACAGACCTACGGGTCCATAGTTAGTACCTAGATGGCTATCTCTCTCTCTGTTGATCTTCAATACAATGATCATCCCATCTTCGCCTTGATCTATCCGATGTAATTCTTTTGTACGGTGCATTTGTTGGGATCCGATAAATTATGGGTTTATGTTCAGATTATTCATGAAAAGTATTTGAGTCACCTCTGATATATATTATGATTCTTATTTGCATGATCATCATAGCTTCGTAAATCTCTCCGATCTATTGAAATAGTTTGGCCAACTAGATTGATATTTCTTCAGTGAGAGGGGTGCGTTGTAGTGGGTTCAATCTGGCGGTGCTCTATATCCCAGTGACAGAAAGGGACAAGACACGTCTTTGTATTGTTGCCACTAAGGATAAAATGATGGGGTTAGTTCATATTAATTTAATTCTCTTTGTCTACATCATGTCATTGTTCTCCAAGCATTACTCTGTTTTACTTAATACTCTAGATGCATGCTGGATACCGGTCGATGGGTGGAGTAATAGTAGTAGGTGCAGGCAGGAGTCGGCCTATTTGCTTATGGACGTGATGCCTATATATGCATGATCATTGCCGTGAATATCACATAACTATGCACTTTTCTATCAATTGCCCAACAGTAATTTGTTTACCCACCATATGCTTCCTACACGTGAGATGCCGCTAGGGAAAACTATGGCCCCCGGGTCTATTTGCTTATATATTTACAAAATCTATCAATACCTTGCTGCCATTATTTATATTTTATTTTATTTTGCAATTTACAATTATCTACTATCATCTACACACTTTATTTGCTTGCAAATAATGAGATCAAGGGGATTGACAACCCTCTTGCCCGCGTTGGGTGCAAGTGTTTGCTCTTTTGTGTGCAGTCGCTGAAGATGGTTGTTGATTGGTATTCCTATTAGTTCGATAAACCTTGGTTCTTAACTGAGGGAAATACTTATCTGTATTGTGCTGCAATTACCTGTTCCTCTTCACGGATAACCCAATGCAGATCACAAGTATCAGGTCGGATTTCTGGCGCCGTTGTCGGCAAATATTATCAACCAACTATCAAGTAACTTCGCACAAATTAACATTCACTTGTTATTCTTTTTATTTGCTGTTATATTTAGTTTGCTTCATCAAAATCAAAAATACAAAAAATATTTATCTTTGCTAGTTGCTAGTTTACTTCTTTGCTTGCTACTTTGGCTAGTTCCCCTCCGGACATGCCTCACTCTCCTTACTTGGGAGAGGGTTCTGCAATCTTGGATTTTAAGCAATTAGGTGATGAGTCCCTTAAGGAAGCATGGTATAGATTACTAGTAATACAAGCGAGAGCTAATCCCAAGAGTGATATTAAAAATCTCATTAGAAGTTTTTATGTTGGTTTATACTTTCTCATAGACGTGTCTTGCACTCTATGTTTGAAAAAGATTTCCTCGGGAACAATGCTTTTGACACCTATGACAAGATAAAAAACATATTTGGACAATCCAAAATTGAAACCATTGAACCAACCGTATTGGTGTGCTTCCGACAAACCGAGTTAATAAAAGAAACTAATTAAGGCCATTATGGAAACCAATTTTAAAGGGTTATACAACATGTCTACTAAAATCAATGGGAACATTGTAGTGCAAAATAAGACATTGGACACTATGGACCAAAAGATTGATGCTCTTAGTATTTTGAAGGATGAAATGAAAACTCTCAATAAAAAGTTTGAAAAACTTGTTCTTAGTGTCAAAGATGACAACACTTGAAACTATGCATTATGCCTAGCTAGGGGCATAAAACATTAGCGCTAGTTGGGAGGCAACCCAAAAGTTATCCTTATTTTTGCTTTTTACTTTCTGTTTGTGTGTGATAACATGATTATTGCCTCTGTAATGATTGTGTTTTTATGTTTTAATTAGTGTTTGTGCCAAGTAAAGCCTTTGGGATGACTCACAAGATGAGTAGAATTGATATGGTGCAAAAAACAGAAACTTTAGCGTCCAGTGCAGAATTTCTATGATTTTACTATAACGTCTTTTTGATCTAATGTTTTTACACTGTATTGCTATACAAATTCTTTAGGTTTTCCAAAGTTTTCAGAATTTTAGATTTAGAGAAGTATAGGTTCTCTACAAATCTTTATAGACTGGTCTCTTTTAGACAGATTCTGTTTTTGCTTGCATAGTTTGCTTTTTCTTGATGATGCTATGGATTGTATCGGGGGGTATAAGCCAGGACAAGTTAGAATACAGTACCTATTATGCAATAATGAAATATGAATCAATTTATGGCGGTACCTAAAGTATTTGATATGTTGCTTATACTAACGGATGTCACGAAGTTTTGTTGAGTTTTCTGTGATTGAAGTTTTGAAGTTTTTGGTGTTATCACGATGGACGAAGGAATAAGGAGTGTCAAGAGCTTAATATTGGGGATTCCCAAGGCACCCCAAGGTAATATTCTAGGAAGACTCACGCGTCTAAGCTTGGGGATGCCCCGGAAGGCATCCCCTCTTTCGTCTCAATCCATCGGTATGTCACTTGGAGCTATATTTTTATTCGTCACATGATATGAGTTTTGCTTGGAGCATTGTTTGCTTTTGTTTGTTTTTGTTTTTAGTTTTCCACAATCATCATTTTGTTGGACACACCTATTTGAGAGAGACACACCTTCATCATAATTTATTAGAATACTCTGCGCTTCACTTATATCTTTTGAGCTTAGCAGTTGCTCTAGTACTTCACTTGTATCTTTTTGAGCATGGTGGCGTATAGATTTTGTAGAAATAATTGTACTCTCATTATTCACTTATATTTTTTTGAGAGTTAACAAATAGTGATGGTAATTTGCATGGTTTATAAGACTAGTCCAAAAATAATAGGTATTTAATGAGTGATACTCAAAACCATCATGTAGCACATTAAAGAGAAATCTTGTGTTAATGATATTGATGTGGTAATATGAAAGGGTGTGAGTGCATGGTTGTCGGTTTGTAGAAGTATTGGTATTAAGAGGTGTTAATTTCCCGTTTGTCTAAATATTACAGAAAGGCATGGTGGGGATGTGTGAGCGTTTCTATTCCTCGTTGAAATCCTAGTGTTGTTTCGGGTCGGAGGCGCGCGATGATTAACTCCTCCCAACCTCCTCCCTCGGGGCATGCGAGTAGTACTTTGATTTGTGATAAAACTAATAAAAATTTGCAATAAGTATATGAGTTCTTTATGACTAATGTGAATCCGTGGACATACGCAATCTCACCACCTCATATTTTGATAGCCTCTTCGGTATCGTGCATTGCCCATTCTCACCTCGAGGATCGGTGCGAACTTCACTGGTGCATCCAAACCCTGTGACATGATACGCTCTTTCACACATAATCCTTCTTATATCTTCCTCGTAACAGCCACCATACCTACCTATTATGGCATTTCCATAGCCATTCCGAGATATATTACCATGCAAATTCCACCGTTACATTATATGACTAGTTCATTCATCATCATATTGCTATGCATGATCATATAGAGATGACATAGTATTTGTGGCAAAGCCACCGTTCATCATTTTTTGATACATGTCATGCTAGATTATTGCACATCCTCGTACACTGCCAAAGGCATTCATATTGAGTCATATTGTTTCATAGTTCTTCATATTGAGTTTTCATATTGAGTTGTAAGTAAATAAAAGTGTGATGATCATCATTATTAGAGCATTGTCCCAGTGAGGAAATAAAAACGGGGAGGCCAAATGAGCCCACCAAAATAAAAAAATGAGAGAAAAAGAGAGAAGGAACTTTGCTACTGTCCTTTACCACACTTGTGTCTCAAAGTGGCACCTTGTTCTTCATATAGAGAGTCTCATGTTATGTCATTTTCATATGCTAGTGGGAATTATTTTTCATTATTAAAAACTTGGCTTGTATATTCCGATGACGGTCTTCCTCAAATGTCCGAGGTCTTCATGAGCAAGCAAGTTGGATGCACACCCCACTTAGCTTCAGTTGAGCTTTCATACACTTATAGCTCTAGTACATAATTTGCATGGCAATCCCTACTCATTGCATTGATATCTATCGATGGGCATCTCCATAGCCCATTGATACACCTAGTTGATGCGAGACATTCTTCTCCACTTTTCACCCCTTTGATATCTACCACCACATTCTATTCCACCCTTATGCTATGTCCATGGTTCACGCTCATGTATCGCGTGAAGAATAGAAAGTTGCTGCGGATGGAAAAAGTATGATCAAATTGCCTCACTTGGACACCGTGGTGCTTGACATTTGTAATAATGTGGTGAAGACGGAGCCATGCCTTACTAATATGATAAAATGAATGGGGGTAAACATTCTTTGAGTATCGTATATTTCGAAAGATTGATGATTATGTTGCTTGTGCTTATAAATATTACTATGTTCATGTTTCTTAAATCATCATTTCTCAATGAGCATACATGCAAAAAATTACATATTGGGTAGCATGTCACATCAAAAATTATGTTTTTATCATTTACCTACTCGAGGACGAGCACGAATTAAGCTTGGGGATGCTGATACGTCTCCAACGTATCTATAATTTTTGATTGTTCCATGCTATTATATTATCATTCTAGGATACTTTTTGAGTATTTATTTACCAATTTATATTATTTTTTAGCACTAACCTATCGACCCAGTGCCCAGTGCCAGTTGCTGTTTTCTGCATGTTTTTGGTTTTTCACGTTTACAGTACCAAACGAAGTCCAATTGACCCGAAACTTTTTTATGATTTTTCTGGACCAAAAGAAGACCAGGAGGCTTCGGGAGGAGACCGGAGGCACCACGAGTGAGGCACAAGCCAACAGGGCGCAGCCAGGGGGCCGGCGCGCCCTGATGGCTTGTCCCTCCCTCGAGGGCCTATAAATTCACATATGTTCCAAAAACCCTAGAGGTCATCCCGAAACACTTTCTCCACCGCCGCAAGTCTCTGTTCCGCCGCGATCCCATCTGGAGCTTCGTTCCGATGCCCTGCCGGAGGGGGGATCGATCACGGAGGGCTTCTTCATCAACCTTGCTGCCCTCATGGTGATGTGTCAGTAGTTTACCACAGACCTACGGGTCCATAGTTAGTACCTAGATGGCTATCTCTCTCTCTTTTGATCTTCAATACAATGATCATCGCATCTTCGCCTTGATCTATCCGATGTAATTCTTTTGTACGGTGCGTTTGTTGGGATCCGATGAATTGTGGGTTTATGTTCAGATTATTCATGAAAAGTATTTGAGTCACCTCTGATATATATTATGATTCTTATTTGCATGATCATCATAGCTTCGTAAATCTCTCCGATCTATTGAAATAGTTTGGCCAACTAGATTGATATTTCTTCAGTGAGAGGGGTGCGTTGTAGTGGGTTCAATCTGGCGGTGCTCTATATCCGAGTGACAGAAAGGGACAAGACACGTCTTTGTATTGTTGCCACTAAGGATAAAACGATGGGGTTAATTCATATTAATTGAATTCTCTTTGTCTACATCATGTCATTGTTCTCCAAGCATTACTCTATTTTACTTAAAACTCTAAATGCATACTGGATAGCGGTCAATGGGTGGAGTAATAGTAGTAGGTGTAGGAAGGAGTCGTCTTATTTGCTTATAGATGTGATGCCTATATATACATGATCATTGTCGTGAATATCACATAACTATGCGCTTTTCTATCAATTGCCCAACAGTAATTTGTTTACCCACCGTATGCTTCCTACACGAGGGATGCCGCTAGGGAAAACTATGGCCCTCGGGTCTATTCGCTTATATACTTACAAAAGCTATCAATACCTTGCTGCCATTATTTAGATTTTATTTTATCTTGCAATTTACAATTATCTACTATCATCTACACACTTGATTTGCTTGCAAATAACGAGATTAAGGAGATTGACAACCCTCTTGCCCGTGTTGGGTGCAAGTGTTTGCTCTTTTGTGTGCAGTCGTTGAAGACGATTTTTGATTGGTATTCCTATTGGTTCGATAAACCTTGGTTCTTAATTGAGTGAAATACTTATCCGTATTGTGTTGCAATTACCCGTTCCTCTTCACGGAAAACCCAACGCAGATCACAAGTATCAACCTCCAGTTATTATCTGATAGTCAAGAGTAGTCGTGCCCTCATGTGGTTTGTCAAGCCATTCTATTTTAGAATGACTAGGAGAAACAAACCGTACCTCATCCATTTCGAGGATTGGGTCAAAGTAGTTGTATTTCGCAGATCAAGAAAGCCAATCCAGCTCATGTTCTATTCTATCTTGAGGTATTACCCTGTTTTTTGTCAAGAATGTGGTGAGAATTGCACCCCTCTTATGACTTCTTGGTGCAGTGGTACTTCTCACCATCATCATATTCATTCCTCGGTTTCCCGTGTTGGTTGTAACCGGAATACCGACAACTGAACTATGATGTGTGAAATCAATACTTCTAGCAACCTTGTTGTTGGAAGTTAATGGTCAATAATTTCATTCTTAGTGTGTTGGTTATGGAATCACCATTCTAAGATTGACCATGCTATCTAGTCCATCTTTCCTGGTGCACTCTTGATCAATGAGTTAGGTTTGTGCCAAGCCCTTTTGATCGTATCGTGGTCCTGTCCTGAAAAACAACATTTTTCTCGAACTTAGTAACATATCGGGGGTTCGTGATTTTTTAAATTTCTTTTAGAAGGATCATCAGGTTGTCCTCTGACCCTTATGTTGAGTTCGTGATCAAGTTGGTTTCCTTATTAAGTCACCCCTTCTCCAAGGATCTGTGTTGGATACCCCTGAACTAGTTGGTTAAGCTAATCAACAACTTGGAGAGTTGGAAGATAAATGTTTATTCTGACTTAGTTCATACAAAAGGATATCTTGTTTGTGTGTGTGATTTGAAGAAAGATGATATGTTCATCGATTGAACTTTATGACCAATTGCTGAATCTATTACCTCATCCAAACTTTGATTTGAGTGTGGGCTATCGTCAAATCAAAATCAGAACCAACAATTCTCGTAATGTTGTCTTACTCGTGGTTGTCCCCTCGAGCATACATCATTATATATTTTGGTCTCACCAATGCTATCACCTTGTTCACATACTTGTGGAATTCCATCTTCTTGGAAATCCTGATGAATCGTTGTTGAGCCCATCAACAATATGTTTATCTTCTCCATGATTCATGATGAACATTAGGGCTACCATTGAAAACTTCCGCAGGCATTATCTTCGTGTTCCGTACATGAAGTATATGTTTAGGTGAAAGAAGTAACCTCCTCTATTTCATGAGCATTTGATGCAAGTTGTCGCCGTGTATTCCAGAAAAAGTATTTTTTTTGTTTCCTCTGGAATCATTCCAAGCCGATCATGCATGTGCGAAGTATTCTATGGCTTGTGAGATTAGTTACCTCCAATCCATATGTATTCCTAGCACACCAAGCCAACGACTGACTCGTTCAAAGAAAATAAGTTAAGTGCTATTCCAGAAGGTACCATACAGACGTGCACAAGGCTTTATTCCCTCCAATGATGGTCCCCAACCAGAACTCGGTAGTGTCTTGTTGTAAGGTTCCCATATGACCACATTTGTCTTGGACAGTGTGTTCACGTGTGCCTTGCAATCCAGCTCATGTTTTGGAGCTGGCTTCCGTAGTTCATCTTCTGAGAATCTCGCAACGTCATCTCATCGATTTGTGTTGCAAACCTTCTTTTTCAGACACACTGAGTCTGGAATATCCTGACACCAACCAAATCTGAATCTCAGCAGATACAATGGTTGGAACGTTTCCCAATAATTCTAATATCGGTCTCTCTGTAACCCGGTAAAGTGGGTGTTGTCGCTAACATACCTAGCCGGAAGACCTATCATTATAATATCTTGTATCAGCAACATTAGCCACCTCCCCATGAAGACTTCATATGACTTACTCTTGAAGGTGATCCTGTGACGCCCTGGATTTGTGCCACAGTAACCCCAGTAATTAAGCAACATCAATCACAGTGGTTAAGCTAATCAATTTGCTAAACCATGTTTGATCACAATTGGAATAAATTCTATTTTCAAATTCCTTTGCGATTCAAATTCTTTTAAAAAGTGGTTTTAATAGTTGTGTATAACTGGAAATAAAAATCATGAATAGTTTTCAAATATTCACTAGGCATTTCTAAAATTGCAACCCACAATTTTTGCAAGTGTTTAGTGCCTCAAATCTATTTTTAACAGTGGCCAAATTAATTATAAATGCCCTTTAAATCTTTTGAAAAATACTACTTGTGCTAATAGGTCCCAAATTAATTGTGGCAGTATGAGGTATTGCTTGTAAATTATTGGAACAAAATACACAATTTTGCTAAAACTAATTGGTCCTATAAGTTAATAAAACAGAAACAAAAAAAGAAAAGTAAAAAGAAAAAAAAACCCAACCCCCCCCTCCGCTGGGCCTCGGCCCAGCAGGCAACCAGGCCGGCCCAGATCGGGCCTATACTACCCCCCCCCCCCCCCCCCCCCCCCCCCCCGAAACCCTAGTCCCATCCCCACATCGCCACTCTCCCCTCCTCCCCGATCTGGATCGGGGGCCAGACCGCCCCCTCCTCACCGGTCCTCCACGCCGGCCGCCGCACCTCCCCCACGCCTACTGCCGCCCCCTACACGTCGCCTGTGAGCTGCCGCGCTCGCCTCTCTCTCCTCTCCCCGCGGCGCTCGCGCACCCGCCGCTCTCCGTCGCGCTCACCCACCCCCGCGGCCGCTCACCCGTGCGCCTCGGCCGCGGCCACCGCGCCCCGCGCGCGCGCTCCCCTGCGTGCCCCGCGTCGGCCGCGCCCCGCGAGCGTCCCCAGCTGCGCCCCGCGCGTGACCGCGCACCACCGAGCCCGCCGCCCGCGTCCCGTGCGTCGCCGCGCCGCCAGCCTCTGTCGCGCGCCACCGCAGCCCCGCTCCCGCCGCGGCCTGCTGCCCCGCTGGCCGCCCCTGGCCGTGGCCTGGCTTCCCCTGGTGCAGTGGCCTGGCTAGGCCACTGCCCGCAGGGACCCACGCGCCCTGTTTCAAAAAAAAATGTGTTAAAAGAAAAATATGTACAAAAAAAAATGTTAATAAAAATATAAATAATTAATAATGATTAACTAATTAATTAGAGAATTAATTAACCTAATTATACTAGCTTAATTAATCTGCCTAATTAAACTAATAAATCTGTTAATTAGACAGAACAGACAATGACAGAGGGGCTCCTCCTGACAGTTGACCAGGTCAACTGGGGCCCCTGGACCCACTGGTCAGTTGACCAGGTCAACAGTCAATGTGTTGACTGCTGATGTCACATTGATGTCATGATGACGTCATCATACACTGTTTTGGATAATTCGAATTTAATAATTAAATTAATTCCAGAAAATATTAATAAAACTTTAAAAATTAATATAAAATAATCCGTAACTCGGATGAAAAAGTTTTATACATGAAAGTTGATCAGAAAAATCCCACGAATCCGAATACTTTGTCCGTTTCTCTGTCACATGCTCCTAGCATGATGAACATGGACATTTAGCATTAGGATCATCTGTCCGGTAATAGCCACAGACCCGGAAAATATCGTCAGATATTCTTCCGACCCGTCTGCGACGTGTAGTACTGCGTTAGTGCATGCCTAGCTCTGCTTATTGTCATGTCATGCAAGTGATGCATCTGTTTGCTTTATATTTATTGTTTCTCCCCCCTCTTCTTACCGGTAGACCCCGAGACTGACGGTGCGGCCGGGTACGACTACACCGTTGACGATCAGCCTTTTGCCGCAGAGCAGCCAGGCAAGCAAAACCCCTTGATCATTCCTATATCGCCTATTCTTTCTCCCTCCTGCTTGCATTACATTTTGCTATTGTATTTGATAGTACCTATTGTGATGCATAGCCTGTTTTTGGTTAACACTATTACATTACCTGCTACCATAAAATGTTTAGTATAGGTAAGGATAGTGTTACACTGTGCCCCCACTTTTATTACTGTTGCCCCTGCTTCATCATTGACGTCATCGAGGACTTGAAGACAGGAGACTCAGTCGTCATGACTGACAAGCTGTTACTGACACATCACCTCACACCCCTTAAGTATGGCACTGCAGAGCTACTATCGAGTGCCGAGGGTGATACCTCACTTAGCACTTCCGGTGTTAATTCTGTAGCGTAGCTAATCGGTCGTGAGTATCGTGGGTGATTCCTCCTTCCCATTTATCGATAGCGACTCTTGTCATACACATACCTCGAGTGGGATCCATCGAGGGTGATTCCTCGGATATCCACTTGGTGTATAAACACACAGTTACTTTAACTTGACATTATTTACATGTGAAAGACGGGACTGGAGGGACAGGCGGTACCACCCTGGTTGAGGTGGACCTGAGTTCCCGACAGTCTTGAGACGGGTCGGCCCCAAGGGTACCCGTGTGTGAGATGTGGTGGGATGCGTCGGTAAGGCATCCAAAGGGTTATTATGAGGCGTGGACGGACAGGAGAGGCCCTTGCCACACATCCTCGAGACGGGGCGACGGGACCGCACTTCATGGGTCGCGCTTGCCCCGCATTAATAAAATGTTGATGGGTTGAGTATTTGATCTGAGTTGGTCTGACTGACCTTTTACGCACCAAACCATCGTGTGGGAGAAGTTATGGGTACTCAGCGTCGTTGTATCAGCCGAAGCTCTTCGGACGTCAGCAATGGAGCGGCGGGCACCGGATTGGACTGGTTAATCCCGCGCTTGTATTAAGGTGGCCAGGTCTGCTTCCGGCCGCGTTCGCATCGTGCAGGAGCGCGTAGGGCAAGTGGGCCCATGACCCCTGTGTGCTTAGGAGTTAGACCGGTGGGCTGGCCTCTCTGTTGAGTCTAGGTGGGGCGATGACGTGTTGCTATCCCGAGGCCGGGCATTACCCAGGAAAGTGTGTGCGGCCGGAGGTGATCAAGCGTGTTGGAAATGAGGTGCACCCCTGCAGGGATGAATAAACTATTCGAATAGCCGTGTCCACGGTAACAGGACGACTTGGAGTTGTACTTTGACCTACTACAACTATAACTGTGATTTAAATTTGAAATGAATGTTGGCTCCGAGATTACTTCCTCGCAGGGAGTCGGGGAAGAATCTTTGGGCGTGGTTACTTAATAAAATTGCTACAATAATATTGCTATATATGAGATACCAGTCTACTCTCTTCTAATGCTACAAGATGCTAGTCTTCGATAGGACTAGGCCTTCCCCCTATTCTTGCTTTCTGCAGTCAGTCCAGATATAACCCCCCCCCTTGATAATGATGCATACTTAGCATAGTTCTGATGTCAGTCTTGCGAGTACTTTGGATGAGTACTCACCGCTGCTTTGCTTTTTCTTTCCCCCTCGATTCGATGCTGCGTTCAGACGACGGAGCCCAGGAGATGGAGTGCGCCGGAGACGACTACTACACCACTGCCGGAGCCTACTACTACGTGGAGACTGCCGACGCTCAGGAGTAGTTAGGAGGTTCCCAGGCAGGAGGCCTCGCCTCTTTCGATCCGCTGCTTATGTTTGTGCTAGCCTTCTTAAGGCAAAACTTGTTTAACTTATCTCTGTACTCAGATATTATTTGCTTCCGCTGACTCGTGCTTGTCGAGCTTTGTATTCGAGCCCTCGAGGCCCCTGGCTTGTAATATGGAGCTGTATGACTTTAATTTGTGTCTAGTGTTGTGTTGTGATATCAATCAGTGCGTCCCTAATCTTGATCGTACGCATTGCGTGTATGATTAGCGTACGGTCGAAATCGGGGGCGTCACAAGTTGGTATCAGAGCCGACTGCCTGTAGGTAGCCCCCTTTCCAACTCCTTGGCCGAAGTTGAGTCTAGTCATTAAAAAACTTTTACTAACATAGTTGTGTGGCTTACGGGACCACATCTCAATCGGGTGGTATTAGGATCTTTTATTCCTCGTCTATACTCTGGGTTCTGATCTCTCTTCTCTTTCGGATTAAAGATTTTATTAACTCTAACTCTAGGTTCTCGTAACTACTTTCCCCGGAGAGTCCCTCATTCCAGATGATGGCTTGATTCATCAGAAGACTCCGAAGATACTCTCTAATGTTCTCCCGAGAACTTGTGCTCGTCGATTTTGCGATTTCCTTCCATCGCCAACCCATGTGGATAACTCCTCATCATTATCGAGGATTCGCTCGTCCCCAGTTGTTCTTGTCTTTCACAAAATTCTTCAAAACGCTATCCGGTCTTCCGAAATCCTGAGCAGCCTATTGCTCTTGGCCTTTCTCACCTGCTTATGTTATGGTTAATGCCATATGTCTAGCAATATTCATTAAGTCCTTTGTGGTCGTCATCTGATCTTATTGATTCCACCTGTGTGTGAATGCATGCAGTCATCAGTTGTTTCTCATAAATTATCTTTCCGGCTCAGACGTCTTTCCAAACATGAGTTGGTTCTCGACAATTCAACTTTGATTGATTGTCCATCTAAATCCATTCAACTTACTTGTATTTGATCGGAGCATCTATTTCCGATACACCATTTTGGAAGTCTTAGTTCCCTTGGTTATTTAAGCATCAAATTATTTGGATGTTCTATGGTCTGATGCCTTGCATTCTTTCTCCTTCTGATTGGGTACCGATACTCACATCAGGTCCTTTGTGGACCGCCAGACCCATTGTTGGGTTACTATCCGATAGCATCCTTCACATTCAAATTTCTTGTGATGGTCTTCCCCTGATACATGATGCTATTGGTAAATTGTGTCTTCTCCCTCTGATAAGTTGTATCCTATGCTTTTGTCAGCCATGCTCTGTTGTCAAGCATGTGTTAATTACTCTTGAAGTTTGTGGTATATGTTCCTAAGATGCCCCGATGGGTTGAACCTATGCTTTCCTTAATCCGTGTGAACCCGACAGTTTTCACGAGTCCTACTCTTCTGGTGTTTTGCCAGGTAATCTTCCTCTTTGTTTAATTTGACCTTGTATCTGTGATTTGATACTTTACAACCGTGGTTCCGACCATGATTATTCTTCTAAGATCCCATTGTTAGACCAGTTTAAGGACTTGTCTTCTGCAGATCAATACATCGATCCAAGCTTTAATTCTGATCTACATCCGAGTATTACCCCTAGTATCTCGAGGAAATCATGGAGCTACATAATTTTTATAAGCTCCTCATCAGCTATGTTTTCCTTCACTGATTCCAGTTTCCTCGTGTTATGAGTTGTTAGACACTCAAGGACACCGATAATTGAATCGAGTCCGCATTGCGATTCAACAACTCTTAGTAATCTTCTATGCTTATGAGTTTGTACTCGATCATGCCTTTCCAAGCTGTTAGGCTACATCATCATCGTCATGCTAAATCTTGACCATGCTATCTATGTCCTTCATCCCTGAAGCACAATTCCAACAGTGCACTAAGCTTACATCGAGTTTTCAATGTCATGTTGGTTGTCTTGAAAGGCAATTTCGATTCTGAACTAGCACTCTAATCTGTGGTTCCGACCACCCTTCGCTTCATCATTTCCTTGCTTGATGTTGTCACTGATCGATTACATCTTCAAGAGACTTCTCGGCAATTGTGTCGTGATCATCATCAACATTCTGAGCTCTTCCAGGGTATCAATTAAATCCATGGTGAGAAGTAGCATCCTTGTCCTTGGTAATTGGTGTTGTCGTTGGCGACATCTTGCCATCACCTTTCATTTCTTAGTTCCAGTGTTGTTTCTAACCGGAATACTGACAAATGGATTGTGATGTGAAAATTCAACACTTATGACATACCCACTCTATTACCTTGGGAGTATTGAACAATAGGTCCATTCATAGTGTGTTGGCTGTTGAATCAACATTCTAACATTGGTCGTGCTACTTAGTCCGGATTTTGGGAGCACCTTTCGATTAATGTTTAATTGTGGATGTTCCCTCGGGCATACCTCATTCTATCATCTGGTTTTGTTCACTCAATCGTGGAGATCCTTCTTTGTGGGAATCTCGGCGAATTGTTGCTGAGCCCATCAGCCACATCCTCTTCTTCCTCGTGGTTCATGATGAACATTGAAGCTAGTGTTTGAAACCTTGAAAGCATTATCTTTGTGCCTAGTTCATGAAGAATATGTTTAATAAAAGAAGTGATTTTCTATAAGTTCACGTGCATTTTGCCGCCGTGCTTATGGGAAAATTTTGTCTCGCTTCCTCTGGAATCGTTCCAATTCATTCATGCATGTGCGAAGTATTCTATGGCTTGACAGATTTGCTACCTTCACCCCATATGGAATTCCTAACACACCAAGTCATTGATTGTTTTGATCGGGGAAAAGAAGTTCCTCATAAGAGCTAATCCAGACTTACACATGGAACTTTGATATCCTCTATGATGGTCCCCAACCAGAACTTGATTGCATTCCATGTGGGCACGAGTGTCTTGACCTTGTGTTCATATGTCTCGTAGTCGGACTAATGATTCAAGGCTTGCTTCTGTTGATCATTCCCCGGGAATCTTGCCGCATCGTCTCATAGACGTGTGTTTCGTCCTTTTTCCTTCTCAGGCCTGCTGAGCCTGAGATGTCCTGACACCAACCAGATCTGAATCTCGGACAGATATGATGGTTGGGACATTATCAAGAATTATAACTTGGTCTTTAATACTCGGTAAGGTGATGTTGTAGCTAGCACACCTGGCCGGATGACCTATTGTTATAATGCTTTGTTCAGCAAGGGTTGCCATCCTTCCATGGGGAAATTGTAAGACTTATCTTATAAGTTGTTCCTATTGGATCCTTTGTGTTCCCAAAACTCTGGTCCTTTACCTGGTGACCATGTCATTGCTATCTCGAAGCATGTCTGTAGTACATCGATCCTCAAACAAGAACATTGGAGGCCTAATGCTAAATGTTTCTTAGTAAATTATCCAAACATCGTTGTATGGGTAAACATCATAAAATTCCTTGCCCTTTGTCTAAATGGTTACATACTTGTAGCCCTGTCATGATTATTCCCCTCTGCTTGCTCTTGGAAAGGATATACACCAAATACTTGCGAAACACATTTTCCTTTCCATTGGTCTGTTTAATGTGATGAACACATTTTCCTTTCCATTGGTCTGTTTAACCTTTCTTGAAATCTAGCTTATCTGAACAGTGGTGATTCCCTACTTAGGTAATCACCTCGGTGATCAATCCTGTCACTAAGGCCCTGTTACTATTGTTGATAACATTCCGGTAACCGCCGGTGGATGGGAACCTTGCCTATTGGTCCGCCTCGTTTCAACGAGCAGGAAAATGGTTCTATTCGTCCCCCGCCCTTGGTACCGACGTTGTTGCCAGCATAACTGACAAGCTATCCTCTGACTTGTCATGCTACCATGACCGTGTAAGATGTCACCGCTCTTCCTGCTCTTAACCACATGGTCGGCCCATAACCCTCAGTTCCACAGGATCGAAACCTGACTCTCCTGTACATCTTTGATTCCAAAGTATCCTTTGCACTTGACTTCGTTTGTAATTCCCGAGCCACCGTCCAAGGGATGTTCTATTCTAGTATCAGACGCAATAATTATTTTTCGTTGCTTTGAACCCCTTTTCCCCTTATGGTTTGGCATCGAATGATTGCCTACCTGTTTGAAACTTTTACACCGTCGCATTTTGCTCTTAGTGATTCCTCGAGTCTTAACTGTAGGAGATATGCCCTAGAGGCAATAATAAATGTTATTGATTATCTCCCTGTTCATAATTAGGTTTATGTTCCATGCTATAACTGCTATGGTTCTCGAGTCTGCAATAACCACGAGGCTCGGAGGAAGACTCATATGCACGTGTGGAATAATAAACGGTAAAATGTATTCCTAGTCTGGCCTCTAAGACTGGCTCAAGTATTGCATGATGATCCTGTTTTCCTGATCATGGGCATGGCTATGCCGGCAATTTTGAGGGCGCAATGTTGGTAGAACACTTGTGTTGAATCAACCCGAATTGATGTTATGCTATGAGATACATTCGTCACAAGTTAATGGTTTATAACACAGAGATGGTTAACGTTTGCATGATTCCTCAGACCATGAGAGTATCGAGTTTCTTCATGCTTGCTTCATGAACTTTGGGGTTTGTTAAACGTCATCCGTAAATGGGTGGCTATTACGGCGGCTTACGGGTTCATGGAAAAGTATGTCAAGTAACTTGATAGCTCAAGATTGGGATTTGCTCCTCCGACGATGGAGAGATATCTCTGGGCCCTCTCGGTGTTACGGTATCCATCATCGTCTGGCCAGACACTTTGTGATTTGATCACGGGGATGCCGGAACATGGGAACGAGAAAAGAGAACAATACCAGTAACGAGGTAACTGGCATAGTGGACAAGTTGTTGATCCACGGGGATGCCAACATGTCTCACCTCGGGTATTTGTAACATATCGCGAAGCAACAGGAATAGCACACGGCAACTGGAGGTTCACTCGAATATTCATTCGTGTGGGTATAGGGGTCAATATGGGTGTCCACGACTCCGATGTTGATCATTGATCGGAAGGGGTTCCGGGTCATGTCTATACTTCACCGAACCTATAGGGTCACACGCTTAAGGGTCATCTATCTGCTGAATACTAGACAAGGAGTCCGAGAGAAAGTCACTGGAAAAGTTTCGGAGACAACGGAAAAGTTCCGGAGAGAACACTGGAAAAGTTTCGGTAAAACCGAAAAGTTGTTTCGGATAAAACCATTGATCCAAAAAGGTTTCGACAAGCACCGGGAATGTTTTGGAGGTTGCCATATTGGTCTGGTAATTTCTGGAATTTTTCCGGAGAAAAACCGAAAAAAAGTTTTCGGAGCTGCCGAAATTGTTTACCGGGTAAACGAAGATGGTTTTAAATTAAACCACCATACCGGAAATGTTCCGGAGCGCGTCCAGATAATTTTAGAGGGTGCCGGAAATGTTCTGGGACCTTCCGGAATTTTTCAGAAGTAATAGTCGCGGAAAACATCTTGTCCCAGCGTGACAACGACTCGTGGGGGTTGTTTTGGGGCGCCTCCCCTTGGGGGGGCAGCCCCTTGTGGCTGGACAAAAGGTGTTTGGGCCCCCCCCATGGTGGGGGGCAGCCTCCACAAATGGTGGGAAGTGTTGGGAGGTGGTGGGGCCCCATGTTGGAGCACCATGGACAAGGGAACATGTTTTTCCCTTGTTTGGTGGGAACATGTTCTCCTTGTTTTGTGGGAACATGCTTTCCCCATGTTTAGTGGGCTGAAATTTCAGCCCCCTCCACCCCTTCCACCACTCTATAAGGAGGAGGAGAGGTGCTCTCCAACTCCACTCCAACTCTCTCACACAAGCCATGCATGATCTGGCATTCTCTCTCCCTCCCAGCGAAAGTTTCGTAGAGCCGAAAGGCTGTCTGGGTTCCGGTGGGAACTAGTTCTGGACGGCGAAGCCCTGCCGGATAGATGACACCGTATGTGTGCAACTCTGTAGAGAGATCGTAGTTTCGGTCTTAGTCCAGAGTGCCTCCCGAAGGGCTGTCCGAGTGACTGTTCGAGTTTCGAAGGTCCTCCCGAAGGGCTGTCCGCGACACCGTCCGGGGGACTGTCCGACCGTCTCCCGGAGGGCTGTCCAAGGGGCGGATGAGGGTATACATCCTCGCGGTTGGGAGGTTGTAAATCCTAGCTGCGGGGATCTGCACCGCCGTTCGTCATCGACTCTACTTCCGCTGCGCTACGAGTCGGTAACGAAAAAGATGAAACCTTGTATGCAGTCTCCATAGTGGTCCTGGGCTGGTGCGTAGGTCGGAAATTTTTTGTTTTCTGCTGCGTACCCCAACATTAACTTGAGAAATAAATCTTGTGTTCCTTCCTGAGTTCGCCATCAGATGCCCAGCTTTGTTTAGATTCGTTCTTCCAGAGTTTTCCCTCTAATCTCATTCGTAGGACGATAAAGACCCCGAAGAAAGGATGGCGACTTCGTTGGGATGACTTGAATCAGAGAATTGGAAACGTCGACGAAGGGGATTAACTTCTTCGAGAAGAACAACAAAGACGAGAAGATCCGTTAGAACTTCGTAACCAGAACTTTTTCCCTTACCCTACCTCTTAATTCTCGGGACGAGAATTCTTGTTAGACGAGGAGAGTTGTGACGCCCTGGATTTGTGCCACAGTAACCCCAGTAATTAAGCAACATCAATCACAGTGGTTAAGCTAATCAATTTGCTAAACCATGTTTGATCACAATTGGAATAAATTCTATTTTCAAATTCCTTTGCGATTCAAATTCTTTTAAAAAGTGGTTTTAATAGTTTTGTATAACTAGAAATAAAAATCATGAATAGTTTTCAAATATTCACTAGGCATTTCTAAAATTGCAACCCACAATTTTTGCAAGTGTTTAGTGCCTCAAATCTATTTTTAACAGTGGCCAAATTAATTATAAATGCCCTTTAAATATTTTGAAAAATACTACTTGTGCTAATAGGTCCCAAATTAATTGTGGCAGTATGAGGTATTGCTTGTAAATTATTGGAACAAAATACACAATTTTGTTAAAACTAATTGGTCCTATAAGTTAATAAAACAGAAAAAATAAAAGAAAAGTAAAAAGGAAAAAAAAAGCCCAAACCCCCCCTCCGCTGGGCCTCGGCCCAGCAGGCAACCAGGCCGTCCCAGATCGGGCCTATACTACCCCCACCCCCCCGAAACCCTAGTCCCATCCCCACATCGCCACTCTCCCCTCCTCCCCGATCTGGATCGGGGGCCAGACCGCCCCCGCGCCCCGATGCCGCTCGCCGACGCCGGCGCTCGCCGCCCCGCCGTCGCCCTCCCTCCTCACCGGTCCTCCCCGCCGACCGCCGCACCTTCCCCACGCCTACTGCCTCCCCCTACACGTCGCCTGTGAGCTGCCGCGCTCGCCTCTCTCTCCTCTCCCCGCGGCGCTCGCGCACCCGCCGCTCTCCGTCGCGCTCACCCACCCCCGCGGCCGCTCTCCCGTGCGCCTCGGCTGCGGCCACCGCGCCCCGCGCGCGCGCTCCCCTGCGTGCCCCGCGTCGGCCGCGCCCCGCGAGTGTCCCCAGCTGCGCCCCACGCGTGGCCGCGCACCACCGAGCCCGCCGCCCGCGTCCCGTGCATCGCCACGCCTGCTCGCCGCGTCGCCAGCCTCTGTCGCGCGCCACCGCTGCCCCGCTCCCGCCGCGGCCTGCTGCCCCGCTGGCCGCCCCTGGCCGTGGCCTGGCTTCCCCTGGTGCAGTGGCCTGGCTGGGCCACTGCCCGCAGGGACCCACGCGCCCTGTTTAAAAAAAAAGTGTTAAAAGAAAAATATTTACAAAAAAAAAATGTTAATAAAAATATAGATAATTAATTAATTAGTGAATTAATTAACCTAATTATTCTAGCTTAATTAATCTGCCTAATTAAACTAATAAATCTGTTAATTAGATAGAACAGACAATGACAGAGGGGCTCCACCTGACAGTTGACCAGGTCAACTGGGGCCCCTGGACCCACTGGTCAGTTGACCAGGTCAACAGTCAATGTGTTGACTGCTGATGTCACATTGATGTCATGATGACGTCATCATACACTGTTTTGGATAATTCGAATTTAATAATTAAATTAATTCCAGAAAATATTAATAAAACTTTAAAAATTAATATAAAATAATCCGTAACTCGGATGAAAAAGTTTTATACATGAAAGTTGATCAGAAAAATCCCACGAATCCGAATACGCTGTCCGTTCGTCTGTCACATGCTCCTAGCATGATGAACATGGACATTTAGCATTAGGAACATCTGTCCGGTAATAGCCAGAGACCCGGAAAATATCGTCAGATATTCTTCCGACCCGTCTGCGACGTGTAGTACTGCGTTAGTGCATGCCTAGTTCTGCTTATTGTCATGTCATGCAAGTGATGCATCTGTTTGCTTTATATTTATTGTTTCTCCCCCCTCTTCTTTCTGGTAGACCCCGAGACTAACGGTGCGGCCGGGTACGACTACACCGTTGACGATCAGCCTTTTGCCGCAGAGCAGCCAGGCAAGCAAAACCCCTTGATCATTCCTATATCGCCTATTCTTTCTCCCTCCTGCTTGCATTAGATTTTGCTATTGTATTTGATAGTACCTATTGTGATGCATAGCCTGTTTTTGGTTAACACTATTACATTACCTGCTACCATAAAATGTTTAGTATAGGTAAGGATAGTGTTACACTGTACCCCCCCCCCCCCACTTTTATTACTGTTGCCCCTGCTTCATCATTGACGTCATCGAGGACTTGAAGACAGGAGACTCAGTCATCATGACTGACAAGCTGTTACTGACACATCACCTCACACCCCTTAAGTATGGCACTGCAGAGCTACTATCGAGTGCCGAGGGTGATACCTCACTTAGCACTCCCGGTGTTAATTCTGTAGCGTAGCTAATCGGTCGTGGGTATCGTGGGTGATTCCTCCTTCCCATTTATCGATAGCGACTCTTGTCATACACATACCTCGAGTGGGATCCATCGAGGGTGATTCCTCGGATATCCACTTGGTGTATAAACACACAGTTACTTTAACTTGACATTATTTACATGTGAAAGACGGGACTGGAGGGACAGGCGGTACCACCCTGGTTGAGGTGGACCTGAGTTCCCGACAGTCTTGAGACGGGTCGGCCCCAAGGGTACCCGTGTGTGAGATGTGGTGGGATGCGCCGGTAAGGCATCCAAAGGGTTATTATGAGGCGTGGACGGACAAGAGAGTCCCTTGCCACACATCCTCGAGACGGGGCGACGGGACTGCACTTCATGGGTCGCGCTTGCCCCGCATTAATAAAATGCTAATGGGTTGAGTATTTGATCTGAGTTGGTCTGACTGACCTTTTACGCACCAAACCATCGTGTGGGAGAAGTTATGGGTACTCAGCGTCGTTGTATCAGCCGAAGCTCTTCGGACGTCAGCAATGGAGCGGCGCGCGCCGGATTGGATTGGTTAAGCCCGCGCTTGTATTAAGGGGGCTAGTTCTGCTTCCGGCCGCGTTCGCATCGTGCAGGAGCGCATAGGGCAAGTGGGCCCACGACCCCTGTATGCTTAGGAGTTAGACCGGCGGGCTGGCCTCTCTGTTGAGTCTAGGTGGGGCGACGACGTGTTGCTATCCCGAGGCCGGGCATTACCCAGGAAAGTGTGTGTGGCCGGAGGTGATCAAGCGTGTTGGAAATGAGGTGCACCCCTGCAGGGATGAATAAACTATTCGAATAGCCGTGTCCACGGTAACAGGACGACTTGGAGTTGTACTTTGACCTACTACAACTATAACTGTGATTTAAATTTGAAATGAATGTTGGCTCCGAGATTACTTCCTCGCAGGGAGTCGGGGAAGAATCTTTGGGCGTGGTTACTTAATAAAATTGCTACAATAATATTGCTATATATGAGATACCAGTGTACTCTCTTCTAATGCTGCAAGATGCTGAAGATGCTAGTCTTCGATAGGACTAGGCCTTCCCCCTATTCTTGCTTTCTGCAGTCAGTCCAGATATAACCCCCCCCCCTTGATAATGATGCATACTTAGCATAGTTCTGATGTCAGTCTTGCGAGTACTTTGGATGAGTACTCACCGCTGCTTTGCTTTCTCTTTCCCCCTCGATTCGATGCTGCGTTCAGACGACGGAGCCCAGGAGATGGAGTGCGCCGGAGACGACTACTACACCACCGCCGGAGCCTACTACTACGTGGAGACTGCCGACGCTCAGGAGTAGTTAGGAGGTTCCCAAGCAGGTGGCCTCGCTGTCGGTGTCAAATCCGGCATATCTCGTAGTAGGGGTCCTAAGCTAGGCGTCTTGGACCGATGGTAACATGGACACAGGATTTTACCCAGGTTCGGGCTCTCTTGAAGAGATAATACCCTACGTCCTGCTTTTGATTGTATTGATATGGGGGATCGTACAGAGTACATGCATCTACCACGAGATTATGAGATGTAATATAATGATCTATTGACTAGCCTGGCCTCGGTTTATATATGCACCGTAGGCCTAGGGTTTAGAGGAGTCCTTGTCTTGTGCGCCAAGTCTTGTGGAATCCTCCTTGTATTCGGCATGGGCTGCCCGAAGTGGCCCATTAGTGAATCATCACGGGGGTCCTCGGCCCGACCCACTGGTCGGGAGACGACGTGGTGAGTACCCCCTAGTCCAGGACACCGTCAGTAGCCCCCTAAACCGGTCTTCAAGTTGGGGACGCTCCTCGGTTCTTCCGAACTGTTCTTCGTCTTCGGTCATCGGTCTTGAAAACTGGTTAAACAAATCTTCCCATCTCCGATCTCGAGAATCGCCGATGTGTATCCGAAGAGTTCATACGTCGGGCATCCGAGGAGCCCCTTTAAATTATCGGCTTTTAACAATGCCTTGTAATTTTTACGCCACACCTCGCGTAATTTTTTCCCGTGGGGCGATATCCTCTTGCATTTGAGTTCCAACGCCGAACTGCATCCGAGGTGTATTTTTAGCCGAGCTCCAACGCTGGTCGGCATCCGAGGTGTCATAGACTACCTCGGTCATGAAAAGTTTGGAGGAGTTCAACCGAACATAATGCCGGAAAAGCCCTCTAGGGAGACAACCACTCGCGTCCGAGCTTGATGCCGGACTGCGTTCGAGGTGTCTTTTTGCAGTCGAGCTCCAACGCTGATCGGCATCTGAGTGCCAATGACGGACTGCGTCCGAGCCCCTACGCCAGATTGTGTCCGAGCTCCAACGCTGGTCAGCATCCGAGGTGTCATAAATTACCTCGGTCTCTGAAAATTTGAAGGACATCATCCGAGCTTAAATGCCGGAATAGTCTTTTATGGAGCCAGCCATTCACATCCGAGCTTTTATTGCGGACTGCTTCTGAGGCGTCTCCGATCTTGAGCTTTATGCCGGACTGCTTCCGAGCTCCAACGCCGAACTTCATTCGAGCTCCAATGATGATCAGCGTCCGAGGTATCATAAACTACCTTGGACCTTAAAAATTAAAGGAATTCATCCGAGCTTAATGTCAGAAATGCTCTCTATGGAACCAGCCACTTGCGCCCGAGCTTTATGCCGGACTGCTTCCGAGGTGGTGCACCACCCTGACCGCGGGCTGATTTTTTGTGGATATTTTTGATTGGTGCAATATATTCTCTGCCGAGATATATAGCCAGTAGCCCTCAAGGTGTGTGTCGGTCTAAAACCCGAGATGCACCTGAAGGATGACATAAAACCGCTGATCCCAGTAGCCCCTGAGACTCAGGTCGATTCGCAAAATCGGCCTGAGGATCAACTCCTAGCTCGGCAGCATACTTCGGAACACAAAAGCGGTGTGCACAGACCTCGAGACTCAGGTTGGGTGCGGCCAACCAACCCAAGGATCATAATCTCCTCGGAAACTGTATTGCACTGAAATTTTCTGCATTGAATTGTCAATGCAGTAGCCCCCGAGACTTGGGTTGGGCAACATGGCCGACCCTAGGATCGTACCTCCTCAGGAGCTAGTTCAATCGTCATGTATGTTTTGACAACACCGAGGTGGAGTTCAGCAGGAAAGATGCCGAACTGTAGTTTAGAAAAGAGTTTCCTAGCAAGACCATCACGCCGAACACCTCAACCAAGAGAATGTCCCGCTTCTTGAAAGGAAAACATAAAATAGGTGAAAGATGTTATAAGCTCGAAAGACCAAAAAACTTGCGTAAAAAACTTTATGTCTAGATTGAATCAAGTTTTTTGGTGCCAATACGAAATTGGTCTTAAAATTGTGCTTCCGTCGTGCTTTGACATGACACATCCGATCTCTAGACTTCAAGTGGGTCAGCCTTCGGCTTCAACCTCCCTATCCCGAAGGCGGAGTGTTTCTCAGGCCAGTTTAGCGAACTAAACGCGAGCGGCTTTAGAGAGAAACCAGGCTACCTGGCTATTGATCATACACTTGAGTCGAGAAAGGAGTGGTAGAAAAAGACTTTGCAACAACTAAGAAGAAAACATCTATTATAAAACGGCTCATATTAATTTAAGAGCCCCCAAGTGACTTGGGTAAAAGAATTTTATGTATAATGATTGTATGTACCGAAGTACTTATATAATATCTGTGTCCGCCCGAACTTTGAACGCGTCTTAACCGACCGTCGGCTTCTCCCTCTTCGGCCAAGGGCCGAAAAGTGTTATCTACTCCGCCTACCGAGAATATCGGCGGTGTTTCGGATAACCAGGCAATGAGACCATGAGGCTGTAACAGACAAAGCGCGCCCAGGGAACTTATGCTATATTACTTATGTAACGTAAGAAGCATCTTCAAAGAAAATAGTGCCCCCAACGGTACCTTTCTTTGGTCGCTCATGATTACTATGAAACTTGTGCAATAGATTTGTGTACGCGTGAGTTCCGTCGTGTGCCGACCATAGTTGAAAACAATAAGAGCGCTAGCTTTCGGCTTCACCCGTCTGAGGTACGAGTTCGGATGACCCGATCGTAACAATCGCAGAGGTGCTCCCTTTACTCCCTAGCCGAACAATCGGGAACGTAGGGGTAAGCACAGGAGCCAGGCAACCCAGCTTTGTAGAACACTTAAGTCAACATGATGCATATTTTGGCATAATACACGAGCAAGGAAACAAGATGTACAATAATAATCACATGCAAAGAGAAAAGGTTTCATAAAGGAAGCCCCCAAGTTAACGGGGTATTTGAATTTGTTTGTAACAAACAAAGTTTTGACAAAGAAAGTTTTTCGCAAACAACTTTTTGTCAAAAAAGTATAATGCTTGGTCGAACCGAACCAAATTTAAAACTGAAAGTTTTTGAGCATGAAAGCGACTTAGCTGGTTAATATGCTCGGTGTCGATGACGCGATCCGGGCTTGTGGCGGGACGAGGACGCCCCTCGAACTTTGACAGATCCGGTGTGTAGTCTTCGGCATGACCGAGGTCCCAGCCGCCAAGCCCGTCCCGAGGTGACCGAACAAGGAGTTCGGCACTCCGAAGTAGTGTCACGGCTCGGCCGATGTGGCGAGGCGAAGCCCCCGGTCCAGCCGAGGTGGCGGATGTTGGGGAACCTCGCATGGGAAACAAAAATTTTCCTACGCACACGCAAGATCTATCCATGGTGATGAGCATCTACGAGAGGGAGAGTGAATCTACATACCCTTGTAGATCGCTAAGCGGAAGCGTTATGAAACGCGGTTGATGTATTCGAACGTCTTCGCGATCCAAATCGCAAGTCGTCCCTCGAGCCAAACACGATCTAGCGCCGAACGGACGGCACCTCCGCGTTCAACACACGTACGGCTTGATGACGCCTTCACCTCCTCGATCCAGCGAGCGATGGTGAAGTAGTGGATGAGTTCCGGCAGCACGACGGCGTGGTGATGGTGGTGAGGAACAATCTCTGCAGGGCTTCGCCAAGCACTACGGAGATTATGACGGGAGGAACTAGAGGGTTAGGGTTGCCGGCACACGGCTTGGGAAATCTTGATGTATGTCGTGTGCTAGCCCTGCCCCTCTATTTATATGTTGAGCCCTGGGGTCTAAACTTGGAGAGAAAGCCTCCACAAGGTCGGTTTTCCCGCACAAGGTCGGTTTGGCCCGCACGGAAAGAGTCCCACTCGGATTCCAGCAGTACCGCGTACAAGCGGTAGTACCGCTTCACACAAGCGGTAGTACCGCTTACGTGGTAGTACTGCCTTACCAGCGGTAGTACCGCTTAAGGCAGCAACAAAACTTCCTTTTGCACTTTCCAATACCTCGTGGGCTTTAACCCTTTGGCCCATATAAAGTGTTGCTGCACCCGAACACTTCGGTAAACATCCGGAACCCCTTCCGGTGAATTCCTGAACCGTTCCGGAGATCAAAACACTATTATCACATATATCAATCTTTACCTCCGGACTCTTCCGGAGATCCTCGTCATGTCCGGGATTTTATCCGGAACTCCGAACAACCTTCGGTCACCAACACAATAACTCAACTATACTAATCGTCACCAAACGTTAAGTGTGTAGACCCTGCGGGTTCGAGAACTATGTAGACATGACCGAGACACCTCTACGGTCAATAACCAATAGCGAGACCTGGATGCCCATATTGGTTCCTACATATTCTTCGAAGATCTATATCGGTCGAACCTCTATGTCAAGGATTCAGTTAATCCCATATGCTGTTCCCTTTGTTCTTCGGTATGTTACTTGCCCGAGATTCGATCGTCGGTATCTCTATACCTAGTTCAATCTCGTTATCGGCAAGTCTCTTTACTCGGTCCGTAATACAAGATCTCGTGGCTAACACTTTAGTCACATTGCTTGCAAGGCTCATTGTGATGTTGTATTACCAAGTGGCCCTGAGATACCTCTCCGTTACATGGAGTAACAAATCCCAGTCTTGATCCATGCCAACCCAACAGACACCCTCGGAGATACCTATAGAGCATCTTTATAGTCACCCAGTTACGTTACGACGTTTGATACACACAAGGTATTCCTCCGGTGTCAGTGAGTTGCATGATCTCATGGTCATAGGAACAGATACTTGACATGCAGAAAACAATAGCAATAAACTGACACGATCATATGCTACGTTTATAGTTTGGGTCTTGTCCATCACATCATTCTCCTAATGATGTGATCCCGTTATCAAATGACATCTCATGTCCATGGCTAGGAAACCTTCACCATCTTTTGATCAACGAGCTAGTTAACTAGAGGCTTACTAGGGACACAGTGTTGTCTATGTACCCACACATGTATTTGAGTTTCCAATCAATACAATTATAGCATGGATAATAAACGATTATCATGAACAAGGAAATATAATAATAACCAATTTATTATTGCCTCTAGGGCATATTTCCAACAGTCTCCCACTTGCACTAGAGTCAATAATCTAGTTCACATCACTATGTGATTTACATTGTAATGAATCGAACACCCATGCAGTTCTGGTGTTGTTCATGTTTAGCCCTTGGAAGAGGTTTAGTCATCGGATCTGCAACATTCAGATCCGTGTGTACTTTGCAAATATTTATGTCGTCCTCCTTGATGTAATCACGGATGGAATTGAAACGTCGCTTTATGTGTCTGGTCCTCTTGTGAAATCTTGGTTCCTTGGCTAGAGCAATGGCACCAGTATTATCACCAAACAGAGTCATTGGGTTAAGTGCACTAGGCACTACTCCAAGATCTGTCATGACTCCTTCATCCAGACACCTTCCTTCGCCGCCTCCGAGGCAGCGATGTACTCCGCTTCGCATGTAGAATCAGCTACCACGCTTTGCTTGGAACTGCACCAGCTAACCGCACCCCCATTAAGAATAAATACGTATCCGGTTTGCGACTTAGAGTCATCCGGATCAGTGTCAAAGCTTGCATCGACATAACCCTTTACGACGAGCTCTTGATCACCTCCATAAACGAGAAACATGTCCTTAGTCCTTTTCATGTACTTCAGGATATTCTTGGATCACCGCCGTCCAGTGTTCCATTCCTAGATCACTTTGAAACCTTCCGACCATACTTATGGCAAGGCTGACATCGGGTCTTGTGCACAACATTGCATACATGATAGAGCCTACGGCTGAAGCATAGGGGATGACACTCATCTTTTCTCTATCTTCTGCAGTCACTGGGCATTGAGTCTTACTCAACTTCACACCTTGCAAAACAGGCAAGAACCCCTTCTTGGATTGATCCATTTTGAACTTCTTCAAAATCTTATCAAGGTATGTGTTTTGTGAAAGTCCTATTAAACGTCTTGATCTATCTCTATAGATCTTGATGCCTAATATGAAAGCAGCTTCTCCTAGGTCCTTCATTGAAAAACTCTTGTTCAAATATTCCTTCACGCTTTCCAACATTTCTATATTGTTTCCAATCAGTAATATGTCATCCACATATAATATTAGAAACGCTATAGAGCTCCCACTCACTTTCTTGTAAATACAAGCTTCTCCGTAAACTTGTATAAACTCGAACGCTTTGATCACCTCATCAAAGCGAAGATTCCAACTCCGAGATGCTTGCACCAGTCCATAAATGGATCGCTGGAGTTTGCAAACTTTGTCAGCATTCTCTGGATCGACAAAACCTTCTGGTTGCATCATATACAACTCTTCCTTAAGGAAACCGTTAAGGAACGCTGTTTTGACATCCATCTGCCAAATTTCATAATCGAAAAAGGCAGCTATTGCTAACATGATTCTGACGGACTTAAGCATCGCTACGGGTGAGAAGGTCTCATCGTAGTCAACTCCTTGAACTTTGTGAAAAACCCTTTTGCCACAAGTCGAGCTTTATAGACGGTGACATTACCGTCCGCGTCCGTCTTCCTCTTAAAGATCCATTTGTTCTGAATGGCCTTACGCCCTTCAGGTAATACTTCCAAAGTCCACACTTTGTTTTCATACATGGATCCCATCTCGGATTTCATGGCCTCTAACCACTTCTCGGAATCCGGGCCCATCATCGCTTCTCCATAGCTCGTAGGTTCATCGTTGTCCAACAACATGACCTCTAAGACAGGGTTGCCGTACCACTCAGGAGCAGTACGCGTCCTTGTCGACCTACGAGGTTCGATAGCAACTTGATCCGAAGCTTTATGATCATCATCAACTTCCTCTTCAGCTGATGTAGGCTCTATAGAAACATCTTTCTGCGCTGCGCTACTCTCAGGTTGAAGTAAAGGTTCAACAACCTCATCAAGTTCTATCTTCCTCCCACTCAATTCTTTCGAGAGAAACTCTTTCTCAAGAAATGTTCCGTTTTTAGCGAGAAACACTTTGCCTTCGGATCTGAGGTAGAAGGTATACCCAACTGTCTCTTTTGGGTATCCTATGAAGACGCATTTCTCCGCTTTGGGTTCCAGCTTTTCAGGCTGAAGCTTTTCGACATAAGCATCACATCCCCAAACTTTAAGAAACGACAGCTTTGGCTTCTTGCCAAACCAAAGTTCATATGGCGTCGTCTCAACGGATTTCGATGGTGCCCTATTTAAAGTGAATGCAGCTGTCTCTAATGCATAACCCCAAAACGATAGTGGCAAATCAGCAAGAGACATCATAGATCGCACCATATCCAATAAGGTTCGATTACGACGTTCGGACACACCATTACGCTGTGGTGTTCCAGGCGGTGTCAGTTGTGAAACAATTCCACATTGTCTCAAGTGACTGCCAAACTCATAACTCAGATATTCTCCTCCTCGATCAGATCGTAGGAATTTAATCTTCTTGTTACGATGATTCTCAACTTCACTCTGAAATTGTTTGAACTTTTCAAACGTTTCAGACTTGTGTTTCATTAAGGAAATATACCCATATCTACTTAAGTCATCAGTGAAGGTGAGAAAGTAACGATAACCACCGCGCGCCTCAATACTCATCGGACCGCACACATCAGTATGTATGATTTCCAACAAGTCACTTGCCCGTTCCATTGTTCCAGAGAACGGCGTTTTAGTCATCTTGCCCATGAGGCATGGCTCGCATGTGTTAAGTGATTCAAAAATCAAGTGACTCCAAAAGTCCATCAGCATGGAGCTTCCTCATGCGTTTTACGCCAATATGACCTAAACGGCAGTGCCACAAGAAAGTGGTATTATCATTATCAATTCTACATCTTTTGGCATCAATGTTATGAACATGTGTATCATTACTATCGAGATTCAATAAGAATAAACCCCTCACTTCGGGTGCATGACCATAAAAGATATTACTCATATAAATAGAACAACCATTATTCTCCGATTTAAATGAGTAATCGTCTCGCAATAAACAAGATCCAGATATAATGTTCATGCTTAACGCAGGCACTAAATAACAATTATTCAGGTTCGTCACGAATCCCGATGGTAATTGAAGAGCGAGCGTGCCGACGGCGATCACATCAACCTTGGAACCATTTCCCACGCGCATCGTCACTTCATCCTTTGCCAGCCTCCGTCTATTTCGCAGTTCCTGTTTAGAGTTGCAAATGTGAGCAACCGCACCGGTATCAAATACCCAGGCACTACAACGAGAGTTGGTAAGGTACACATCAATAACATGTATATCATATATACCTTGTTTGTTGTTGGCCGCCTTCTTGTCAGCCAAATATTTGGGGCAGTTCCGCTTCCAGTGTCCAGTTCCCTTGCAATGAAAGCACACAGTTTCTGGTTTGGGTCCAGCCTTGGGTTTCTTCACGGGAGGAGCAACTGCTTTGCCACTCTTCTTGGAGTTACCCTTCTTACCCTTGCCATTTTTCTTGAAACTAGTGGTTTTATTGACCATCAACACTTGATGCTCCTTCTGAATTTCAGACTTAGCGACTTTCAGCATCGCAAACAGCTCGGCGACTGACTTGTTCATCCCGTACATGTTATAGTTCAACACGAAGCTCTTGTAGCTAGGTGGCAATGATTGAAGAACTCTGTCAGTGATAGCCTCTGGCGGAAGGGGCATCCCTAATTCAGCCAGACGGGTGGAGTACCCAGACATTCTGAGTATGTGATCACTAACAGACCCGTTCTCCTCCATCTTGCAAGTATAGAACTTATCAGAGGTCTCATACCTCTCGATCCGGGCATTCTTCTGAAAGATAAACCTCAACTCCTAGAACATCTCATATGCTCCATGACGTTCAAAACGTCTTTGAAGTCCCGGTTCTAAGCCATACAAAATTGTACATTGAACTATTGAGTAATCATCAGAGCGAGCCTGCCAGGCGTTCACAACGTCTAGAGACTCAACTGGAGCGGGTGGATCACCAAGCGGTGCATCAAGGACATAAGCCTTCTGGGAAGCCGTAAGGATAATCCTTAGATTACGGGCCCAGTCCACAAAGTTACTTCCATCATCTTTCAACTTAGCTTTCTCTAGGAACGCATTAAAATTCAGGGGTGCTACTGCGCGAGCCATGATCTACAACATAAATATAGCAAAGACAACTTAGACTATTGTTCAAGATAATGAGTTTAGTTAATCATATTACTTAAAAAACTCCCACTCAAATTGACATCCCTCCGGTCATTCGAGTGTCACATGATCCAAATCCACCAACTCAAGTCCGATCATCACGTGAGTTGAGGTGGTTTCAATGGTGAACATCTTCATGTTGATCATATCTACTATATGACTCATGTTCGACCTTTCGGTCTCTTGTGTTCCGAGGCCCTGTCTGTACATGCTAGGCTCGTCAAGTTTAACCCGAGTGTTCCGCACGTGCAACACTGGCTTGCACCCGTTGTATGCGAACGTAGAGTCTATCACACCCGATCATCACGTGGTGTCTCGAAACGACGAACTTTCGCAACGGTGCACACTCGGGGAGAACAAAATTTTATCTTGAAATTTAAGTGAGGGATCACCTTATAATGCTACCGTCGTCCTAAGCAAAATAAGATGCATAAAAGGATTAACATCACATGCAAATCATAAGTGACATGATATGGCCATGAACTTGTGCTTTTGATCTCCATCTCCAAAGCACCGGCATGATCTCCATCGTCACCGGCATGACACCATGATCTCCATCATCTTGATCTCCATCAACGTGTCGCCATGAGGTTGTCGCGCCAACCGTTTCTTGCACGACTATTGCTAACTCATAGCGATAAAGTAAAGCAAAACGGCGAAAATAATTAAAGACAACTCTATGGCTCCTGCCAGTTGCCGTACTCATCGACATGCAAGTCGTGATATTCTATACAACACATGATCATCTCATACATCACATATATCTCATCATGTAATTGGCTATATCATATCACAACATACCCTGCAAAAACAAGTTAGACGTCCTCTAATTGTTATTGCAAGTTTTACGTGGCTGCTACGGGTATCTAGCAAGAACAATTCTTACCTACGCAAAAACCACAACGGTGATACAAAAATTGCTTTTCAACCTTCTCAAGGACCGCCTTTGTCAAATCCGATCCGACTAAAGTAGGAGAGACAGACACCCGCCAGCCATCTTTATGCAACGAAGTTACATGTCAGTTGATGGAACCGGTCTCTCGTAAGCGTACGAGTAATGTTGGTCCGAGTCGCTTCATCCCACAATACCGCCGAAACAAGAAAAGACCAAGGGAGGAAGCAATCTGAATATCAACGCCCACAAACTGCTTTGTGTTCTACTCGAGATCTCATCTACACATAGACCTGGCTCAGATGCCACTGTTGGGGAACGTCGCATGGGAAACAAAATTTTTCCTACGCACACGCAAGATCTATCCATGGTGATGAGCATCTACGAGAGGGAGAGTGAATCTACATACCCTTGTAGATCGCTAAGCGGAAGTGTTAAGAAACGCGGTTGATGTAGTCGAACGTCTTCGCGATCCAAATCGCAAGTCGTCCCTCGATCCAAACACGATCTAGCGCCGAACGGACGGCACCTCCGCGTTCAACACACGTACGGCTTGATGACGCCTTCACCTCCTCGATCCAGCGAGCGATGGTGAAGTAGTGGATGAGTTCCGGCAGCACGACGGCGTGGTGATGGTGGGGAGGAACAATCTCTGCAGGGCTTCGCCAAGCACTACGGAGATTATGACGGGAGGAACTAGAGGGTTAGGGTTGCCGGCACACGGCTTGGGAAATCTTGATGTATGTCGTGTGCTAGCCCTGCCCCTCTATTTATATGTTGAGCCCTGGGGTCTAAACTTGGAGAGAAAGCCTCCACAAGGTCGGTTTTGCCCGCACAAGGTCGGTTTGGCCCGCACGGAAAGAGTCCCACTCGGATTCCAGCAGTACCGCGTACAAGCGGTAGTACCGCTCATGAGCGGTAGTACCGCTTGAGCGGTAGTACCGCTTCACACAAGCGGTAGTACTACCTTACCAGCCGTAGTACCGCTTAAGGCAGCAGCAAAACTTCCTTTTGCACTTTCCAATACCTCGTGGGCTTTACCCCTTTGGCCCATATAAAGTGTTGCTGCACCCGAACACTTCGGTAAACATCCGGAACCCCTTCCGGTGAATTCCGGAACCCTTCCGGAGATCAAAACACTATTATCACATATATCAATCTTTACCTCCGGACTCTTCCGGAGATCCTCGTCATGTCCGGGATTTTATCCGGGACTCCGAACAACCTTCGGTCACCAACACAATAACTCAACTATACTAATCGTCACCAAACGTTAAGTGTGTAGACCCTGCGGGTTCGAGAACTATGTAGACATGACCGAGACACCTCTACGGTCAATAACCAATAGCGGGACCTGGATGCCCATATTGGTTCCTACATATTCTACGAAGATCTATATCGGTCGAATCTCTATGTCAAGGATTCAGTTAATCCCGTATGCTGTTCCCTTTGTTCTTCGGTATGTTACTTGCCCGAGATTCGATTGTCGGTATCTCTATACCTAGTTCAATCTCGTTATCGGCAAGTCTCTTTACTCGGTCCGTAATACAAGATCTCGTGGCTAACACTTTAGTCACATTGCTTGCAAGGCTCATTGTGATGTTGTATTACCGAGTGGGCCCTGAGATACCTCTCCGTTACATGGAGTAACAAATCCCAGTCTTGATCCATGCCAACCCAACAGACACCCTCGGAGATACCTGTAGAGCATCTTTATAGTCACCGAGTTACGTTGCGACGTTTGATACACACAAGGTATTCCTCCGGTGTCAGTGAGTTGCATGATCTCATGGTCATAGGAACAGATACTTGACATGCAGAAAACAATAGCAATAAACTGACATGATCATATGCTACGTTTATAGTTTGGGTCTTGTCCATCACATCATTCTCCTAATGATGTGATCCCGTTATCAAATGACATCTCATGTCCATGGCTAGGAAACCTTCACCATCTTTTGATCAACGAGCTAGTTAACTAGAGGCTTACTAGGGACACAGTGTTGTCTATGTACCCACACATGTATTTGAGTTTCCAATCAATACAATTATAGCATGGATAATAAACGATTATCATGAACAAGGAAATATAATGATAACCAATTTATTATTGCCTCTAGGGCAAATTTGCAACACCTACGCATGAGTTCCGTCGTGTGCCGACCATAGTTGAAAACAATAAGAGCGCTAGCTTTCGGCTTCACCCGTCTGAGGTACGACTTCGGATGACCCGATCGTAACAATCGCAGAGGTGCTCCCTTTACTCCCTAGCCGAACAATCGGGAACGTAGGGGTAAGCACAGGAGCCAGGCAACCCAGCTTTGCGGAACACTTAAGTCAACATGATGCATATTTTGGCATAATACACGAGCAAGGAAACAAGCTGTACAATAATAATCACATGCAAAGAGAAAAGGTTTCATAAAGGAAGCCCCCAAGTTAACGGGGTATTTGAATTTGTTTGTAACAAACAAAGTTTTGACAAAGAAAGTTTTTTGCAAACAACTTTTTGTCAAAAAAGTATAATGCTTGGTCAAACCGAACCAAATTTAAAACTGAAAGTTTTTGAGCATGAAAGCGACTTAGCTGGTTAATATGCTCGGTGTCGATGACGCGATCCGGGCTTGTGGCGGGACGAGGACGCCCCTCAAACTTTGACAGATCCGGTGTGTAGTCTTCGGCATGACCGAGGTCCCAGCCGCCAAGCCCGTCCTGAGGTGACCGAACAAGGAGTTCGGCACTCCGAAGTAGTGTCACGGCTCGGCCGATGTGGCGAGGCGAAGCCCCCGGTCCAGCCGAGGTGGCCGAGTAGGTCGGCAAGGTGACGCCGAACTGACCGCGCGACGCAGCCGAAGGCGATTACCTGCACACATAAAATAGTGCAAGCCAAGAGTAATAACAAATAAAGGTAATAATATATTTAAAAAAAATTCTTCTACTTAGTTAATTTAAGTGAAGCAAATAAGTAAAGGAATATGGCCTGGGCGCCGAGGTGCCTGAACGAAGAGTTCGGCTTGACGAAGTGGCGACGCTGCATGGTCGATGTGGCGAGACGAAGTGCTCGGTCAAGTTGACATGGCGAAGCTGTGATCGGCGGACGCCGAAGTCTCATGCAGGTCGGCTGGTGACGCCGAAGCTTCATGGCAGCCGAGGTGTTGAAGCGGGTCGGCTGGTGACGCCGAAGCTTCATGCCAGCCGAGGTGTTGAAGCGGGTCGGCTGGTGACGCCGAAGTCGCCGGAGCAGGTTGATGAAGGGTTGCCAAAGCCCCGGTCTAGCCGAGGTGACGGAGCAGGTCGGCTGGTGACGCCGAAGTCTCAGGCCAGCCGAGGTGTCGAAGCTGGTCGGCTTGTGACGCCGAAGTCTTCGGAGCGGGTTGATGAGGAGATGGCGAAGCTCCCAGTCTTGCCGAGGTGACGGAGCAGATCAGTAAGGTGACGCTAGAGCCCCATGCTAGCCGACGTGTCAAAGCAGGTCGGCGTGGTGGACGTCAGCTTGAAAAAGTAACGGCACGGCGATGCCGACGCAGGTCGGAATTTGTGACGAGGTCAATGCTGGCTTGATGAAGCAACGGAGCGCCCGACCCGTACAACACGCGGATGACGAGGTTCGCTTGATGATTATTCGGCCCTCGCGATGCCGAACTCTTGGTCGTATGACTGAGATGATGAGAAAATTTCCTTCAAAAAGGACGTCCGGCAACCCGTTCATGAAAAAGATGAACTCGGGTCGGATTCGTTTTCGCGCAGAAAATAGATCCAAAATTCATTGTACTAATCGGATGTTTTCTGGAGTTTGGACGGTCGGATTGAGCTGAAATTTTGAGGGGTGATCGGTATGGGAATTCCGCAGCCGATGAACGGTGGGATCTTCCGAACGATGTCCGAGCTGGAAGCTGGACACCTCGCCCTAAACTCATCCCGATTCCCGTCCAGATTCGACAGGGCTCCGGTATTTCATAGATCGCCGAAGATTCCTCCATCGGAATACGATGAAATTTTACGCAGTCATTAGAGACTCAATTCCGCACAGTTCCACCAAAGCAATCGTCAAGGCGACACTCGAGAAAGCGGGGACGATGAACACGAGTCGCTGTCCAGAAAAACTGCACGGTTGCTCGAGGACGATGTCAACATCGAGCCCCCGAGCTCCATGGATGATTTCTCGTGATCTTGATAGAGATCGGAGATGATGAAGATGAAAGTATCCATCCGATCTTAACGATCCGGCATGAAGCGCAGTCCTCGGTCCAGCCGAGGTGACCAGTCGAGCCGGCGATGAAGATGCCGACATCGACAACAAAGCTCGGTTCCAACGCGTAGATCGCGCCGGAGACGATCTGAATTCCCATCGCACCGCGGCGACTGCCAGCAGGCTCTCAATGAAAGCACCAATGTCGGTGTCAAATCCGTCATATCTCGTAGTAGGGGTCCTAAGCTAGGCGTCTTGGAGCGATGGTAACATGGACACATGATTTTACCCAGGTTCGGGCTCTCTTGAAGAGATAATACCCTACGTCCTGCTTTTGATTGTATTGATATGGGGGATAGTACAGAGTACATGCATCTACCACAAGATTATGAGATGTCATATAATGATCTATTGACTAGCCTGGCCTCGGTTTATATATGCACCGTAGGCCTAGGGTTTAGAGGAGTCCTTGTCTTGTGCGCCAAGTCTTGTGGAATCCTCCTTGTATTCGGCATGGGCTGCCCGAAGTGGCCCATTAGTGAATCATCACGGGGGTCCTCGGCCCGACCCACTAGTCGGGAGACGACGTGGTGAGTACCCCCTAGTCCAGGACACCGTCAGTAGCCCCCTAAACCGGTCTTCAAGTTGGGGACGCTCCTCGGTTCTTCCGAACTGTTCTTCGTCTTCGGTCGTCGGTCTTGAAAACTGGTTAAACAAATCTTCCCATCTCCGATCTTCGGTTATCGGCTTTTAACAATGCCTTGTAATCTCCGAGGAGCCTCTTTCGATCCGCTGCTTATGTTTGTGCTAGCCTTCTTAAGGCAAAACTTGTTTAACTTATGTCTGTACTCAGATATTATTTGCTTCCGCTGACTCGTGCTTGTCGAGCTTTGTATTCGAGCCCTCGAGGCCCCTGGCTTGTAATATGGAGCTGTATGACTTTAATTTGTGTCTAGTGTTGTGTTGTGATATCAATCAGTGCGTCTCTAATCTTGATCGTATGCATTGCGTGTATGATTAGCGTACGGTCGAAATCAGGGGCGTCACAGATCCTTATGGATCCCTTGTGCTACCAAAGTTCGTCCTTTACTTGATGTTCTGGATACCAAGCATTATCTATAATTGGGTTATGCTAGTACATCAAGGAGAACATTAGAAGCGGAGTGCTAAATGTCTCTCGGTCGATCGTTCAAATTTCGTTCCATTGGCATAGCTAAGATAAAATCTGAGGAAGTGTTGTGTTCCTTTGCACCTACATCCTCCATCATTATTCATCATGGTAATATGATGTGTTGCTAGGATCCTTGGCATGGATGTTGGTAAAACCCCGATGAATACGGAAATGCTCAAGTCCTTGAGAGGAAGGTCAGACATTGGGTTATGCTCTCGGTATCCTTGGCATGGAAGTGTTGTGTTATAACTCTAGTTTCCTTTCCAAACTGAGTATGCCATTCTTTCGAATTCCTTCAAACGATTGTTTGTGAATTGCCTTAATCTGGTATGAAGAGTTTCAATGATCTTTGTATCAAAAGTAATTCTTTTTGCCACTTAATGGAATATATCTATGAGTCACCTCTCCTAAGATGTCTTGTTATTGTATCAAGGGCAACTTAACCCTCGCTACTTTGAAACCTCTTCACCATCTGCTTTAGCATGGAATTGTTGCCTACCGATTTAAACCTCTATCATCTACTTCCTTACATCGCTCTCGATATGTGTTTGTGTCTCAGCTCAAGAGATTTTTATGTCTCATTCTATGAGTTGATTGTGAGTTGCTCGATCTTCATGAAGATCAATTCTTGTAGAGTGAATTCTTCCATCAGACTCCATCTCCACCATCAACATGACTATTTGGTAGATGATCAGTCAACTCCCATGCCCCGTCGACTTCAAGCTCATGTGTTCACCGCCTTAATTCAACCTCGCATCATCATCTTGTTGAAGCCACACAAGCCCTCGGGCATGTGCAATGTGTTTCCACGCCAAGAAGTCATTCACCATCAGCATCACACTCCTATGTCATCATCATCGATCCCACCACAATCTTCTGTTTAACCGACAACCATCTTTATCCACCAGACTATGCAACCAAATGCCTTATATGTTTGACCCTAGTCGAACTTGTCCGGCTGCAATCATGCTCCACCTCATGTCGTACCAGCCCAACATATCCATTCATTTATTGACGCCTATGTAGAACATGGTATGTACGTGGCAGGGGACAACAACATGATAAAATAAAAGGTTTGTTGAAAGTGATGGAACACATACTTGATTTATAATGGAGGCTACCAGGAAATCAAATTTCGTTTTCTTGTGTGTTGCTAAATGCACATGATGTTTTACTAGGAGGTAGGTTGATTGACAGCGTGCGTAAAAGGCTTGTGGAGCCTGGTGTGCGTCGCATAGGGATCATGCTCCACCTCTTGCTATACTAGCCTAGCGTATCCATCCATTGCTTGACACCTCTATCGAACATGATCCCTGTGCGACGCACACCAAGCACTGATGACCCACAAGTATAGGGGATCAATCGTAGTCTTTTCGATAAGTAAGAGTGTCAAACCCAACGAGGAGCAGAAGGAAATGACAAGCAGTTTTCGGCAAGGTAATTTCTGCAGGCACTGAAATTATAGGTAACAAATAGTTTGATAGCAAGATAATTGGTAACGAGCAAGTAACAGTAATGGAAAATAAGGTGCAGCAAGGTAGCCCAATCCTTTTGGGGCAAAGCACAGGCCAGAACAGTCTCTAGTAATAAGCAAAGTGTTCTTGAGGGTACACGGGAATTTCATCTAGTCACTTTTATCATGTTGGTTTGATTCGTGTTCGCTACTTTGATAATTTGATATGTGGGTGGACCGGTGCTTGGGTGTTGTTCTTACTTGAACAAACTCCCACTTATGATTAACACCCTCGCAATCATCCGCAACTATGAGAAAAGTATTAAGATAAAATCTAACCATAGCATTAAACGTTTGGATCCAAATCAGCCCCTTACGAAGTAGCGCATAAACTAGGGTTTAAGCTTCTGTCACTATAGCAACCCATCATCTAATAACTACTCCACAATGCATTCCCTTAGGCCCATGAATGGTGAAGTGTCATGTAGTCGATGTTCACATGACACCACTAAGGGAATCACAACATACATATCATCAAAATATCGAACACATATCAAATTCACATGATTACTTGCAACATGAGTTCTCCCGTGACCTCAAGAACAAAGATAACTACTCACGAATAATAAACATGCTCAAGATCAGAGAGGTATTGAATAGCATAATGGATCTGAACATATAATCTTCCACCAAATAAACCATATAGTAATCAACTACGCAAGGTAATCAACACTACTAGTCACCCACATGTACCAATCTGAGGTTCCGGTACAAAGATTGAACACAAGAGATGAACTAGGGTTTGAGAGGAGATGGTGCTGTTGAAGATGTTGATGAAGATTGGCCTCCCAAAGATGAGAGGGGTGTCGGTGATGATGATGGCTTCGATTTCCCCCTCCGGCAGGGAAGTTCCCCCGGCGGAATCGCTCCGCCGGAGGGCAAAAGTGCTCCTACCCAACTTCCGCCTCGAGGTGGCGGTGCTTCATCTCGAAAGTCCTCGTTTTATTTTTTCTAGGTCAAAAGTGAATATATACCAGAAGATGGGCACCGGAGGTGGGCCGAGGAGGGCACAACCCAACAGGGCGCGCCTAGGGGGGCTTGGCGCGCCCTGGTGTCTTGTGCCCACCAGGGTGGCCCCCTTCGATAGTTTTTTGCTCCAGTATTTTTTATTTATTCCAAAAATAATCTCCGTAAAATTTCAGCTTCATAGGAGTTGTGCAGAATAGGTATCTCTGATGTGCTTTTTTCAGGTCCAGAATTCCAGCTGCCGGTATTCTCCCTCTTTGTGTAAACCTTGCATATTATGAGAGAAAAGGCATTAGAATCACTCCCTAAAGCAATATTATTCAACAAAACATAATAAATAACTGTACGAAATCATCATGCAAAATGGACGTATCAACTCCCCCAAGCTTAGACCTCGCTTGTCCTCAAGCGAAAGCCGATATTGAAAAGCATGTCCACATGGTTTGAGAGAGAGGTGTCGATAAAAACAAAATACGGACATAGTAGCATCATGCTTATTATCATAACAGCAACAAACTCTATCATAAAATTTATTCATACACTTTTATCATATAACTTCTCATGAACAAGTAACAATTCATCACAACATAGATGTATGAAGCATAAACCTTATTGAAAACCAAGAAACTATGTTCTCAGTCAAGTTTGCAACTACAATTCATCATATTTTCAGGAAGGGTCTCATGTCAGAGCCTTTTGGCAAGTCCACATACTCAACCATCATTTAGTCTTCTATGATTGCTAACACTCACGGCATACCCATGAACAAAAAGTTTCAACCGGACACATAGGAAGATAGGGGCTTGTAGTTTCGCCTCCCAATGTATTCACCTCAAGGGTGATGTCAACAATAATAACTCATGCCCACACATATTCAACTGGATATATGTGCCTAGATCTTTCCTCACCACATGATGCTTGCCAAAAAGAAAAGATAAAAAGGAATAGGGAAGAATACTTTGACTCTTGCATTAAAGTAAATACATGAAAGTAAAGGATAATCCCTTCGCAGAGGGAAGCAGAGGTTGTCATGCGCTTTTTGGTTTGTATGCCCAATCCCTTAATGTAAAAGAACGTCACGCTATATTGCCCCCTATGATAGCAACATTTATTATGCAGTCCGTCGCTTTTATTACTTTGCCATGATAAGTTCGTATAGCGCTCAATTTTCTCTTACACTAATTGATCAAAACACTTTTAGAAGCAATTTTTATTGCCTTATTGCACCGATGACAACTTACTTGAAGGATCTTACTCAATCCATAGCTAGGTATGGTGGACTCTCAAAGAAGGAATTTGGGTTTTGGTTTTTGGATGCACAAGTAGTATCTCTACTTAGTGCGGAATTTTTGGCTAGAAAAGATATTGTGCAAGCACCACATGTTGAAGGATCTATGACAATATAACTTCTATGTGGATATGAACAAACATAAATCATTACGTTGTCTTCCTTGTCCAACGTCAACAATTTTGACATATAATATTTGATGGGGGCTCACAATCATAAAAGATGTCCAAGATAGTGTATTTGCATGTGAATCTTCTCTTCCCTTATTAGTTCTTTCATGAATTGCATCATTGACCAATGCTATGTTTGTCAATCTCCAATAAATTTTACTACTTATACTTTTCCTTATGTGATGTCATTACTCACCATAAGATTAGCATATGATTCTTTTCATTTATTTTTATTTCTTTTTATTTTGATTAAAACAAGAAAGTAGAGAGGCAAAAACTCAAACTAAACTTTATTATATATAACTCTCACTCGATTACATAGATAGATAGGCCACGAAACTAACACACGAAAATAGATCATGCTAAACTTTTATTCAACTAAAGTAAAGGGAAACTAAAGATCAAACTAAAATAGGTAAAGGTGTATAAAAGTGATGGTGATACGATACCGGGGCACCTCCCCCAAGCTTGGCTCAAGCCAAGGGGAGTGCCCATACTCGTGTGCTCAAGTCTCCTTTGGTGGTGGTGATGAAGAAGGTGGTGGTGATGATGTAGTAGGCTTGTCCTCCAGCTTCCAGGGAAAGGGCTCCCCATCAAAAGTCGACGCAAGAGTCCCCTGAGTCTTGCAACTGGCAGCTAAACTCATACCTTTAAATCTTGCTTCATATTCAAAGACTTGGTTTTGAAGATCATAAACTTGGCTCTGCAGAAAATTAATTTGCTCGTTGAGGGTGGAGATGATGTCCTTCACAGACCGGGCATCCACCATCTGATCACGGGTGAATTCCTTGATCATGGAGTGATTGGCACTAAGTCCATGCTCCACCATCTTCTGGCACTTGAAAATTTCCTGTTCCACTGCCTCGAGCCTAGCCTCCACGCTTCCGGTCTTGTTAGGTCCCTGAACATCGCGGATGTGGAGCACCCCCTCAGGCATCTCAATGGCTTGAGGGTGCTTCATCACCTCCGGCAAGTACGGGTTGATGAGCTTCTCGAAGAACTTGTCCTTGGAGGAGCTTGGTGGAGCCACGGAGATCTAGATCTGACGAGAAAACAGCAAGAAACAAGAACAGAGGATTTTTCTGTGATGCGGTTGTCAAAACAGTCGGGGGTATATATAGAGAATTTTTATTCTTGGGAGACAAGCATATGGAAGTAAAACGGAGCCGGGAAAGTGTCCGAGGTGGGCACAACCCACCAGGGCGCGCCCAGGGGTGCCTGGCGTGCCCTGGTGTATCGTGCTCACCTCGATCACCTTCCGGTTTATTTCTTTATTTCCAAAATTTTCTAATATTCCAAACCTAACAAAAAATATTTTTGCGGATTTTTCGGAGTCTGTTTACTTACCGTATCACGTACCTCCTATTTTTTCAGAATTCTGGAGTGTTCCGGAAGGTTTCTTTTATGTGTTCCTCCGGTGTCATGGTTTGGATAACATTGCTTTCAACGTTAATAGGCGTACATGAGATGTAATGCTTAATTCTTTGTCCATTGACCACCTTCGGGTGAGTACCTTCGGCGTTATTAATCTTGATAGCTCCAGAACGATAAACCTCTTCGATAATATAAGGTCCTTCCCATTTGGAGAGAAGCTTACCTGCAAAAAATCTTAAACGAGAGTTGAACAAAAGAACATAGTTTCCTATTTTGAATTCCCGCTTTTGGATTCTTTTGTCATGCCATCTTTTTACTTTTTCTTTAAATAGTTTGGCATTTTCATAGGCTTGGGTTCTCCATTCATCAAGTGAGCTAATATCAAATAGCCTCTTCTCACCGGCAAGTTTGAAATCATAGTTAAGTTCTTTAATTGCCCAAAATGCTTTATGTTCTAATTCTAGAGGTAAATGACAAGCTTTTCCATATACCATTTTGTATGGAGACTTACCCATAGGATTTTTATAAGATGTTCTATAGGCCCAAAGTGCATCATCTAATTTCTTAGACCAATTCTTATAAGACCTATTGACAGCTTTTTGTAATATTAAATTTATTTCTCTATTGCTAAGTTCAACTTGACCACTAGATTGAGGATGATAGGGTGATGCAATTCTATGGTTAACATCATATTTAGCAAGCATCTTACAGAAAGCACCATGAATAAAGTGTGAACCACCATCAGTCATTAAATATCTAGGGACTCCAAACCTCGGTAAGATAACCTCTTTAAGAATTTTAATGGAGGTGTGGTGATCAGCACTACTAGTTGGAATAGCTTCTACCCACTTAGTGGCATAATCAACAACAACCAAAATATGAGTGTACCCATTAGAGGAAGGAAAAGGTCCCATATAATCAAAACCCCAAACGTCAAAAGGTTCAACAATAAGTGAATAATTCATAGGCATTTCCTGACGCTTACCGATATTGCCAATTCTTTGACATTCATCGCAAGACAAGACAAACTTACGGGCATCCTTGAAGAGAGTAGGCCAATAAAAACCAGATTGCAATACCTTATGAGCAGTTCTATCTCCCGCATGATGTCCTCAATAAGCTTCGGAATGACATTTTCGTAGGATTTGTTCCTATTCATGCTCAGGTACACAACGTCTAATAATACCATCTACTCCTTCTTTATAAAGATGTGGGTCATCCCAAAAGTAATGTCTCAAGTCATAGAAGATTTTTTTTCTTTTGTTGGTATGTGAAGCTAGGTGGTATATATTTAGCGACAATGTAATTAGCATAATCAGCATACCAAGGGGTGTTTTGAGAAACACTTATTGCAGCTAACTGTTCGTCAGGGAAACTATCATCAATAGGTAGTGGGTCATCAAGAATATTTTCTAACCTAGACAAGTTATCAGCTACGGGGTTCTCGGCTCCTTTCCTATCAACGATGTGTAAATCAAATTCTTGAAGCAAGAGAACCCACCTAATGAGTCTGGGTTTAGCATCTTTCTTTTCCATAAGATATTTTATAGCAGCATGATCGGTGTGAATAATAACTTTTGAGTCAACAATGTAAGATTTAAACTTATCAAAGGCAAACACGACCGCTAAAAATTCTTTTTTAGTAGTAGCATAATTTCGTTGAACACTGTCTAGAGTTTTACTAGCATAATGGATAACATTCAATTTCTTATCAACTCTTTGTCCTAAAACAGCACCAACAGCATAATCACTAGCATCACACATAATTTCAAAAGGCAAGTTCCAATCAGGTGGTTGAACGATAGGTGCAGAGGTTAAGGCTTTCTTGAGTGTTTCAAAGGCTTCCACACAATCATCATAAAAAACAAAAGGAATATCCTTTTGCAAAAGATTAGTAAGAGGCCTGGAAATTTTAGAGAAGTCTTTAATGAACCTCCTATAAAAACCAGCATGACCAAGGAAACTTCGAATACGTTTAATATCTTTAGGACATGGCATTTTCTTAATTGTATCAACTTTAACTTTATCCGCCTCAATACCTCGTTCAGATATTTTATGCCCCAAGACAATGCCTTCATTAACCATAAAGTGGCACTTCTCCCAATTAAAGACGAGATTAGTTTTTTCACATCTCTGCAAAACTCGATCAAGGTTGCTTAAGCAATCATCAAAAGAAGTTCCATAAACGGAAAAATCATCCATGAAAACCTCCACAATCTTTTCACAAAAATCAGAGAATATAGCAGTCATACATCTTTGAAAAGTTGCAGGTGCATTGCATAAGCCAAAAGGCATACGTCAATAAGCATAGGTTCGAAAAGGGCAAGTAAAGGTGGTTTTCTCTTGATCGTATTGTGACACATGTATTTGAGAGAAACCAGAATATACGTCTAGGAAGCAAAAGTGTGTGTGCTTAGATAATCTTTCTAGCATTTGATCAATGAAAGGCGGAGGGTAATGATCTTTCCTAGTAGCTTTATTTAATTTTCTAAAATCAATTACCATTCTATAGCCAGTAACAATTCTTTGTGGAATGAGTTCATTTTTATCATTGGGAACAACGGTAATACCTCCTTTCTTAGGGACACAATGAATGGGACTTACCCATCTACTATCAGCAATGGGATAGATTATACCTTCTTCCAGAAGTTTTAATATTTCAGTTCTTACCACTTCCTTCATCTTAGGATTCAGTCGCCGTTGGTGATCAACAACGGGTTTAGCATCAGGTTCCATATTAATCTTGTCCTGACATAGAGTGGGACTAATGCCCTTAAGATCATCAAGAGTATATCCAATAGCAGCCCGGTGCTTCCTTAGAACTTTTAATAATCTTTCTTCTTCATGTTCTGAAAGGTTAGCACTAATAATAATAGGATATATCTTTTTCACATCAAGATAAGCATATTTCAAAGTGTCAGGCAATTGCTTTAAATCGAACACAGGATCACATTTAGGTGGAGGAGGACCTCCAAGAGTTTCAATAGGCAAATTGTGTTTCAGGAGAGGTTGTTGTTCAAAGAAAATTTGATCTATTTCATTTCTTTCACGCAAGTGCATACCATTTTCATGGTCAAGGAAATATTGTTCTAATGGATCAGTAGGAGGCACAACAATAGAAGCAAGACCAATTATTTCATCTTTACTAGATAATGCTTTATCACGAGGTTGTCTACTAAACTTGGAAAAATTAAACTCATGAGACACACCACCAAAACTGACACCGACAGTTTGTTTTTCACAATCTATCTTAGCATTGACGGTGCTCAAGAAAGGTCTACGAAAGATAATGGGACAAAATTCAACTTGTGGGGAACCAAGAACTAGAAAATCAGTAGGGTATTTTACTTTCCCACACAAGAATTCAACATCTCTAACAATCCCAAGTGGTGTGATGGTGTCTCTATTAGCAAGTTTAATAGTAACATCAATGTCTTCTATTTAAAAGGTGCTATTTCATCCATAATTTCTTTGTATAAGGTAAAAGGGATAGCACTCACACTAGCACCCAAATCACATAAACCATGATAGCAATGATCTCCTATTTTGACTGAGACAACACGCATGCCTTCTGTCGGTCTATGTTTATCTTTTTCATCGGGTTTAGCAATTCTAGCAGCTTCATCACAGAAGTAGATAACATGCCCATCAATATTTTCTACCAAGAGATCTTTAACCATAGCAACACTAGGTTATACTTTAATTTGCTCAGGGGGCTTAGGTGCTCTTATATTACTCTTACGAACCACAGTTGATACCTTAGCATGTTCCTTTATCCTAACAGGGAAAGGTGGTTTTTCAATATAAGCGGTAGGCACAACTGGATCAACATTGTAAATGATGGTTTCTTCTTTAGCTATGACCGGTTCTTTTATTTCATCTTTAATAGGGGATGATATTTAAACCACTTCTCTTTAGGGAGATCAACGTGAGTAGCAAATGCTTCGCAGAAAGAGGCTACTATCTCAGAGTCAAGTCCATATTTAGAGCTAAACTTGTGAAAAGTATCGGTATTAATAAAAGATTTAACACAATCAAACTCAAGCTTTATACCTGACTCATTACCTTGGTCGAATTCCCAATGTTCAGAGTTGCATTTAATTAATTCTAAGAGATCCCACTTGAATTCAATAGTCTTCTTCATATAAGAACCGGCACAAAAAGTATCGAGCATGGATTGATCATTATGAGAAAGCCGAGCATAGAAATTCTGAATGATAACTTCTCTCGGGATGTCATGATTGGGGCATGAATATAGCATTGACTTAAGCCTCCCCCAAGCTAGAGCGATACTTTGTCCTTCACGAGGCCAAAAATTATATATATAATTCCGATCACGATGAACTAGATGCATGGGATAAAACTTTTGGTGGAATTCCAATTGCAAACGATTCCAGTTCCACGATCCGAGATCATCACATAGCCTATACCATGTCATTGCTTTTCCCTTCAAAGATAAAGGGAAAACCTTCTTCTTAACTTCATCTCTGGGTAAACCTGCAAGCTTAAATAATCTACAAATTTCGTTCACATATAATAGGTGCATATCAGAATGTTCAGTTCCATCTCCTGCATAAGTTTTAGCAAGCAGTTGTTCTACCATACCCGAAGGAATTTCATAACCAATATTTTTAGTAGGTGCAGTAGGTTGAGGGGAAACTAATTGTGGTTCCGGTCGAGGTGAAGATACCCCGAACAAACCCCTCAAAGGATTGTTTTCCATAGTAGCAAGGAGCAATAAATTTGAGCACGTAGTATAAGTTTTTCCTTACCGATTTCCACTTACCAAGAGCGCTTCACTCCCTGACAACAGCGCCAGAAAAGAGTCTTGATGACCCACAAGTATAGGGGATCAATCGTAGTCCTTTCGATAAGTAAGAGTGTCGAACCCAACGAGGAGTAGAAGGAAATGACAAGCGGTTTTCAGCAAGGTAATTTCTGCAAGCACTGAAATTGTAGGTAACAAATAGTTTGATAGCAAGATAATTGGTAACGAGCAAGTAACGGTAACGGCAAATAAGGTGCAGCAAGGTAGCCCAATCCTTTTGTGGCAAAGGACAGGCCAGAACAGTCTCTAGTAATAAGCAAAGTGTTCTTGAGGGTACACGGGAATTTCATCTAGTCACTTTTATCATGTTGGTTTGATTCATGTTCGCTACTTTGATAATTTGATATGTGGGTGGACCGGTGCTTGGGTGCTGTTCTTACTTGAACAACCTCCCACCTATGATTAACCCCCTCGCAAGCATCCGCAACTACGAGAAAAGTATTAAGATAAAATCTAACCATAGCATTAAACGTTTAGATCCAAATCAGCCCCTTACGAAGTAGCGCATAAAGTAGGGTTTAAGTTTCTGTCACTCTAGCAACCCATCATCTAATAACTACTCCACAATGCATTCCCTTAGGCCCATGAATGGTGAAGTGTCATGTAGTCGAAGTTCACATGACACCACTAAGGGAATCACAACATACATATCATCAAAATATCGAACACATATCAAATTCACATGATTACTTGCAACATGACTTCTCCCGTGACCTCAAGAACAAAGATAACTAGTCACGAATAATAAACATGCTCAAGATCAGAGAGGTATTGAATAGCATAATAGATCTAAACATATAATCTTCCACCAAATAAACCATATAGTAATCAACTACGCAAGGTAATCAACACTACTAGTCACCCACAGGTACCAATCTGAGGTTCCGGTACAAAGATTGAACACAAGAGATGAACTAGGGTTTGAGAGGAGATGGTGTTGTTGAATATGTTGATGCGGATTGGCCTCCCAAAGATGAGTGGGGTGTTGGTGATGACGATGGCATCGATTTCCCCCTCCAGGAGGGTAGTTCCCCCGGCGGAATCGCTCCGCCGGAGGGCAAAAGTGCTCCTGCCCAAGTTTCGCCTCGAGGCTGCGGCGCTTCATCCCGAAAGTCCTCCTCTTATTTTTTCTAGGTCAAAAGTGAATATATACCAGTAGAATGGCACCGGAGGTGGGCCGAGGAGGGCACAACCCACCAGGGCGCACCCTTGTGTCTTATGCCCACCAGGGTGGCCCCCTCCGGTATTTTTTCCTCCAGTATTTTTTATTTATTCCAGAAATAATCTCCGTAAAATTTCAGCTTCATTGGAGTTGTGCAAAATAGGTATCTCTGATGTGCTTTTTTCAGGTCCAGAATTCTAGCTGCCGGTATTCTCCCTCTTTGTGTAAACCTTGCATATTATGAGAGAAAAGGCATTAGAATCACTCCCTAAAGCATTATTATTCAACAAAACATAATAAATTACAGTAGGAAATCATGATGCAAAATGGACGTATCAAGCACCACAAGCATTGTATGCTCACCGCCAACCTGCCAACCCCCCGGTAAAAAAACAGTGTGGAATTAGCAAAACATCCGAAAAGAAATTTTGGTTTCTTGGTCCAACACCCGTTTTCTTTTATCGTGTTTCTGCCCCGTGCCATGTACGCACGATGTGTTGTAGGTTGACCTTTTTTCAAGAAACAAATCTTTGCTCCTATCCGACTTGTACATACGGATGTTGTTGTGTATGCATGAACATCGAGAGCTCCTAATTTGCGCTTTTAGCTCTAGTTTTTCTTCATGGCGCCCACAATCGATTTAACTGACCGAAGCCCATTAATACTCAATTGTTTGATTGTTCTTTGCCCGGTCACTCTTCAGTCCCCTTCTATTTGCTCACCTTTTTTGTTTTGGACTGGTTTTTTGTGTTAGGAAAAGACAACTTGTTTTTTTGAAAAGTTCACACCGATTTGGGAAAAGGTTTACCGATTTGGAAAAATTTCAACAATTTTGAAAAAAAGTTCATCGATTTGAAAAAAAGTTCATCGATTTTGAAAACAAGTTCATCAAAAGTTCTCAAATTTGAAAAAAGTTCGTCAATTTTGAAAAAGTTAACAAAAACTAAAAAATACATGAATTTTATAAAAATAAAAATAAAATTTAAAAGGAAAGGAAATAAAAAGAATAAAGAAAAAACCAAACAAAAGAACGATCCATAAAAACCATATAAAAAGGAAAAAACGGCTGGGAAGCTATTGGAAGGTTCCCATAACCGGGGGCTTTTCACGTACTCAAGAAAAAATAAAAGGGAAAAGTAGTAAGTAGGCACATGCGATTAGTTACCTCTAGTGGTTAGTGGAAGTGTCTCTGAAAGATGAGGTCTCGAGTTCGATTTCATCGCCCCGCATCATTGTTGAAGTTTCACGGGAAAAGAAAAGAAGATAAATGGGTCGGCCCATGCAACATCAAATTAGGTGGGGGTGTGTGAGACCATTTGCGTCGATGCCTTTAACTGGCGGAGCGAGCGTCGAATAGGGAATGCCATGTACGCTTGGAATGCACACGACATCAACACCGCTTTAGACTGCTCATGGGCCATGCACCATTTGTAGTTGAGCCTTAGCCTTCTACACACCGAACAGCGCCTGTCGTGGTATTTCTATGGCAGATGCCAGGGGTGGCTTAAGTCGTGGTTTGGGGCCGACAGGCGTCGGCAGCGTTCAAAGATGGGTGAAGGCGCGAGCCACATGACGTAGGCTTACCCAGGTTCAGGGCCCTCCGATGAAGGTAAAACCCCTAGTCCTGCCGGAGTGACTATAGATGATCACAATACCTGATGCTCCTTGAGCTTTTCGTGAGGAGGAAGAAGGAATTCTCGCTACCAGCCTTGCTACCTCATATGTGTGTGTATGAGTGGGCAACGAGTTGACCCCCTATCAGGGGGCCTGGGGGTTGGTTTTATAGTGTAGCCGGTTTATTACAATATGAGGGATAAAAGGTGTGCGGGCCCCGGCTGCCAACCTCTCAGACCAGCTATGGGGCCGGTCGGCAGCCGGGTCTTGTCAAGTGCGGGTGTCGGTGTCAAAACTGGCAGATCTCGGGTACGGGGTCCCGAGCTATGGATCTTGGATCGATGGGGAACAGGATGCAAGAGGTACAATGTTTACCTAGGTTCAGGCCCTCTCGAAGAGGTAAAACCCTACGTCCTACTTGATTGTATTGATGTGTGTATGACAATTACAGAGTCGATCTACCACGAGATCACATGAACTAAATCCTAGATGATTATGATGATTATGGTTCTATTGATGTTATCATTATCTATCGACTAGCCTGGCCTCCGTTTGTATAATGCACTAGAGGCCTGGGATAACAAGAGTCCTAGCCGGCAACCTCTTTGGAGAGGAGTCCTTGTCTTGCTCACCAAGTCTTGTGGAATCTTTCTCGTATATGTCATGGGCTGCATGAAGTGGCCCATTAGTGAATCGCCCTCGGGGTCCTCGGCCCAACCCACTGGTTGGGAGATGACGTGGTGAGTGCCCCCTAGTCCAGGACACTATCAGTAGCCCCGTGAACCGGTCTTCAAGTTGGAGACACTCCTCGGTTCTTCCGAACTATTCTTCGTCTTCCACCTTCGGTCTTGAAAACTGGTTCAACAAATCTTCCCATCTCCGATCTTGAGGATCACCGAGGTGTATCCGAAGAGTTCACACGTCGGGCATCCGAGGAGCCCCTTTAGTTTCTCGGCCTTTATCAATGTCTTATTATTTTTACGCCACACCTCAGGTTCGGAGTTTTTCCCGAGCGGCGGTGTCCTCCTGTAGCCAAGCTCCAACTCCGAACTGCATCCAAGGTATCTTTTTGCAGCCGAGCTCCAACATTGGTCGGCATCCGAGGTGTCATAGATTACCTCGGTATTTGAACAATTTGAAGGAATTCTACCGAGCTTAATGCCGGAAATGCCCTCTATGTAGTCAGCCAATTGCGCCCGAGCTTTATGCCGGACTGTTTCTGAGGTGGTGCACCACCTCGGCCGTGGGCTGGTTTTTGTGGATTTTTTCGATTGGTGCAATGTATAGCTATTAGCCCCCGAGACTTGGGTTGGGCAACATGGCCGACCCTAGGATCGTATCTCCTCGGGAACTAGTTCATCCGTTGAGTGTGTTTTGACAACGCCGCGGTGCAGCTCGGCAAGAAAGATGCCGAATTGCGGGTCGGAAAAGATTTCCCGAGCAGAACCACCATGTAGAACACCTCGAACAAGAGGATGTCCTGCCTCCTAAAAGAAAAACATAAAAATAGGTTAAAGGTGCCATGAGCTCGGAAAACCAAAAAACTTTAGCAAAAAATTTGCGTCCGAACAAAATCAAGTTTTTTGGCGCCAATCCAAAAATTGGTCTTAAAATTAGTTTGTGCTTCCGTCGTGCTTTAACATGACACATCCGATCTCTAGACTTCAAGCGGATCAGTCTTCGGCTTCAACCTCCATATCCCGAAGGCGGAGTGTTTCTCTGAGGCCTGTTTAGCAAACTAAACCTGAGCAGCTTTAGAAAGAAACCAGGATAACCAGCTATTAACCACACACTCAAGTCGAGTAAGGAGAGATAGAAAAATACTTTGCAATGACCAAGAAGAAAATATTTATTATAAAAAGGCTCATATAAATTTAAGAGCCCCGAGTTAACATGGGAAATGTCGGCGTCCTGGGAACGGGGGTACCCAGACTTGCCTGCCCGCGGCCCAGGGCGTGGCCCGCTTCGACGATCCGTACGGCCCAACGCGGCCTGACTCAAGACAAGGCCCTCGCGAGAGCCCCGCGCTCACGAGGGACACGGCGCCAAGGCTCCCGGAGAGAAGAGGCCTCCCCAGGCCCCCTCCTGAGCGACGGAGATCTCTATGCAATGCTCGGCCTCGGGAGGTCAAGGATGACGCAAGGCGGGCCAGGCGGGCACCAGCGCGCCAGAGGAGACAGTTTCCCCTTTGGTGCAAAGGAGGCAGGGACGAGCGTAGGGGGCGTGTCGGAGTCTTCTGCAAGCTTCGCTTCTTCTTCGCTCCGTCGCATTGATGGCCGACGCCCGACAAGCTTCCTTCGGCCCCGGCGGATCCGCCTTCACCAACCTCGCCGCCACCATCCAAGACGCACGCCCTGGCATCTCGGTGCTGGGCGGTCGTTACCAGGCCACCAGCGTCGTCTCCACCGCCGTCGCCGCTCGTGTCGGCCAGGTGCGCAGCGGGCGGGTGGCGCCCCCGGGACTGACATCACACTGTACCCACATGGGAGACCTCAACACGCACGACGCGCTGCTGATGGCGAGTGAGATGCTTCGCCACCGCCCGACGCACGGGGGCTTCGACGCCTGGGCCGACCACATCGCCAAGTTGGTCACCGTCGCGAGGAGGGCCTGGGTTCCGCACCCCTCTTCTCGACCATCGACGCTGGGCGCCGGGGGCTCGCTCGCCGTGCCTCTTGCCTCATCTGCGGACAGCGTGCCTGCCCCACGCCTGGGCGGGCCCGGGCAGGGCCCGCCGCACGCCGTGCTCCTTCTCCTCCAGATCGCGGTGACCGGCTTCGGGGCGCCGTCCGGCCCCGCCGGTGGTGCCTTTGAAGAAGGTGATGGGGCGCTCCGCGGGCGCCTCGACGCGCGCACTCATGCCCCGGTGGATCATCAACAGCCTGGGTCATCCCGGCGGGAGCGCGCCAACCGGCATAGGGATCAGGCGGCTCAGGCTTCTGGGCGGGCAAGTAACCATAACGGAGGCGCGGTGGATAACCAGGGAGGCAACCCATGTCAAGACACGCGCGGCCAACCCCACGGCGACGGAAGAGGTAAGCAACTTCGGGGGGAGGCCTGCCGCAGGAGGGTTTGTGGGCCGCACGCCTAGGGCGGCGTCGCCTTGCCACCCGGGGAGGCCGCTCATGGGGCGCGCGGAGACAGTTCAGGAGGAGGCCAAGGCCTTTACACAGAGGCCTATCTTCCGAGCTATGTCATACCTGCGGATGGCGCGATGGATCACGCGCCCCCCCTGCGGGAGCCAGCATCCTCCCGGAGTAGGGAGATGTCCCGGACGACCCCTCCAAGCCGTGCATGGGGGCTTCCACTGGGAAGGCACCGGGCCAGGTTGGTGCAAGCGAGGGGGCGTCCCGGGATGCGCGGGGGCGCGGCACAGTCGCCGCCCTCGCGAGCGAGCAGCACGGAGCCGAGCCCTCTGGGCCGCAGGGGCAACCGCCTAGGGGGACCGGCAGGATATGAGTAGCACGGGCCACGCACGACAATGGGGGCGCAGGCGCGGCCCTCAGGAGGCAGGGCCTCGCGAGGTCCTCGGGTCGTGGTCAGGTCGGCGCCCCAACGCCTCACAAGGCGGCTTCACCGACACAACACCCCTATGGCTGCGCTGGGTGCATTGTGCTCATGTTTGGGCCGCGGGAGCGCAATCTCGCAGCTACGTGGGGAATCATTGCACTCAGGTTTGGGCTGTAGGGGCGCGCAACCGCGCAGAAATGCGTGGGATGGCTCTTAACTGAGTTGGGAGCACCTAGGCCATGCGCCTGGGGGCTTGCCCAACTATCTTCGGCCGTGACACTCTCACGTAATAATGAGTGCGATGTATACGCCCGGAGCCCCCCGAAGACGCGGAGGGGTTCCATCCCACGCCCAAGTGGAAGCCCCATGCTCCGCGCTGGCAGACAATACTGTCCTCCAATGACTATGCCCACGCAACGTGGATGCCCTATGCTCCGCGCTGGGGGAAGACGAAGACGAAGACTAGCCTAGGTGCCGGACGCGGCTGTTGCTTGCTTCCTTTTTGTATTCGAATTGCCACTTTTTGAAGTGAAACTTGAAGGTTTCGTAACTCTATTTTAAAAGGGGCGGGAATTTTTCTCTCTTCGCAGTTCCTTTTTCTGGTCTTGAAGTCTCTTTTTCTGAATTGGCACCTTGCCAAGGCCCTGGCGCCTTGGCCCTCGCGTGGCGCCTCTGGGCAGGCCAGCAAGGGCCTGTTGCCTCGGAAGCATACATCTTTTAACGGTCGACCCTCGCTCGGGGGCTCCGGCTATGGCCCGACGCGGCAACACGGAGCCTCGGGAGGCTCATGCGCTTCCCGGGGCAGGAACCGGCGGAAAGGAATGGTTGCCGCTTGAGCGTCAAAGGGGGGGCTCCTGAGCAACGCGCCTCAGAAGCCTCACTGATCTCGTAACTTCTCGCCCCTTGGTCTCGTCCTGGTGATCCGGACGCCCCAACGGCGGTCGAGGCCTCACCCCTTGGTCTCGTCCTGGTGATCCGGACGCCCCAATGGCGGTCGAGGCATGCGCAGGATTGGGCCCTGATGACGTAGAGCGCCACTTGAGCGTCAAGCGGGACTCCTGAGCAGCACGCCTCAGGAGCCTCACTGATCGCGTAGCTCCTCGCCCCTTGGTCTCGTCCTGGTGATCCGGACGCCCCAACGGCGGTCGAGGTATGCGCGGGATTGGGCCCCGTCGACGTAGAGTGTTAAAAAGGCTCCCAAACCCTTCCGCTCGCAAGGAAGAAGCCCTCCCTGGTGGGATCCTCGAGCTCCCTAAACACCACAGCTGCACCATGCAGCGCACGAGCTCGCCACGGCCTATCAAGCTAAGTACCCCGACCGTGCTACGGTTTACCACGTGACCCCGTCAGGCCACTTGTTGCTCCAGGTACAGGGAAGGGCAGCACGAAAGGAAGGAATCCGGCCTCTCACGGCGTCATCGCTAAAACCCCGATCTTGGGACGGCACACTCCACCTCAGGAGGGTCAGCCTCACGAGGCCCTAACGGGCCGTCATCGCTGGGCGTAGTGCGACGCCTCAGCGGACCTCACGAAGAGCGCCGGACACGGAGCAGCGGCACATCAGTACGGGCGAAGGTGCGAGGGAGTGCGCGGTGCCGCACCAACGATGACACATAACTCCGCGCAAGAAACGAGGGCGCGTCACACAAAACAAGCAACCAACAGCTTAAAGGAGAGGGAAGAAAACGAAGGTAAAACGCAAAAGTTTTAATGCCCCCAGGGGCCAAGAGCTTCTTGATGTGACAGGGACCAGAGGAAGAGAACGGGGAAGCCTAGGCGGAGGAGCTGCTCTCGCCGTCCAGACCTCCGCTTGCCCCGGCGCCGGAGTCGTCGCCCTCGTCGGAGGAAGGCTCTTGGACGAACCGCTCAACCAGGGCCTCCACGTGCGGGCGCACCTCGTCCCGGAGGGGCCTATGGAGCTCCTTAGGCACCGGCTCCATGACGTGGGGGAGGTCAAGCTCCGGGACGTGGCGGCGCGGGTTGGAGAAGACGCGCGTCAGCGCAATGTCCAGGAGGTCGCGCGCGCTGGACGCGTTGTCCTCGTCCACCCGGGAGACGCCGGTCTCCAGCGCCTCCACCACCTTGCCGAAGAAGTTGAGGTAGCCCCCGTCGCCGTGCACGCACGGCAGCGCGGGGGCTTCCCCGACGAATCGGCACACCGCACCAATCGCGCGGTGGGCGATGTCCAGGTACTGCTCGGCGCGCTGCGCCTCCAGCATCTTCGCGTGCGCCGCCTCGTCCTGGGCGGCCTGCACGGCGTCAGCTGCCCCCTTGATTTGGGCCTTGAGGGACGCCAGCTCCGCCTGGGCCTCCGCCTCGCCCCTGAGCGCGGCCTGGAGGGCGGCCTCGGCTTCCGCCAGTTGGGCCCTCAACGCGTCCGCCTCCTCCTGGAGCTCGTCGAGCCTACGCCTCTTGGGCGCAGGCGCCCTGGGGGGAGGAAACGATCAGGTCCGGCGTGCCGGGCATGATTGCAAGAGAAGGCCGGGGGTGATGGAACACTTACTCGTCGATGATGGCCCAGCGCCGGCGAGCTTGGGCTGGCCTCGAGGGCCCCCCGCTGCTGCTTCCAGAAGCCGACGGTGGAACCGAGGGCCCCGTGCGCTTCCCCGCACCCGCTGCGCTCCCTCCAGACGCCATGAAGTAAAAGGGGAGAGAGGAGGATGAGAAAGGTATCTTTGGAAGGATGGGAAGCGAGAGGGCGCGTCAGGATGGCAAGACCCCCCGGGCGGGGCGGGTTTATAGGCGCAACCGCTGCCCACGGGGCGTCGTGGGGAGTGGAGGCGCCGTGCGCCCCTCGGGCATCGCGTGCTAGACTTGGTCGGCGACCTGCCCTGCTTCACGTCGCTTCAATTGCCCTCGTCGGGTCACATCCGCGTGGCCCGAGGGTGGGGGAGGACGCAATAAGACAGTCGCATTCAAGGAAGGGCAATGATGGCCGGCGCGGCGCGCAGGCCTCGCGTCAGCTTGACTCGAGGTGGTTCCCGACGTCTTCGGGGAGCGGAGGCGTCCGCGTGTCATTATGCGCCACGTGCCAGGTTGGGCCCGCAGGCGATTGGGGCCCGCGGCACTCGGGTCGGTTTCTTCGGCTTCACCCCGAAGCCAACCCAAGCGCGCCTTGGGCCCGGGGGCTACTGTCGACATCCTGGGAACGAGGGTACCTAGACTTGCCTGCCTGCGGCCTAGGGCATGGCCCGCTTCGACGATCCGTACGGCCCAACGCGGCCTGACTCAAGACAAGGCCCTCGCGAGAGCCCGACGCTCACGAGGGAGACGGCGCCAAGGCCCCCGGAGAGAAGAGGCATCCCCAGGCCCCCTCCTGAGCGGCGGAGATCTCTATGCAATGCTCGGCCTCGGGAGGTCAAGGATGACGCAAGGCGGGCCAGGCGGGCACCAGCGCGCCAGAGGAGACAGTTTCCCCTTTGGTGCAAAGGAGGCAGGGACGAGCGTAGGTTCCCAAGGCGCCCCACCAAAGGTTTCCATTCCGATGCAACGAGACCAGGCCAGCGGGCACGGCAGGATGAATGTCACCAGCGAGCCCACCATCGCGTCACCACCAGCTACTTTGCAGGCGAAGACCACCTTTCATCAGGATAAGATGTACCTCCTGTCCCCTTTCGAATTTGGCCGTTGTTGGATCCCTTCCCGCCATTGCGATAAGGGAAGAGGACCCAGGCCACTATAAATAGAGGCTAGGCTGCTCTGTAGAGGGGGGGAAGACAAAAACACCGCCCGAGCACCCTCGCGAGGCGACTGACCACTGTACTAGTTCATCCACCAACCTCCTCGTGAGGCAATCCACTAAAAGGCAGGAGTAGGGTTTTAGGCTTCGCAGCCGCCCGAACCTGGGTAAATCCTCGTGTGCTAGTCTTCTTCCTGAGAGTGTGCGAGCTTGTTTGGCTAGGCCGTCGAGCTGAGAGCTAGAGGTTGAAGCTGTTGGGGATCTTCGCACACGCCCCTGTGTTCGAACTTCATTGGGTTTTGCGGAGCCCGAAATCCGACAGGAAAAGGAAGTGTTTTTAGCAAACGATGATTTTAACAAGCTAAGTTTTTAACAAACAACTTTTTTGATTAACAAAAATATAATGCTTGGTTGAACCGCACAGAAATTAAAATTTGAAAAAGGTGAGAATGAAAGCGACTTAGCTGGTTAATGTGCTCGGTGTTGATGACGTGGCCAGAGCTTGTAGCGGGTCGAGGTCCCAGCCCCCAAGCCGGTCCCGAGGTGCCCGAGCGAAGAGCTCGGCTTGATGAAGTGGCGACGCAGCACGACCGATGTGGCGAGGCGAAGCCCCCGGTCCAGGCAAGGTGATGAAGCTGCTCGGCTGGTGATGCTAAAGTCCCAGGAGTAGGTTGATGAAGAGATGGCGAAGCCCCCGGTCTAGCCGAGGTGACAGAGCAGGTCAGTAAGGTGACGCTAGATCCCCCATGTCAGCCGACGTGTCGAAATAGGTCGGCATGGTGGGAAGAAGCGACGGTGCGGCAATGCCGACACAGGTCAGAATTTGTGACGCGGTCAATGCTAGCTTGATGAAGCAATGGCGCGCCTGACCCGTGCAACCCGTGGGGTGACGAGGTTCTCTTGAAGATTATTTGGCCGTCGCAATACCGAAATTTTGGCCGGCTCATCGAGGTGATGATCCGATGAGGTTGACCTCATCTCGATGAAGCGAGGATCTGTCTAGCGCTGGTCGGCAGCCGTGGGGCAACGTTGTCGGGCTAGTTTCACACCAACGCGACGACAAAGAAACCTCGGAAAAAGGCTTTAAAATTTGTGGGCACGTGTTTGAGAACAACACACAATAACCTAACAAAAATTCCTCCAAAAAGGATGTTCAATAGCCCGTTCATGAAGAAAGATGAATTTGGGTCAGATTTGTTTTCGCGCAGAAAAGAGATCCAAAAATTGATGCACTCATCGGACGTTTCCCGGAGTTTGAACGGTCGGATTAAGCTGAAATTTTCAGGGCCAATAGATATGAGAATTCCGCAGCCGTTGAATGGTGGGATCTTCCAAACGGTGTCCGAGATGGACACTGGACTCCTCGCCCTAAACTCATCCAGATTCTTGTCCAGATTCGACAGGGCTCTCGTAGATCGGAGTTTGCCGGAGATTCCTCCATCGAAACGCGGTGAAATTTTACAGGGTTGTTCTAAACTCAATTTCCACACAATTCCACCGAAGCAATCGTTAAAGCGATGCTCGAGGAGGCAGGGACGATGAACACGATTCTGCTTTCCAGAAAAAACTGCAAGCTGTAGACGAGCCATCGATCCTTCCGTTGATCCCACTGGGGAACTCTCAATGAAAGCACCAATGTCGATGTCAAAACCGGCAGATCTCGGGTAGGGGGTCCCAAGCTGTGGATCTTGGATCGATGGGGAACAGGATGAACGAGGGACATTATTTACCCAGGTTCGGGCCCTCTCGAAGAGGTAAAACCTTACGTCCTACATGATTGTATTGATGTGTGTATGAAAATTACAGAGTCGATCTACCATGAGATCAGATGAACAAATCCCTGGATGAGTATGATGATGATGGTTATGTTGATGTTATCAGTATCTATCGACTAGCCTGGCCTCCGTTTATATAATGCACCGGAGGCCTAGGATAACAAGAGTCCTAGTCGGCTACGTCGGTGGAGAGGAGTCCTTGTCTTGATCACAAGGTCTTGTGGAATCTTCATCATATATGTCATGGGCTTCCGGAAGTGGCCCATTAGTGAATCGCCCTGGGGGGTCCTCGGCTCGACCCACTGGTCGGGAGACGACGTGGTGAGTACCCCCTAGTCCAGGACACCATCAGCGGGGCCCGCCGGCTGCGCACCACTGTGGCCAGCACGCGCCGTCGTCATGTAGGCGCACGCCTATTACAGAGCCGGACCGCCCGGTCAAGGTCAGTGGTATCTGCTGGCCCTGTAGTCATGTCTCGCCCCCGTCAGTGGTCCTGTAGCCATGCGTGACATGTTAACGGGTCATGTAGCCACGCAGGCCTCGTCGTGGAGGTCCTATCTTGTCGTCGTACGCCGGTACGGGGGGATGGGACTGGCTGACCCACCGGCTGTCGCCACAGCCGGCTGGTCGAGCAGGTCGCCGCCCAGCCGGCTGTCGATTGAGGGGCTAGCCCGCGAGGGTAGCCGGCCGGACGGCCGGGCGGCTTTAGGGGCCAGCCGGACCCCAAATGTTTTGGAGTTTGATCTACTCTGCTTTGGTATACCCAGGGGTCATATCCCCGTCAGCGCCTAACCTGTCGTGTTTGGCTGTGCGGCCCGCCTGGCCAACCCCCCACACGGGTCACACCCACGAGCATCTCTCACAGCTTGGGTTGCCCCTCTTGGTCCTTAGGCCACTACTGCAACCCCGTGGTATACATGCCCACGTAAAACCTCTGGCTATTCTAAAAAAATGTAAAACCGCAGGCAGGCCATCGTATGTGCTACTTCCCTGAATCTCGTTGAGACTCCCGCTGCAGCACATTTCTCCACCGCCGCTTGCATGTGGCATTAGATCGCTTCCTAATCATTATCGTCGAAGATTTTTTATTTGCTCGATTGCCTTGATCCAACAACTTCCAGCTGGATTTCCTGTTCGGTAACACAAAAATTCCAAGCATGCTAATTCAAATCTCAGCCATGCGCCCATGCACTGATTTATGTTGTCATCCGCAGTTCCTCTGGATTAACGACTGGAACCTCTGAACAATCTAGCTCATGATAATACTTGTTAGAGTAATTCGAGGTGCATAGTAGATCCACGGGGGATATGGCAATCACACAAGGCAGGACATCAAGATTTGTTAACGAGGTTCGGTGAACATTGGCTACATCCCCGGGGGCTCACTATGGACACTCCTCCCATTGTACCACTACAATACTGCACACCGGTCACTCGAGCGCCGGTACACGTTGCTCGCTCCTATGCATGCTTGTGCTATTATGTTGGCATAAGTTACATCGTACCCCTACATTATATAATAGTACAGAGATATAGATATCCGACTCAAACACAACTCGTACCCTGTCTACACACAGTACGACTTCAAGTCCAACTGTAACCTACTTTGTAGAAATATTTGACACAATTTCAACATGTTGCCTGGAGGGAAGAAAAGGAAAAATACCTCATGGTTTTGGTTATTGTTTTTTTAACCGGGGGAGGGGGTGGTCCAAGGAGAAGAGCCATCTGTTTATAAATGGATACATACTAATGCCAGAAAAACACATAATATAATAGGCAGACGCTGAAAAAGATAAAACAATGATATTGAAAAAAAGGTATACAAAATTGGTTATGTAGCCTCAATGTACAGATGTATGTATAGAACAAAATTCACCATATAATTGTTTTATAAGAAGCAAAACCTGCATAACCACACATGATATGTAAGGGAGTTAGCAAACAGATAATGCAGACCTCTTGTTCAATGGCTATTAAAGAATTCATTGCCACAGGAAGGTCCAAAGACGACACATCAATCAAAGACCCTTCGACCAAACTGTGTGCGATCCATCAATCGAAAACGGTATAGTTATAGCTCCGTCGCCAATAACGAAAACAGTGTGCGATGGCGGAACCATCAAATATGATTTAGAAAAGACTACATGTGCGTTACATGGCATACAGTTGGTTCTTCTCAACTGTTTGTGATTAGCCAAGATAACACAAATGGTTAACAAAACACATATGTGTGCGAAGTACGACATACAGTTCACTCGGATAAACTATTTGCGCTGATCCAGCAGTACACAAACGAGATAGCATGAGAAGCTGTGTGCGATACCCAGCAAACAATTCATTCATTAGAATTGTGTGGGAAGACCAATAATAACCCAAATGATTCATCCTGACAAGTTGTGTGTGTTGTGGGCAAACACTTGCTGCTAAACAATTGTATGAGATGTGATTTGCTCTGTTTGCACAAGATTTATGCTCTGTCTACAGAACACCAACATTGTTGCATAACCAACATGAACATCCAATTACATAAGTGACTACACAACACATGTACATTCCTCAATATAAATTTACAAGAAGTAGACGATCATCAAATCATATTGTTCTTCTGACGACGGTTGCCGCCACTGCTCTGCTTGTGGCTATCCCTCGCCATCTGCAGGAAGGAGGCAGTTCTTCATGTCAACGATCCTCCTATACATCTTGTAGCTTGTGTACGTGTCCTGGGCCACATACTTCGATGTTTTCTTCATCCAGTTCGTTCATCCAGGTGTTGTGCCAGACAGACTTGTCCTTGTCGCACTCAGCCTTCATGTCTCTGTAGTAGGGGTCGATGATGGCCGTGGCGAGGTCAACCAGGGAGTCCTTCTGCTTCTTCTTCTCGCTGCCCCAGACCATGTACTGACCTTGGATGTTGAAAAGCTTCTGGCAGAACATGCCCAAAGTCTTGAGCACCTTTAGATCATTGGTGGTGTTCACCGTTGCGAACTTGTAGTCGGGGTTATTAACAAACCTGGCGAAATGCTCGCAAGGCCTTGTGGCCAGGCAGTAATGGTAGACGAGCATGTGATGGCGCACGCACAATTGGGCGACGGCAGCCTTCTGATCATGCCTGGCACGACCGCCGGTGTACGCGAGGTCGAAGCCGACCACTTTGTACTTGTCATCCTCAGCAAGTAGCTGCTCCAGCGAGTTGATGGAGTTCTCCACCACAACCGGGTCATTGGTGTACACAACCAAGAGGTCCGTTTTCATAATGTGGGTGTCCACTTTAACAATATTGGTGAACTGCCGCCCAGCGCCGGCAGCCGCCATTGGATCCGCGTGGGAAGGTTGAAGTGATGAAGAGATGTGCATCCTCTCTCTATTATTTGTCGTCTTGGGTGTGCTTCTTGTGTTGTGTGGCGCAATCGGAAGGTGGAAGAGATGAAGGTAAATGGTCGTGGGAATAAAAGGGTGGGCGCTGAGGGAGTCCTGGTTTAAGGGGTCCTCGGGAGGCCGACCTATTTCTTATGGGCCGGACTATATGGGCCGCATACCGAGCACCAGATTGATCGAAGGCCCTGTCTCCAGGAAGGAAGCTTCGGGAATCGTGGCGTATTCTCCACGTTTGGAGTAGTGAATAGGCATGTTTATCCCTTCGACGTGTAACCGACCATTTGTAAACCCTAGGGACACTCGGCGTCTATATAAGCCGAAGGGTTTTAGGTTGTAGGAAAAAAGAGAACTCATCTAGGGTTTTAGTCATTCGATCTCGAGGTAGATCAACTCTGTAAACCTTATACCATCAATATAATCAAGCAAGACGTAGGGTATTACCTCCATAGGAGGGCCCAAACCTGGGTAAAAATCGTCTCCCTCTTCTCCTGTTACCATCGATTCTAGTCTCACAGCTCGGGACCCCCTACCCGAGATCCGCCGGTTTTGACACCGACATTGGTGCTTTCATTGAGAGTTCCGCTATGATCGCCAAAGGAATCGATGGCTCGCCTTGTCATCAACGAAGAGGTCCGCAATACGGACACTTTCGTCCCTGGATAGATCTTCGCTTTCGGCAGCATTGTGCTGCACGCCGACCCGACCGGCCATCTAGGCCGTGTCAGAAGTTTCTCCCCTGATCAAGAGGTCAGATTCGGGAACCTAGAGTTCTCCGTAGATTCTCGGGGAAACCTGTTATTTACCGGGCTCGCAGTCTCGCCTGCCATGCCCGAAGACTCTGAGGCTTTAACCTCAGATCAATCTTTCGGTCCCGCCCACGGGATCTGCCCGGGCGAGGACCCAGCTTTCAGTCCGGTCCCGGTCATAGTGACAGATGCCCGGACACCTATTCTTGCTGAACACTCCGCCCGCACAGACGCGTCGGAGGTTAATTCCGGATGCTCTGAGCAGGCCGACCTGATCGAGCTCTCGATACTCAACGAGGCCCTAGATCGGATCTCGTCGATAAAGATTACCGATGACCCAACCCCGAATCTGTTCTCAGATCGGGCTCAAGGCGGGTCAGGAAGAATTTTTCGTCCCACCCACCACCCACTTGGTAGCCACTGTCGAGGATTTAACCGACATGTTGGACTATGCCTCCGAGGAGGCAGATTACATGGATGAGGAGGATCTCGCCCTCACCCCCGTTAACACCGGGCGGTGGACTGCCACCTCCACATACGACGTTTACATGGTGGGCACTCCGAAAAACGATGGCGACAAATCGGATGAAGCGCCGTCAAGACGCCGAAAGCCGCGTAAACGGTCGAAAGGAAAAAAAAGGGAAGAAAAGCTGTCGACGGCACCGGGGACGGAGATACCCCGGAAGACCTCGGCGATCCCGAAATCCCCGAACACCCGCTAGAGGGTCAGGAAAGGCCAGAAGACCGGCGCAACCCCGACGATCTAAATTATTCCGAGGACGACAATTACCTCCCCCCTGTCGTGGAGGAGGACAACCCGGAAGCCGATGACTTCGCCATCCCCGACAATCCTGAAGATCAGGAATTGTTCAGGCAACAGCTTATAGCCACGGCCCGCAGCCTGAAAGCAAAAGGACGACAACTTAAAGCCGAACAAGACGACCTCAACGATCGATGGACGAGAGTCCTCTCAGCTGAGGAAGGATACAGTACCGGTCTATCGGACCAACCTAAGAGCTATCCATGCAAAAGGCTGCTGCCACAATTCGATGACGAGCTCACTAATACGCCGTCTCCCAAACATACCCCATACGACAAGCCAGACCGCCCTCCTCGAGGATGAGACAGGACGGCTGACGACACCGGCTATAGGCCGACGATACCCCGTAGACGGGGAAAAGAGCCACTAGAGCCCGATGACAGGTTCGACCTGCGACACGACCTGGACTACAGAGCAGGTCGTACGCGATCCATCTACGGATCCAGAGGATACTCACCCGATAGACGGGAAGGGTACCGGCCTTGGCTCGACCACAACTATAAAGGACGGGAACAAAACCGGGCTAGGACAGACGCCGATCACCGGCGCGGCATAGCTCGGTCAGAGGCGCTGCCCACCCACTGTGCTTTACGGATGAGGTGATGCAGCATCAGTTCCCAGAGGGGTTTAAACCCGTAAACATAGAGCAATACGATGGGACAACTGACCCAACTGTATGGATCGAGGATTTCCTCCTCCACATCCACATGGCGCGAGGGGATGACCTCCATGCCATCAAGTACCTACCCCTGAAGCTCAAAGGGCCAGCTCGGCACTGGTTAAATAGCCTTCCTGAAAACTCCATTGGGTGTTGGGAGGATCTAGAGGATGCATTCCGATCTAACTTCCAGGGCACTTATGTTCGGCCGCCGGACTCCTCCGACCTAAGAAACGTCGTCCAGAAGCCAGGAGAATCCGCGCGGCTATTCTGGAATCAGTTCTTGACCAAGAAAAACCAGATCGTTGACTGCCCGGACGCCGAAGCAATAGCCTCTTTTAGGCACAACATTCGGGATGAGTGGCTGGCTCGTCAGCTCGGCCAGGACAAACCAAGGACAATGTCCGCCCTTACATCACTCATGACTCGCTTTTGCCCATGCGAGGATAACTGGCTGGCAAGACGTAGCCACAACCCCGAAGACCCCGGAACCTCCGAAGTTCGGGATGGAAACGGGAAACCAAAGCGCAACAAGAATAAGAGCCGGCATAACAATAGTGATGCCGATGACACGGCCGTCAACGCTGGCTTCCACAACTCCCTACCTGGGCAGCGGAAGAAGCCTCCTAAAGGCAATCACGACGGACCCACCCCGCTGGACAAGATCATGGAGAGGCCTTGCCAGATCCATGGTAATCAAGAGAAGCCCGCCAACCACACCAACCGTAACTGTTGGGTATTCAAACAGGCCGGCAAGCTCGCATCCGAGGACCAAGGCAAGAGCCCGCGCAGCGAGGACGAGGATGAACCCCGCGGTCCGATCGGTGGCGGACAAAAGAAATTCCCTCCAGAGGTAAAAACAGTAAATATGATATACGCCACTCATATACCCAAGAAGTAGAGGAAGCACGCCCTTCGAGAGGTCTACGCCGTAGAGCCTATAGCCCCGAAGTATAACCCATGGTCGGCTTACCCGATCACCTTCGATCGCCGTGACCACCCGACCAGTGTCCGTCATGGGGGTTCGGCCGCCCTCGTCCTAGACCCCATCATAGACGGGTATCACCTCACTAAAGTCCTAATGGACGGAGGAAGTAGCCTCAATCTGATTTACTCAGATACGGTGAAAAAGATGGGCATAGACCCGTCAAGGATCAAACCCAGTAACACTACCTTTAAAGGAGTGATCCCAGGCGTTGAAGCCCGGTGCACGGGCTCTGTAAGCCTGGAAGTAGTGTTCGGCTTGCCCGATAACTTTCGAAGCGAGGACTTGATCTTCGACATCGTACCTTTCCGCAGCGGCTATCATGCCCTGCTCGGCCGTACAGCGTTCGCTCGCTTTAACGCCGTCCCACACTACGCATACCTCAAGCTCAAAATGCCCGGCCCCAAAGGGGTCATTACTGTCAATCGCAATACTGAGCGCTCCCTCCGAACTGAGGAACATGCGTTGGCCCTGGCGGCCGAATTCCATTACACTGATGATCGGCAAACGCCGACACCTGCTGTAAAAGCACGTAAGGCTGGGAAGCGAGCTCGGTCTCAACCTGAAGTACCAGAACCTTCTTCTCCCCATAAATAGGGATTCGCCCCCCATCGCACAGCACTAGAACCGGCAAAGTACGTGCCGAGGAGGCACAACTTCGTGCTCAAAATTCCATGGGCAGCGGTGGGGAAAAAATTATCAAAGGGTAAGTGTTCGGCTGGACCAAACTATAACCATCAACACGTCTTCGGACACACTACAGGTACCATAAAGTAGCTGCTAAGGCGTCAAGCTCATCCACACTTCGGCGACTTCTCAAGATTTTTTCTCCAAGGTCCGTTCGCCGAACAGCAAAACCCATGGAGGTATACAACTCCTTAAGAGACGCAGGAGCGGACAAACGACAGGGCACATCGAGGACGTCAAGTCACCCATCGAAGACCCCTGATACAACCCCTCCTGTAAGGTTTATATTTCATTTTTAAATACCTGTAAACAGTTGCATCGACAATTTGAATAATAAGAGTTGTTGAGTAAAATACAGAGATAGCATACATGATCGCTTCGCTGTCCTTTTTTGGCACACTCTCTATTTCTCCCCTCTTCTTGCGAACCTGTTCGGTATACTTTACGATGCAACCGGCTAATAGACCGGGGGCTCGACCTTAAAAAATCGCCCTAAGCACAACTGATTTCGTGTTCGGCGTCTTGGAATTCCGCCTTATATGCATTCGTTCCGAACTATGTCTTGGGTCAATAGTTGGGTTGCCCGGCTCCTGTGCTTGTCCCTTTATGTTCCGCTTGTTCGGCTAAAAGGGAAAAGGGAGTACCGCTGCGATTGTGCTTCCGGCTAGCCTGGTCAAGCACCACAGTGGAGAAAGCCGAAAACTGACTGTCATGGTATGCGAGAACCGGTCTGTGAATCCGAGCTTAACTAAATCTCGTCAGAGGTTATTCCGTGTCATGCGACGGGTTTGGTATTAGTACAAACCATGTGATATCGGCTTTGGTCGCGGTTCATCCGAACATCACAAACCCCTGGGGGCTAGTCATCAGCCCCACGCACTCCTTTCTCGCGCCTCTACGGCTAAGTGAAAGTAATAAAGCATTATAGTCCGATTGCCTTGTCCGCCCCACACTACCGCCTTCAGGTACCGATAGCTCGGCTAAGGGTCACAGTGCGTTGGCAGAGACACCCCGCGTAGTATCTACATGGGGGCTGAAGCCGACGACTCGCAACTTTCAGTTTCAATGGCCACACAGGAGTTATAAAGGATGCAAAACATTTAAGACATGATAAACCATGCATCTTAAATATAAACGCGTTAAAAGGTCTTCAGACATATTACAACGCATTTACTCATAAATGTTTTCTCTCGAACACTGAGCCTCTATTGCCCGAGCACCCTCCATTACTCCGGAGAAGTATAGCTCGGGGCACCTATTCTCCTTTCCAGGAGGCGGAGGGGCGGTGGCTATCTTCATCGGATCCAGCCCCGGCCAGTGCACCTTGGCCTTCGCAAAGGCCATCCGAGCTCCCTCAATACAGGAGGAACGCCTTAGTGCGTCGATCCGGGGCGAGGCGTCGCTTAGCTTCTGCACCAGGCCGAAATAGCTGCCCGGCAGCGGCTCATTGGGCCATAGCCGGATACAGAGATCCTTCATGCCCGGATCCGCCATCCGGTGTAGCTCCATCAGCTGCTTTAGCTGCTCAATAAGAAGAGGAGAGCGCTTGGGGGCTTCAAACTGGGCCCAGAATAGACGAGCTTCATCTCCATCTCCCCGCGAAGCATAGAACTGGTTCACGTCCGCTGTGCTCTTCTGGAGGTCCGAGCAGGCGCCTGAGGAATGCCATACTTGGGTAAGCAACTTGAACTTGCTATCCCCGAAGACACACTGCAATAAATACGGCTTACCATCCATGATAGCCTTGGCCTGGCTGACTTGCTCTGCAAAAGACCGCCTATCCACCCGCTCCTTTTGGAGATTGGTTTTCAGGGTGGATAGTTCGGCGGCCTGCTCCTTGCCTTTCTGCTCAAGGTCCTCGCACTTTTGGCCGGCGTCCTTGAGCTCCTGCTGGATTTCCTCCACCCGAGCCTCATGCTTGTCGCTGGTAGCTCTCAAGGCGGATAGCGCGGTAGCCGCTTCTTTTGCCGCCGCCCTCTCAGCCGCAGCCTCCTGCTTTGCCTTCTCTAGCTCGGCCTTGAGCTTCTCAATTTCCTTCGCCGAGGCTGCGTAAGAATTAAAACATATCAAAAAATACTGCGTTAGCAGTACGGTGATGAAGAATTTGGATACTCTAATCCGACTTACCTTGCACCTCGTCGAATCTCTTGTTCAGAGCGTCAAGCTCGTCTTCGGAGCTCTTGAGCTTCCGATTTAGCTCGTCCAGCTCGACAGCATTAGCAGCCGCCGCCGTCGACGAAGCCTATAAAAAACAAAACCATATCAAGTTAAATGGGTTCAAAACTTCTGAACTGTCATAAATATGATCCTGTGTCCGGTCCTCTTAAGGGCTGTTAGAACGTTCCGAACAAATATTGTCCTGCACATAGTTTGGATAATGAACTATGATTGACCCCCAGGTAAGTTTTTCCAAACTCACCCAGGGCTCGGGGGCTGCCATGTATATAATGATAACTCAAAGAAATTAATATTTCACAAACAGAGCATTACGTGGCTCACCTGAAAGCCCGTCAGGAGACCGTTGAAGGCCTCCTTCAGTCCGCTGTCTACGGACTGAATGCTCTGCAATACTGCACCCATAAGGGTGCGGTGCTCCTCGGAGATGGAGGCGCTTGACAGAGCCTCCCCCATAGCCGGCCACCCATTGGTCGGTGGTGCCGGTGGGGATCGGTTGACCCGATCTCTAACCGGGGATTGAACCGGTGCCTCCGGAGGCATGGTGAGCTCCGGAGACGACCTCGGAAGGGACTGGACATCCCCTTGTCCGGTCTCCTCAGTATCCGGGAGGGGCTTGTCCCCCCGGTCTTCGGCGGCCGAGGTGTTAGCCTCGACCATGGCTTCGTCGCCTCCACCTCGGGTGTCCGGCTCCAAAGGAGCCTGTTGGGATGACACCTCCGCGGCATCCTTCGCGGCGCCCGGAGGGGAGGGGTGCGACGCGGTCCCGCTCTCTGCTAGCTCGGCGGGCGGGGTCTCCCCGTCCGAGACTTGATTGGCGGGTAGAACACGTGGTGGGCTGCAAATCAATAGGTGCTCACATGTTAATAACACTTAAAACTTAGCACTAATAGCTCCGGAGGTCTTCGGATATGTACCTTCGAGCTGGGGGCTTGACCCTGAGGCTCCTTCGTGGAACCCTCTCGAAGTCCTCGGACTCGGTATCCGAGTCTAAACTGTCGTCGGACAGAACTACCTGTGTCCGACGTGCTTTCTTCAGGGCGGGAGGAGGTATATCCTCTGAGGCATCTGATGACGCCGCCCTCTTTCCTGTGAGGGGGGAATCGCCTCCCCCCTCACCCTCGTGCTCCTCTTGATTCGAGGAGGCGTGGGTTTCCTCGGACACAGCCCCCGGCTGGTCCCTGATGTGCAGGCCTGCTCGGCCTGGTTTTTTCTTCTGCTCCTTCTTCTCTGGCGCCTTGTAAGGCGCCACGACGAGCATCTCTGACAGCAACTGGGACGTAGGGTCTTCGGGGTGCGGAGCCGGGCATTTGATGCCCGTGGCCTTGCTCAACCATTCCTGCGGAAGTGATCGGAAAGTACTTAGATTTTCTTCAGGAAAATAAAGCCGATCAGATAAAGCCATTGTCCTCCTTCTTGGCTGGCCAGAGCCCTGCGCCTTGAACAGCGCCTTCCACAGCTTCTCACGAGTGGTGCGGAAGAGCTGACGAATCATAGGATCATCGTCAGTCCGATATGTCCACATGGGAGAGCGCCGACGCTGGCAGGGGAGGATACGCTGCCGGAGCATAATCTGGACCACGTTGGCCAGCTCGATTTTGTCCTTGATCATGGAGGCGATGCCCCTTTGCAGGTCATCCACCTCCGTATCTGACCCCTAGTCGAGACCCTTTCGGACCCATGAGGTCAATCTGGTCGGGGGGGCGGATCTGAATTCGGCAGGAACAGTTCCGCCCTCCTCCCTTGGCTCGGTGATGTAAAACCACTCTTTTTGCCAAGTCTTGATGGTGTCGATGAAGGTGCCGGATGGCCATACTGCGTGGGGAAGCTTGCTGATGACCGCCCCGCTGCAGTCTGTGTGTGCGCCTACGACACACTTTGGCTTGATGTTGAATATCTTGAGCCATAGTCCGAAGTGTGGTTCGACCCGCAAGAAGGCCTCGCAGACGATGATGAAGGCCGATATATGCATGAAGGAGTTCGGCGGGAGGTCGTGGAAGTCGAGTCCGTAGAAGAACATTAGGCCCCTAACGAAGGGGTGGAGCGGGAAGCTCAATCCTCGGATGAAATGAGGAATGAAAACAACCCTCTCACCTGATTTGGGGGTGGGGATCACCTGGCCCTCCTCCGCAGCGCGGTGGAAGATATTGGCGGGGAGGTAGCGGGCGTCCTTGAGGTCCCGGATGTCCTGGTCTGTGACCATGGAAGCCTCCCACTTGCCGTTGGAGCCGGAGCTGGCCATGGCTGAGCTTGGAGGAGGAAGGGTGGAAAACCTAGGTCTGGGCTCTGGAAGCTCAGGAGATTGGGGAAGCAGGGATGCGAATGGGAAGTGTGGTTAAGCCTTGGGGTTTTCTTTCCCTTTTATTGGGCTTATTGCCGGTTAGCCTCTCTTCACTGCGCCGTGAATCCCTCCGTTTCCCAAGACGTGCGTGCCGTTATACGCGCATGATTAAACATATCCCGTGTGAAACGGAGCACAATCTGTGCATTGATGGATTGTGCTGATGAAAACGGCCTTGAACCGCGAATCGAGTCTTTACGACTGGTTCAGTGGTCGTGGTGGGCCGTGACCTTTCATCTGAAAGGTTGCCAGGGGGCACTATTTACTCCTTGACGTTTGGCCTTCAAGACCGAGTTATTCTTGGTGTTCGGACGGTCAATGATCGGGAAAGCTACATGTCGTCGGAGGCCGAACTAAACTCGGCCGATCACTATCTGGAGAAAGGAACTCGTCTCGCAAGCCGAAGACTCTAATTATATGAAGCAGCTGGAGCTAAGACCCTTGGCGTTGGAGGCTAGTTCGGGGGCTACTGAGGGAGTCCTGGTTTAAGGGGTCCTCGGGTGGCCGACCTATTTCTTATGGGCCGGACTATATGGGCCGCATACCGAGCACTGGATTGATCGAAGGCCCTGTCTCCAGGAAGGAAGCTTCGGGAATCGTGGCGTATTCTCCACGTTAGGAGTAGTGAATAGGCATGTTTATCCCTTCGACGTGTAACCGACCATTTGTAAACCCTAGGGACCCTCGGCATCTATATAAGCCGAAGGGTTTTAGGTTGTAGGAAACAAGAGAACTCATCTAGGGTTTTAGTCATTCGATCTCGAGGTAGATCAACTCTGTAACCCTTATACCATCAATATAATCAAGCATGACGTAGGGTATTACCTCCATAGGAGGGCCCGAACCTGGGTAAACATCGTCTCCCTCTTCTCTTGTTACCATCGATTCTAGTCTCACAGCTCGGGACCCCCTACCCGAGATCCGCCGGTTTTGACACCGACAGGCGCCAGATGGCCTGGAATTTTGGCATGTCCGCATGGCAGTTTTTACAGCGCTTGACTGCATGGTGGCGCATGTATAACTGCATGGTGACGCTTGGTGCGGGACAACCGCATGCATCGCCCCAAACTTACGTGATCGTTCATGCGTGGAGGGACGCCGGCAGAGCGTGCATGCACGGATGCGAGCAGAGCGTGCCGCGGCCACCTCAAGAGCCTCATGCGTAGAGCAGTTCACGACGGTGCATATAGAGAAGCTCCCAAATCACACAAAGCAGTTTTGACATAATTTCTTTTAATGGAGCAAGGTATAGTTGGTATTCCAGGATCTCCAAGTTTTCTAGGTACTCCATCCTTAAAAGAATAATTAGCAAGCATGGTGGAGATTTCAGCTTCAGGTATGTTTTGTTTTATTACTGATGATGTCTTTCATGTATTTTGCATAAGGGGCCATCTTTAAGATATCAGTTAAGCGGGTACGCAAAAAGACTGGCCTAATCATTTCAGCAAAGCGCTCAAATTCTTCATCATCCTTTTTCTTAGATGGTTTAGGTAGAAAAGGCATGGGTCTCTGAACCCATGGCTCTCTTTCTTTACCATGTTTTCTAGCCACAAAGTCTCTTTTGTCATATCCTTTATTTTTCGATTGTGGGTGATCAAGATCAACAGCAGGCTCTATTCCAACATCATTATCTGGTTCTTTATCATTGTTCGGTTGAGTATCTTCATGAACATCATCATTATTATTTTCATTATCACTAGGTGAATGATCATTACCAGATTGAGTTTCAGCATCGGAAATAGAGACATCATTATTATCAGGAGGTTTTTCTATCTCAGGTTCACTAGAGGTATGCAAAGTCCAATCATTTCTCTTTTTCTTTTTCTTTTTAGGAGGACTAGGTGCATCAGCATTAATTCTCCGAGAGTCTTGTTCAATTCTTTTAGGATGACCTTCCGGATAAAGAGGTTCCTGGGTCATTCTACCTCCTCTAGTCACTACTCTAATATCATGATCATTCATATTATTATTCATTTCATTAAGCAATTCTCTTTGAGATTTAGCACCTTGTTCGAACTGGGTTTGAACCATAGAGGCATGTTTTCCTACACCTCTAACATCATTACTGATTCTAAATAACAAGTCACTCAAGTGAGCAATCATATCAGAATTATATTTCAATTGTTTCAGAACATTTGCATTGAAGTGATCTTGTTTCCTAATGTAGTTATAAAACTCATATAAGCATTGACTAGGATGTTTATTGTAAGGGATATCACTTTTCATCAAACTTTAATAAAGAATTTACCTCTACCACCTGTGGAGGTGGTGATGTGTCAAGGCCATGTATTTCTTCAATAGGTGGTAAATTCTTAACATCCTCAGCTTTAATACCTTTTTCCTTCATACATTTCTTTGCCTCTTGCATATCTTCAAGACTGAGAAATAAGATACCCCTCTTCTTAGGAGTGGGTTTAGGTAGCGGTTCAGGGAGAGTCCAATCATCATAATTCTTCAATATATTATTCAATAGTTCCTCAGCTTGTTCAACAATTCGTTCCCTGAAAACACAACCAACACAACTATCTAGGAAGTCCCTAGAAGCATCAGTTAGTCCATTATAGAAGATATCAAGTATTTCATTTTTCTTAAGAGGGTGATCAGGCAAAGCATTAAGCAATTGGAGAAGCCTCCCCCAAGCTTGTGGGACTCTCTTCTTCAATTTGCACAAAGTTAAATATTTCCTGTAAGGCAGCTTGTTTCTTATGAGCAGGATTTTCTTTCCAAAGAAGTAGTAAATCATATCCTGGGGACTACGAACACAACAAGGAGCAAGAGTATTGTACCGTATCTTAGCATCACCCTTTAATGAGAACGGAAATAATTTGAGAATATAGTAATAGCGAATCTTCTCATCATGAGCAAAAAGGGTGGCTATATCATTCAACTTAGTAAGATGTGCGACTACAGCTTCAGTTTCATAGCCATGGAAAGGATCGGATTCAACCAAAGTAATTAACTCTGGGTTGATAGAGAATTCATAATCCTTATCGGTAACAAAGATAGGTGAAGTAGCAAACTTAGGATCACATTTCATTCTAGCATTCAATGTCTTTTCTTTATACTTGCATAATAATTTCTTAAGATCATCTCTATCCTTACAAAAAAGGATTTCTCTAGCTATTTCTCCATCCATAACATAACCCTCAGGTATCTTAGGCATTTCAAATCTAGTTGAGTTAGGTCTAATAGGTGTTTCATAGTTCTCAGTTTCAAAGACTTCATCAGTTTCAATAATTTCATTCTCTTTAGCTCTAGCAATTTGTTCATCAAAAAATTCACCTAGTGGCACATTATCATCAAGCATGGTACTAGCATCATCATAAGCATCATTCATAGCAGAAGTAGAATCATTAATAACTCGCGACATATCAGGATTAATACCATGTGGTGGTGTTGCAAGTTTATTCATAACCGAAGGTGAATCAAGTACAGAGCTAGATGGCAATTCCTTACCTCCCCTCGTCTTAGAGGAAAAAATCTTGGTTCTTGTATCCTTCAGATTCTTCATAGTGATCAATTGATATAAATCCCAAGTGACTCAACAAATATAGCTATGCTCCCCGGCAACGGCGCCAGAAAAAGGTCTTGATAACCCACAAGTATAGGGGATCGCAACAGTTTTCGAGGGTAGAGTATTCAACCCAAATTTATAGATTCGACACAAGGGGGGGCAAAGAATATTTGCAAGTATTAGCAAGTGAGTTGTCATTTCAACCACATCTGGAGATTAAATATCTGCAATAGAGTGTTTAGTAGCACAGTAGTATGATAGTTTTGATGGCAGTGGTAACAATAGTAGTAACGGTAACAATGAGAGCAATAGTTTTGTAGCAAGTGTAACAGTAGCAGTAGCAATAGTAACTTAGCAAGAACAATATGTGGAAAACTCGTAGGCACTGGATCGGTGAACTCGTTGGATAATATTCATCATATAACAGTCATAACCTAGGGCGACACAGAACTAGCTCCAGTTCATAAATGTAATGTAGGCATGTATTCCGTAAATAGTCATACGTGCTTATGGAAAAGAACTTGCATGACATCTTTTGTCCTACCCTCCCGTGGCAGCGGGGTCCATAAGGAAACTAAGGGATATTAAGGCCTCCTTTTAATAGAGAACCGGAACAAAGCATTAACACATAGTGAATACATGAACTCCTCAAACTACGGTCATCACCGGAAAGTATCCCGACTATTGTCACTCTGGGGTTTACGGATCATAACACATAGCAGGTGCATATGACTAGCAAGATCGGATGAAGAACATAGTTATAATGGTGATAACATAAACGGTTCAGATCTGAAATCATAGCACTCGGGCCCTAGTGACAAGCATTGAGCATGGCAAAGTCATAGCAACATCAATCTGAGAACATAGTGGATACTAGGGATCAAGCCCTAACAAAACTAACTCGATACATGATGAATCTCATCCAACTCCTCACCGACCAGCAAGCCTACGAAGGAATTACTCACTCCCGGTGGGGAGCATCATGGAATTGGTGATGGAGAAGGGTTGATGATGATGAAGACCAAAGATTCCCCTCTCCGGATCCCCAAACGGGCTCCAGATCTGGCCTCCCGATGAAGAACAGGAGGTGGCGGCGGCTCCGTATCGTAAAATGCGATGAAACTTTCTCTCCTATTTTTTTCTCCGAAAATAAGAATTTATAGTGTCGGAATTAGGGTCAGTGGGGCCACGAGGTGGGCAAAACCCACCAGGGCTGGCACGCCCTGGTGTATCGTGCCCAACTAGGGCACCCCTCCGGTGGTTCTTGGCTCCAGTATTTTATATTTATTGTAAAATAATTCTCCAAAAAGTTTCATCCAGTTCCGAGAACTTTTATTTCTGCACAAAAACAACACCATGGTAGTTCTGCTGGAAACAACGTCAGTCCGGGTTAGTTTCATTCAAATCATGCAAATTAGAGTCCAAAAAAAGAGCAAAAGCGTTAGGAAAAGTAGATACGACGGAGACGTATCACCCCACCAGCGGTCGCCTTGGCCGCCACCACACCATCGTCCGCCTTGGAAACCACCCCATTGTCAGCCGCCGGGGCCATCACCCGCTACACCCCCATGGCCCGAAGGCGGGAGGAGGAGGCCGCCGCCGAAGCCCAGCCGCTCGGCTTTTGCGTCAGCGGCCTTGCACGCTACATCAACTTCCTACATGAGGAGGAGGAGCGCCAGGTCGAGCACGCAAAGAGGCCCACCACCACCGTCGCCGCAGCTGTGGCGTGGAATGAGGAGATCTACGCCGAGTCCCGCCGCTTTGAGGAGGCACGTCAGGAGTGGTGGAGGGCAGCAGCGACACGCGACGAATTTGACTCCTCCAGCTCATCGGTAGGCTCGTCCTCCTCTGCCTCTTACCGAACACACTTGCCAGAGGAGAGGCTGCTGGAAGTAGTACAAAGCCCCTCCGTAGTAGTATTTAGGGGCTATTTTGTTTAGTTCATCTAACTATAGATATGGTTGAATTGTACCACGTACTTTAAATTAGCTAGTATATATAGTTGAACTAGCTATTTCAGTACGTGGTTGGCAACAATTGGGGAAAAGTTTGTTCGGTTCAGCTGTGTAGTTGAACTATATTGTACAAAGACCACTGCTTAATCTATAAATGAAATCTATGTTTACTGAATTTCAGTTGCAAAATTGCACCGTAATAGTGATTTTCTCCTGCAAAATTTGACAAATGCCAGTGTTACAATGATGTTAAATGTCAATGTTACTATATCGACAAATGCCAATGTTTTCAATTTGAAAAATGGCAATGTACCCAATATGACAGATGCAAATAACTCATTGCCTATACTAAGCAAACGGGTCATCATACACAAACGTTTGCGATGACGTAATGAAAAAAATCCTTCATGCCAGATTTTGACTTGGCTTAGTGGCGAAGGAACCATTGCCCTCGGTCTGCATACCGGTATTCAATTTGAAACATTCGGGACGACAGTCAAAGGACACGCCTCCCCGATGAGCGTGCGGAGGACTGCTCGCACGCCTCCCGTCTACTAAAAAACCTGTCCGCACGCTACCTCCTAACCAATACAGAGTGTGACGCGTGGCAGCACGTAGATGGTCAGTTTAATGTCGACGATCTAAAAATAATACACCCATTTACGATGGTAACGTGACAACTGTTGGTTCCAAAATGCCTTTGTTGGCTATTAATAATGTCTGCGCCTTCTCTCAAAGTGGACACGAAAAATACCACAACATATTTGTTCTATATGACGAGGCCCTGCCCAACATAGACCTTTTGATTGTAGGTAAAATTTGAATTATGTACATGAAAAACTCAATTAATGTACTAAAAGGCCAGATGATCCCTTAATTTATTCATATTTTTGCACTTCGCACCTGTTTGTCTATGTTGTTTCTATAAAAAAACCAAGGAGAGGAGAGGCATCGGAGGTCGTTTCACCCGCAGATGTGACATGCATGTTCCCTATCGAAACCACAAAGCTTCTTGTGAGAAGCTCCAGTTTGTAAGAGGCTTGTGCCAAAACATGTCCAAGTTGGACACTTTTTTACCACGGCATATGTGTGCCCTTGTCATGACATACCATGCAAAGTTTTGCACATAAAAGGTGAACGTTTCCTATCAGAACCACATGGCTTTCTTCTGAGCATATTCGGTTTGTAAGAGGCTTGTGCCAAAATACGTCCAAAATTGGGCTAGTTTTTTCCACAACACACAACATGCAAAGTCATGACACCATGCCCAAGTTTCATGAATTTCTTGCGTGGTTTGAATTTACAGGAATTTAAAAACCAAGTTTCCTAATGTTTGCGGCCGAGCCAAGACGCTGAGATGTTTGAAATTCATTCCCATTTCTTGCGTGGGACCTAAACATGCATCCAGGGAAACGTATATGATTTTTCAACCTATTTTCATGTGGGAGACTTTGTGATTGTAGTTCAAATTTATATTATGCAGATTTAATGCCTACAAAAATCAATTAATGTATTAAACGCCAAACGAACCGTGGAAAATTCCATAGTTTAGCACGACAGTCATGGTGCTCTATGGTGACTCTAGAAATAAATTCAAGGCGAGAAGAGACAACGGATGTTGTTTCGCACATAAAAGGTGAATGTTCCCTATCGGAACCACATGGCTTTCTTGTGGGAATCTCCGGTCTGTAAGAGGCTTGTGCCAAAACTTGTCAAAAATTAGGCAATTTTTTACCACAACACACGACAGGCAAGGTCATGACACCATGCCCAAGTTTCTTGAATTTCTGACGAGGTTTGGATTTACAAAAAATTAAAAACCAAGTTTCCCAATGTTTGCGGCCGAGCCAAGACGCTGAGATGTTTGAAATTCATTCCTATTTCTTGCGTGGGACCTAAACATTCATCCAGGGAAACGTATATGATTTTTCAATCTATTTTCATGCGCTAGACCTTGTCATTGTAGTTCAAATGTGAATTAAGCACATTAAATGCCTAGAAAACTCAATTAATATATTTGAAAGGCCAAACGAACCCTAGAAAATTCTATAGTTTAGCACGACAGTCATGTTGCTCTATGGTGACTCTAGAAATAAGGCGAGAAGAGACATCGGATGTTGTTTCGCACATAAAAGGGAATGTTCCCTATCGGAACCACATAGCTTTCTTGTGAGAATCTCCGGTTTGTAAGAGGCTTGTGCCAAAACTTGTCCAAAATTGAGCAATTTTTTTACCACAACACACAACAAGCAAGGTCATGACATCATTCCCGAGTTTCATGAATTTCTGATGAGGTTTCGATTTATAGGAATTTAAAAACCAAGTTTCCCAATGTTTGCGGCCGAGTCAAGACGCTAAGATGTTTGAAATTCATTCACATTTCTTATGTGGGACCTAAATAGGCATCCAGGGAAACGTATATGATTTTTCAACCTATTTTCATGTGCTAGACCTTGTGGTTGTAGTTCAAATTTGAATTATGCACATTAAATGCCTAGAAAACTCAATTAATGTATTAAAAAAGTCAAACGAACCCTAGAAATATCCATAGTTTAGCACGACAATCATGTTGCTCTATGGTGACTCTAGAAATAAATTCAAGGCGAGAAGAGACGGTGGATGTTGTTTCGCACTTAAAAGGTGAACGTTCCCTATCGGAACCACATGGCTTCTTGTGAGAATCTTTGGTTTGTAAGAGGTTTGTGCCTAAACTTGTCCCAAATTGGGCAATTTTTTTACCACAACACACATGAGCCATGACATGACACTATGCAAAGTTTCATGAACTTCTGACGATATTTGGATTTACTGGAATTTGAAAACATGGATTCTCAATGTCTACGGCCGAGCCAAAATACTGAGAGTGTCGGTGCACTAGTACAGGGGTACCTAGTGCCCCTAACTTATGCACAGGCGATAGAAGCAGAAAACCCCGACAGCAATCAAGACCAAGACTCTAGCAAGCTCAACACGGCAGCCCAAGCCTGGGCTGCGACGCGCCAAGCATGTCCCCGACGCTTGCCGGGGACCAAGAAAAATGCACCTTTCAGAAGACCCGGCAAGCCATTTCCTGGCAGGCATGAACCATCCAGCCACCGCTCCACCGCATCGCTACGCCTGTCACTTTTCAATGCGATGTCGAGCCCTCAGGCGATTAATCAGCTCTCGCTAAGCACGTGGAGATGCATTGGAAGGCAAGTTACGCCCAGTTGACACCCGCCCTGCAGCGTGTCAAGATCTTAAGCAGCAACCGGCCAAGCGGTGGCAAAGGCTTGCCGGGGATGCACCCCCAAGCGTCACCTAGGCAGGTAATCATGCCATTTTGTCCTAAATGCTAGAGTTAGGTATGATAGCTCTGCTTAGCTATCGAATCAATAGACAATATCTATTTTGCCATTGTGGTAACCCCTTGCACTATAAAAGGAGGCCCAAGGCAACCTAGCTCAAGGTTGGCAACTCGAACCCCCGAACGCTTATACTCGCATAGCCGCTCTCCCCGGCAGCAGTCCTTGCCGGGGTTAGGCGCCCTGCGTTCTTCGTGTTCCTCCAATCAATCCACCAAAAAGCAGGAGTAGGGTATTACGCTTAGCAGCAGCCGAACCTGGGTAAAATGCCTGACCCTTGATCATTGCGCCGTCTCATGCTCTCCGCTCTTCGTGCAACGTGACCCCCCTTGCCGAACCACAAGGGACCTCTGGTCCCATAGGTGACCGTGAGCATCCGTGCCCTGACATCTTTGGCGTGCCAGGTAGGGGGAGTGCATCATTTGCGTGAACCCAAGTTCGTGAACGGCGGATCGGTTTTCATCGTCATTTTCTTCAACAATGGCTCCAAAGAAGAAATCCAGCATGACTGTGTATCCCTCCTCCTCGAAGGCTCCCTCACACGCGGCCGCCGGCGCCATAGACACCGTGGCGGCTGCAGGCGAGGCGGGCGTCGTGGACGACGCAGTTGGCGCAGACGGCGCCCCCGTCCAGCCTTTCGCGGCTGGTAATGGAGCGGGAGGTGCCGGAGGGGAGCAACGACAGCAACAACATGGCGAGCCCGGCCTCGGCGCCATGGGCGGAGGGAACATTCGTTCATCACCTCCCCGCCGCGTGGATGGCCGAGGCCGCATCAGCGGCGCCCAGTCCGGTGCGAGCCGTGTCCTTCCTGCCGCACCCGTCGCCAGCAAGATTGTTGGGCGTGCACCTCGAGCGGAGCGAGACGGGGTGCCTAGCGGAGCCGCAGCTCCTCAGGATCGGCCCACAACCCACCAAAATGCTCCAGCGAGTGGTGCGCGGCATCAAGGACGCGGTGACACTTCTCTTGGTCCTACCAAGAGTCGAGCCACGTCGAGGTCCGCCTCTTTCGCCATGCCTGGCACCACAGAGGAGGCCATGGCGAGAGTCCAGATGCTGCTCAACTTCATGCCAGCAGCTGATAAGATGGATGAATGGAGAGCCACCATTCAAAGTTTGATTTCCTTCGTTGAAGCCAACAAGACCCAGCATGGAGGGCCGTCGCGACATACGCGAACAGCAGTGGCAGCCCAGGGCGGCAAGTGCGTAGAAGGGGCCACCCCAATGGTGCAGTCCCCTCCGCGACAACAAGCCCAGAGGCAGCCGCATCAAGTTTCACATGCTGACGACCGCGATGAGGCGTCCATAGTCTCGTCTGGTCCGCACGACCGTCGGGATCAGCGGCGTGTCCTTGAAGACCGGCGGAAGGAAGACGCGCATATCACCATCGAGCGACGTCGTGAAGCACACCGTCAATCCGACAAGCGCAACGGTTCAGACGTCAGTGACCCCGCGCCCAGTGTCGGCGGGTACCTTTCTTACGAGGTTGGTTGCCCTGCCTTCACTAACGAGCTGCGACGGGTCCACTGGCCGTCGACCAGAGCCTTCAAGCCTGAGCTACCAGAGAAATACGATGGGAAGCTAAACCCCGCGGTGTTCTTGGGCATCTACACGATAGCTGTTCAAGATGCGGGAGGAAGAGATGAAAAGGTGCTCGCCAACTATTTCCCTTTGGCGCTCAAGCCAAATGTGAGATCATGGCTGATGCACCTGCTGGAGAATTCCATTTCCTCTTGGGCTGATCTATGCAACGAGTTCGTTGGTGCCTTCACCGATGGTCATCAAGAACCAAACCAGCCCAGCGATCTCCAAGTCCTCCTGCAAAAGGAGGGAGAAACTTTGAGAAAGTATATCCAGAGATTCAATCGAGTACACCGCAACATCCCTGAGATCCATCCCGCGGAAGTGATTGCCGCGTTCCACTCAAACGTGCGCAACAGGAGGATGCGAGCCAAGATGAATGTCAAGCTCCCCAAGACTGTCAATGAGCTTTACACCTTGGCGGATAAGTGTGCTCGAGCTGAAGAAGGGAGGCGGCTTCCCGGAGAAGAGGCGGGCGTCGAAGTGGACTCTGATGATGACGACGATGCCCCCGACCCGAAGGGAAGGAACAGGAAGCGCAAGGGAAAAGCACTGCTGGCTGTCGAGAGCTCCGGAGACCTCAGTACCGGCAAGAAGGCGAAAGCCGAAACCCCCGACAAGGGAGCTGCCGCGTGCACTAATTGCCGGGAGGCTGCTGCCGATGAGAAGGCCGGGAAGTCCGACGGGCCGTACTGCAAAATTCACCGCACCAAGGGCCATGATCTCCAAGAATGCCGACAGGTCGAGCAACTTGTTGAGAAACAGAGGGCCAAGTATGAGAAATGCGACATGGAAAAAGGCCAAGACGGCGCTGCCAGGAAGGGCCGTGGCGGCAGAGGTGGTCACCACGGCAAAACCCCGCAGCAAAAGGAAAAACCTGCCAGAGGCCGAGAGAAGAAGGAAACAGATAATATGAGTGATGATGAGGATGATGATGAGGATTCCAGTGACAGGGAGTTCCAGAAAGCAACCGAAGCCATGTGCGTTGACGGGGGTGCGTCCTTGCACTCCTCTTGCCGCCAGCTCAAGCAGTGGGCACGCGAGGTCAATGCTATGGAACCAACTGCAGAATCAAGGAAACCACTCAGGTGGTCCCGCACGCCTATCATCTTTGACGAAGGGGATCATTCTGACCGTACCACTACGGTTGGATGTTTGCCATTGTTGGTTTCCCCGACAATCCGCAACCTCAAGGTGTCTAAGATGTTAGTTGACGGTGGGGCCGGATTGAACTTGATCTCTCCTAGAGTGGCTAAGAAACTGCAGATCCTTGATGAAGAGCCCGAAGCCACAGGTACGTTCCAAGGAATCAACCCTGGCAGGAGCCGACCCAAGGGAAAGATCACTCAGCCTGTGACATTTGGCGGAGAGTTGAACTTCCGAACAGAGAGGATAGTATTCGACGTCGCTGAAATCCCAGCTCTGGCAAAGTTCATGGTGGCATCCCACTATGCCTACAATACTTTGAAGATGCCAGGGCCCATTGGGGTCATTTCCATCCCATCCGACAAGAAGAATGCGATTATCTGCGTGGACCAGATGTATTGTGACGCGGTAGCAACTGAAGCCACAGAAATTCCAGCTGCCGCCAAGGATACAAGGAAAATAAAGAAGCCTGGCAAGAACACCGGCAAGGACTCTGGGAAGCGTGCCTCTTCAGAGTGCGCGACACCTAATGATGACCTGCCGGAAAGTTCCGCCGACAAGAAGACCAAGGTCACCTACCTTGAGACGAAGAAAGTCCCGGCAAGGGAGGATGGCACTGGTGGTACCTTCACCATCAGTGCTACCCTTACTGACAAATAGGATAGCGCGCTCGTTGCCTTCCTGCGGGAGAATGTCGATGTGTTTGCCTGGCAACCATCTGACATCCCCGGTGTTCCCAGGGAGGTAATTGAGCACCACCTTGCTGTCGGCCCTCATGCCCGACCCGTCAAGCAGAAGGTTAGGAAACAGGCCCTGGAGCGGCAACAATTCATTGCCGAGGAAATCAAGAAGCTTGAAGCAGCTGGTTTGGTCAGAGGAGTGTTGCATCCAACCTGGTTGGCAAACCCGGTGGTGGTACGAAAGGCAAATGGGAAATGGAGGCTTTGCATAGACTTCACTGACTTGAACAAGGCTTGCCCGAAGGACCCTTTCCCCTTGCCGCGCATAGATCAAATTGTTGACTCCACCTCCGGATGCGACTTGCTCTCCTTTTTGGATGCCTACTCCGGCTACCACCAGATATTTATGAACAAGGAAGATGAGGAGAAGACCGCATTTATAACTCCCTGCGGCACGTACTGCTTTGTACGAATGCCATTCGGGTTAAAGAGTGCTGGTCCGACCTTCGCCAGGGCTGTTCAAATTGGTTTTGGACCTCAGCTGCACAGAAATGTGGAAGCATACATGGATGACATCGTGGTCAAGACCAAGGATGAAGCCACTCTCATACAAGATCTGGAAGAAACTTTCGCAAACTTGCGCAAGATCAACCTGAAGCTCAATCCTGAAAAATGTGTGTTCGGTGTCCCATCCGGCAAGCTGCTTGGGTTCTTCGTATCTCAGCGAGGAATAGAAGCCAATCCCGACAAGATCAAGGCGATCGAGCAGATACAGGTGCCCAAAACCATCAAAGATATCAGACGCCTGTCCGGATGTGTTGCCGCGTTGATTAGGTTCATCTCCAAGTCCGCTGAGCACGCCTTGTCGTTCTTCAAAATCCTGAAGAAGGCTGGCCCGATGAAGTGGACCCTAGAGGCAGATGCAGCACTGCAAGACCTAAAGAAATACCTATCCTCTGCTCCCACCTTGGTCGCTCCTAAACCGCAAGAGCCAATGCGGCTATATCTAGCAGCAACGAATCAAGTGGTTAGTGCAGCGCTGGTGGCGCAGCGGGGGGTGGATGAAGATTCAGCTGCCGCTGCTGATGCTGCCGGAAGCGAGAAGGAAACATCCATGGCAGAGCTCGACACAGGTCAAGGGGGATCTCAGCAAATGGTTGACAGCGAGTCCAAGGAAGTGGCAAAGAAGAAAATGGTGCAGCGGCCCATATACTTTGTCAGTTCCCTACTACAGGGGGCGAGGTCAAGGTACTCCGGAGTACAAAAGCTGATCTTCGGCCTCATTATGGCCTCGAGGAAGCTGCGCCACTACTTCCAAGCCCATGAGATAACAGTTGTCACCCGTTTCCCGTTGCAACGCATACTGAGAAACCCCGAAGCCACTGGCAGGATAGTTGAGTGGGCACTGGAGTTGTCAAGCTTCGGATTAAAGTATGAGAGCATTTCCACCATTCAAAGCAGAGCCTTGGCGGAGTTTATTGGCGAATGGACACCCACGCCAGATGATGAAGCTCCGGAGACAATCCTCCCCAACAAAGAGGCGCCAAAGGATTGGATGATGTACTTTGACGGTGCTTTCTCACTCCGGGGTGCTGGAGCAGGCGTGCTCCTCGTTGCCCCGACCGGAGAGCACCTCAAGTACGTCGTCCAGATGCACTTTCCCCGGGGGGAAGCCACCAACAATACCGCTGAATACGAGGGGCTCCTTGCCGGACTCAGAATCGCGGTAGAGTTGGGAATAAAGAGGCTGATCGTCTGAGGAGACTCTCAACTAGTGATAAAGCAAGTCAACAAGGATTATCAGAGCCCGCTGATGGAGGCCTACATGTTAGAAGTGAGGAAGTTGGAGGAGCACTTCGATGGGCTGCAAACAGAGCATGTGCCACGAGCAGAAAACCGCATTGCTGACCACCTATCGAAGTGCGCTGCGCAGAAGCTTCCTGTGAAACTAGCAACCTTTGTTCTCCGCCTCACCCAACCATCGGTGTCCCTGTCTGTGATGACCAAGAAGAGAAGGAAGCTGAACTCCGGTAAGCATTTCCCGGCAGAGCTTCCCGAAGCCGCTGGTAGAGAGGCTGCCGGGGAAAATCCCGTTCCGGTTGATGAGCAGCTCCCTCCCGCAGGACCTCAGGGTCTAGCGGTTGAGACAAGCGCTCCCGGAGACGTGGAGATGCCTTTGGTCCTTGTTGTCGAGCCACGGGCTCTAACTTGGGCACAGCATATAGTCCATTTCCTTCAAACAGGAGAACTCCCTGAAGAGTAGGAGGAAGCCGAAAGAGTAGCCCGTCGGTCAAGTATGTACCAGTTTGTCGATGACACCCTCTACAGAAAGCGGCCGAACTGTGTGAAATTGAGGTGTATCTGCCGGGAGGATAGACTGAGGCTGTTGGCAGAGATTCACGGAGGAGTATGTGGTTCCCACATTGGATCAAGGGCCCTTGCCGGGAAAGCTTTCCGACAGGGTTTCTATTGGCCCACTGCCCTCCAGGATGCTACTGAACTGGTCACCAAGTGTGAGGCTTGCCAGTTCCACTCCAAGAACATCCATCAACCAGCGCAAGCCCTGCAAACAATCCCTCTATCCTGGCCATTCTCGGTCTGGGGGCTCGACATCCTGGGCCCCTTCCCCCGTGCTGTCGGGGCTTTGAGTTCTTGTTCGTGGCAACCGACAAGTTCACAAAGTGGCCTGAGGTGGAACCGGTTAGAAAGGTGACCGCACAAGCAGCTATCAAGTTCATAAAAGGACTGGTGTGCCATTTTGGAGTGCCTAACAGAGTGATCACCGACAACGGCACCCAGTTCACGAGCCGCGCCTTCATGCAATATATCCAAAACCTTGGAAGCAAGGTCTCCTTCGCCTCTGTTGCTCACCCGAGGAGCAACGGGCAAGTCGAGAGGATGAATGCTGAAGTGCTGCGAGGACTCAAGACAAGAACTTTCGATAAGCTGCGGAAGAGCGGCAGGCGCTGGATCGATGAGCTGCCAGACGCCCTTCTCCCTAGTGTACGGGGCGGAAGCAGTACTCCTCACGGAACTCATATACGGGTCACCTTGAGTGCTTGCCTACGATGAAATAGAGCAACAACAGCTGCAGCATGACGATGCCACCCTCCTCGAGGAAGACCGTCTCTGGGCTGTTGTGCGTGCCGCACGTTACCAGAAAGCTCTGCGCTACTACCATAGCCACAGAGTTTAGGCCCGGAGCCTTGAGGAAGGCGACCTTGTCCTTCGGCGTGTTCAGTCCGCCAAGGGTACAAACAAGTTGACGCCGAAGTGGGAAGTCCCTTACCGGGTAGTACGAGTCACCAGACCTGGCGGAGTCCGTATGGAGACCGAAGATGGCACCAAGGTGCAGAACTCATGGAACATTGAGCATCTTCGTAAGTTCTACCCGTAAGGCGCGGCTGCCGGGCTCAGTCCCCGGCAGCCACTTTTTGTACAGGCCTTGCTGATGTTGCATGTAACCCTTTGTACAAATCCAGGTGAAGACCCCATGCAACAATAATAAAGCTAGGCATTGCATCGTATCATCATCCTTACATGCTCATTACACATTTTTATGACTGCAATGTTAGCACCTTTAAGTTATTAAGATTTCCTAGAATGCTTGATGAAACCATAATCTTTGTTACTGTCCTCACCCTACATGTTTTACCATCGAGAAAACAGGGGAGGGAAACAAGGGAACAAAGATGGCGGCCCATCACGCTTGAAAAGAAGATACTACCTAGAAAAGATAAGTGTATCACGTATTTCCAGTTCAGTACTTCTCGTTTTCTCAAGGAAACCCTTAGTATCTTCCTTACTGCGGGATGTAGAGTCACCCACATGGGGAAAACCCTTGTCGGGACGAGTCGCCCCCCCCCCCCCACTTTGGCACTTGTGGTTTGAATGACGACCCGGCAAGCAGCTCCATGCGGTAGAGACAAAACATACTGATGCAGTACAAATAAGCAAATGAAAAGGACAGTACTTGCGGAAAGAAAATAGCATTCTATTCTCATTCATTTTCGATACAAATGGGTAGAGATTACATTTATGATTCATTAAAACTTGGCAAGCGCCTATATCTTTTGACATAAAAAAAGATAAGTGCTCCGTAATCCCTTTCTTGTCCCTCTCCTCTCAGGGACTAAGTAGGAAAGGAGCAGAGGGCAAAAGGAGCGCCTGGCCGGGATTCAACGCTTCCCAGCCAGGACCAGAGGGACGCGACCGGCGGAAGGCCCCTGCCCCCAGGCAGGGCGGACGAAGCCGACGGAGTGGACAAGAATGACAAGGGGAAAGAAGGCGGAGGGCAAGTGCAGATGGTGGCGCTGCCAGGGCCCAGCTGGTGATGATGGTGCTGCCGGGGAACGCGACGCGTCGGAGACCTCATCCGTGCTCCTGATGCATCGTAGGTCCCCAACCGCCATCGTCTTCCTCATCGCCACCGCCCGAGGAGACACCCCCGCCATCGCCCAAGCTCCAGGCGTGGCAACTCAGGGAACCCACAGAGAGCATGGTCGTCCCCAGTGGCCAAAGGTGAGGAATTTCATCTCCCGCCTTAGAAGAACACGCAAAGACGAAGATCTCTCTTCCGTACGCTCCATCCAGAATGCCGCGGAATGAGAGCTTCACCGCGGTAAATGACGACGCGCAGCGGCAACCACGCGCACGCCCATGGAGACCGTGTGGGCGTTTTTTCTCCATCACCTTGAAGAAGGAATGCGGAGACCAGGGACCGCCACGACGATGCGCCTCCAGCGCAGATCCCGATGCAACGTCAACCGCGTGGAGCTCCGTCAAGACCAAAGAAGCGGGCAGCTCGGCAACAGGCGTACCGCCGCAGCCGTCCCCGATGCAGCCACCACGCTGCCCGCTCCCCATCTATCGTGGTATTTTCACGGCAGATGTCCTCATAGGACTTGATCTCGAAGCCATCGCGTAAGTAGTAGACCGAAGGGGTTAAACGAGGAACACGGGAGGCAAGGTTTACCCAGGTTCGGCCCCTCTCGTGGAGGTAAAAGCCTACTCCTGCTAGATGTATTGAAGATCTCGATTACAAGGGTTTTGGAACTTGTCTAACCCTAGCTCCCGAAAGGTTTCAACGTGATCCCTCTAGCCCCAGGGCTCCCCCCTTTATATATAGGCGGAGGTTCGGGGCTTACATAAGAGTCCGGGTCGGGATAGCAATCCGAGCCCAACTCTCCTTTACTTGTTTCCTAAGTTATACCTCGAGGTGGTTTGCACATACCGCCTCTCACGGCGGGTCTTGGGCCGGCCCTTCCTTGGGCGGCTCTTCTTCTGGGCCTCTTGAGAACGCTCCGGCCCAACTAGCCCATCTTCAATAAAGATCCCCAGAACCCGGCCCTAAACGGGCGGGTCTCACCGAAAGATATTTCCCTGACATTAGCCCTCAGGTTGACTTGAACTGGTTCTGGACAACCTTGTCTTCCTACCAAACCGTCTTTGACATTTGGTGAGTCTCCGCAGAACCCGCCACTTCTGAATATTTCGTAATTGTTTTTCTTTTAAAGCTGCTCGCCTTGTGACGTCACCGAATCTTTAAAACGGATGTTTCCATGACATCATCCATGTTTCTAATGAATCGATTAGGCGTCGGGGTACTGTAGATCCATATTTTCCGCCCCGACTCTTGAGCGTCTCATCCTCTTATAAGTACCCCCTCGGGTTATTACTTTATCATTTCCTCATCTTCTTCCTCCTGCCGCCCGAACCGTCGCATCCTTGCGCCACCTCTCGAGCTCACCGGCTACAGGAAGGAGAAGCAGCCCCGACGCACCGCCGTCGCCCGTGCGCAACCGCGCTGCGCCACCGTCAATCCAGGTAATCCCTGTCCCTTTTCATCTCTCTTAGGGTTCCGCCATTGTAAAGCTTCAACTCCACCTCGGTTTCTCCATGGTCGCCGCCGCCGGCCACATCTTGATGCTTCCAAGGCATAGAAACAGCGCCGTTGATTCCCCCTTAAACTCAGGAGTCAATCTTGCATAAAAACAGATCTAAGAAAAACCCATCTGTGATGACCTGCTGCTGCCTTACGAACAGTAACCAGAACTGCTTTTTTCCTCATTTTTACAGACTTCTTGATCCAAAATTTCACCTCCCTCGGTAAAAAGTTGTTATTGCAGACTTAGTAAAAAATTTCGCCTCGCCGAGCAGCCCTCACTTGTGGCGACTTATGTAAGCCGCCGTATATATTTAATGATTTTTCCAACCATATGTCTCAGACCCTAGAAACATAATAGAACTGCCGTCTTTCATTCCTTGTAACATCCCTTACTTTGTGCCGAAAGCCGCTAACTCAACCCTTTGCCCCACTAACTAGGATGACAAAGAAAACAATTGAATGCAACTGGGTTCCTTCTGAGATCACCAAAGATTTTCTCAAAAATGCTATTCAGACAGGCATACTGAAAGGGGCTACTAACTGCCGACTTGCAAGAGGCGAATGTCCCCCAACGCCTAAAGAAGGAGAAGTTATTATATTCCTTGATCATGTGGAGAGGGAATTTTCCCCTCCCGGCTCCAAGTTCTTTAGGGACCTTCTGAATTTCTATGGGTTGCACCCACAAGATCTTTCCCCCAATTCAATTGTCAACATGAGCCAGTTTGCAGTGATATGTGAAGCTTATCTTCAGATAGAACCTACAGTTCTATTGTTTCGGGAATGCTTCTATGTCAACAAACAAACTGAAACCGCCCAAGGCCGTCATCAAGAGCTTGGTGGCGTTTCCTTCCAGAAACGACGAGGAGTCACCTTCCCCGGAGCTGATCTGCTAAGCCACCCCAAGGGCTGGGGCAAGTCTTGGATATACTGTAAGGCGCCTGTTCCTGAAGGAGAGCACCCATTGCCGGGTTTCAGGCCAGAGCGCTTGGATCACAAAAAGAAATACCCTCCCAGGCCTACACCCGCGGAACAAGCAGAGCTGAAACCTTGGATGGATAAGATATCTGCCTTGGCCGCCAACGGCCTGGAAGGTGCCGATTTAATCCGTTGCTGGCTATCATGGAAAATCCAGCCACTGAGTCTCCAGAGTAAACTGATGCATGAATACTCCGGTTTACAGGATCCACAAAGGATCAGCGCTACAGACATCTCCTTGTCATCTGTAATCAATCAGATGAGAATTATTGTTAACTTGCCGGACAAATACACTGGCGAGTTTGGATTGGCTCCTTTCACCAGTACTAACCCGCCACCAGCAGTAAGAAACTTTCAAGCAATCTTTCATTTTTCTGCTTAAACTTTCATATCATGAAAATCTTTTCTCTGATAAACCACAGGCGGATAGCTCCTTCTGGCAAGCGAGCCCGATGTTGAAAGAAATAGCTACGAAGGGCCAGAAGAAGACGGGGAAAAAAACCGTCGCTAAGAAGAAGAAGCAGAATACCATCAATCCTTTAGAGGTGGATCCGTCCATCTTAGAATCCTCTAAAGATGAGTCAGAGGCAAGTATATAACTTGAATCAATCTGTCTTTCATCTGCAACTTTCTGCTAATAATTTTAATCTGTAACTTTCCAGGACGAAGAAGAAGAAGAAAACCAGGATGAAACTGAGGTAACTTCGACCTTGTTTGACTTCGACATTCGTAACCCTAAGAAAAACAGAGTAGCTGTGAGAAAATACCCTTTTTCTCATCCTTTTGCTCGTTTGGACCCAAATTATTCATGGAAGACGTCTCAGCACGCCGAACTCCGCCAAACTGATTGTGGCGGCTCTAGGACTGGTACGGGCGGGTCTGACGCTGATGCGGGCGGCTCTCATAAGCGCCCTCGTAAGGTACTTCTTCACCCGACTCTTCTGTTTCCCAAAGCCGGCTTGTTTAAACGACCTCTTAATCCCGAAGATCCGGACTATCAGGACACATCCTCTGATGATGACGCCTTAGAGTCGCCAGATACGACTTTTGTTATTAAAGCAGGGTAAAGATATGATCACTCTTATTCTCACTCCTCTTACATAAAGCAAAAGATAGTAGTTATTGAGATCTTTGTCGAAAATGCAGGGTTACCTCCAAGAAACTAAAACCCACAACTTCTGCCTCGTCTCCGCCTCCTGAAGGTTCTGAAGACCCGGCCAAAGACACAGAGGAAAGGGCCAATGATCCTCCTCTGCCAGATGTTTCCACCGCTCCAGAAATTCAGGTTTCTTTAGAACCAGAGATGGCAGCGCCGGCTGATAACATTGAACAACAGCCGGATACTATTATCCCCTCCTTCGATATTGAAGAGGGTACTGTTGCTACTACCACTGCCACCGCCCCAGACTCGTCGGCAGCTTTGGGCAAATCTTCCTTTGAAGCCATGTCTTCTAAAGAGAAGAATAAATTAGATCTCTCCTCCTTGGAGAGCACTGATTTAAATGATCTTCATGAAGCCCTTCAGACTCGACTACTTGAGAGTCAGGAGATTGCCAAGACCTTGGCCAACAAACCAAAGGTGAGTCATAATGTACTTATGGCCCTTATCAGTCGCCCAAACCTGCATATTAGTGATTTCATAGTTGTATGAAGGTTTGTAAGCTTTACATATTTGAAAATACGTAAATACACACATGCAGTCCCCAAGAGCCGGCTGTTTTCTTGAAACAGCCGGGTCTTACATGGAGCAAAGAACCACATGCTTATATAGAACAAAGAGCCAATTATAGTCCCCAAGAGCCGGCTGTTTTCTTGAAACAGCCGGGTCTCAGAGCAAAGAACCACATGTAGTCCCCAAGAGCCGGCTGTCTTCTTGAAACAGCCGGGTCTTATAGCAAAGAACCACATTTGTCCAAGTCTTAAATGCTTCCAGCTATTCGATAATATTCCTTTGTAAAACTTCGGGATTGCATTAGCCCCCAAGTGCCATGTGGATTACTTGTAATCAATATGGAACTTCATCTGCATAAATAACTTTGAACTTTTCCTTTCTTTCAGGTTCAAATAACTTCCCTTCACACCCAGCTGGCTGACAGTCGGAAAGAGCTGAAAACTGAGCAAGAGCTGAGAGTCGCCGCTGAAGAAAGGGTGAAGACATTGGAGGAAGCCGCGTCTGAGGCGGCCACCAAGCTGGCTGCTGTGACCGCTGAGCATGAGAAGGAGAAGCAGCTCCTTATTCAACGTGCTAAAAACGCTGAAGGCCGCCTGAAGACTGCCTCCGATGAGCTCAGCGGATTAATATTGCACATCCAGCAAATGAGCAGCGCCATCTTTGGTAGGTCGCCTGTTTACAATCCCTATTTTGATAATCTTGATAACTCTGACACCTTTCCTTTGCAGGTCCTAGAAGTGATAAACTGGCGAAAGAACCAGTAATGCAGCTCAAGGCGGCTTATGACTTCCTTGAACAGTTATACACTGGGAGTCGGCGGGCTATTCAAGCCGCCTTCTATGGAAAAGAAAACCCATCCACCATCAAGGAAGTCCTGAAGACTTTATCCACTCTGCCTGCTCAGCTGCAGATCATGAAAGAGTCCAGCGCCCGCATCGCCACTATGCACACCATGGCCCGCGCTAAAGCTCATTACGAGGATTTAGAACTTTCAACTTTAGTTGGCGGCTTTCCCGAAACTTATAAGGGGCAAGCTCTTGATCAGCTCACCTATAATGCTTTGAAGAAGGAGACCTTTGTCCCTGCAAGCCAGTTGGTCCAAGAGATGAAGCGAGCCCGATGTTGAAAGAAATAGCTACGAAGGGCCGGAAGAAGACGGGGAAAAAAACCGTCGCTAAGAAGAAGAAGCAGAATACCATCAATCCTTTAGAGGTGGATCCGTCCATCTTAGAATCCTCTAAAGATGAGTCAGAGGCAAGTATATAACTTGAATCAATCTGTCTTTCATCTGCAACTTTCTGCTAATAATTTTAATCTGTAACTTTCCAGGACGAAGAAGAAGAAAACCAGGATGAAACTGAGGTAACTTCGACCTTGTCTGACTTCGACATTCGTAACCCTAAGAAAAACAGAGTAGCTGTGAGAAAATACCCTTTTTCTCATCCTTTTGCTCGTTTGGACCCAAATTATTCATGGAAGACGTCTCAGCACGCCGAACTCCGCCAAACTGATTGTGGCGGCTCTAGGACTGGTACGGGCGGGTCTGACGCTGATGCGGGCGGCTCTCATAAGCGCCCTCGTAAGGTACTTCTTCACCCGACTCTTCTGTTTCCCAAAGCCGGCTTGTTTAAACGACCTCTTAATCCCGAAGATCCGGACTATCAGGACACATCCTCTGATGATGACGCCTTAGAGTCGCCAGATACGACTTTTGTTATTAAAGCAGGGTAAAGATATGATCACTCTTATTCTCACTCCTCTTACATAAAGCAAAAGATAGTAGTTATTGAGATCTTTGTCGAAAATGCAGGGTTACCTCCAAGAAACTAAAACCCACAACTTCTGCCTCGTCTCCGCCTCCTGAAGGTTCTGAAGACCCGGCCAAAGACACAGAGGAAAGGGCCAATGATCCTCCTCTGCCAGATGTTTCCACCGCTCCAGAAATTCAGGTTTCTTTAGAACCAGAGATGGCAGCGCCGGCTGATAACATTGAACAACAGCCGGATACTATTATCCCCTCCTTCGATATTGAAGAGGGTACTGTTGCTACTACCACTGCCACCGCCCCAGACTCGTCGGCAGCTTTGGGCAAATCTTCCTTTGAAGCCATGTCTTCTAAAGAGAAGAATAAATTAGATCTCTCCTCCTTGGAGAGCACTGATTTAAATGATCTTCATGAAGCCCTTCAGACTCGACTACTTGAGAGTCAGGAGATTGCCAAGACCTTGGCCAACAAACCAAAGGTGAGTCATAATGTACTTATGGCCCTTATCAGTCGCCCAAACCTGCATATTAGTGATTTCATAGTTGTATGAAGGTTTGTAAGCTTTACATATTTGAAAATACGTAAATACACACATGCAGTCCCCAAGAGCCGGCTGTTTTCTTGAAACAGCCGGGTCTTACATGGAGCAAAGAACCACATGCTTATATAGAACAAAGAGCCAATTATAGTCCCCAAGAGCCGGCTGTTTTCTTGAAACAGCCGGGTCTCAGAGCAAAGAACCACATGTAGTCCCCAAGAGCCGGCTGTCTTCTTGAAACAGCCGGGTCTTATAGCAAAGAACCACATTTGTCCAAGTCTTAAATGCTTCCAGCTATTCGATAATATTCCTTTGTAAAACTTCGGGATTGCATTAGCCCCCAAGTGCCATGTGAATTACTTGTAATCAATATGGAACTTCATCTGCATAAATAACTTTGAACTTTTCCTTTCTTTCAGGTTCAAATAACTTCCCTTCACACCCAGCTGGCTGACAGTCGGAAAGAGCTGAAAACTGAGCAAGAGCTGAGAGTCGCCGCTGAAGAAAGGGTGAAGACATTGGAGGAAGCCGCGTCTGAGGCGGCCACCAAGCTGGCTGCTGTGACCGCTGAGCATGAGAAGGAGAAGCAGCTCCTTATTCAACGTGCTAAAAACGCTGAAGGCCGCCTGAAGACTGCCTCCGATGAGCTCAGCGGATTAATATTGCACATCCAGCAAATGAGCAGCGCCATCTTTGGTAGGTCGCCTGTTTACAATCCCTATTTTGATAATCTTGATAACTCTGACACCTTTCCTTTGCAGGTCCTAGAAGTGATAAACTGGCGAAAGAACCAGTAATGCAGCTCAAGGCGGCTTATGACTTCCTTGAACAGTTATACACTGGGAGTCGGCGGGCTATTCAAGCCGCCTTCTATGGAAAAGAAAACCCATCCACCATCAAGGAAGTCCTGAAGACTTTATCCACTCTGCCTGCTCAGCTGCAGATCATGAAAGAGTCCACGCCCGCATCGCCACTATGCACACCATGGCCCACGCTAAAGCTCATTACGAGGATTTAGAACTTTCAACTTTAGTTGGCGGCTTTCCCGAAACTTATAAGGGGCAAGCTCTTGATCAGCTCACCTATAATGCTTTGAAGAAGGAGACCTTTGTCCCTGCAAGCCAGTTGGTCCAAGAGATGAAGCTTACAAGGTTTCAGTCAGCCTACAGCGAAGACGGAAAACGCGTAAAGCCCGGTCCTCTTCCGCCTCTCGATCTTATTCCTGAAGGCCGTAAGGACGAGTTTGCTCCGGATATTGATTCTTCCGATCTTATTGATGACGGAGAAATTTTTGATGCCTTTGCCACTGTTGACTGGGCTGCCGATCAAGCCAAGACAGATCCTTCAACAGACGCCGCCCAAGCCGGAGGCAGCAAGACCCGGGAGTAAAACCGGAACCTTGAAAGTCGCCAGTTGTTTAACTGCTTGTAATATATGTCTTGAACAATGATTCTGAAATGCCCTCTAGTGGCCTTTTGTAATAGACTTAGAAAAAATTCTGTTTAAATTCATACTGGCTTCCTTGGGAAGCAAGTCTGCTTCTTTTGCCCGAAGCTTCCTTATGAAAAGTTATTCTGGCTGCTTCTGGAAGAAATTGAATCCTTTGACGCCGGCGGCTCTTGGCCAAACATCAAGACAGTCATAAAGCTTGATAAGATGTATAATTTATTCTTAACAAGTATTAAACCATTAACTAAAGCAGTCATGGCGGCTTATAACCAGTAAACTTGTAGATGCTTACGGTGTAGCCAATATAATACAACTGGCGGCTCTTGGCCAAATGCAAACATTAAAAAGAGCTCATAAGAGAGGTCATAAAACTCTTTAAAGCAGCATATCTTAAATAAAAGCTTTAGCGAATTTCTAAATATTACAAAGTCCCCAGTATGGGGCGACTCTTGGATCACCCCCAACCAGATCAGTTACTTCTTTTCCTGTATGGTGGCGACTTCTGGCTTGCCAGTTAGTTCGACCCATAAGGTTGATTATTTCAAGATGGTAAAGCCTTCTGGATTATCAGCAGGCAGCATCCCATCTAAATCGTTTGTGCCCGTACACGGATGAAGGTTCTGGATTACCAGTAACACAGCCCGTTTGTTAGGTATTTTTCCCAATATGGCGACTTCTGGTTTACCAGTAAGTTTAGCTTCATAAGGGCTGAAGGTCCCAAGATGGTGAAGGCCTCTGGATTACCAGGAGGCTCAACCCATATGAGTCTTTTATGCCTGTACACGGATGAAGGTTCTGGATTACCAGGAACACAGCCCGTTTATTAGGTGCCTATACACGGATGAAGGTTCTGGATTACCAGTAACACAGCCCGCTTATTAGGACTTTGACCCGATATGGTGGCGACTTCTGGCTTACCAGTAAGTTCGACCCATAGGGTTAAGTGTCCCATGATGGTGAAGGCTTCTGGATTACCAGGAAGCTCATCCGAAGTGGGTCTTTTGTTTCTGCACTTTCACAATATATGTATGATAAAGCACAAGTAATAATGTAATAAAACTTACTCATCATGTTGGATGGAAAACGACAGATACCCCGAATTTCAGGGCCGCCAGCTTTTACTCATTATTGATAATATATACATGAGAGGTATGTACAAGATTCCCAGAGCCGGAACTCTAGGTGTAGTAGGGTCTCAGATGAGCTATGTTCCAGGGCCTGTTGGTCTCTTCTTCAGATGTTCGAGACTCCTTCCCAGGCCGGAGATCGATCAGATAATAAGACCCGTTATGAAGATTTTTGCTGACAACAAAGGGCCCTTCCCAAGGAGGCGAAAGCTTATGCATGCCTGACTGGTCTTGTATTAAACGAAGCACCAAATCTCCTTCTTGGAAAGTCCGGCTTCTGATCCTACGGCTATGATAGCGACGCAGGTCTTGCTGGTAGATAGCAGATCGGGCGGCTGCCAAATCCCGCTCTTCCTCCAAGGCGTCCAGAGAGTCCTGACGAGCCAACTCATTATCCTCTTCAACATATGCTGAGACCCGGGGCGAGTCATGGCGGATGTCGCTTGGCAAAACGGCCTCTGCCCCATAAACCATGAAAAAAGGTGTGAAACCCGTTGATCTGTTGGGAGTTGTCCGTAAACTCCATAAGACGGAGGGAAGTTCTTCTACCCAACAGCCGGGTGTACGCTGAAGAGGAACCATAAGCCGGGGCTTTATTCCTCGAAGGATCTCCTGATTGGAGCGTTCAGCTTGCCCATTGGACTGTGGGTGCGCAACAGCCGCCACATCCAGTCTGATGTGCTCCTCATCACAGAACTGCTTCATGGCGCCTCTCGAAAGGTTTGTACCATTGTCAGTAATGATGCTGTGCGGGTACCCGAAACGAAAGATTAACTTTTTGACAAACTTAACAGCCGTCTCTGCATCCAAATTGCTGATAGGTTCTGCCTCTACCCACTTGGTAAATTTGTCAACAGCCACCAAAAGGTGAGTCTTTTTGTCACTAGAAGCTCTGAAAGGCCCCACCATATCCAGCCCCCAGACCGCAAAGGGCCATGTGATAGGGATCATCCGAAGTTCCTGAGCCGGCACATGAGTTTGGCGGGCAAACCTCTGACAACCGTCACACTTCCTGACTATTTCCTTTGCATCAGCATGAGCCGTGAGCCAAAAGAAACCGTGGCGGAAAGCCTTCGCCACCAATGATTTAGAGCCGGCATGATGACCACAGTCGCCGGAGTGTATCTCATTGAGGATATTCCGGCCTTCATCAGGTGATACGCAGCGCTGAAAGACGCCTGTGGCACTTCTTCGGTGCAACTCGCCATTGACAATGGTCATGGATTTGGACCTTCTCACAATCAGGCGGGCTTCAATCTCGTCAGTTGGCAAGACGCCCCGAGTCAGATAATCCAAGTATGGGACAGTCCAATCCGGGATCTCATGGAGAGCCGCCACGAGCTGGGCCTCCGGGTCTGGGACAGCAAGGTCCTCCTCCGTTGGCAACTTAACTGACGGGTTATGGAGCACATCCAGGAAAACATTTGGAGGAACCGGCTTTCGCTGCGAACCAAGTCGTGATAAAGCATCAGCCGCTTCATTCTGCCGCCGATCAATGTGATCCACCTGATAACCCTTGAAGCAACCAGCCACATTAGTAACAGCTTGTCTGTAAGCCGCCATGAGCGGGTCTTTAGAATCCCAAGTCCCTGAAACTTGCTGTGCCACCAGATCAGAGTCACCTAGGCACCTAACCCGGCTGAGATTCATCTCCTTTGCAATCCGGAGCCCATGGAGCAGGGCCTCATACTCTGCAGCATTGTTAGTGCAAGGAAACATAAGCCGCAAAACATAGCAGAACTTGTCACCTCGAGGGGAAGATATTATAACTCCAGCCCCCGAGCCCTCCAGCTGCCTAGACCCATCAAAGTGTATGGTCCAATATGTGTTATCCGGCCTTTCTTCAGGGGCTTGAAGCTCTGTCCAGTCATTGATGAAATCCACCAATGCCTGAGATTTGATGGCCGTGCGAGGCACATACTTGATCTCATGAGGTCCAAGCTCAATGGCCCACTTTGCAATTCTCCCTGTAGCTTCCCTGTTATGAATGATATCCCCCAAAGGGGCTGAAGATACCACCGTGATAGGATGCTCCAGGAAATAATGTCTCAGCTTCCGGCTTGCCATGAAAACTCCGAAAACCAGCTTCTGCCAATGTGGATAACGCTGCTTAGACAAAGTCAGGACCTCACTAACATAATAGACCGGTCTCTGGACAGGATACTCCCAGTTTGCCTCTTTTCTTTCCACCACCATTGCAACACTAACAGCCTTGCTATTTGCTGCGATGTACAGAAGCATCGGCTCCTTGGTGATAGGAGCCGCCAGTATGGGCGGCTCTGCCAGCTGCCTCTTCAGAGCTTGAAAGGCCTCCCCAGCAGCTTTGCTCCATTGGAAGTCGTCCGCTTTCTTCAGCATCTGATATAAAGGAATAGCCTTCTCCCCCAGGCGACTTATGAAGCGACTCAAAGCTGCAATGCGACCCGCCAGGTGCTGAACATCATTGATGCACTTAGGCTCAGCCAGAGAGGTGATGGCCTTGATTTTCTCCGGGTTAGCTTCAATTCCACGCTCAGAGACCATGAAACCTAGAAGCTTTCCTGCAGGAACACCAAAGACACACTTGTCCGGGTTAAGCTTCATCTGGTAAACTCTGAGATTGTCAAAGGTCTCCTTGAGATTATCTAACAAGGTCTCTTGCTTTTCTGACTTGACCACAATATCATCCACATAAGCATGCACATTGCGGCCAATCTGTCCATGAAAACAATTTTGCACGCAACGTTGATAAGTCGCCTGGGCACTCTTGAGCCCGAAAGGCATAGAAACATAACAGAAGGCGCCAAAAGGTGTAATGAAAGCCGTCTTCTCTTGGTCCTCCACTGCCATATTGATCTGATGATAACCAGAGTATGCATCCAGGAAACATAACCTCTCACACCCCGCTGTAGCATCAATGATTTGATCAATGCGAGGGAGAGCAAATGGACCAGCTGGACAAGCTTTGTTAAGATCCGTGTAGTCAATACACATACGCCAAGTGCCATTTTTCTTCAGAACCAGCACCGGGTTAGCCAACCACTCCGGGTGTAAGACTTCTATGATAAACCCGGCAGCCAGAAGCCGGGCTATCTCTTCCCCGATAGCTTTCCGTCTCTCTTCATTAAAACGGCGAAGATACTGCTTGACAGGCTTGTAGTTAGGATCCACATTAAGGCGGTGCTCGGCGAGTTTTCTCGGCACACCCGGCATGTCAGAAGGTTTCCATGCAAAGATGTCCCGATTCTCACGGATAAACTCGACGAGCGCGCTTTCCTATTTGGGGTCCATGTTGGACCCTATAGTGAACTTAGCAGAAGAGTCGCCATGGGTAAACTCCACTTCCTTGGTGTCTCTGTGAGCCTGAAACTTGAGAGGCGGCTCTCCTTCTATAGAGGGCTTCTTGAGAGGCGTCATATCCGCCGGGTCTACATTGCTTGTGTAGATTTTGAGCTCCTCCGAGGCATAAGCCGCTTCAGCATAAGCAGCATCTCCTTCTTCACACTCCATGGCGACTTTCCGGTTTCCATGAACTGTGATTGGGCCCTTGGGACCCGGCATCTTGAGCTTCAGATAAATATAACAGGGCCTAGCCATGAATTTGGCATAAGCCGGCCGGCCGAAGAGAGCATGATAGGGACTCTTAATCCTGACTACCTCAAACGACAATGATTCACATCTGGAGTTATCCTCTGATGTCCCAAAGGCCACGTTCAACTTGATCCTTCCAACCGGGTATGCTGATTTGCCAGGTATAATCCCATGAAAAACTGTGTTAGATGGCGTAAGGTCTTTCTCCGTCAATCCCATACGTCGGAAAGTGTCATTGTACAGAATATTGATGCTGCTTCCGCCATCCATCAGAACCTTGGTGAGAGCATATCCTCCAACTTGGGGTGCTACCACAAGCGCCAGATGACCCAGATTATCTACTCTGGGCGGGTGATCCTCCCTGCTCCAAGTAATCGGCATCTCTGACCACTTCAGATACTCTGGAACAGCCGGCTCTACCGTATTAACAGAACGTCTCCTGACCTTGCGCTCCCTTTTATCTGCACATGTAGTGAACACATGATACTGTCCACTATTCAACTGTTTAGGATTACTCTGGAACCCGGTCTGATTGTTCTGCTGTTGTAGAGAGTGTTGGCCGCTGTTGTATTGGTTTCCTTGAGGTTGCTGACCACTGTTATTCCCCTGGAAGCCGCTACCAGACCCGCCCAGGTGGTGTGACTGTTGATGAAAGCCGCCAGGAGGGCCTCCACCAGGTGGTCCGAACCCGGGCCCGGAACCCGGTCCGCATCCGCCACCCCCGCCACCCGGCGGGTTCTGGAAGCGCTGAGCGAAAGCATCCATAATGTGACACTGTTCCCAAGTATGCCTTGCTGGTCTCTCTTTGGTACCGTGCTTTGGACACGGCCCCTTGAGGAACTCATCGAAGTTTTGTGGCTTAAAAGGTCTGTTACCAGAACCACCCTTCTGAAACTTAGCCCCTGCATTGGTATTAGCCACCAGCTCAGATCCGGCTTCTCGACCCTTACGCTTCTTATCATTGTTCTGCTGCTGACTCTTGCCACCAACAGACTTTTTACCTCTCGGATCAGGAACCTCTGGCTCATCAACTCCTGGGTCCTTCGTAGGATCAGACTCAGCATACTTGGTGAGAGCATTCATGAGCTCCCCCATATCTTTGACACTCCGTTTGAGCCGCCCTAACTTCTACGTGAGAGGCTCATAGTGGCAAGCCTTCTCCAGCACCAAAACTGCCTGAGGGGCAGAGATATTATCTGAAGAATGAATGATCTCTGCAACTCGGCTGACCCAATGGTGAGCCGACTCTCCCTGCCGCTGAACACAATGCTAAAGATCAATGATAGTCTTTGAACGCTTGCAGGTACCTTGGAAGTTTTTGATAAAACGTTCCCTTAATTCGCCCCATGTATTGATGGAATTCGGGGGTAAATTCTTCAGCCACGTACGCGCTGCTCCTTCCAACATCATGGTGAAATATCTTGCACAAGCCTCATCGCTGACCCCTTGCATATCCATGGCAAGCTCATAACTTTCTATCCACTGGGCCGGGTCCTGGTCTGGTGTATAACTGGACACCTTCCGCGGGCCCTTGAAGTCCCTGGGCAGGGGTGCGCCGCGGAGAGCCGGGCTCAAGCAAGGCACTCCAATGGATCTTCCTGTTGGGGTGACTGTTGTAGTCACGACTGGCGCGAGAGCCGCCTCCTGAACCGCGAGAGCCGCCGCATGAGCCGCCGTATGTGCTGCGTGAGTCTCCTGTACTCCGTGCCCTGGGATCATGGGCTTTGGTGAATACAGCAAGCCCCCAGGCGCACGCCGATGATGGCGGGTGCTAGACTCCGCAGGGCTTTCAGCGTGGCGGCTTCTAGTGCGGCTTTTGTTAGGAGCGGGTGTAGAATGCAGTCGCTCCCGGCTGTACGAATAATTCGCTTGCTGGACCACGGCGGTTTTCAGTTTTGCAATTGCATTGCGAACCTCGATCTCAAGGGGCGTGTCTCCATTGATGGGCAGACGTGCCAGCGCCGTGGTAGCCGCGTAGAGGTTGTCCACAGGGTTCGTAAAGTGCCCTTGTGCCGTAAGCATTGGTACCTCTGGCCGCTCCCCATGACCCGCCGAGCGTCGGGCTCCCGGGTCTGTCGACCACTGGGGAGTTCCTGTCGCTGGACCCCGAAGGCGTTCCCCTGGCGGGGTGCTGAACTGCAGGGCCTGACCTTCAACCTCGGCCGCAAGCCGGCTCCGGTGTCGTCTGTGATGAACCGCGTCAGACTCCACCCGGCGCTGCTCCAGATGATAACTCTCCTGTTGCAGACACGCCGATTCTTCCCGTAATTCTCGTTCACGAGTCGCCAGACGGACGTTCTCCGCATCAATGCCAGCTTGAGCCTGTACCATCTGATCCTTGATCCTGACGATCTCTGCATTGAGCTCTGCCTGATTTTCCGCAGTGACCTGTGTGCCCAGCAGTGTAGTCAACGTAGCCGTCAATCCCACCAGGGTCTGTGCTGGCGAAACTCTTGACACCGCATTGGAGGTTCCAGCATCCGCTGCCGAGTCTGGTATATCAGCCGCCCCCGCCATGTAGACAACAGGGCGAGCGGGCGGGCCTAAAGAATCCTGCGCCGGCGAGTTCTGCTGAAAGCCCCCAAGATCCTCTTGGTGAAGAGAATAAAGCGACTCTCCGCCAGAGGAATAGCCACCATCAACGTAAGTCGCCGAGCCCTCCGTGGAAGCCGACGATCCAGAATACTCCACCCCTTGAGTGAAGCCAACGAAGACGTGCTCTCGCCTGGCGGGCTGCGTGTCCTGGACCAGCTTGAAGGTGTCGGTGAAGATATCCGGCCCAGATTCAGATCCGCCGGCCTGCACAGGAGCCGGAAGCCTAGGGGCGGCTCTCGACATGGTGGGTTGCGCGCGGCGGGCCGTTTCAACGACCTCCGTGGAGGCGGCCGGCTTAGAGCCGCCGGCCTTCCCGATGAAGACATGGATTCCGCCAAAGGGGACCCGGTACCCGTACTCAAGAGAGTCGGCCTCGGGGCCCCAGCCTGAGTCGTCGATGAGCAGATTGCCGCGGCGACTCTTGGTTATCCGGCCAATCACATATCCCTCGAGTCCTTGGGGAGGACCCTTCGAATACTCAACACCACCATGCGATAGCCCCACGGTGGGCGCCAACTGTCGTGGTATTTTCACGGCAGATGTCCTCATAGGACTTGATCTCGAAGCCATCGCGTAAGTAGTAGACCGAAGGGGTTAAACGAGGAACACAGGAGGCAAGGTTTACCCAGGTTCGGCCCCTCTCGTGGAGGTAAAAGCCTAGTCCTGCTAGATGTATTGAAGATCTCGATTACAAGGGTTTTGGAACTTGTCTAACCCTAGCTCCCGAAAGGTTTCAACGTGATCCCTCTAGCCCCAGGGCTCCCCCCTTTATATATAGGCGGAGGTTCGGGGCTTACATAAGAGTCCGGGTCGGGATAGCAATCCGAGCCCAACTCTCCTTTACTTGTTTCCTAAGTTATACCTCGAGGTGGTTTGCACATACCGCCTCTCACGGCGGGTCTTGGGCCGGCCCTTCCTTGGGCGGCTCTTCTTCTGGGCCTCTTGAGAACGCTCCGGCCCAACTAGCCCATCTTCAATAAAGATCCCCAGAACCCGGCCCTAAACGGGCGGGTCTCACCGAAAGATATTTCCCTGACACCATCCGAGACTTCTTTGACCGACCTTCTGTTCAGAGCCATGCACCCATGGCGGGAGCCGAACAGAGTTTCGGAGGGAAGGTTCTACAAGCACGCTCGCTCACCTCCTCCCCCTGTGCATTGGGAGGGCGAGCGCAACTCAAGACAAAGAAGTAGAAGGGCGAGCTCTGTAGGATTGCACTCAAGGACGAAGAAAGGATGGATGAACATCGCCCCTCACGACCCCCCAATTTATAGGGGGGAGCACGGGGGCTGGCTCTCCTCCATTCCAAGGGTCGCCGCCCATCTCTACCAATTCCATTGCCCACGATCATGGGTGAACAGGTAACCGCCCCATTGCTCCAATCCATGGCGTTGCGGTTTCTACCACGATCAGGACTTTAAGTCACGAGCGCCCATCGCTAACTCCCCGCTATGCATGCGGCACGCGTGGCGAAAATGGCCTAAGGTGGTGGGTCAGTGCCGGCCAATAAATTGGCAGTTACTCACTCACATTGCGCGCCTGTGCATGAAACTTGGGCCTGACCCAACGGCACTTGGCGAGCACGTGTGGGCCAGTCCCGGGGGCTCCTGTCAGTGCACTAGTACAGGGGTACCCAGTGCCCCTGACTTATGCACAGGCGATAGAAGCAGAAAACCCTGACAGCAATCAAGACCAAGACTCCAGCAAGCTCAACACGGCAGCCCAAGCCTGGGTTGTGATGCGCCAAGCACGTCCCCGACGCTTGCCGGGGACCGAGACGAATGCACCTTTCAGAAGACCCGGCAAGCCATTTCCCGATAGGCATGAACCATCCAGCCACCGCTCCACCGCATCGCTACGCCTGTCACTTATCGATGCGATGTCGAGCCCTCAGGCGAGTAATCAGCTCTCACTAAGCACGTGGCGACGCATTGGAAGGCAAGTTACGCCCGGTTGACACCCGCCCTGTAGCGTGTCAAGATCTTGAGCAGCAACCGGCCAAGCGGTGGCAAAGGCTTGCCGGGGATGCACCCCCAAGCGCCACCTAGGCAGGTATCATGGCATTTTGTCCTAAATGCCGGTGTTAGGTATGATAGCTCTGCTTAGCTATCTAATCAATAGACAATGTCTATTTTGCCATTGTGGTAACCCCTTGCACTATAAATGGAGGACCAAGGCAACCTAGGTCAAGGTTGGCAACTCGAACCCCCGAACGCTTGTACTCGCATAGCCGCTCTCCCCGGCAGTAGTCCTTGCCGGGGTTAGGCGCCCTGCGTTCTTCATGTTCCTCCAATCAATCCACCAAAAAGCAGGAGTAGGGTTTTACGCTTAGCAGTGGCCCGAACCTGGGTAAAATGCCTGACCCTTGATCGTTGCGCCGTCTCATGCTCTCCGCTCTTCGTGCAACATGACCCCCCTTGCCGAACCACAAGGGACCTCTGGTCCCATAGGTGATCGTGAGCATCCGTGCCCCGACAGAGAGGTTTGAAATTCATTTCGATTTCTTCCATTGGACCAAAACATGTATCTAGTGACACATATATGATTTTTCAACCCATTCAAGTGCACTCTAACATGTGCTTAACTGCAGTTTATATTTGAACTCTGCACATGAAATGTCTAAAAAACTCTTTAAATGTTTAAAAAGGCCTAAACAACCATGAATAATTCCATATTTTAATAGACACTCCTATAGTTGTTCGTTCACTGCAGATAAATGTTATTACAATCCAAACACCTTAAATTGCCGATGTAACCTCATTTTTCGTTTCAAAACAGTATGAAAATCAAGTACATCGCAATCAGTTCTTGATCATGAAGCGTGTATGATGTGGTATAAAATATCTTGGGCCAATCCTCATATATGGCTTACGTCGGAAGCTTCATCGGCTACAGTCCACCGCCGGTGCGTCAACCACACAGTCACACTACTCCCGAAGACCACTATACTGTTCAAACGTCGCTGGTGAAAGATGGGGATGTGGATCCACGTTGTGAAGGCAAAATCGACGACCCACTCCGTCCCAAGCACGGCGGCATCAACCATGAACGCACTCACAACATCTATGAGCGTGTCCGTAATCTCCGACAGGGCGGCTGCAGCCACCGAAAGGGCTTCTGCTGTAATAGAGATGGCGGCAGCAACATCTGCGATCGGGATAGCAAATATCAAAAATGGCATAGCAGTTGTCCGTTCCTCAGCAGCCGCTGTAGCCCTGATGGCGGCTGCCCACTCCTATGTCGAGGCCGCCGACGCCCAGATCGTGTCGGTCACCGCACAAATAGCAGCGGCCTTCCCCGACACTGGTCGGCAACCTATGTCCAAAGAGTTGGCAATCACTGAGAGCGCTCGGGCTACCGTCCATTCGTCGGAAGCCTCCCTAGTCGGGATGGAGGCCGTCAATGCCCAAACCATGGCCGCCCACACCCGGATCGTGGTGCCCTTTTCCAAAGAGATGGCAAACATGGACTGCGAGATGCTTGTGGAGTATGTGGCAAGGGCTGCCATGGAGCCCCTTCCCCTGGAGGTCGTCAAGGGTCAGCTGGTCATGGAGGATGCGGTGGAGATCGCCGAGCGTATGACGAAACATTAGTCTTTGTTTGTTTAGGTCAACCAGCTCCGTTTAATTGTTGGATTAAGTAAGTGCGGGCTGTGGTGTAGGCTCTTTTGTGTAGTACCCAAATTAGCAATTGATGTTAAATTATGCGACGATGTGGATGACCAGTGTAACCAGAGGAATTCGAACCAAAATTTGCCACCATATCCCCATTCTGTCTTCCAAATGAAAATGAAATTCAAATACATCACACACACAATTTGTTGGCAAGAACCGTGTGCAATGTAGTATCCAATCTTACGTTGGAAGCTTAGACACAAAAATTCACACGTTCAAGCTCATCGCACACGGGGTAAAAGTACATGCATCGTTTGTACTGTATAGATATCACAAACAATTCCGAATAATTTGCACGTTCAAGCTCATCACACATGGGGTAAAGTAATGGCTTCGTTTGTGATGTTTAGATATCGCACACAGTTCTGAATAAGGGACTATGTCCGATGACACTTTCCGTGCCAATTTTTCGCTTCACCGAACGAAAATTTTGAGCTACCGCGGAAATATCTACCTCCCTCACCCCCCGGTACCAATCTTACACCGGAAGCTTGGACACAAAATTTGCACATTCAAGCTCATCGCACACGTGGTAAAGAACATGCTTCGTTTGTGATGTATAGATATCACAAACAATTCTGAATAATTTGCAGTTTCAAGCTCATCACACACGAGGTAAAGTACATGCTTCGTTTGTGATCTTTAGATATCGCACACAGTTCCGAATAAGGGACTGTGTCCGATGACACTTTCCGCGCCAGTTTTTTGCTGCACCGAACAAAAATTTTGGGCTACCGCGGAAATATCTACCTCCCTCAACCCTAGTACAAATCAAAAGCCACATTGCCCCTGTTTCCTAGTTCCTTTCCTAGTTCAAACCTTCACTACTTTCTTGCCGCACCGCCTCCTCACCGGCGACGCTCCTTCCTGCTGCTCCGCCTTGTCCATCTAGTCAGGTAATCGACACCTCCCCAATACCCCCTCTCTCCCACCCCCTCCTCCTCCATCCCACCTGGCCTGACCGCCGGCGCGACACCTTCCACGCAAATCACCACCCCATCCTCGAAATAATCGCCGCCGATAGCCATGGTGCATGCAATATAGCCATGATCTCAAGGAGCATTTGGCAGCGGAGAAGCAAATCACGGTTGCATGCACGGATGAGGCAGTGATGGCTGCCATGCGTGCCGACCCCCAGATCTTGGAGGAGCACCTCGCCGTCGAGGCCACCATCGATGCCTCGCGCACGGACGCCGCCATGCGGTTGGCTGCTATAAACAACAGCTTGTGGTCTTTTTTCGAGGGCATCGCAGGTGCGTTCGACGAAGACTACGAGGTCTTTTCACAGCGTGCCCGTGCTTACCTCAGCTCTAGAGCCGACATGTTAGTCCCGGGGCAGGATCAGTCCACTCACCACTATGAGGGGTGCAACCATGGTGTGGAGGCCTCGCCCTCTTCCAAGTTGAAGGATTCCATCGTCATCGATATCTCCGACGATGAGGAATAGCTTGTTTTTCTTAGCTTTATAAGTAAGGACCTATATGTGTTCATCTAGCTACGCCGGTTAAGCATGTTTTGTTTACCTATTGCATGTGCTGCTCCTACCTTTCATTTAGAAATTCCAGTGAAATGTCCAATGTAATGCTACTTACAATCTGACCTTCTAGTATGTTCTATTGTGCAATGTGGTGCTTAGTTAACTGTTTGGTTCATTTGTTGTGGTGATCATTTAACTATTTGGTTCAATTTTGCAATGTGATGTTTGATTGTTGTTCATACAATTTTGTATTGTTATGCATGTGAGAAATAAATCGAATTTAGATGTACTAAATACATGTGAAACATATACAATTACTATATTTCCTAGTTCTTAGCACACTTGGTTTAGATAACTGGCTTTTCCATGTGGCTTGAATTAATATGTTGGATCTGCAATGTGTTTATTTTTCATTAACATATGTCACTGATAGTATGCCAAATATCACTTATAACCAGATCAATATATATCTTAAATATGTTGCAGGGGGAAACAATGGTAGACACTAAAGTTTACCATAGAGGTTTGCACATCCATGGTACTTTGGCTAATAGCACATTATTGTGCAATTGCAGGAACCATTCTAATATTAAGGTTTTTAATAATTTGTTCTTGCACATGTAGGTCCTGCTGTAAGAGGTTTAGACCCACTGTTCGACCCTTTTTGCATGTGGGGAAATGAGGTGTCCTTGAATATCAGTCAAATCAAGAAACTCAGAAAGATTGTTAAGATAAAGAAACTAGCTACGAAAAACAACAAGATGTTTGTCTGCACAATGAAGCAGACATTAGTTAACTATAGGATGGTACGATCTCTTTCACCTTGTCCTTTTCCCTTTGGGCCATTTCAAACTTTAGAAAATATATTTAAGCATATGTTTGTTTTCTGTCCTTTTCGAGGCAGTTCATCGATGGTTACGTCTCAAACCACCTATATGGTCAAGAGGCGAGTAAGGTATTCATACAACACCCACGATATAATCTTGAAGTCTTCCTCAAGAAGACGAAGGATGGGCGGGCAATCATCCACAGACACTGGCCTAAAGTTGCGAGGACCTTCAACATCATTGAAGGCTCAATATTCACCTTCCGCTTCAACAGTTTTCTAGACGAGACTCATCTGTCTATTTACCATCTATGATGATACTTTTCAAAGGTTTTAGATGTTGCATTTGAAACTTTGTCCTGTTGTGCAATTGGTAGCTAGGTCGTATATGCCTATATGATGTTGTACCCTGATGTAATTCAATTATGAAATCCTGGTTGTCGTAATACGAGTAAGAAATATATTGTGTGCTTGATAGGAAATGTTAATTTGATTACTAAATGGATTATAAATAATAGAGCAATTAGGCTAATTATTGGGGTTTCTATTACAGACGGTTTCTAAGACAACACCGTGGGTGATGACCTCAAAAAACCCACATAGTTTCTAAAATGTTGGCGTGTTGGATCAGTGAACAGTCACACACGACTTTCGGTTGATAACTGTGTGCGTTAGGCCACCCTATCACAGACGTTCACATAAAAAGTGTGTGTGTGATGGACAGCCTTATGCCAAACAGTTTTTTCTAGGCACCGTGAGTGATGTATTGAATAACGCAATCGACAGAATTATAACTATCGTGTGTGATGGCCAGCCCTATCACAAACTATGTTATGCAGAAAATTGTGTGTGATGTGCAATACGAATGGAGATGTATCTTTGGGATTCCCTGTGTGGGATTCTAAGCACATCTCACACGACTTCTGTAGTATGTCTGTTTGTGATGGTCCTCCAATCGCACACGCTCAATTTTTGCCTGGTGTGTGTGACCAGACGGAGGCATCACCAACGATTTATCTGTGTCATGTGGGATAGGCCCCCTATCACCCACATAGGCAAGGTGATGGTTTAAAACTGCGTTGCGAAAAGGGGGTAAAAACCATTTGCATAGGACTCGGCTGCACTAGTGAAGGAGGAGATGAAGCTAGGGTCCTCCACGAGATACATGACCCACTAAGAAATTATATGATCTATTTTTGGTATTGATCATGGGCACACACAAGTGGTTCAAAAGGGGTTAGAAGACTATACCTGATAAATATAGCCATAAGAATTGCATATCAGCAATAAAATGAACCTTGACATCAACTGATGCTTCTGCAATGTGGCCATGGTGAGAACCAGTAGAAAATATTCCAATTATTGTTACCCCCTTTTGCCAAGAGTGCATCATTCTATGATTCTATTCAATTAAGTTCTTTGATATTTGTTGGAACGTATCTACAACAATGGCTAACATCATATAGTATCAACGATAGTAAGTTCATCATATTCCTATAAGAACTAATTTTGCCTCCGGAGGAGGAATTGTTAGGAAACGTAATAGAAAACAAAAAAAAATCGCCCTACGATCAAGGTCCCGGATCACTATGGAGATGCATACAAGGTTAGATTGGATCGTTACCAACTTCAAGATGCAGCGAAAGAAGAGTTGGTGTAGATCAATCTTGAAGTCCCTTGAACCGTCTACAACGATCCCTCGAACAAAAGACTGAAAGCACGACCTCTCAATAGATTGCAAGCACACATGCTTCATGATCCCGGTAGCACTTCACCGTCTAGAGCTAATTGTCGCCGGAGAATTAGAGGAAGAGAAGAGAACCTCACGGGGCTTCTCTATTATGAGGAATAGAGATAATCAATTTATATAAGCACACTAGACGAACTAGAGAGGAGGGGCATTCAGAATGAGGATTTAACGTATTCTCTAGGGGGTGCCCCTCTCATATATATAGGTGTGGGAGAGTGGGAGGCCGACTTGGGGAGGGGGCTTCCGTCCCTTGGTGCTCCAGCTAAGGAGGAGGAGTCCTCCTCCGACCCTCCTTCCCCTCCTTTAGCTTTGTACAGCCCTAAGGGGGCGCCTCCACCAAGGGGCCCAATAGGGCCCATTAACCTTTTACACTAAGGTCTTTACTAAATATATTATCCCAATGACTCTAAATAAATTCCAAGCGCCTACCAATAAATATAGGAGCCCTTTATAATTTATATTAACTCCCCGAAAAGTATTTCCTCCTATATATTATTTTCCTGTATGACCCTGTACTCCCCGAAATACTTCCGGTCACTCTGAAACGCTTCCTGTTTCTCTCGAAACTATTTCTATTATTCGCGAAAGTGTTTCTTGAATATTTTCTCATAACTATTACTCCACAAACACTCAACAGATCGTGATTCCCTTAAGCTTGCGACCCTTTTGGTTCGGTAAAACATAAACATGAATGAAACTCCCTTTTGTTCAATGACCAATAGCGGAACTGTGGAGATCCATATTGATCCCTATGAATACATGAATGATATTCGAGTGAACCTTTGGTTATCATGTGCTATTCTCTTTGCTTCATGATACTTTCGAAAACCCGAGGTGAGATGTATCGGTATCCTCTCGAGTCATCCTCATGCTCACTACATCGGTCTCCTCGTTACCGATTTTATTCGTCTTTCTCGTTGACATGTTCCGGCATCCCTGTGATATAGTCACCTCTGTCTGGTCAGACGATGATGGATGTCATCACACCAAGTGGGCCCTAAGAATATCTCTCCATCGTCGGAGGAGAAAATCCCACTCTTGAGCTATCTAGCCCCTTGTCAAACTTTCCGACAAACCTGTAAGTTGTCGTTATCATCACCGTGTTACAGATGATGTTTAAGGAACCCTAAAGTTCATTGTATGGTAAGAAGTGACTACGATACTCTCATGGTCTAAGGAACCAACACATATATTAACTCTTTGTGTTATAACGAATGACTTGTGATGATAGTATCTCAAAGTATAAAAAACAAGTTGGGTTAATTCAATATGATCGTTCTTCCAACGTCATATCCTAAAAGTTGGTTTGGGACTATCGTTACGCTTAATGATATCCCAAGATCCGTAAAAGATGATCACAAACTACAGTTGAGCTAGCCCTAGAGGCAATAATAGGAATCGGGTTTTACCGTTTATCATTCCACGCATGCATATGAGTTTTTCAGTGAATCGCATATTCCAATATCATAGCAGTTATAGCATAGAATATAAACTTCTTAATTATAAACGTGAATATAAATAATAAAATATTATTGCCTCTAGGGCATATTCCTAACAGGAACAACCTCAACTGGTGAATGGTAGGAGTAAAACCTCCATAGCACGTATACCACCATCAACTGACCAGATCTGCTCTTGGAGGCACTTGTGCATGCATGGACTCACCGCCTTCCCTTCCTTGTCTCTTCATCTTGCCCTCCCTCTCTCCAAATGTAGCCAGACCCGCTGTCACCCTCTTGTCTCCCGTGCCATGTCCCATCCCGGCAAAGGGGATGACGCTTCTCTCTCACGTGCTCCCGAGATGCATATCGAAACAATTAAGGAAGAGGGAGCTCCGGTGGCCAGGTACTCATGGTAGGGTGGGGCGGAACAACTGCAAGGAGGCGGGGGTGGACGCAAGGGGAAGAGGAGAGATGCAACATGGTGTGAGATGGGGTGGATGCCACCGGAGGGAGATGCAGGACAGAGGAGAGGCTGCATGTGGGCGTGGACTATGAGGCTTGTGCCTTGGGCTACGTGTGTACATTAGCCTTCTTTACTCCCCCGCCCCTAAGCTTTGTAATGTCCTAACTCACTCAATATATGTTCAACGCGTGGCCAAATCAAGATGAATGAGAAGACTGTCGTGGGAGTAATCCTGACAATAGTACTGGGGGTATGAATGAGTAGGGCGAAGCCTAGCTACGGAGCAAGTGTAGCACTCGGTGTTTACGAGTTCGGACCCCACTCGGAAGTGGTAAGAGTCCTACATCTCGAGCCCTAGGGCTAGGTATTGCTTGATATGTGTTCTGATTACAGAGAGTTCGTAACCCTTTCTCTGGCGCCCGGGGGTGGCTTATATAGAGTGCGCCACCACCGGGTGAACGCCATCATTAGGGTCATTAATGTTAGTAACTACAGGGGTTACTAGAAACTGCTAAGTTAACTACAGCCGTTACGGGTAACGTGGTCTTTACAGTACTTAAGGCTTATTAAGTCTCTCGAATGTTGCAGCCCTCAGGACGCTCCTGCTTCCTTCTGGTCGAGTGGTTAGTAACGTCCGAGTGACTTCCAAGGAGCCGAGTGCCTATTGTACATTCGCCCGAGTGTCGAGTTAAGCCAGGGACTTTCATGACCTTGTAGGACCCCAAGAGTGTCCTAGATTAGAGGAACATGACCCTACCTAGGGTAGGTGACCTCGTCAGTAGCCCTCGAATCGGTTGAGGTTTTTGAGAGCCGAGTGACCAACGCACTGGGCTGTTGGTAGCGTTTCGGCGACGCTAGGGAGCAAGGGGGTTGCTCCTTACTCGCCATCGAAACCGCGACCAATTCAGGTCAATTAAATTTTGAATGACTCAAACGGTCCGACTGTTCAAGTCACTCGATCCGGTGCAGATCAGTTCTCGGGAGAGGCAACCTTATAGCCTAGAGATAATATTATTGAACGTAACCTTCCGATTGACTTTCACTCGGAGGCTCTTGAATCGGTGTTGGATTCGACAGAATACTCAATGGCCTCTTCAATTCGTTTGATGAATCCTGGCGTGTCGGAACACGTCAGTGAGTGAAAGCACATTTGCTCCCTTGGTTGTTTTGGTAATCAATAACAACATATATGTCATTGAACTAATGTTTCCGCTAAGCATATTTCAGGAAAAGTTCAATGATGTGTTGGCAAAAGGATTGTGGAGAAACCCCTAGATGCAAGGAAATGGATTGGCAAAGCTTCAAGCAAGAGGACTCTACATTTTACATTGTGAGAAATCACCTTGAGTCCGTAGGAAAGCCAATACTATTAAAAGGGGGTAAGGTACTGTTGGTGAACAAGATGCTCCACGTGCACAAGTGATAGTCACCAAAAACACCCACAAACTCTTCCACAAAAGTCTGTCCAAGCCTACTTGAAAATCGGTGCTACCAACAATTTCCACTCGGTCCCACCGATTCCCACCTCAGATAGACTCATGCCAAACCCTAGCACATCGGTGCAACTTATTCTGATTCGGTGCCACCGAGTTCAGCTTGCCAACTCTCTGTTACATCATTTCTTAATAACGGAAATTCTGAGATTTTGGATCGGCGTCACCGAGTTTTGGGAACTGACCGTTGGTCACTAAATCGGTACCACCGAGATTTCTGTATCGGTCTCATCGAGATTCAAAAGTTGCTACCTTTGGAGCAACTCGGTACCACCGAGTTTTACACTTCGGTGTCACCGAGTTGGTCACTTTAGGTGTAACGGTTGGATTTTTGGGGATGCCTATATATACCCCTTCACCACCACCCACTCGAAAGAGAAGCACTCAGAACTATTCTATACTTGCCCCATCCAATTTTCTAAGAGAGAGCCACCTACTCATGTGTTGAGATCAAGCCATTCCACTCCATCCATATGAATCTTGATCTCTAGCCTCCCCAAGTTACTTTTCACCAAATCAATCTCTTCCACCATAGCCAAATATGTGAGAGAGTGATTGTGTGTTGAGGAGTCTATCATCTTGAAGCACAAGAGCAAGGAGTTCATCGACATTACCGAGCCTATTACCTTTTGGAGGGTGGTGCCTCCTAGATTGGTTAGGTGTCGCTTGGGAGCCTCCTACATCGTGTTGTGGAGTTGAACCAAGAAGTTTGTACGGGCAAGGAGATCGCCTACTTCGTGAAGATCTACCCATAGTGACGCTAGTCCTTCGTGGATGGAAGCCATTATGGAATAGTCAAGGTTGCTACTTCGTGGACCCTTATGGGTGGAGCCCTCCGTGGACTCTCGCGACCGTTACCCTTTGTGGGTTGAAGACTCCATAAACGTGGATGTACGATAGCACCACCTATCGGAACCACGGGAAAAATCATCGTGTCTCCAAATTGCCTTTGATCTTCCTTCCTACCCTCTACTACATATGCTTGTTGTTCCTTTCCGCTGCTATACTCTTGGACATGCATGTGTAGGGTGTACTTGAATTGCTATAATCGCTAAAATCTACCAACACTTAAAATTGGGAAAAGGTAGAATTTTTATTTGCTCAAGTAGTCTAATCACCCCCCCTCTAGACATACTTTCGATCCTACAAGTGGCATCAGAGCTTTGGTCTCCATTGCATTGGTCTCACAACCTAGGAGAGTACGGCGTCTAGTGAGGGAAATTATCACCGTAGAGGTCCGTACTTTGATGGCCCAAATTTTGCTAGTTGGAAGCACAAAATGAAAATGCATATTCTTGGTCATAACCCCGCCGTTTGGGCTGTTGTTCATGTTGGCTTGCAAGGTGAATTCTTTGGTGATGGAAAGGAACCAGATCGTGAAGTGACCGCGGATGAATTGAAGATGTTGCAATACAACGCTCAAGCATGTGACATTCTCTTCAACTGCCTATGCCCCGAAGAATTCAACAAAATCAGCCATCTTGAGAATGCAAAAGAGATTTGGGATACTTTGGTTGATATGCATGAAGGTACTGAATCCGTGAGAGAATCCAAGTTGGATGTTCTTCAAAGTCAACTTGACAAGTTCAAGATGAAGGATGGTGAAGGAGTCGCTAAAATGTACTCTAGGCTAGCTATCATCACAAATGAGATTGCCGGCTTAGGAAGCGAAGAAATGACCGACAAATTCATCATCAAGAAGATACTTCGAGCTTTGGATGAGAGATACGACACCGTGTGCACAGTGATCCAAATGATGCCCAACTACAAAGATCTCAAGCCTACGGAAGTCATTGGAAGGATTGTTGCTCATGAGATGACACTCAAGGACAAAGAAGAGCTTCACAACAAGTCTAGCGGTGCTTACAAAGCCACAAGTGATGCTCCCGCAACTTCAAGCGACAACCTTGTCACCAATGAAGAGATAAGCCTCATGGTCAAGAAATTCAACAAGTTCTACAAGAATAGAGGCAAAGAACGAAGCTCCAACTCAAGATACGAAGAGAAGCATTCGTCAAGTCGTGACCAAAACTGCTACAATTGTGGGAAGCCCGAACACTACTCAAATGGGTGCACGGCTCCCTACAAACGAAGAGAAGAATCACCTAGAAGACGAAGCTCAAGAAATGAATCACCTCAAGGAGAGAAAAGGAGTAGAGATGATCGTTATGAACGAAGACCCTCAAGGAGAAGTAGGGACTCAAAGAAGAAGGACAAGTACACCAAGAGCTACTCAAGAAGAAGACATCAAGCTCATGTTGGTGAATGGGTTTCCGGCTCTGAATCCGACAACCACTCCGAGAGAAGCTATCACTCCAACTCCGACTATAGTCAAGATGAAGGTGTTGCCGGACTTGCATTAGTGACTACCAACTCCTATGATCTATTTGATTCACCAAATGAAGGGAGTGGAAGTTGCTTCATGGCTAAAGGCGCCAAGGTATCACACCCCGAGTATCTTGATTTCAATAGTGATGAAGATGATTTACTTGGTGATGATGACTTGCTCTTTGATAAAACTAGTGATGTTAGTTAAAATGAACTTGATAATTTTCTTGCTAGTCAAGATAAGTCGGTTGATGATGACAAGATGAAAATAGAACAACTAACTAAAGTATTGAACACTCTTAAGTTAGCCCATGAATCTACTCTAGAATATCATAGAGAGCTTGTAAGGACTCATGAGAAGCTACGCTTCGAGAAGCTCACCTTGGAGCAAGAACATGAGTTTCTTAAAGCTATCAATGACGATCTCCGAAAGAAGACTTCATCTTATCTAGCCAAACTATTACTCTTGTCTACATTCATGCCACAAGTTAAACCTAGACAAACTAGTAACAGAGGCAAGAAAGGTTCTTCATCTAGTAGCAACAATAAAAATGCTAAATCTAATGATGTTGCTTCTAGTAGTTCTATTGATTCCACTAATGATGATTCTCTTAGCCAAGTTACACTTGAGCAAGAAAACAATTTATTGAAAGGGATTATAGAGAAAGGTATCTACAAGAGTGTTGCCGGGTGTAAGCAATTTGAGGAAATTGTACGCAAACACGGAGGATACCGGAAGAACCATGGCATTGGCTACTTCAACGCAAATGGAGTTGAATGGGAAGAAGGTCAATACCCCAAGCCCAAGTTTCTTCCTCAAAGGGAGAAGTATGAACATACTCTTCCCAAGGGAACAAACACTCAAGATGACCTTCCACCACAAGACCACAAGCTCAAGGGCAAGGACAAGCTTCAAGAGGACATTGACTCATATGAAGATGAATCCCAAGCTTTGGTGGAGTGGGTTCCCAAGGCTACTTCAAGCTCAACTTCTACAAGTGCCACTTCAACACAAAGGATCCCCATCAAGTTGATGTGGGTCCCCAAGAAGAAGAACTAGAGAACTTCTTGAGGGGTGACTCCGCCAATGAAATTCACTCACATTCATTATTAGCAAGAACTAGTTGCAATCAACGTCAACATCATGCAATAGTTCAAGGAGTCACACATTCCCTCAAAGGTAAGCAAGGGACAAAGTAATCAACAAATCCATGGACATTATCATGTATGCTTTGCCCTCCATGTCCATAGATATCCTTGTATTTGTCTATTGTGTGTTAGGACTAACCCATGTAGGTGAGAAGAGTAAGGAAACAACAAGGATGCTCCCAACTCTTGGTGATCTTCATCAACCTTGAGCATCCACCACTACATCATCCACATGAAGTCTTCTACAACAAACCCAAGGTTAGTTTATCCCTCCTATGGGGGGATGTCACATCAAGGGGGAGCTTTACTCTAAGACTTGAGTTAAAGCATCTCTTAGAATGTGACAACATTAAATGCTTTATGTAAAAGTGGTAACCCCACTTGTGCTTAAACGATGAGTATGACCTATGATCAAGTATTCTTACTTGGCTCCTAAGTCAATATACTCATATATAGATAACTCCGTCATCGCCAAAATGCTTGATAGATGCTAGTATGTATGTGCATGTTTGCCATGATTTCATTTGACATATTATTGTGTGAGCATGTTGGTCTGCATTTATTTATCCATTCGAGGACATCCAATTGTTGCTATATGGTTTTTGATTTTTCTTTTGCCAATTGGATGGACAAGAATGCCTAGGACCACTCTCTAGCTATCTATGCTTTCTTGTCTCATATTCCATTCTTGCTGCATCACAAAATTTGAACAAGTACTTTTCGATCTCTCTGTGTGAGGAGCACTCGGAGTTCCGTATCGACAAAGGACTGACCATTAAAACCTCCCAAGTGCATCTTGGTGGAACCAATACCATAATCTCGGTCTCACCGAATGCCTAGGGTTGATCTGGTTTTCACACTCGGTATCACCTGTTCCATCTTCTCGGTTACATCGAGTTTCCCTATCAGCTGACAGTAGAGGAACTCGGTGACACCGAAAAGTTAGAACCGGTGTCACCGACAGTCACGGGTATATAAAGAGGCGGGCCCGACTTTTGAAATTACTTTCTCAAACATCATCCCCTCCAAAACCCTAGTTGCCGAACAAGGACCCCTGGTCGTCTCCTTCGTCTTCCCGAGCGCCTCCGCCGTTGGAAGTCCACGCCATCGACGGAATCTTCACCGCCGTCGCCGTCGTAGCGAGATCGTCACCGAATTAGGGTACGGTTTCGACCCCTCGTGCGCTCCTCCCTCCAAATCTTGCACATTAGGACTATTCCATCGATAAGTTAAACTTTGAGATTGATCTATCCACAAGAACCTCAAGTAGAATAGCGAACGAAAGATTTTTTAGGGTTTGCCGACCGCAACTTGAATCCCAGTGGAACCGACCCAAAAGAATCGGTAGCACCGATTCCCTTTTCTCGTCCACTGAGAACAACCTCGGTGAAACCGAGTGCCCATTTTCGGTCTCACCAAAAGTGGTGCCAAGTTTCTGTAATGCAGGTTGTTTGTCTCGATGGGTCCGAAAAGTTTGCCTCGGTTGTACCGATATTCACTTGGCAAAATGCAAATCTTGAAAAAAAATTAGTTCAAATCTTTGAAAATTGTCTGCATTTTGTGATGACTCAACCCTTCCACTCTTCTATACTCTATTTCACAGGGTCAGAGATGTCAGGTTCTGATGATAGCCAGAATGATTTCAGAGAGAAGAATGTTGACATGAGCTCAGGCACTAGTCCTGAAGAGAGCTATGATGATGTACCTAGCTCACCAGATCTGCCCAAAGCTGCAACCAGGGCAAAAAGAAAGCTCAATTCTGATGAGGAGGATGAAGACTTTATTCCAGAAGAGCTGCCCAAGAAAGATGCTACTGCCAAGAGCACTGCTGCTGCCACTACATCCAAGAAGAAGGCTATAAGGAAAGAGTATGCTAGCTTAGGGTCAGTGAGAGCACCAGAGAGTGCTAGGGCAACAATGACTGTTGAGCCCTCAAAGAAGTCCATGCCTAAGAAGGCAGGAGAGAAGAAGAAGTCCAGGAAGAGGATCATTCATGTTATGGGCAGGCCTACCTCTATGTATGAGGATCCAGAGGCTGAGGCTGAAGAAGAGGAAGAGCCAGCTACCAAGGCTCCTCCTAAGAAGAAGAAGAAGCTTATGGCTGATGCTATGCCTAAGGATACATCATCCAAAGGCACCAAGACTGCCCCCAAGAAGGTTGCTGCTGCTCCTAAACCCAAGAGGTTTTCCAGAGACATCCCAGCTTCTAGCAAGAAGAAGACTTCCACTTTCAGGGAAGCTGAGGATGATACACAGTTTGTTTTGATGAAGCTTAGACCACACCTTCCAGAGCACAATGCCAGCCATCCTGTTGCTGAAGACATGAAGAAGAGGAAGGACTCAGGTTTGAGAGAGTGGAGAGCTATTGATCCTTACTCTCAGAGGAGAAGGACAGCTGTGGACTACAGATTCTATACAAAGGAGCAACAAGATTTCTATGAAACAGTTTTGCTTGATAAGAGGCCCGCAGTGAGTGACATGAGATATGTGGATTGGAAGCACATCAAGGATAATGAGGACTACTTCCCAAGTGTGCAAGATAACTTCCACTGCATTGGCCTTGATGAGTTTGTTGGTAAGGAGTTTACCGCTTGGAACGACGAGATGATCATGCAATTCTACTCCACTGCACATTTCTATGGAGATGGTAGGATTGTGTGGATGACAGAAGGCACCAGATATGAATCCACAGTTGAGGAGTGGGCTGCCATCTTAGGATCTCCACAGGTGCAAGACCAATCACAATGCTATGAAGAACATGTACAATGAGATCACTGCTGCAAACTTGCCATCACACAAGTTTGGATCCATTTACTTCCTCCAGGCTGGTCTACGCATGATCAACACTATCTTAAGGCATACCTTGATGCCTAAGTCTGAAGATGAGAAGATGATAAGAGGATACTCTATCAACATGCTGCTCCATCTTGGTCAACATACCAGATTCAGAGTGATGGACTTAATAGTTGAAACAATGAAGAGGACTGTAGCAGATCAGAAGAGGTCATGTGGATACGCTCCATATATACAGATGCTTATCAACTCCAAGTTGGAGAAGCACATATATGCACTTGACCGACCACATTTGCCACTCTTGCTAGAGCTAGAGGACAACGTTGTGGTGATGGACCCAGATCATCCCACCTCAGCTACAGCACAGGCACACGCACAGGCAGCCAGAGACTCCAGTTCTCAGGTGCCAAAGACTAGGAGTGAGCAGATGGATCTTCTACTTAGCTCTGTGCTCAGCATGCAGAAGGACATCGGGAACATTCTGAAGAACCAGGAGAGCCTCTCGAGGATTGTTGACACAAAATTCCATATTCTCAACAACAAGGTGGATGAGCTTACAGTGATTGTGAATGAGCTCAAGAAGGAAGTTGATGGCGTGCCCAGTCCCCACACTACTGATGATGATGAGGATAGTCCACATCTCGGGACAGCCACTCAGTTTAGGACTCAGCCCAGATCTGCCACAGTGCCAGCTCCAGAGTCTAGACCTTCTTCATCAGCACCTGTCGCAGCTCCTTCAGCTCCTTCAGCTCCTCCAGCACCTCCAGTTGCTACTCCAACTCCGTCCATGACGTCTGCAGAAGTCTTCGATGATGCCGTTCTCTCGACTCCTTCATCAGTCACCGGAGGAGATCAGCCCCAGAAGAGCGCTTAGTTATATACCTTTGAACTTTTTGGTAACTTGTTGCCAAAGGGGGAGAAGATGTATATAGATCTTTAGGCTTCGAGAGAGAGAGAGAGAGCGTTGCTTTTTATCGCTTTTCAAAAACATTGATAACTTTTGGTTGGTTTGCTTGTGTTAAACTTTGTTGGTGTTTGATCATACACTTGATGTGTATTGCTACTATTTCCTATCCTTGTGATGCTTATGAAATGATCATTCACCTTTGCTTGATTGTGTTGTGCTATGATATTCATTCTTATTATTCTCGCACACCACCAATTTGTATGTGACATGAAAGAGTACCCCATGTACCTAATCAATTGTGCATTTGCATTCAAACACAAACTTAAAATAATGCTTTAGGGGGAGCTCTTGCTTATCACATACTTATCAAAGCGACGATTATATTTATTGATTATATCATATGTCGAAGCTTTGACCTATATATTGTCATCAATTACCAAAAAGGGGGAGATTGAAAGCACATTTTCTCCCTTGGTGGTTTTGGTAATCAATAACAACATATATGTGTTTGAACTAATGTTTCCACTAAGCATATTTCAGGAAAAGTTCAATGATGTGTTGGCAAAAGGATTGTGAAGAAACCCCTAGATGCAAGGAAATGGATTGGCAAAGCTTCAAGCAAGAGGACTCTACATTTTAATTTGTGAGAAATCAGCTTGAGTCCATAGGAAAGCCAATACTATTAAAAGGGGGTAAGGTACTGTTGGTGAACAAGATGCTCCACGTGCACAAGTGATAGTCACCAAAAACACCCACAAACTCTTCCACAAAAGTCAGTCCAAGCCTATCTTGAATATCGGTGCTACCAAAAATTTCCACTCGGTCCCACCTCAGACAGACTCATGCCAAACCCTAGCACATCAGTGCAACCAATTCTGATTCGGTGCCACCGAGTTCAGCTTGCCAACTCTCTGTTACCTCGTTTCTTAATATCGGAAATTCCAAGATTTTGGATCGGCGTCACCGAGTTTTGGGAACTGACCGTTGGTCACTAAATCGGTACCACCGAGATTTCTGTATCGGTCTCACCGAGATTCAAAAGTTGCTACATTTGGAGCAACTCGGTACCACCGAGTTTTACACTTCGGTATCACCGAGTTGGTCACTTTAGGTGTAACGGTTGGATTTTCGGGGATGCCTATATATACCCCTTCACTACCACCCACTCGAAAGAGAAGCACTCAGAACTATTCCATACTTGCCCCATCCAATTTTCTGAGAGAGAGCCACCTACTCATGTGTTGAGATCAAGCCATTCCACTCCAACCATATGAATCTTGATCTCTAGCCTCCCCAAGTTGCTTTCCACCAAATCAATCTCTTCCACCATAGCCAAATCTGTGAGAGAGTGATTGTGTGTTGATGAGTCTATCATCTTGAAGCACAAGAGCAAAGAGTTCATCGACATTACCGAGCCTATTACCTTTTGGAGGGTGGTGCCTCCTAGATTGGTTAGGTGTCGCTTGGGAGCCTCGTACTTCGTGTTGTGGAGTTGAACCAAGAAGTTTGTACGGGCAAGGAGATCGCCTACTTCGTGAAGATCTACCCATAGTGAGGCTAGTCCTTCATGGACGGAAGCCGTTATGGAATAGTCAAGGTTGCTACTTTGTGGACCCTTATGGGTGGAGCCCTTCGTGGACTCTCGCGACCGTTACCCTCCGTGGGTTGAAGACTCCATAAACGTGGATGTACGATAGCACCACCTATCGGAACCACGGGAAAAATCATCGTGTCTCCAAATTGCCTTTGATCTTCCTTCCTACCCTCTACTACATATGCTTGTTGTTACTTTCCGCTGCTATACTCTTAGACATGCATGTGTAGGGTGTACTTGAATTGCTATAATCGCTAAAATCTGCCAACACTTAAAATTGGGAAAAGGTAGAATTTTTATTTGCTCAAGTAGTCTAATCACCCCCCTCTAGACATACTTTCGATCCTACAGTGAGCTCGGAGCTCACTCGGTCAATTTTAGCGCATCGGAATGCACCGGTGAGCACGGGGCTCACTCGGTAAAATTTGGTGCATCAGGACGCACCAGCGAGCACGGGACTCACTTGGTCGGTTTTGTCGCACCAGTGAACGCAGAGTTCACTCAAACAGTTTTGTTGTATTGGAATGCTTCAGAAGGCGCAGAGTTCATTCGGACAACGGTTCAGCGAAATCTCCGACGATTTCGAAATCATGGGGAAGCGTGCGCGGGCGATCGTGGCGGTTGTGTCAGGGAAGTGGGGAAAGTGGCCGCGGCGCCTCGATTTTCGTGCCGGGAATTTCACCACCCGTCCCTGCATCTCTATCCCAGAGATATCGCAGATCTGTCCACGTCCGTTGATTGCGCGGCCGCTGTAGATCTGACGACTGAAATTTCGTTGAGCCAGAGTGTAAAACCAGGCCGAGAGGGAGATAAGAAAAACATATCCATTCTCCCGATTCGCTCCACCGCTCCACCAAGAACTCCGCCTCCCACCGATTTGCTACCGCTCCTCGCCGGAGATGACAAAGAGCGCCACCGTGAGAGCTGAGATGGCGAAGAAGACCTCAGGCGAGTCCTCCTCGAGTGCGGGCGCCCCAGCCGGCTTTGTCCAAGGCGACTGGCTAGCCTCTCGGGTCACAGCCAGTCGGTTGAAGGACCTGGAGAGTCAGGGTCTCCTGGTCGCCGGAAGCTGGAGGCTGCCGGAGAAGGGGGAGACAGAGCCTGCACTGCACGGGAATGAGCGAGTCCTCCTCACCACTCACCTCGACAGAGGTTTTTCTTTGCCTCCGCACCCCTTTTTCCGCACTTTCTTGGATTTTTTCGGAGCTCAACCTCATTATCTTCCCACCAATTCCATCACCTATCTGGTTGCTTTCATTTCGCTGTGCGGAAACTTGCTTGGTTGCACCCCCACTGGGGTTTGTTCAAACACTTATTCACGTGCCGAGTGATGAGTGTAAAGAAAACCAATCTGACGGAGGAGAAAACAAACGTAGTTCAGTTGTGCGGGGGCTTGGGTATTCAGCTAAGAGACAAGAGTAGTTTCCCATCTATGACTTTCCCAGACACTATTAAGGGTTGGCAGTCGTCTTGGCTTTACTGTGAGGACGTTTCAGTCGGGGAGGGTCGGTCGGGTCTCCCTCCATACTCGGCTGAGCGCAATCAGCGACTCCCCAAGCTGACCGTGTCCAAGGACGAGAAGGTAGATGTAGACATTCTCGTGATTGCGCTGGTATCTCTGGTAAACCATGGGATCAACGGACTGGATCTGCTGGAGGTCTTCTTCCAGAGGAGGATCCAGCCACTGTAGGCCAGGGCCCACCCCATGTGGCTGTACTCGGGTCCGGATGACCTTACGCGAATGCACCCGGAAGAGCTCAGCGAGGAGGCTGTAGCTAACAAGCTTAAGGCCATCACCCCAGCTCGAGACAACCCCAGGGGTACGAGGAGCGTGCCTCCGTACTCAGTGGAGAATCCGGCGAACGAGGTAAATTATGAGTGCCATTGTTGTTTCCGAGTGATGCACCTTTCAATTACCAAATCCTGACCGGAATAACTTTTGTTTTGACAGGCCTTCACAGGCATGGTGACCTTGATACCCACTAGCAACCACGCTCCTGCTGACGTGGCCAGCGACAACGAGCGTCATGACGACTCAGACGAAGAGGAGGATTACGTGGATGATAGCGAAGACGGAGGTGGCGAGAAGGAGTCGGAACTAGGAGATGAGGAGGAGTCTTCTCCTTCGGAGGAGGTGCTTTCCGAGCCCTGCAAGAGGATGCGCCAAGACCCTGGGGTCCGCGGAGGCAACACGGGGGGATCGAACATCACCAAGTCTTCAGTGATCATCCCTCCCACTCGGACTTCAAAGCGAGGGCGTGCCGAGCTCGTCCCATCTCCAGAGAAGAGCACCAAGCAGCCGAAGATCACTTCCAGCAAACCCCGGAAGGCGGTTCTGCCTAAGACCAAGATGAACGTGTCGGTGGACTCAGCGTAAGTATTTTCACTCCACACATCCTTCCGAATGACTGACCAAATGTAATAACTTTCCGAATGATTCTTCTATAGAGCCGACACGTCGACTACTTCCCTGGAGAAGGGCAAGGTCCAGGTCGACGCTACATCTTCGAAAGGTAGCACTGGAACCTGATCATTTATAATCTTTGAGCACCTCAATTCATTTTTGAACTTATTTCCGAATGACTTTCGAATACTTGCAGAACCACGCGAAGTGATTGAGATCGACGTGGATGACCGGGCCGCACCATCAAATCCCACCTCCAGCGTGGATATCGTCATGCGGGACGTCTCGCCTGTTCAAGTGCCAGCCGCAGCTCGGGGGACCCCTTCGGGAGCTGGATCAACACTCGGAATATCTCCAACCATCCCACCTGTGACCAGCGCAATCGGGCTGCAGCGCGTCCCGGAGGACCAAGTGGGAGCAAGTTAGGAGGCTCTGATCCAACTGAAGCTGATGAATGACAAGCTGAAGGAGGCACGTGATGCTGGCGAGGCGTTGGAGAAGAATGTCCGAGTAAGTACTCTTGTAAGTACCTTCTTTAGACAAAGTTTTTGCGCATTGTAGATGTTTTTGAAGTTCCGAGTAGGTTTGCATCTAGAGCACACCCATTGGGTGGAGTCTTAGAGACTTCCGAATGTTATTCATAGGATATCTTGTAGTCATACTTGTCAAAGAGGATGTTGTGATGGTCCATGGACCAGAGCTTCTCAACGTTGACCGTCGGGATGTAGAACATGTACTTCTCCGGTGGGGGCACACTGAGCGCACCCACTGGGTGTAGTCCCCGAGACTGCCGTCGACTGAAGCAGTCGGCGACAGTCTCAAAATCCGAATGAAGTAGAATCCGAATGAAGAGATACTTGTCGAAGAGGATGCGGTGATGGTCCATGGACCAGAGCCTTTCGACGTTGACCGTCGGGGTGTAGAACATGTAGTTCTCCGGTGGGGGCGCGCTGAGCGCACCCAGTCGGTGTAGTCCCTGAGGCTGCCGTCAACTGAAGCACTTGGCGACAGTCTCAAAATCCGAATGAAATAGAATCGGAATGAAGAGATACTTGTCGAAGAGGATGCGGTGATGGTCCATGGACTAGAGCCTCTCGACGTTGACCGTCAGGGTGTAGAACCTGTAGTTCTCCGGGTGGGGCGCGCTGAGCGCACCCACTGGGTGTAGTCCCCGAGGCTGCCGTCGACTGAAGCAGTCGGTGACAGACTCAAAATCCGAATGCTATCTGTCTTGATATTTGACTATTATCACTGATTTTTCTTTGTTTTTTTTGACAGGGTGTGTGTGAGCTCGGAACCCGTTATATCACCCTTGAGAAGGAAGTGCAGGAGCTGCGTCGCAGTTTTGAGACTGAGAAGACCAAAAGTACCTGTCTGGAACAAGAAAAGCGATCACTCTGAGGTAATCAAATCTTGACCGAGTACCATTGGACTTGAACCTTTTCCCTGTCCGACTGAAAGTATTTCATCAGATGTACGTGATGGGGATATGTACCTAGGGTAGGGTCATAGGCCTGACCTACCTGCTCTACCCAAGAACACTGCCCCAGAAAGCTTAAGGGCTGCAAGGAGATCTCCGACTAAAATCACCAAGGCATACAAGTCACTCGACAATATTCACTCGACGGTTATCTTTCACTCGGAAGAACCGGGAGACAGTCGACCGCAGAAGACCAGAAGTCACCCCAAGGAGGCTGATGGACAGTCGTTCGTCTGGATCATAAGTAGCATTCATTGCATACGTTACCAGTAACGTTCACCATTATAGCCACGATCGGACCCTTAGATGCCGGACATTATGAGGGGCAGCGGACTCTATATAAGCCGCCCCTCCCCTCTGGCACAAGGGTTCGCACCCTCTGTAAGGATACTCATATTACACTCGACAGATAAACAAAGCCTCTCCGGAGCACGAGACGTAGGGCTGTTATCTCCACCGTGAGAGGCCCGAACTCGCTAAAACCACCGTGTCACCCATATGCATCTCGTTAGATCATGCTCCTTTACCCTACCCCCTTCGTACTGTCAGAATCGTTCCCATGACAGTTGGCGCCCACCGTGGGGCATGGCGTCTATCGAGCCATGATGCATATGGTTTTTTCTTCAATCGCCGGCAATGGACTAATTTCTGCAGGCAACCCAAGCTTTCTTGGGATGATCTCCCGAGATAAAACAATCACCGCTACCAATTTTGACTATTGGAGTCCCGGCCAACACACAAAATACTCCTCATCATACAAAAGGATCAGGGAGTTGCTCATCTCAACTTGCCCTCTTTACAATCAAACATTGCAATGATCTAACTATGGTTTGTTCTTTTTCTGTATGCACACGAGCTCATACAAAAGGACGCCTCCCTTTTTTCCGATTGGTGGCTCGGCTCCCAGACGATGAAGCGTCATCGTCCGCCCGTCATCATCTCGCATACTCATCGGCGACGCCGTTGCCAAGTGCCCACACACGCACAGCCGCTAACGCTCGGCCTGGTTCCCCGGCCGGTTGAACACGTCGACCGGTGGTCCAGTCGACCTGGCTCCTCAGGCGACAAGGCCCGGCCGACGGCACTCGACCCAGCTCCGCACGCGTCGAAGCACGACTCCGACCTGTGCACAGCTCCGGCTCCCCGAGCAGTGAAACGCAACCACCAGCGCTCGCGCCGGCCTCACCCTTGGCTGCGCCGGCCCACGACTACCGCAGTCAGCTGCTCGTCCTCCTCATCGCCACCTCTCAGCTGCCTTCTGGTTCTGGCCAGATCGGCCATTTCCGCAGCGGTGGAGCCCTCCTCCGGCGTCTGCACCAGGTCTCCTGTGTATTTTTCACTCGGACGAGTTGAGGCACACCACTCGGACATGCATGACGTACAGGTCCTGCTCTACGCACTCGGATGAGCGTTGGATAACTCAGCCGCCCTGCGCATCGCCACGTGGTCAGGCGCGTCATCATCAACTTTCCCGACTCGACCATCCCATGCATCGTTACATGGACGTGTCTACTCCACTCCGACGCCCCGCGCGTCGCCACTCCGCAGGACGCCTCTACGTCACTCGGCAGCTCCGCGCATCGCCACTCGGCGAGACACGTCGTCATCACCCGGCAGCTCCGCGCGTCGCCACTCCGCTGGATGTGTCTTCATCACTCGACCGCCCCGCGCGTCGTCATTCAGCCAGACGCATCTACTTCACCCGATGCCCCGCGTATCACCACTCCGTGCGGCCCATCTTCATCACCCCCTCCGACGATGGACACGCCGCGCTGGTTTCGTGCTAAATCCGCGGCAGCAGCCATGGTCGACCAGGGAGCTCTGCGCCCCACCTTCCACTTTCCTTCCAATCTTAATCTTTTTCATTTATGTCCTGCATGCAGGAGATAAATGGCCGTGGGAAAACGTCTATTACATGCATGAATGGCTTTAACTCTCGCTTAATTAGCGTTAACACCACTTGCATGCAGATTAATTCGGCGCTAGACGAGGGGAACTCCTCGCATGCACTTTGGATCATGTCTGCCTGCAAGTGATAAGGCTGCCTGCTTCCATCGGACGGGGCAGTGCTCGTGCGCTCGTGGGCACGTCCATGCCGAACCTCACCCGACGCTCCGAGCCCAGCACTCCGCGTCGACCAGCCTAGCCGGCCCACACCGACTGGATCGCAGCCCAGTTGTGGTGCCCTTGGACCAGAAGGTGCACTCGGATGAGGAGTCCATTCGGACGGCGCACACTCGGCTGTGAAGCCCTTGTTTTCACTTGGCCGGTTCGCCTTTTTCTACTCGACCGGCTAACATCCAGAACATCATCGACAACAACCACGATGGCGAACCTACGGAGTCAACCGCATCTTTATTGTTCGACAGCTCCGCGCGCCGTCACTCTACGGAGTCAACCGAGTCGGACACTCCATCGCCACTCGGCGAGACACGTCTTCGACACTCGCCTGCTCCGCGCATCGTCATTCAGTCGGACGCTCCATCGCCACTCGGCGAGACACGTCTTCGACACTCGCCTGCTCCGCGCATCGTCATTCAGTCGGACGCTCCATCGCCACTCGGCGAGACACGTCTTCGACACTCGACTGCTCCGCGCATCGTCATTCAGTCGGACGCTCCATCGCCACTCGGCGAGACACGTCTTCGACACTCGACTGCTCCGCGCATCGTCATTCAGTCGGACGCTCCATCGCCACTTGGCGAGACACGTCTTCGACACTTGACTGCTCCGCGCATCGGCATTCAGTCGGACGCTCCATCGCCACTCGGCGAGACACGCCTTCGACACTCGACTGCTCCGTGCATCGTCATTCAGTCGGACGCTCCATCGCCACTCGGCGAGACACGCCTTCGACACTCGACTGCTCCGTGCATCGTCATTCAGTCGGACGCTCCATCGCCACTCGGCGAGACACGTCTTCGACACTCGACTGCTCCGGGCATCGTCATTCAGTCGGACGCTCCATCGCCACTCGGCGAGACACGCCTTCGACACTCGACTGCTCCGCGCATCGTCATTCAGTCGGACGCTCCATCGCCACTCGGCGAGACACGTCTTCGACACTCGACAGCTCCGCGCGCCGTCACTCTGCTGCATGCTCCGTCGTCACTCGGCAGCTCCGTGCATCGCCACTCAGTCGGACGTGTCTACTTCGCTCGACCGCCCTGCGCGTCATCAGACAACTAAGTCATTCTTCACAAACTGCATTCAATTAATTAATTATTTATACATTACCGAGTGTCAAGTAAGTCGCACATGACGTTCACTCGGAGGCCACGCCACCGAGTGTACCCCGGCGCTCGGTTCTTTATCTTCACGTTGGATCCTTCACTTTCACAAGTTCACTCGGATCCTTCACTCTTTAGACTCTTGCTGGTTCCGGACCAGCAAGCACCTGGCGCACCCAGCGGGTGTCTATGGGTGAAATTTACACGAATCATTTCAACAAACATCAAATTACTTCGAGAATTTTTTATGTTAGCTTGTGTTATTTTTCATACACAGGTTACCTGGACGCCTCTATGCGCCATTTTCAACGACACGCTGGACTCGGTCGCCCCACGCGCTGTCACCTGGTCGGATGCCTCCGCGACAACATTCTCGACTAGGCCGCCCCGCGCGCCGTCACTTGGCCGCCCCGCGCGCCGTCACTTGGCCGCCCCGCGCGTCGCCACTCAGCCAGACGTGCCTACTTCACTCGGATGCCCCGCGCATCACCACTCCGTGTGGCCCACCTACATCACTCTCCTGCTCCGCGCATCGTCATTCAGTCGGACGCTCCATCGCCACTCGGCGAGACACGTCTTCGATACTCGGCAGCTGCGCGCGCCGTCACTCTACTGGACGCGTCGTCATCACTCGGCAGCTTCGTGCGCCGTCACTCGGCGAGACACGTCTTCGTCACTTGGCTGCCTCACGCGTCGCCACTCAGCCGGAGACATCTACTTCACTCGGATGCCCCCGCATCGCCACTCCGTGTGGCACGTCATCATCACTCGGTCGCTCCGTGCGCCGTCACTCGACTGGACGCTCCTTGGTCACTCGGTCACTCCGCGCGCCGTCACTCGACTGGACGCTCCTTCGTCACTCGGTCGCTCCGCGCGCCGTCACTCGACTGGACGCTCCTTCGTCACTCGGTTGCTCCGCGCGCCGTCACTCGACTGGACGCTCCTTCGTCACTCGGTCGCTCCGCGCGCCGTCACTCGACTGGACGCTCCTTCGTCACTCAGTCGCTCCGCGCGCCGTCACTCGACTGGACGCTCCTTCGTCACTCGGTCGCTCGGCGCGCCGTCACTCCACTGGACGCTCCTTCGTCACTCGGTCGCTCCACGCACCGTCCCTCAGCTAGACGCTCCTTCGTCACTCGGCCGCTCCTGCGCCGTCAGACAGCTAAGTCATTCTTCATACGCTGCATTCAATTAAATAGTTATTTCCGCATTACCGAGTGTCGAGGAAGTCGCACATGGTGTGCATTTGGAGGCCACGCCACCGAGTGTACCTCTGCGCTCGGTTGCTTATTTTTATGTCGGAACACTTCACTTCTGCTTCTTTTGGGTCCAGTACTCAAACGAGTTCAGTCGGATCCTTCACTTGCACAAGTACAGTCGGATCCTTCACTCTTTAGACTCTTGCTGGTTCCGAACCAACAAGCACCTGGCACACCCAGTGGGTGTCTATGGGTGTTATTTACACAAATTATTTCAGCAAAGATCAAGTTACTTTGATAAATTTTTATGTTGGCTTGTGCTATTTTTCATACACAGGTTATGCGATCACTCGGCGCATCTGTGCGCCATCTTCGTCGCTACTCAGGCTCAGTCGCCGCAACGATCATTCATGTGTTTCCACTTGTTCGGATGCCTCCTCGATGACGTACTGGACACGGTCGCCTCGCGGGCCGTCACTGGGTCGGACATCTCCTCGACATGCATGGCTCGGCAGTTTCGCACATCGCCATTCAGTCGGACGCTCCATCGTCACTCGGCAGCTCCGCGCATCCCCATTCAGTCGGACGCTCCTTCGACACTCGGCAGCTCCGCGCATCGCCATTCAGTCGGACGCTCCATCGTCACTCGGCAGCTCCGCGCGCCGTCACTCTACTGGACGCGTCGTCATCACTCGGCAGCTCCGTGCATCGCCATTCAGTCGGACGCACCTTCGACACTCGGCAGCTCCGCGCATCGCCATTCAGTCGGACGCTCCATCGTCATTCGGCAGCTCCGCGCGCTGTCACTCTACTGGACGCGTCGTCATCACTCGGCAGCTCCGTGCATCGCCATTCAGTCGGACGCTCCTTCGACACTCGGCAGCTCCGCGCATCGCCATTCAGTCGGACGCTCCTTTGACACTCGGCAGCTAAGCGCATCGCCATTCAGTCGGACGCTCCTTCGACACTCGGCAGCTCCGCGCATCGCCATTCAGTCGGACACTCCTTCGACACTCGGCAGCTCCGCGCATCGCCACTCGGCGAGACACGTCTTCGTCACTTGGCACCTCCGCGCATCGCCACTCGGCGAGACACGTCTTCGTCACTCGGCAGCTCCGCGCATCGCCACTCCGTGTGGCACGTCTTCATCATCGGCCGCCCCGCGCGCCATCGCTCAGCTTATCTGCGATTCCGTATCGCCTAAGTCAAAAACTGCTCCGAGTGAGGACATCATCCACACTCGGGGGCTTAGCTGCGATTCCATATCGCCTAAGTTAAAAACCACTCCGAGTGAGGACATCATCCACACTCGGGGACTTAGCTGTGATTCCGTATCACCTAAGCTAAAAACCACTCCGAGTAAGGACATCATCCACACTCGGGGGCTTAGCTGCGATTCCGTATCGCCTAAGTTAAAATCCACTCCGAGTGAGGACATCATCCACACTCGGGGGCTTAGCTGCGATTCCGTATCGCCTAAGTTAAAAACCACTCCGGGTGAGGACATCACCCACACTCGGGGGCTTAGCTGCGATTCCGTATCGCCTAAGTTAAAATCCACTCCGAGTGAGGACATCACCCACACTCGGGGGCTTAGCTGCGATTCCGTATCGCCTAAATTAAAATCCACTCCGAGTGAGGACATCATCCACACTTGGGGGCTTAGTTGCCATTCCGGATCGCCTAAGTTAAAAACCACTCCGAGTGAGGACATCATCCACACTCGGGGGCTTAGCTGCGATTCCGTATCGCCTAAGTTAAAAACCACTCCGAGTGAGGACATCATCCACACTCGAGGGCTTAGCTGCGATTCCGTATCGCCTAAGTTAAAAACCACTCTGAGTGAGGACATCATCCACACTCGGGGGCTTAGCTGCGATTCCGTATCGCCTAAGTTAAAAACCACTCCGAGTGAGGACATCATCCACACTCGGGGGCTTAGCTGTGATTCCGTATCACCTAAGTTAAAAACCATTCCGAGTGAGGACATCATCCACACTCGAGGGCTTAGCTGCGATTCCGTATCACCTAAGTTGAAAACTCTTCCGAGTGACGAGCGCTTCTCTCACTCGGGGGCTTAGCCGCGAACAAGTTTTCGTCTAAGTTAAAAACCCTGCCGACTGAATAGCATCCCATTCACTCGGAAACTTAGCTGCGAACCAGTCTTCGTCTCAGTTAAAAACTCTCCCAAGTGACGAGCATTCCTCTCACTCGGGGACTTAGCCGCGAGTCAGACCTCGCTTAAGATAAAGGTTGGTCTGAGTGACAGGCAACACCTTCACTCGGAAACTTAGTGCGAACAAGCTTTCGCTTAAGTTCAATATTCTTCCGAGTAATGAGCATCCATCTTACTCGGAAACCAAACAAACTTAGCCAAGCAAAGGATTGGAAAGCAAACATGCAAACATTGTCTCTATCAGACCCCCGCCGATGCAAGCACTCGACGGCGGTCTCGGGGACTACACCCAGTGGGTGCACTCAGCGTGCCCCCACTGGACCTACTATCACTCGACCAGGTCCGGCCTGTCGAATGACAAGCGACTATCAAAGCAAATCTAAGACCCGTGCCGTTGTCACCGCCATTTGACAGCGGTCTTGGGGACTACACCCAGTGGGTGCACTCGGCGTGCCCCCACTGGACCAAAAACCACTCGACCAAGACCCGATCTACTCGAGGAAAAAACAAGCAAGTACGCATCTGAAGAAAACACCCAGTGGGTGTAAAGTCAAGATGGACAGGAATACAATCGGAAATGAACTTACAAACAATCAGAAGACTCTGCAGACCATTCGAACCTGATTTCAAGCTCAGTTTCACTCGGACCTGATTTCGAGCTCAGTTTCACTCGGATATACTTCAAGACAGAATCGATCAGGATGATTGACAAGGGTTCCAATCGACACAGATTTCAGTGAAGCCTTAAAATGCACTCGGAATTGTTGTGTCTTATCAGAACCCGCGTCGATTCCTTTTTACACTCGAACCCCGATCCATTCGGGGGCTAATGATGGGGATATGTACCTAGGGTAGGGTCATAGGCCTGACCTACCTGCTCTACCCAAGAACACTGCCCCAGAAAGCTTAAGGGCTGCAAGGAGATCTCCGACTGAAATCACCAAGGCATACAAGTCACTCGACAATATTCACTCGACTGTTATCTTTCACTCGGAAGAACCGGGAGAAGTCGACCGCAGAAGACCAGAAGTCACCCCAGGGAGGCTGATGGACAGTCGTTCGTCTGGATCATAAGTAGCATTCATTGCATACGTTACCAGTAACGTTCACCATTATAGCCACGATCGGACCCTTAGATGCCGGACATTATGAGGGGCAGCGGACTCTATATAAGCCGCCCCTCCCCTCTGGCACAAGGGTATGCACCCTCTGTAAGGATACTCATATTACACTCGACAGATAAACAAAGCCTCTCCGGAGCACGAGACGTAGGGCTGTTATCTCCACCGTGAGAGGCCCGAACTCACTAAAACCACCATGTCACCCATATGCATCTCGTTAGATCATGCTCCTTTACCCTACCCCCTTCGTACTGTCAGAATCGTTCCCACGACAGTACGTAGTGAGAACCTTCAACTTACTAAGAGGCTCCGGGATTCTATTTCTATAGAGACCATGAAGGAGGCTTTGGAGAAGAAGGACCAGGAGCTGGCAACTGCTCAGAAGGAGGCCAGTCGGAAGGCAAAGGAAGCTGAGGACAAGCTGAAATCCTTTGAGAAGTGGGAGGAGGACAAGAAAGCCCTGGAAGAAGTTGCGAGAAGGAGCACTGCAGATGAAGTTGAGGCTGAGGCGAAGCTCAAGCAAGTCGAGTCGAAGAGGCAGGAGCTGGAGAAACTTATTGAGGACCACTGCAACAAAATGAACAACAAGCTCAAAGGTACACATCAGACATGACCGAGTTCTGAGTCATTTCATCTCAGTTCTTCTCCTCTCTCAACTTCTTCCTCCCGAATGATTGACAGATCTATGCTGGGATGTCGAGGAGGAGACCTCCAAAATCGAGAAGGAGCTAGATCCGAGTGTTGGTCTTCTTCGTGACAGCTCGGCTCTTGCACTGCTTCGACTCAACGAGCGCACTTCGGAGGCGGCTATCTTCCTCAACTGTTTACGCGAAGCGGCCAAGGAGATCGACAAGCAAGTTGCCCCTGACGAAGAGCCCCCGAGTGACTTGTGTTGGGGAACGTTGCATGGGAAACAAAAAATTTCCTACGCACACGCAAGATCTATCCATGGTGATGAGCATCTACGAGAAGGAGAGTGAATCTATGTACCCTTGTAGATTGCTAAGCGCGAAGCGTTAAGAAACGTAGCTGATGTAGTCGAATGTCTTCGCGATCCAAATCGCAATCCGTCCTGCGATCCAATCACGATCCGTCCCGCGATCCAATCACGGTCCTTCCGATCTAGCGCCGAACGGACGGCACCTCCGCGTTCAGCACACGTACATCTCGATGACGATTTCCACCTCCTTGATCCGGCAAGCGAGGGTGGAGAGGTAGATGAGTTCTCCGCCAGCACAACGGCGTGGTGGCGGCGGTGGTGAAGCTGTCCCGGCAGGGCTTCGCCAAGCACGACCGAGACGATCTAGTGGAGAACAGATCTAGAGGGAGAGAGAGGCAGCCGTGGCTTTTTTAGGTGGGGGCTGCCCTCCAAATCCCTCAATATATATAGGAGGAAGGGGAGGGGGGAGGCAGCCCTAGCCCCTCCAACAAGGAGGGGTTCGGCCGAACTAGGGGAGGAGTCCACCTCCCACAAGGGAGGTGGACTCCTAGTAGGACTCCTCCCTACTTGGCCCGTCTCCCACCTCCTTGCGCATGGGCCCTTAGGGGCTGGTTGCCCAGCCCACTAGGGGCTGGTGCACCACCTCCTAGGCCCACGTGGCCCCTGGGGTGAGTGGGCCCCTCCCGGTGGATCCCCGGAACCCTCCCGGTACACTACCGGAAATACCCGAAACTTTTCCGGTGACCAAAACGGGACTTCCTATATATCAATCTTTACCTCCGGACCATTCCGGAGCTCCTCGTGACGTCCGGGATCTCATCCGGGACTCCGAACAACTTTCGGTCACCAACATATATAACTCAATACTACCGAAACGTCACCGAACGTTATGTGTGTAGACCCTGCGGGTTCGAGAACTATGTAGACATGACCGAGACACCTCTACGGTCAATAACCAATAGCGGGACCTGGATGCCCATATTGGTTCCTACATATTCTATGAAGATCTTTATCGGTTGAACCTCTATGTCAAGGATTCAGTTAATCCCGTATGCAGTTCCCTTTGTTCTTCGGTATGTTACTTGCCCGAGATTCGATCGTCGGTATCTCTATACCAAGTTCAATCTCGTTACTGGCAAGTCTCTTTATTCGTTCTGTAATACAAGATCCCGTGCCTAACTTTTTAGCCACTTTGCTTGCAAGGCTCATTGTGATGTTGTATTACCGATTGGGCCCTGAGATACCTCTCCGTCACACGGAGTAACAAATCCCAGTCTTGATCCATGCCAACTCAACAGACACCCTCGGAGATACTTGTAGAGCACCTTTATAGTCACCCAGTTATGTTGCGACGTTTGATACACACAAGGTACTCATCCCGTGTCAGTGAGTTGCATGATCTCATGGTCATAGGAATAGATACTTTGACATGCAGAAAACTATAGCAATAAACTGACACGATCATATGCTACGTTCATAGTTTGGGTCTTGTCCATCACATCATTCTCCTAATGATGTGATCCCATTATCAAATGACATCTCATGTCTATGGCTAGGAAACCTTAACCATCTTTGATCAACGAGCTAGTCTAGTAGAGGCTTACTAGGGACACTTTGTTGTCTATGTATCCACACATGTATTTGAGTTTCCAATCAATACAATTATAGCATGGATAATAAACGATTATCATGAACAAGGAAATATAATAATAACCATTTTATTATTGCCTCTAGGGCATATTTCCAATAGTCTCCCACTTGCACTAGAGTCAATAATCTAGCTCACATCGCTATGTGATTTACATTGTTATGAATATAACACCCAATGAGTTCTGGGGTTCGATCATGTTTTGCATGTGAGAGAGGTTTTAGTCAACGGTATGCAACATTCAGATCCGTGTGTTCTTTGCAAATCTATATGTCATACTGCAGATGCTACCACGCTCCACTTCGAGCTATTCCAAATGGCTGCTCCACTATACGTATCCGGATTGCTACTTAGAGTCATCCAGATTGGTGTCAAAGCTTGCATCGACGTAACCCTTTACGACGAACTCTTTATCACCTCCATAATCGAGAAACATTTCCTTAGTCCTCTAGTTAATATGGATAATTTTGACCGCTGTCCAGTGATCCACTCCTGGACCACTCTTGTACCCCTTGACAGACTCATGGCAAGGCACACACCAGGTGCGGTACACAACATGGCATACTATACAGAGCCTATGGATAAGGCATAGGGGATGACCTTCGTCCTTTCTCTTTCTTCTGCCGTGGTCGAGCTTTGAGTCTCACTCAACTCCACACCTTACAAATCAGGCAAGAACTCTTTCTTTGACTGATCCATTTTGAACTCTTTCAAAATCTTGTCAAGGTATGTACTCATTGAAAGTCTTATCAGACGTCTTGATCTATTTCTATAGATCCTGACGCCCAATATTTAAGTAGCTTCATTCCAGATCTTCCTTTGAAAAACTTCTTTCAAACAACCCTTTATGCTTTCCAGAAATTCTACATCATTTCCGATCAACAATATGTCATCCACATATACTTATCAGAAATTCTATAGTGCTCCCACTCACTTTATTGTAAATACAAGTTTCTCATAAACTTTGTATAGACCCAAAAACTTTGATCACCTCATCAAAGCGTATATTCCAACTCCGAGATGCTTGCTCCAGTCCATAGAAGGATCGCTGGAGCTTGCATACATTTTAGCATCCTTAGGACTAACAAAACCTTCTGGTTGTATCACATACAACCTTTCCTCAAGGAAAACATTAAGGAAACAATGTTTTGACATCCATCTGCCAGATTTCATAATCGAAAAATGCAGCAACTGCTAACATAATTTCAACAGACTTCAGCATCGCTACGTGTGAGAGAGTCTCATCGTAGTCAACTCCTTGAACTTGTCGGACACTACTTTGGGACAAGTCAAGCTTTATAAATGGTGACATTTACCATCAGCATCTGTCTTCTTCTTAAAGGTCCATTTGTACTCAACGGCCTGCCGTTCAACAGGCAAGTCTACCAAAGTCCACACTTGGTTTTCATACATGGATCCTTTCTCGGATTTCATGGCTCCTAGCCATTTGTTGGAATCCGGGCCCACCATCGCTTCTTCATAGCTCGGAGGTTCACTGTTGTCTAACAACATGACCTCCAAGACAGGATTGACGTACCACTCAGAGGCGCTACGAGTTCTTGTCGGCCTACGAGGTTCGGTAGTAACTTGATCCGAAGTGTCATGATCATCATCATTAACTTCCTATTCATTCGGTGTAGGCGCCACAGAAACATCTTTCTGCATCGTGCTACCATCCAACTGAAGTGACGGTTCAATAACCTCATCAAGTTCTACCTTTCTCCCACTCAATTTTTTCGAGAGAAACTCTTTCTCGAGAAAGGACCCGTTTTTAGCAACAAACACTTTGCCCTTGGATCTGAGATAGAAGGTATACCCAGCTGTTTCCTTAGGGTATCCTATGAAGATGCACTTTTCCGCTTTGGGATCGAGCTTATCAGACATAGGCGTCGCATTCCCAAACTCTGAGAAATGACAACTTAGGTTTCTGCCAAACCAAAATTCATATGGTGTCACCTCAACAGACTTAGATGGTGCCCTATTTAAAGTGAATGTAATTGTCTCTAATGCATAACCCCAAAACGATAGTGGCAAATCGATAAGAGACATCATAGTACGCACCGTATCCAATAGAGCACGACTACGATGTTCAGACACACCATCACACTATGGTGTTCCAGGTGGCATGAGTTGTGAAACAACTTCCACACTGTCTTGAGTTGTATACCAAACTCGCAACTCAGATATTTACCTCCATGATCATATCGTAGACATTTTATCTTCCTGTCACGATGATCTCAAACTTCACTCTGGTTTTGTTTAAAATTTTCAAACGTTTCAGACGTGTGTTTCATTAAGTAAATATCCCTATATCTACTCAAATCATCAGTGAAGGTAAGAAAATAGTGATATCCACCGCACGTTTCAACACTCATTGGATCGCTACATCAACATGTATCATTTCCAATAAGTCACTTGCCCGCTCCATCATATCGGAAAACGGGGTCTTAGTCATCTTGCCCAAGAGGCATGGTCCGCATGTCTCAACCGATTCGAAATCGAGTGAGTCAAAAGATCCATTAGCATGGAGTTTCTTCATGCTCTTTACACCAATATGACCTTGGCGGCAGTGCCACAAGTATGTGGTACTATCATTATTAACTTTGCATCTTTTGGCATCAATGAACATGTGTATTACTACGATCGAGATTCAATGAAACATTCACATTGGGTGCATGACCATTGAAGGTATTATTCATGTAAACAGAATAACCATTATTCTCTAACTTAAATGAATAACCGTATTGCAATAAACACGATCTAATCACGTTCATGCTCAACGCAAACACCAAATAACATTTATTTAGGTTCATCACTAATCCCGAAGGTAGAGAGAGCGTGCGATGGTGATCACATCAACCTTGGAAACACTTCCAACACACATCGTCACCTCGCCCTTAGCTAGTCTCCATTTATTCCATAGCTTTTATTTCGAGTTACCAACATTTAGCAACTGAACCGGTATCTAATACCCAGGTGCTACTAGGAGTACTAGCAAGGTACACATGAATAAAACGTACATCAAATATACTTCTGTTGACGTTGCCAGCCTTCTTATCTACCAAGTATCTAGGGCAGTTCCGCTTTAGTGACCGTTCTCCTCATAATAGAAGCACTCAGTCTCGGGTTTGGGTTCAACCTTGGGTTTCTTTATTGGAGCGGCAACTGGCTTGCCATTCTTGAAGTTTTCCCTTCTTGCCCTTGCCCTTCTTGAGACTAGTGGTTTTACTAACCATCAACACTTGATGCTCCTTCTTGATTTCTACCTTCGCGGTGTCAAACATCGCAAATAACTCAGGGATCATATTCTCCATCCCTGGCATGTTATAGTTCATCACGAAGCTCCAGTAGCTTGGTGGCAGTGACTTGGAGAACTATATCCATCACTATCTTATCTGGAAGATCAACTCCCACTTGATTCAAGCGATTGTAGCACCCAGACAATCTGACCACATGCTCACCCATTGAGCTATTCTCCTTTATCTTGCAGGCAAAGAATCTTGTTGGAGGTCTCATACCTCTCAACACGGGCATGAGCCTGAAATCTCAATTTCAGCTCTTGGAACATCTTATATGCTCCGTGACGTTCAAAATGTCTTTGGTGCCTCAATTCTGAGCGGTAATGCATGACGCACTGAACTATCAAGTAGTCATCAGAACGTGTCTGTCAAATGTTCACAACATCCACAAACGACGCTAGAGGGGGTGGCGCACCGAGCGGTGCATCAAGGACATAAGCCTTTTGTGCAGCAACGAGGACAATCCTCAGTTTACGGACCCAGTCCGCATAATTTCTACTACCATCTTTCAACTTACCTTTTCTCTAGGAACGTATCAAAATTCAGGGGAGCTACAGCGCGAGCTACAACATAATTTGCAAAGTCATTTTGACTATGTTCATGATAATGAGTTCAATTAATCATATTACTTAAGAACTCCCACTCAAATCAACATCCCTCAGGTTGTCTAAGTGTGACATGATCCAAATCCACCAACCCAAGTCCGATCATCACGTGAGATGAGGTGGTTTCAATGGTGAACATCTCCATGTTGATCATATCTACTACATGACTCATGTTCGACCTTTCGGTCTCTTGTGTTCCGAGGCCATGTCTGTACATGCTAGGCTCGTCAAGTTTAACCCGAGTGTTCCGCATGTGCAACACTGGCTTGCACCCGTTGTATGTGAACGTAGAGTCTATCGCACCCGATCATCACGTGGTGCCTCTAAACGACGAACTTTCGCAACGGTGCACACTCGGGGAGAACACAATTTTATCTTGAAATTTTAGTGAGGGATCACCTTATAATGCTACCATCGTCCTAAGCAAAACAAGGTGCATAAAAGGATTAACATCACATGCAAATCATAAGTGACATGATATGGCCATGAACTTGTGCTTTTGATCTCCATCTCCAAAGCACCGGCATGATCTCCATTGTCACCGGCATGACACCATGATCTCCATCAACGTGTCGCCATCGGGGTTGTCGCGCCAACCATGCTTCTACTACTATTGCTACCGGTTAGCGATAAAGAAAAGCATTACATAGCGCTTAATGAGTGACACACATGCCACATAATAATTAAAGACAACCCTATGGCTCCTGCCGGTTGCCATACTTAACGACATGCAAGTCGTGATCATCTATACAAAAACATGATCATCTCATACATCACATATATCACATCATGTCTTTGGCCATATCACATCACAACATACCCTGCAAAAACAAGTTAGACGTCCTCTAATTGTTGTTGCATGTTTTACGTGGCTGCTATGGGTATCTAGCAAGAACGATTCTTACCTGCGCAAAACCACAACGGTGATATACAAGTTGCTATTTCACCTTCTACAAGGACCGCCTCTATCGAATCCGATTCAACTAAAGTGGGAGAGACAGACACCCACCAGCCATCTTATGCAACAAAGTTACATGTCAGTCAATGGAACCGGTCTCTCGTACGTGGACGAGTAAGTTTGGTCCGAGCCGCTTCATCCCACAATACCGTTGAATCAAGAAAAGACTAAGGAGGGAAGCAATCTGAATATCAACGCCCACAAACTCTTTTGTGTTCTACTCGACATCTCATCTACGCATAGACCTAGCTCATGATGCCACTGTTGGGGAACGTTGCATGGGTACAAAAAAGTTCCTACGCACACGCAAGATCTATCCATGGTGATGAGCATCTACGAGAGGGAGAGTGGATCTTCGTACCCTTGTAGATCGCTAAGCGGGAAGCGTTAAGAAATGCGGTTGATGTAGTCAAACGTCTTCGCAATCCAAATCGCAATCCGTCCCGTGATCCAATCACGATCTGTCCCACGATCCAATCATGATCCGTCCCGCGATCCAATCACGGTCCTTCCGATCTTGCGCCGAACGGACGGCACCTCCACGTTCAGCACACGTACAGCTCGAGGACGATTTCCACCTCCTTGATCCAGCAAGCGAGGGTGGAGAGGTAGATGAGTTCTCCGCCAGCACAACGGCGTGGTGGCGGTGGTGGTGAAGCTGTCCCGGCAGGGCTTCGCTAAGCACGACCGAGACGATCTAGTGGAGAACAGATCTAGAGGGAGAGAGAGGCAGCCGTGGCTTTTTTAGGTGGGGGATGCCCTCAAAATCCCTCAGTATATATAGGAGGAAGGGGATCGGAGGGGGGGAGGCAGCCCTAGCCCCTCCAACAAGGAGGGGTTCGGCCGAACTAGGGGAGGAGTCCACCTCCCACAACGGAGGTGGACTCCTAGTAGGACTCCTCCCTACTTGGCCCCTCTCCCACCTCCTTGCACATGGGCCCTTAGGGGCTGGTTGCCCAGCCCACTAGGGGCTGGTGCACCACCTCCTAGGCCCATGTGGCCCCTGGGGTGAGTGGGCCCCTCCCGGTCGATCCCCGGAACCCTCCCGGTACACTACCGGAAATATCCGACACTTTTCCGATGACCAAAACGGGACTTCCTATATATCAATATTTACCTCCGGACCATTCTGGAGCTCCTCGTGACGTCCAGGATCTCACCCGGGACTCCGAACAACTTTCGGTCACCAACATACATAACTCAATACTACCGAAACGTCACAGAACGTTAAGTGTGCAAACCCTGCGGGTTCGAGAACTATGTAGACATGACCGAGACACCTCTACGGTCAATAACCAATAGCGGGACCTGGATGCCCATATTGGTTCCTACATATTCTACGAAGATCTTTATTGGTTGAACCTCTATGTCTAGGATTCAGTTAATCCCGTATGCAGTTCCCTTTGTTCTTCGGTATGTTATTTGCCCGAGATTCGATCGTCGGTATCTCTATACCTAGTTCAATCTCGTTACCGGAAAGTCTCTTTACTCGTTCCGTAATACAAGATCCTGTGCCTAAATTTTTAGCCACTTTGCTTGCAAGGCTCATTGTGATGTTGTATTACCGAGTGGGCCGTGAGATACCTCTCCGTCACACAGAGTAACAAATCCCAGTCTTGATCCATGCCAACTCAACAGACACCCTCGGAGATACCTGTAGAGCACCTTTATAGTCACCCAGTTACGTTGCGACGTTTGATACACACAAGGTAGTCATCCGGTGTCAGTGAGTTGCATGATCTCACGGTCATAGGAACAGATACTTTGACATGCAGAAAACTATAGCAATAAACTGACACGATCATATGCTACGTTCATAGTTTGGGTCTTGTCCATCACATCATTCTCCTAATGATGTGATCCCGTTATCAAATGACATCTCATGTCTATGGCTAGGAAACCTTAACCATCTTTGATCAACGAGCTAGTCTAGTAGAGGCTTACTAGGGACACTTTGTTGTCTATGTATCCACACATGTATTTGAGTTTCCAATCAATACAATTATAGCATGGATAATAAACAATTATCATGAACAAGGAAATATAATAATAACCATTTTATTATTGCCTCTGGGGCATATTTCCAACAACTTGGACGTCCTCATCAACCATCTGTAGGACATTCCGCGCCGAGTGCAGTTATGGAAGAAGTTTGCGGCCTGAGCTGGGGCAGACATGGCGCTCTCCCTCGTCCGTGTGCATTGCAAGGGCGTAGACAAAGAGAAGCTGAAGGCGCTTAAGGTCGTCAACTGCAAGAATGCCAAGATCGAAGATTTCATGAGACCTTCCTGCCGGCGGCCACTCGGATTGCAGAGGTTATCGACCTTGAAAACTTCACTGACGCAGCATCCCCGTCATATTTGCCCTGGAATGCCGAGTGATTTATGTACCCGTACATTTGTAGTGACCTTGTGGTCACAACTATCTGCACTTTTGCTTTGAATTGCTTGACATTCGATGCCTTTTATTTGATCGTTTTGAACGTTCGTTTTGATTTTGAACTTAGGCGAAATAAGGTTCGCAGCTAAGCCCCCGAGTGTGGATGATGTCCTCACTCGGAGTAGTTTTGAACTTAGGCGAAATCAGGTTCGCAGCTAAGCCCCCGAGTGTGGATGATGTCCACACTCGGAGTAGGTTTTAACTTAGGTGAAGTCAGGTTCACAGCTAAACCCCTGAGTGTGGATGATGTCCTCACTCGGAGTCTTTTTTAACTTAGGCAAAATAAGGTTCACAACTAAGCCCCCGAGTGTGGATGATGTCCTCACTCGGAGTAGTTTTCAACTTAGGCGAAATCAGGTTCACAGCTAAGCCCCCGAGTATGGATGATGTCCTCACTTGGAGTAGGTTTCAACTTTGGCGAAATCAGGTTCGCAGCTAAGCCCCCGAGTGTGGATGATGTCCTTACTCGGAGTAGTTTTCAACTTAGGCGAAATCAGGTTCGCAGCTAAGCCCCCGAGTGTGGATGATGTCCTTACTCGGAGTAGTTTTTAACTTAGGCGAAATCAGGTTCGCAGCTAAGCCCCCGAGTGTGGATGATGTCCTCACTCAGAGTAGTTTTGAACTTAGGCGAAATCAGGTTCGCAGCTAAGCCCCCGAGTGTGGATGATGTCCTCACTCGGAGTAGTTTGCAACTTAGGCAAAATCAGGTTCGCCGCTAAGCCCCCGAGTGTGGATGATGTCCTCACTCGGAGTAGTTTTGAACTTAGGCGAAATCAGGTTCGCAGCTAAGCCCTCAAGTGTGGATGATGTCCTCACTCGGAGTAGTTTGCAAGTTAGGCGAAATCAGGTTCGTGGCTAAGTTCATCCCACGCGCCCACTGGGGGTGAGGGAAACAAACAAAATGAAAAAGTTTCGACAAAGAATATGGAAAGCAAAGACTTTTATTCATCGAATTCACTCGGAAGCTCATTACAGGAATGACAGAGTGTTCTTAAACTAAGTGTAGAACTTGCGGAGCAGGTCCGCATTCCACGCTCGGGGCTCTTCAGCATCGGTGTCGAAATTGTACAACCGGTAAGCTCCATTGTTCAGGACTTTGGAGATTGCATAAGGCCCTTGCCACGGAAGCGCTAGCTTGTAACACCCCAAAATTTTAACCATGTTTTGTTAATTAAAATTTTGCCAGGAAATTAAAAAAAATTCTTTCTGGATTTTCTTGTGATCTCAGAGCCACTCCTTTTGTCTGAATTTTCAAAAAATTCTTCTGTCCTTTTTGAAACTTTTGAATAATGTTGCGTGGCTCGAATTTTTATTTAATCATTTTTATTGCACTTATTAAAACCAGTGGAATTATTATTTTTTAAATAAAATTTGCCAAGTTTTAATGCATTTAGTAGCATTTTAACCCTTTTAAGAGCATCATTTGCACTACAACTATTTTATAACTCCATCTATAAATTCCACAAAAAAATTTAGAAGTCATGTGATGTCCCTGGATCACTTTTATGCAAAAACCCAGCTTGTCCATTTGTAAATTTTGAGCTCCGCTTCAAGCTTTCAAATCTGGTTCAGTTTGAAGTTTGCACTACAACCTATTTAAATATTTCTCTAAAAATTCCATAAAAATTTGGGGATGTCAGTAGAGGTATATAACTCAGGTTTATGAAAAAATCCATTTGGGTTCTTTGGAATATTTGATCAAACCATCCTCATCTTCATTCTGGTCCAGTTTGGTAGTTTGTACTGCAACCCCATTTTATCTTGCCCTATTTCCCTTGGTATTTTTCCTGCTTATAGTCCACCCTATCAAACCCTTAAGTCCAGGAAATTGGACCCATTGGAATACTTTTGACTCATGCAATCTTAGCCAACAGTTTCTGTACAGAACGGTAGTTTTGCAAAACTTGCTTTAACAATTTTATGTTGTTCTCAAACCAACCATGCCATCATGCTTAGCATCCAAAGAGACTTAAATCTGGGGATTTTGGTGGCCAGCAAGATGCTCTTGGTAGCCATGGCATTTCACCGAACACCTTGTGTGTCTGGCCAATTTTGACATAGTTCTGTGATTACTTTGTGCACTTGATCCCCTGACCCTACAACCATGTCCATTAGGCTTATTACTTGCACCCTAACCATCCTGTTAATTTGCAGCATCACCCAAGACTCCTAGCAAGCACTGGCATATCATCGAGCACCTTGCGTGCGTGCTCTGGGCGCATCCAGAGCGCACATTTTGCACGAGCGCGCCCGAGCCGCCGCGACCAGTGCCGCCTCCCCCGCTAGTTCTAATTCATCTCCCCTGGCTCCTGGTTTTGCCGCGACGCGCCAAGACCCAACCAGCCTTTCCCCTCTGCAGCTCGTCGCCGCCCCCGCAAGCAGCCACTACCGCCGCCAGAGCTTGCCGCGGACGGCACCGCCCAAGCCACAACCGCTCGCCAGCTGCCCTCTGGAACAGGCCGTTCTCATCCTCGAGCGCGTCCGCTAGCTCCGGCCATCGCCACGTCGCCCTGCAGCCACAGAGGCGGTCGGCCGCCGAGCTTATCCTCTGCCGCAGTGGAACCGACCTAGCCGTGCTATAAATAGAGCATCCCGAGCCTCCAGCTAGAGCACGAGCTCTCCAGTAAACCGCAGGAACCCACCGGAGGAGCCATTTGAGACCAAGAGGTCGTCCTCTTCGTCTCCGGTAGCTTCGGCCGCCGCAACTCCCCGGTCAAATTCACCATGACCAGGGCCTCCCTCGTGACCCCTTTGCCACCGTTAGCCTCCCCTCAACCCCGCGGAGCCACCCCACCTCTCAGCTTCGACTGGGAGCCACCATAGGCCAAGACCCATTTTGTTCCCGAGGATGCCGTCCGCCGCAGAGCTCGCCGCCGGCGACCCCCTTTGCCCCCGCGACTCTCTCGACCACCGGGAGGATCGCCCTAGAGCCGCTGATCCATCCCCGCCCTCGGAACCCCGTGGGGAGCCGCCGTTCGCCGGCGACGATCGCCGGAGACGCGCCCCGTCTCTGCCACAGGAGGAAGGAGGCGCGGGCGACTGGTCAAGCCTGACCAGTGGGCCTGATGGACCCACTGTCAGTGACCCAGCGACGGCCCGCGCTGGCTTAAGTGAAAGCGTAATCGCAGAAGTACGTCTCCTCTTCTCGCTACCGTATTTTATCTCTGAACCATTTTCTCCTCGCGCAAGCGTATTTCTTTGGGATACGTTTTCTGTTCTGGAAAGCGTATTCCCCCTCGAGACGTTTTCCTTTTTTCTGTTTTAATTAAAAACAGAATTTTGACCAGACTTTGACTGGCTATATCTTTTAAAATAAAACTCCGATTGATTTGATTCTTTTTCCTACCTCTCTCAAATTTCATCTAGTTTATTTTCATATTTATTTGAAAATTTTCCGAGATAACTTTTTGTACTGTTTTCAATTTATGTGTTAATTTGAATATTTCTCAAAATAGGAATTAAAGAGAGGAGAAAACTTTCGAAAGTTTTAAGATGCACTCTACCTCTCCACAACTTGAAGGCAAGCATTCTGAACCCTGGTATAATATTTGTTGGGTGTTGTTTAATGTGACTACAAGACCAAGTTAACCTGAAGCATGCATTATTTTATGTGACGTTGTGATTATGCTCTTGAGTGCATGATAGAAATTCCTTGCTGTTGGAATCTAAATGCTTATGACAGTATTCACCCTCGTATGCCTTTCATGCCTACCGGAAGGAATCCGAAGAAGTCTCTGCCCCGGGTAGACAGGAGCGTGATACTGATATTTCGTTGAAAACGAGAATGATCAGTAAGGCATGGTGAGTTAGGATGAGTGGTGATTCTGTCTGTTGGAGTGAAATATATTTGTTATGCTAATCATGCAGGAAACACATAAACCTCCTGAGTCGACCGTAGATCGAGTCTTGTTCCAGTAACCCCCATACTTGTTCCGTACTACCACTTGTCCCTGCCGCAGGTAGGGTACGGTCCAGTAAGTTGTCAACCCCTTTCTTGGCACACACCATACAGAGAGGCCATAGTGAAAGATACCTGTGGCCCCTGGTAGGCATGTCACTTGGTCCGGGGGCATGGGTGTTCGGTTGGAGCCGAAGGGGTAGCTCCCCTAGTTTGCGCGCGGTATAAATTTTGTGATCCCATGCTAGTCGAGGTTGTAGCCTCCCCACTTAGAGTTTTGCTTAACAGGTGTCGTGGGTGATTCCAGACTCCGGTAAGTGAAGCTGGTGTGTGCGGGTCAGGTGTGTTTTCAATTCAAAGACTGTAATCGGAATTAGTCCCGGTGGACTAAAGGAATCCATTACTTGTGGGTAAAGAGTACACCCTCTGCAGAGTTTATATCTATTCGAATAGCCGTGTCCGCGGTTAAGGACTACAGTCTGGGATGGGTCAAGTGTCGGTCTTAGTGTCGGTCTTCGGAGGAAAAACTTCTAAACCGGAACATTGATCATGACGTGTGACAAATGATGATTATGACTATTATTATTGTGGACTAACCTTTTTTTTTGTATTATTGAGTATCCTTGGGATGGTTCTACCTCCTGGAAACTCGTTGTGATTATTCTTATATAAGCCCTTTATGTGGTGTCGCTCAGACGCCCGACTGTGGCATGCTTGTTATTTATTTTCCTTATAAGCCCTTTATGTGGTGTCGCTCAGACGCCCGACTGTGGCATGCTTGTTATTTATTTTCCTTATAAACCCTTTATGTGGTGTCGCTCAGACGCCCGACTGTGGCATGCTTGTTATTTATTTTCCTTATAAGCCCTTTATGTGGTGTCGCTCAGACGCCCGACTGTGTCATGCTTGTTATTTATTTTCCTTATAAGCCTTTATGTGGTGTCGCTCAGACGCCCGACTGTGGCATGCCTTATACTATTCTCCTTTCGAGGCGTCGCTTCAGACACCCGATCGGTTTATTTTATTTTTATTCTCTGATTGCTTATTCATGTTTAATGTGAATAACATGCTTGCGTGCGTCACGGATTTTATTTCGTGACTAACTAAGTGATCATGGAATATTTCAGTGCATGATTATCATCTGCTATATTATACTTATGTTCATAATGTTTGCGAGTACATTCAAAGTACTCACTGGCTTGTCCCTGGCTATTGTCTTGGCCAGATTTCTTGCCTGGGGAGGAGCGCAACGACGACAGCCCAGAACCTAGGCAACGATGATAGCAGCCTCGCAAAGATAGGAGTTATCCAGGTCAGCTGTTCCTGTGGGAAATGGAGTCCCATAGACACTGATGATCTGCAAACCACTTCCGCCATCAACCACTAGAAACCTTTTGTTGTACTCATAGACCAGAATGGTCTTGTACTGCATATTTTGTATTTTGCTTGGAATTTCTGTATCAAGATTGTGTCTCATCAGCTAACAGTAATCCTGGGGCTGGTGAGCACAAGGGCCATTTACTGGGAAATTAATATCCTGGAAAACCGGTCCTGACAACCTTGGTATCAGAGCCAGGCTGACCATTGGCTAATCCTATCTTAGCCAGGTCGATAAACCTAGGTTAACCCACCCATTAGGCCCTAACCTAACCACCGCCAAGCTTCTCGTATACGATAGCCACACAGTGACCCCGACACATTTTGGCAATCGGTGCCCAACCTATCAGCCTAGCCCGTCGATCACGCACCCGTGACCGACACCTTTGTTGTCCCATTCGCAAGCGTGCGACGAAAGACTTCGTTCCCTTTTTCTATAAAAGGAACGTTAGCCCCAACCCAGCACAGCACAACCTCTATCCCAGAACCAAGCCAAGATGCCTGGCCCCATTGTGCACAATGAGACCACAGCAACCAACCTAGGAGGTTTTGTGACCATGCTAGCAAACCTCACCCATCGTGCCTTTGCAATAGAAGAGCCCCCAGAATATGTGGTGTACCAAGGGCTCAGGAGCGGTGAGAGTCGTCAATTCTGGGCCACGGTGCACATCTATGGTAGGGGTATGGCGCTAGAACGCCCCTACAGGTTCGCCGGAAGGACAACTTCCTTTGAGCCACAAGCCATCCAGCTGGCCGCTCGAGAGGCTATAGTTCAACTCCGGCACCTGTCGCCAAGAGTTAACTGCCGCTCGTTCTACTACTATCCCAGCCGTGATGGGTATAGTAGGCCACCCCAGGTTGCCAACGGAGACCACGAGACAGACCCTGCCTTGCTGCATCTGGTGCGCTATGTAGGCGCACTAGAGGCATTGTTCGATCAGGTCACTCTTGATCTGCTCGCAGCTCGTGCAGAACTTGCCCGTCGAGCCCCGGCAAGAGGAGAAGATGCGTCCGACACCAACAATCCAGTCGTGCTGTTCGGACAGCCGATTGAGACCTTGAGGTCTGCCCCAGCAACCGACCGTAACGCATTTGTATCCCCGGAGGAGCTCCGTCGCATTGTGGGGACACGCTCCAACGGGATTGTGACCACCAACCCCCGCGATGGCCATCATCGCTACCACGACCCTGCAGATCCTCAACCCCAGCCAGCAAACCCCGACAGAGAAGCCCATGGAGAAGCCTTGACATCCACAAGGCACGCTCGTTTAGATATTAACGAGGTAGACTAAGACACTCGAGTAGTACCGAGTCTTAGTATTCTACGCCTTGTAATTGTGTGACCTTGTAGTCGCCATGAATAAATGCAGTTTGTTTGCATGCCATTATTTTAATAGTATCCGCATATAAGTATGTTGGCGTTCAGTTGCATATTATATCTCAGGCATAGCTACCCAAAAATAGACGTCGACACAGTAATACGTCACCTTTGTGAGATATGTGTATCTGTGGCGTTGACCCCGACCCCCATAGAGCAAATCCGACAAAACTAATTTGCCCCCACACCGCGATAGGTAACCCAGCTCCACTGCTTTATAAGAGGACCCTCCGTGACCCTGCGAGGCGTCCCTCACTTTGTGCACAACCCTCACCGCCATTTTTTTTGCCATGCCGAGCCCTAGCATTCATCTGAGAACTCCAGATGCGACCCCAGGCAGTTTTGTTAAGATATTGTGGGATTTCACCTGCAGTACCATGAGTTCTACCCATCCACCCCAGTACGAGCTGCTCAAAGCAAGGATCACCCCAGTCACCTCGAAATATTGGGCAGTAGTACACATCCCTCCCGCAAACCCAAACCAAGATCCCACGGAAGTCTCTTTCGTGGGGAGATCTATGCCGACTCCGCAAATGGCCATAGAAGCTGCTGCGTACGAAGCAATTGCTCGTCTTCGCTTCGCAGTACCCTATGCCAGCAAAAGGGGGTATATTTACTTTCCGAGTCGTGCAGCACCCGGAGAAGTAGCCTCTTTTCCCGGTGGACGAATAGAGAGGGACCCAGTACTGGCCAATCTTGCCCAGTACGTCATCGCACAAGAGCATTTGACCCAGCGAGTAATGAGTTATCTCCAGAGACTCGCTGATTTAAATTCTCAGATCGCCATTGGCGGACCCCTGAGGCCAGACCAGGAAAGGCGCGTTCTTCGACTTGTCAATCCGCTTCCTCCGATAGAAGAAGAATGTGTCCCAGTGCCGGAGACATTTTCTCAGGACCCAGCATATTTTACATTTGTGCCATAGATGCCACTACTATGTTTGTTAGCCTAGCGTTTATTTATGTGTTGCAGCTTATGCGTTGTATCCTAAGTTTGTGCAATGAATAAATTGTTTAATTTCAATTATGTGTAAGTATTATTTTTGAAACCGTCCTTAGCAAATCTCGAGGACGAGATTTTTCTTAAGGGGGGTAGTGTTGTAACACCCCAAAATTTTAACCATGTTTTGTTAATTAAAATTTTGCCAGGAAATTAAAAAAATTTCTTTCTGGATTTTCTTGTGATCTCAGAGCCACTCCTTTTGTCTGAATTTTCAAAAAATTCTTCTGTCCTTTTTCAAACTTTTGAATAATGTTGCGTGGCTCGAATTTTTATTTAATCATTTTTATTGCACTTATTAAAACCAGTGGAATTATTATTTTTTAAATAAAATTTGCCAAGTTTTAATGCATTTAGTAGCATTTTAACCCTTTTAAGAGCATCATTTGCACTACAACTATTTTATAACTCCATCTATAAATTCCACAAAAAAATTTAGAAGTCATGTGATGTCCCTGGATCACTTTTATGCAAAAACCCAGCTTGTCCATTTGTAAATTTTGAGCTCCGCTTCAAGCTTTCAAATCTGGTTCAGTTTGAAGTTTGCACTACAACCAATTTAAATATTTCTCTAAAAATTCCATAAAAATTTGGGGATGTCAGTAGAGGTATATAACTCAGGTTTATGAAAAAATCCATTTGGGTTCTTTGGAATATTTGATCAAACCATCCTCATCTTCATTCTGGTCCAGTTTGGTAGTTTGTACTGCAACCCCATTTTATCTTGCCCTATTTCCCTTGGTATTTTTCCTGCTTATAGTCCACCCTATCAAACCCTTAAGTCCAGGAAATTGGACCCATTGGAATACTTTTGACTCATGCAATCTTAGCCAACAGTTTCTGTACAGAACGGTAGTTTTGCAAAACTTGCTTTAACAATTTTATGTTGTTCTCAAACCAACCATGCCATCATGCTTAGCATCCAAAGAGACTTAAATCTGGGGATTTTGGTGGCCAGCAAGATGCTCTTGGTAGCCATGGCATTTCACCGAACACCTTGTGTGTCTGGCCAATTTTGACATAGTTCTGTGATTACTTTGTGCACTTGATCCCCTGACCCTACAACCATGTCCATTAGGCTTATTACTTGCACCCTAACCGTCCTGTTAATTTGCAGCATCACCCAAGACTCCTAGCAAGCACTGGCATATCATCGAGCACCTTGCGTGCGTGCTCTGGGCGCATCTAGAGCGCACGTTTTGCACGAGCGCGCCCGAGCCGCCACGACCAGTGCCGCCTCCACCGCTAGTTCCAATTCATCTCCCCTGGCTCCTGGTTTTGCCGCGACGCGCCAAGACCCAACCAGCCTTTCCCCTCTGCAGCTCGTCGCCGCCCCCGCAAGCAGCCACTGCCGCCGCCAGAGCTTGCCGCGGACGGCACCGCCCAAGCCATAACCGCTCGCCAGCTGCCCTCTGGAACAGGCCGTTCTCATCCTCGAGCGCGTCCGCTAGCTCCGGCCATCGCCACGTCGCCCTGCAGCCACAGAGGCGGTCGGCCGCCGAGCTTATCCTCTGCCGCAGCGGAACCGACCTAGCCGTGCTATAAATAGAGCATCCCGAGCCTCCAGCTAGAGCACGAGCTCTCCAGTAAACCGCAGGAACCCACCGGAGGAGCCATTTGAGACCAAGAGGTCGTCCTCTTCGTCTCTGGTAGCTTCGGCCACCGCAACTCCCCGGTCAAATTCACCATGACCAGGGCCTCCCTCGTGACCCCTTTCCAACCGTTAGCCTCCCCTCAACCCTGCGGAGCCACCCCACCTTTCAGCTTCGACTGGGAGCCATCGTAGGCCAAGACCCATTTTGTTCCCGAGGATGCCGTCCGCCGCAGAGCTCGCCGCCGGCGACCCCCTTCGCCCCCGCGACTCTCTCGACCACCGGGGGGATCGCCCTAGAGCCGCTGATCCATCCCCGCCCTCGGAACCCCGTGGGGAGCCGCCATTCGTCGGCGACGATCGCCGGAGACGCGCCCCGTCTCTGCCACAGGAGGAAGGAGGCGCGGGCGACTGGTCAAACCTGACATGTGGGCCCGATGGACCCACTGTCAGTGACCCAGCGACGGCCCGCGCTGGCTTAAGTGAAAGCGTAATCGCAGAAGTACGTCTCCTCTTCTCGCTAGCGTATTTTATCTCTGAACCATTTTCTCCTCGCGCAAGCGTATTTCTTTGGGATACGTTTTCTGTTCTGGAAAGCGTATTCCCCCTCGAGCCGTTTTCCTTTTTTCTGTTTTAATTAAAAACAGAATTTTGACCAGACTTTGACTGGCTATATCTTTTAAAATAAAACTCCGATTGATTTGATTCTTTTTCCTACCTCTCTCAAATTTCATCTAGTTTATTTTCATATTTATTTGAAAATTTTCCGAGACAACTTTTTGTACTGTTTTCAATTTATGTGTTAATTTGAATATTTCTCAAAATAGGAATTAAAGAGAGGAGAAAACTTTCGAAAGTTTTAAGATGCACTCTACCTCTCCACAACTTGAAGGCAAGCATTCTGAACCCTGGTATAATATTTGTTGGGTGTTGTTTAATGTGACTACAAGACCAAGTTAACCTGAAGCATGCATTATTTTATGTGACGTTGTGATTATGCTCTTGAGTGCATGATAGAAATTCCTTGCTGTTGGAATCTAAATGCTTATGACAGTATTCACCCTCGTATGCCTTTCATGCCTACCGGAAGGAATCCGAAGAAGTCTCTGTCCCGGGTAGACAGGAGCGTGATACTGATATTTTGTTGAAAACGAGAATGATCAGTAAGGCATGGTGAGGTAGGATGAGTGGTGATTCTGTCTGTTGGAGTGAAATATATTTGTTATGCTAATCATGCAGGAAACACATAAACCTCCTGAGTCGACCGTAGATCGAGTCTTGTTCCAGTAACCCCCATACTTGTTCCGTACTACCACTTGTCCCTGCCGCAGGTAGGGTACGGTCCAGTAAGTTGTCAATCCCTTTCTTGGCACACACCGTACAGAGAGGCCATAGTGAAAGATACCAGTGGCCCCTGGTAGGCATGTCACTTGGTCCGGGGGCATGGGTGTTCGGTTGGAGCCGAAGGGGTAGCTCCCCTAGTTTGCGCGCGGTATAAATTTTGTGATCCCATGCTAGTCGAGGTTGTAGCCTCCCCACTTAGAGTTTTGCTTAACAGGTGTCGTGGGTGATTCCAGACTCCGGTAAGTGAAGCTGGTGTGTGCGGGTCAGGTGTGTTTTCAATTCAAAGACTGTAATCGGAATTAGTCCCGGTGGACTAAAGGAATCCGTTACTTGTGGGTAAAGAGTACACCCTCTGCAGAGTTTATATCTATTCGAATAGCCGTGTCCGCGGTTAAGGACTACAGTCAGGGATGGGTCAAGTGTCGGTCTTAGTGTCGGTCTTCGGAGGAAAAACTTCTAAACCGGAACATTGATCATGACGTGTGACAAATGATGATTATGACTATTATTATTGTGGACTAACCTTTTTTTTGTATTATTGAGTATCCTTGGGATGGTTCTACCTCCTGGAAACTCGTTGTGATTATTCTTATATAAGCCCTTTATGTGGTGTCGCTCAGACGCCCGACTGTGGCATGCTTGTTATTTATTTTCCTTATAAGCCCTTTATGTGGTGTCGCTCAGACGCCCGACTGTGGCATGCTTGTTATTTATTTTCCTTATAAACCCTTTATGTGGTGTCGCTCAGACGCCCGACTGTGGCATGCTTGTTATTTATTTTCCTTATAAGCCCTTTATGTGGTGTCGCTCAGACGCCCGACTGTGTCATGCTTGTTATTTATTTTCCTTATAAGCCCTTTATGTGGTGTCGCTCAGACGCCCGACTGTGGCATGCCTTATACTATTCTCCTTTCGAGGCGTCGCTTCAGACACCCGATCGGTTTATTTTATTTTTATTCTCTGATTGCTTATTCATGTTTAATGTGAATAACATGCTTGCGTGCGTCACGGATTTTATTTCGTGACTAACTAAGTGATCATGGAATATTTCAGTGCATGATTATCATCTGCTATATTATACTTATGTTCATAATGTTTGCGAGTACATTCAAAGTACTCACTGGCTTGTCCCTGGCTATTGTCTTGGCCAGATTTCTTGCCTGGGGAGGAGCGCAACGACGACAGCCCAGAACCTAGGCAACGATGATAGCAGCCTCGCGAAGATAGGAGTTATCCAGGTCAGCTGTTCCTGTGGGAAATGGAGTCCCATAGACACTGATGATCTGCAAACCACTTCCGCCATCAACCTCTAGAAACCTTTTGTTGTACTCCTCGACCAGAATGGTCTTGTACTGCATATTTTGTATTTTACTTGGAATTTCTGTATCAAGATTGTGTCTCATCAGCTAACAGTAATCCTGGGGCTGGTGAGCACAAGGGCCATTTACTGGGAAATTAATATCCTGGAAAACCGGTCCTGACATAGCTTGTGAGGCTTCTTCTGATACAATCGGAGAACGAGATCACCTTCTTGAAAAGTGCGCCTTCTGACTTGTCTGTCGTAAAGGCGCCTCAAGTCTTGCTGATACAGCGTCGACCTGATCAAGGCTAACTCTCTCTCTTCCTCTAAGAGGTCCAGACCGTCCTGGCGTGCCACTTCTGCTTCATCTTCATTGTAAAGCTCCACTCGGGGAGCGTTGTGACGAACGTCACTCGGCAGAACGGCCTCGGATCCGTATACCATAAAGAAAGGAGTACGATTGATCGAACGATTCGAAGTCATCCGAATGCCCCAGAGGACAGACGGTAATTCCTCCACCCAAGCACCGGCAACAATTTTCAGACCCCTCATCAATCGGGTCTTCAAACCTTGAAGAATCATCCCATTAGCTCGTTCTGCTTGCCCATTCGACTGCGGGTGAGCTACGGAAGCGTAATTGACCCGAGTCCCTTGAGTATAGCAAAACTCACGGAATTCATCCGAATCGAAATTCTTCCCGTTATCAGTGATGATGTCGTGGGGAACTCCGAATCTGAAGATAATCTGCTGAATGAAACTGACTGCGGTACCTGCATCCAAGCTTTTGATGGGCTTCGCTTCGACCCACTTGGTGAACTTATCCACTTCAACCAACAGATGGGTAAACCCACTCGACCCTGTATGCAAGGGACCGACCATGTCGAGGTCCCACACAGCGAATGGACAGGTGAGTGGGATGGTCTTCAGTGCAGATGCAGGCTTGTGCGTCTAATTCTTAAAAAACTGACACCCAACACAGAGGTCAACCATGTCTTTAGCAGCTGCATTGGCTCGGGGCCAATAAAATCCTGCACAAAACGCTTTTGCAACCAACGTCCGAGAGGACGCGTGATGACCACAGGTTCCCGAATGGATTTCGTGCAAAATCTACAGCCCTTCTTCCGGGGATATGCACTTCTATGCCACTCCTGTAGTGCTTTTCTTGTATAGTTGTTCTCCCATCACTTCAAAGGATTTGGATCGTCAGACGATCCTTTTGGCTTCTTCTTCGTCTTCGGGGAACTCTTGCCAGAGGAAGTAAGCTAAATAAGGTTGGGTCCACTCGGGAGTGATCACCAACATCTCATGAACGAGATCCACTACAGCTGGAATGTCAACTTCGGTCGGATCAGAGGGTCCGACTGCTTGCGGGGGCTCTTCAGTAAAAGGATCTTCCTTAACTGAAGCAGAGTGCAGATGTTCAAGGAATATGCCCTTTGGGACTACCCGCCGAGTAGATCCGATCTTAGCCAGGTCGTCAGCAGCCTGGTTCTTCACTCGGGGTATATGGTGCAGTTCTAAGCCTTCAAAGTTCTTTTCCAACTTCCGGACTACATTACAGTACCCAGTCATGGACGGACTCCGGATGTCCCATTCTTTCCTCACCTGATTGACCACGAGGTCCGAGTCACCGAATATCATCAAGCGTCGGATACCGAGCGAGATAGCCATTCGGAGCCCATACAGGAGGGCTTCGTACTCGGCCTCGTTGTTTGATGAGTCAAAATGGATTTGAAGGACGTAGCTCAATCGGTCTCCTCTGGGGAAAACAAGGACTACTCCAGCTCCAGACCCTTGAAGCATCTTAGATCCATCAAAAAACATGGTCCAGTGTTCAGGGACACTAGGAGCCGGTTGTTCCTGCTCAATCCATTCGGCTAAAAAGTCCACAAGTGCCTGAGACTTGATTGCCTTCTTGGCTTCAAACTTGATCTCCAACGGGAGGATCTCAATTGCCCATTTGGCCACTCGGCCCATGGCGTCTCTGTTATGCAGGATCTCCGACAGGGGAGCATCGCTGATAACTGTGACCGAGTGTTCTTGGAAGTAATGAGCTACCTTCTTCACAGTGAGATAAATGCCATAAACTAACTTCTGATAATGTGCATACCTCTTCTTGGAAGGAGTCAAGACCTCTGAAATATAATAGACGGGTCTCTGCACTTTGAATGTTTTTCCCGATTCCTCGCGCTCCACAGTGAGGACAGTACTGACCACCTGGCTTGTAGCCGCGATGTACAAGAGCAGAGGCTCTCGGCTGCTCGGAGCAGCTAACACCGGCTGGGTGGAAAGCAAGGCCTTGAGCTAATCAAATGCGGCTTGCGCTTCAGGATTCCGTTCAAAAGTATCAGATTTCTTCATCAATCGGTAAAGAGGCAAGGCCTTTTCACTGAGTCGAGATATGAATCTACTCAGGGCTGCAAGGCATCCCGTGAGCTTATGGACGTCATGCAGACGGACAGGTTTCTTCATTCGGACGATGGCACCAATCTTGTCCTGATTCGCGTCGATTCCTTGCTCGGAAACGAGAAAACCTAGTAGCTTACCCGAGGGCACTCCGAATGTGCATTTCGCAGGGTTGAGTTTTATTTGGAAACGTCAGAGGTTGGCGAAGGTTTCAGCGAGGTCTGCCAGGAGGTCGGAACCTTTCCTGGACTTGACCACGATGTCATCCATGTAAGCCTCTACATTCCGACTGATTTGCTCTTGCAAACACTTTTGAATCATACACATAAAAGTTGCCCCAGCATTCTTTAGACCGAATGGCATAGTGATGTAGCAGAAACACCCGAATGGGGTGATGAAAGCTGTTTTTATTTCATCTGGTCCATACATTCGGATCTGATGGTACCCGGAGTACGCATCTAAGAACGACAGGCGTTCACATCCGGCGGTGGAATATACTATCTGATCTATGCGGGGAAGGGGAAAATGATCTTTCGGGAGGCCCGATTAAGGTGCTTGAAGTCGATGCACATCCGGAGGTACTTGTCCTTCTTGGGCACCAACACTGGGTTGGCCAACCACTCGAAATGGAAGACTTCGCGAATGAATTCAGCAGCTAGGAGCCGAGCGATCTCTTCACCAATCGGCTTTCGCTTCTCTACGGAGGATCGACGCAAGTGTTCCTTGACTGGTTTAACTTTAGGATCCACTCGGAGTCGGTGCTCAGCCAGTCCCCTGGGAACCCCCGGCATGTCAGACGGCTTCCATGCGAAGATATCCCAGTTCTCACGGAGGAACTGGATGAGCTCGGCTTCCTATTTTTCACCGAGTGTCGTCGAGATGTTGGTCGGAGCCGCACTCGGATCGGTGGGATGAACGTGAACCTGCTTAGTTTCGCCGGCCGGCTGGAAAGCGGATTCCGTTGCCAGTCGCTTGGACTTTAACAAGTCTGCAGCGTCCACTGCCTTCTTGTACCCGTCGAGTTCGACGGCAAGTATCTGCTCGTTTGCAATTTTAGAGCCCTGCTGGAGGCACTCTTCAGCAACCTTCCGATCGCCGGTAACTGTGATCACACCATTAGGCCCTAGCATCTTAAGCTTAAGATACACGTAACATGGTCGGGCCATGAAACGCGCGTAGGCGGGCCTACCCAGGATAGCATGATACGCACTCCGGAAATCAACCACTTCAAACGTCAGGCGTTCCTTCCGAAAGTTCTTCTCTCAGCCGAAGACGACGTCCAAAGCGATCTGACCGAGTGATTCGGCCTTCTTTCCAGGAATGGCCCCATGGAAATGCATGTTACTCTTACTCAGGCGAGACATCAGAATGCCCATTGCGCTGAGTGTATCCGCATAAATTATGTTCAGCCCGCTGCCGCCGTCCATCAGAACTTTGCGCAGTCGGACTCCATTGACAGCCGGATTGACAACCAGCGCCTGCCTCCCGGGGGTGGCTATGTGGGCTGGGTGATCAGACTGATCGAAAGTAACAGGAGTTTTTGTCCAATTGAGGTGCTTGACGATTGCCGGAGCCACCAAGTTTACCTCCCGATTAATGACCTTCAATCGGCTCTTACTTTCGACATCCGCGAAGATCATGTTCAGGACTTTGTCGACGTGAGGATACTCGGAATCATGGTCGCCCTCTTCGTCATCGTCCTTTTCTACAGAGGCCTCCTTACCCATCTCATGCTTGAGCATACGGCACTCCCGAGTGGTGTGCTTTGGGTAAATGAGGTTGCCCTCCTCATCCTTTTTAGTGTGAATAGCACAGGGCTGATCCAGCACTTCAGAATTGTACTCGGGCTTCTTTTTGTTAGCCCAATCTTTCTTCTTGTTCTTTTTGGGCTTCGGCTTTCCCTGACCAGGAACCGCAGCCACTTCAGCCTTTCTCGGAGGATCGGCTTTCCGTTTCTGCTTCTTGCCTGCATTCCTTGCCGATTGAGGGGCATCTTCAGCCCGCCTTTTGCCGCTGCGGAGGCGGTCTTCCTCTTCGCCATTGGCGTATTTATTGGCAATCTCCATGGCCTGACTGAGAGACAGATCTCCTGATCGGACAAACTTCAGGATGAGCTCCCGATACCAAGTGCCCACCTTGAAGGCGCACACGGCCTGGTGCTCGGTGACATTCTCGACAGTGTTGTGCAGAGTGGTCCATCTCTGTATGTACTCTCGGAGAGTTTCATTGCTCTTCTGGACGCAATGCTGCAACTCTGTCAATCCACCCGGACGCATGTAAGTGCCCTCGAACGTCTTGATGAACACCTACGCCAGGTCCTCCCAGCAATAGATGCTGCTAGAAAGTAACTGGTTCAACCATGCCCGAGCAGATCCTTCCAGCATGAGGGGAAGATGCTTCATTGCCAAGAAGTCATCACCGCCTCCAATCTGAACTGCAACTCGGTAGTCTTCAAGCCAAGTTTCAGGCTTGGATTCGCCGTTGAACTTCCCGATCCCCGTCGCCAACCTGTAGTTGGGACGAATCTCAGCCTCTCGGATGTATCTACAGAAGCACTTGAGACCTGACGTCCCCCATCCACTCACTCGGTCCCTAAGCACTCGGCTTTTATCCACCAATCTCCGAGTGATGGTAGACCTGGCATTGAGCAGTGGGGGGCATCGGCCTGCTTCCTCGTAACCTCTGGGGCGAGGGGGAGTCTGATTGCGGTCTTCTCTGTGAGGACGACCTTCGTCAAAGGGGCGCTTGTCGTGTGAACCACCCCTCAGAGGGGGTGTCCGACTGACGTCACGATCATCGCGCCAATACCCTCCGTGCCAGCCTCTCGAAGGAGGAGGAGAGTACCGGTATTTCCCATAAGCATGTGGACTGTGCGCAGACTGGACAGTGTCAGCCCGAAAGGACTTGCTGTAAACGCGCTAATTCGACTGGGACACTTCCGCATTCTGCCTCATCGCCGTCTTCAGCAGAGTCTGGATCTGCCGAATGCCTTCTCCAGCCGCAGAACCGAACGGCTGAATGGATTCAGCTATCCAAGTGGCTGCAGCTGGATTCTCTATAGGAGTGCGCATCACTGGGATCTTGGGCGGCTTATCACTCGGGATCGACCGCCGCCTGGCGTAACTGGAGCTCGGTTGCTCCTTCGCTGCACGTTCGTCGAGTGCTCGCTGGAGCCTCTCCAAATGGTCACATTCAGCCAAGGTGGCCTGACGTGTGGCCTCCAAGGCTATCTCCTCGGGTGACGTTCCCGTGATACGGATAAGAAGGACTTCGTCGTCCCTCCTTCTCCTCTCTTCCCGCTGCTCCCAAGAGAGAGGCTGTGGAAAATAACCATCGGAAGGACCGTCGTCGAGACGACCTCCGCCTCGGTCACGAGAACCACCCACCGAGTACCCAGGGGCACCATGATCGGTGGAGTGCGCCATCAGCATCTCAGCAGCGTTCCCGCTGCTTTCACACTCGGATTCTTCAGACAACTCGTCGCCCGATGAGGGAGACAAGCTGAGGGTCGACTCGTCGGATTCGAGCACTGCAACCTGCTCGGAGGTAGGCTGCCGCGCCACGACGTGCTTGAGCCACCGCTGCAGCCGCGAGCGTCCGGAACGCTTGCGGCGGCCGGAGGTCGAACGGATCGACCCTGAGCCGTATGGCTCCGACGACTGTCGCAGGAGAACCCCTTGCGCCGCCGCGCTAAAATGCACAGCCCCACGGGCGGGGAACGCATCTGGGTCCAGTGGTGCGTCGTGCAGCCAGGCTGAACCGTCGGCAACGAAACGAAGGTTGCCGAAGAGGGTCTCACCGCTGAGTGCCAACATGATGGCCGGAAAAAGAAAGGAATCTCACTTGCACCGAAGTTTGCTAGAACTGCCGCCCAAGGTGGGCGCCAACTGTCGTGGGAGTAATCCTGACAATAGTACTGGGGGTACGAATGAGTAGGGCGAAGCCTAGCTACGGAGCAAGTGTAACACTCAGTGTTTATGAGTTCGGACCCCACTCGGAAGTGGTAAGAGTCCTACGTCTCGAGCCTTGGGGCTAGGTATTGCTTGATATGTGTTTTGATTACAGGGAGTTCGTAACCCTTGCTCCGGCGCCCGGGGGTGGCTTATATAGAGTGCGCCACCACCAGCTAAACGCCATCATTAGGGTCATTAATGTTAGTAACTGCAGGGGTTACTAGAAACTGCTAAGTTAACTACACCCGTTACGGGTAACGTGGTCTTTACAGTACTTAAGGCATATTAAGTCTCTCAAACGTTGCAGCCCTCGGGACGCTCCTGCTTCCTTCTGGCCGAGTGGTTAGTAACGTCCGAGTGACTTCCAAGGAGCCGAATGCCTCTTGTACATTCGTCCGAATGTCGAGGTAAGCCAGGGACTTTCATGACCTTGTAGGACCCCAAGAGTGTCCTAGATTAGAGGAACATGACCCTACCTAGGGTACGTGACCTCGTCAAAGACCATAGATGCCCAACAACGTACATTTTTCTTTCTCTCTCTCTTTCTCTCTCTCTTTAAATCATTAATCCCTGTGCAAATGGCATGCCGTCGCCCAAAGCATGTCCTTCTCCCAAGAACTATTTTACTCTCTCTCTCTCTCTCTCTCTCTCTCTCTCTCTCCCTCTCCCTCTCTCTCTCGCTCTCTTAATCACTAATTCCCATTCAAATTATGTGGCATAGCCGACAGCACATTCCTTCTCTCGGGCTTATTGGGGTTAATTTGGTTTGAGCCCAAGTTTATATTACTATATATTTAGCAGGCCAAAAGGTTGGCCAAGACTTTATTTCCCATTGTTTGACCAATGTTGAGAAAGAAAAACAAGAGACCTTGCTGTCATGAATATGTCAAGAATTTTACAATCATGCTTTCAAAAAAGGAACACACATTAGCCATGACGAAAATATAGGTAGGGTTGGTTTGACGCAAACCAAACACACAGTTAGGATAACTTTAGCTAACCCCCAAAAGTTAATTCAAAAAATCTATTTCCAAAATATAACTCCCATTTTATTTGTTTTTTAGGAACTGCGTTCTAATAGATCCCCAAAATCACCTCACAATAAAATTTCTTTGCATTAAAGTAAAGTTTTACAACATGCATTAGCCACCGTACAAACAAAGATTGTTTGTTAAAAATTACAACAAATTTGATGACAAAGAACTCTAAATATAATATAGCACCAAATCCAAGCAACATATCCCTTCAAATCAGCCACTTCTTGTGCATATTTGCCCTCATTCTTCTATCTTTGTTGCTGCTAGTGATTTTCAACCTCAATCTCATTGATTCTCATCCCAAACTTGTTGTTCTTCATTGTGGGATCTCAAATGAAATCTTTTTGCATGCTTTCTCATTCATTGTCAATTCATTTCTCATATTCACAAGCTTTGAAACCATCCAAAGGGCAACGTAGAAACCGCCACTGGGTGTCGGCTCTGCTGTTGTGAACACATCAATCGAGGTTGAGGTGATTTCCACAATAATCATTCTTCCTATGGATGACACTAAAGTCGGCATCGTAGTCATATTTTGGGAAGACGAAGTCATATTCCGGCAACTCATCGATCACCTCCAATCGAGAGTTCCGCCCATAGAAGAAGATGGAGGTTACCTTTGCCCTCGGCTGAGTGGATTCCACATCATCGGCATGAGTGACATGCCTGGATGTCGTGATATATGTCATTATGCGAGATGGTTGGAGGGGGTGGTGATGTGTGAGGAAGCGGGGGATGATGAAGGAAAGCATGACAATACGTGGAGGACGCTACAACAAGGGATAGTGGGCAGCAGCAAGGGCTGACATTGTCGTGATCACGGTAATAAGCCAATTGAGGTCAGGAAGGTGGCTCAAGTGGTTTCGTGGTGGCGTGGGTAGCAGCAACGGCGGCGGCGGTTGGGATGCAGAAAGTCCTCCAATGAAAAACTATGGTTTTGAAAGTGGGTTCAGAGGATGGGCCCGCCGCGCATATATTGACGGGGGAGCGTGGGAGCGAGATTCCTATTACACGCCTTGTATGGCGACGAACGACCAAACACCTACCCTATTGAGCTATATTAGGCCAGCCACGTAGACAATTTTAGGAAAGGTCCGGAAGGCTCCGTCCAACTTTTTGCATTCTCTATGGCTTCTCTTTCTTTTTATGTTTTCTTTTCCAACTCATTTTTTTATTGTTTCCTTTTTTCTCTTTTCTATTTTCCATTTGTGAATATTGTTTTTCAAAATCATGAACATTTTCAAATTTCTAAACATTTATAAAATTTACAAACAATTTTCTAAATCTAAAAACATTTTCACAATTGTGAACAAATTTTAAACATGTTTGAAAATTTATGTTTTTTAATTCATTTTTTAACTGGGGTGGGCCCCTTCATCCCCCTATTAGCAATCATAACACCCCACATCAGTTCACATGTAAAAATATTGAGTAACCTTTTGTCAATGTAGCATTACTCGCTGTAATGTTCCGGCCCGTTAGTATGTTTCTGCATTTATTCTATACTTTTTGTTTGTTTCTTTCTTCTTTTTTCATTTTTCATTTGATGTTTGTAATTCCCCTTTTTCTTTTATGTTTCCTTTTTTAAGACCAAGATTTTTTTAAACTCCTGGACTTTTCTGGAAATCACGAACAATTATAAATTCATGAAAAAAATTGTATATTCCGTTTTTTCAAATTCGTATCCTTAAACCAGACATGAACAGTTTTCAAATTTGTGATTTTTTCAAAATATTTGTTCATTTTAAAAATTCATCATCATTTTTTGAAATTTCATGGATTTTTTCAAAATTCATGATTTTTTTAATTCACAATTTTCTATTGAATTAGTGGAAAATTTTGAAAGTCCCAAACATGATTTCATGAACATATTTCACTAACATTTTTTTTAATTTGCAAATATTTTATGAGCTCACAAACATTTTTTGGAATCGCGACAAAAAATCAGATTTGATTAATATTTGATATAACTGTTAAGTTTGTTGTCAAATAATTTATTTTGTTCAATTTTCCTAGAATATTTTGAATTTCGTTAGAAAAAGCAAAAACAAATTATCGTAAGAACACGGCGCCTGCAGAGGGCCGGCCCAAATCCCACGCGTTCTGTCGGCCTCCATCGCAATTTCCAACAATTTTGGTTGTAAAGGTCTTTTTGGATTCGGCTAGAGTTGGTTAGTTCATCATTTTTTAATAATGTTAACGAATCTGAAAGAGTTCACTAATTTTTAAACAAGTTGGAAAACCTGAAAAAAGTTTGCTAATTTGATAAATTCATAAAATAAAAAAGTTCGTTATTTTTTAAAAACAAAACTCAGAAAAGTGGAGAAAAAGTTCATGAAATCTGAAAAAAGTTCATGGATGTTTAAAAAAATATTATGTTTGGAAAAAGTTCACAGATTTAAAAAGACTGTGTATTTGCAAAACGTTCACATATGTGTGAGAAAAAACTTAACAGATAAGGAAAAACATTCAAAGAATAAAAAACATGAAATCGAACAAGAGGTCACGAATTACAAACACAAATATGTAAAGAGTGCACATATTTATAAAATAAAAAGAAAAGGATAATAGAAAGGAGAAAAATAAAAAGGGAGTAAAAGAAAGAGAAAAATAACGGAAAAAGAAACAAAAAAATCGAACAAAAATCGTCTAGAAAACCCCAAAAAAGAAAAACGACGGAAGCTTCTAGAAGTTTCCCAGAAAATGGAGCTGCCTGCTCGTGACGAAATGGTACGCCATGAATTCTACACGAATCGAAGAGGGGGTTGTGTGCCTTTTATGGAAAATGGTTATAACGGACGCTTAAGGCGTCAAAAAGACGCAAGCTCTCAGTCTTATTTACCCCTTTAATCATTTTTATTTTATATGAATTTACGTGGGCTTTTATTCAATAGCCTTGGGCATGGACGTCGTGTAATCCGCATTGTCGTTCAAAGGCGGAACCGCTGGTTATTTATTTTTCAAGCGAGGTGGCACCGCTGGTTGCTGCACAGAAAATCACGACCCCATATACAAGAGTATTTTCAATAGGTGCCCTGTAATAGAGCATAACCGTTTTATACATCACGAGGGGAAAAAAACCGTTCAAATAGGTGCCCTATATAAAAGAAATTACTCCACGAACTGCAAAATACAGCATCAAATGCTGCAAATTTGCAACAATTGAGCGGTTGCCGCAAATTAAAAAAACAGCCACGTAAGCAGCCAACCGTTGCGCTGAAACTTCCCATCTCCATTCGAGCGCGACAACCGCACCACCTCTGCGCCAGCCCGCCTCCAAATCAGACGGATCCTCCTCCACCGCACATCGCCGCATGCCGCTGTTGGATCTTCCCCTCCTCGTCGTCGCCGCCCGCCGCGTCGGCAGAATTGGTCGCCGCGCGACCACATTTCACCATAGCATCTCCGTGTCGTTGCAGCACCGATCTCTTTGCCGCGGCTCATCCCCATCCCGACGCCGCACACCTCCGCGTCACTCCTGCAGCCATACCGACCGAATCCGGCAATCTGTCATCTCATCCTCTTTGTCGCCGCACCCGTGACGCTGCCCTGCTGCCGAAGATCAAGTCCAAGAGAAAGATGGGCTACAAGGGGTGCACCCACGGGGCTCCGGCCGCTTCAGCATGGAGTTCTAATGTGACAGTCATTGCTACTGCTCGGCATGTTCAAAACGTCCAACCTTACAGTGCGACCTTGTGACATCGCCACTTAGCGGTTCGGCTGGTCACAAGAGGAGATGAACTTCCCGGATATCGCATCCCGAGAGGATGCGGTGTTCATCGGTCCGCCGGTTACCATTGTGATGGTCAATGAGGAGGAGAATAAGAATGAGATACACATTGTTCCCCGCGAGAGCGATGCGGAGGCTATGGCGAAATTCGAGGGGAAGAATCCACAGTTTGGCCAGTACGAGGCGGAATTCTTCTGGAAGCGGAGCCATGCGAAGAATAAGAGAAGAAGGAGGTGAAGGAGGAGAACGAGGTTGGCCCCTTGACCGTGAACAACCTCGAGTGAGGGTGGGGAGGAGAAGGAAATGAACCCCTCTGAGGAGGAGACCCTGGAGTATTTGAACTCTGTCCACACCGACTAGGTCAAGGAGGAGGAGGTGGTTGGCCCTTGAGAGTGAACAACCTCGAGTCGGGGAGAGGAGGCGAAGGAAATGAACCCCTCTGAGGAGGAGACCCTGGAGTATTGGAACTCCGTCGACACCGACCATGTGTCGGGTAAGTAGAGTAGTAGTGATCTTTATGTTTGATCAAGTAGTATGATAAATTTATATTTAGGGTTTAAATTGTTGCAATGTTTGGATCTTTTGTTGTGATCTATGCAACGTGCTTTCAAAAAAAGTTGTTTGCATGTTCGAAAGTGAGAAGGCGCGTCCTGAACCCGGGTACATACGACTCAGCTTTTTTAAAAATGCATTTTAAAGTGTAAAATAATTCAAAAAAAATCGCACGTATATGTTCGCAAAAATATGCATGCGGCACAAAGTTTTATGGAAAAATATCATTTATTTTTCCTCTTCAAAAATGTCAAATTTCTTTTTCGAGAGTACGCCTAGGCGTACCATAGCCTTATAGAAGAAACAATATTAGTTACAAGAAGCTACCACTCTATGCGAACAACGAGTGTACCATGAACATCACATCCAGCAGGACCAAGGACAAACACCACGCAAAGCGAGCTACATCGTAAAAGAGCCCATCCTAGAGAGATACACAGAACCGCGTCCCGACCGATGCCGGAAACCTTCGAGACCACCAACTACCGTAGAACTTCACTTGTCGACACACCGTCGACCCTGAGCGCCTAAGATAAAGTGGCAAATGGATGACAGGACTCGATCCGCTCCAGAAAGCCACCGTCTTGGACATACCGGCGACGGGCGTACTTAGCGCTACGGAGGATCAAACGAAGACATCGGCGAACATTGGAGGAGAGCAACGAGGAGCCAACACGTCTCCAAACACAATGCTCCCAACAGAGGAGCGACGTCGTGGACGCTGCCATTGAGCCGTTCCAAGAGCCGAATCGAGGCTTTCGCCTGGAGACATCCACCAATTCCGAGAGCACGAGGGAAAAGGCGAACACACTCGGCGATGCCTCCAAGGAGGAAAATGGCATCCACGGGTGCCATCATCGCCAGGCCGGCAAAAGCGTGCAAAATTCTCATCCGCGCATAGCCCCGCTCCACCTCCATGGAATTGGAGGCATTGTCCAAGAAACCTCACACCGCCGCCACCGCAGCACTTGCTGACGTAGCTGCAAAGCCGAGGACCAAGGACCGATCGCCCGACAGGGTAACCACGACCACACCACCAACTCCCAACCCGAACGAGGACCCGCATCCAACCAACACATCCGGGCAGGTCCAAGAAGCCCGCGACGGTTGTCGCCCACCAAAGGATAGCCTTGCGTCGACCTGACCCGCTTCTCCACGGAAGAACTCAGGAGACACCAAAAACAGCCGCTCGCTGCTCACCACGCCGCACAGGAGTGACCAGCCGCTCGCTGCTCGCTAAGACTCCATCTTGGCCGAGCCATCAAACCGTCGCCACCAGCCTGCTCGTGGGACTCGCCGTCACCTCTAGCTAGCTCCGCCGCCACCAGAAACGGACTACCCCACCGCTGCCAGGCCCCACCAGGCCCGCGCGCCACCAGGACTCCTGCCGAGCGCACGACCATCAATCCTCTTCTCCGGGCGGCATGGATGTGCCCAGGCAAGAACTCCCCTCGCGGCAAGGAGCACCAAGCCGCTGCCGACCTGCGTACTCCGCCCCGACGCAGCGCCACCAGACCGCCGCGCCACCCCGCACCACCTCCCTCCAGCGCGGCAGCCGTCCGACGTGCCGGCCACCGTGATCCGCCATCAAGCCAATGAAGCGCCCCCTCCCCCCCCCCCCCCCGCCCCCCGCGACCACCGTCCAACTGAGGGCAAGAGAGATCCCACCACCGCCGGCACCGCGCGGGCTTTGCCCGGGGGCGGCGGGGAGGGGGAGAGGGAGGTGGGCCAGGGGTCGACGACTAGGTTAGGGCACCGGGGTCGCCCGGGGGGGGGGGGCACGCGGGGCAGAGGGAAGCCAAGCTAATGCACTCATACGGGAAGATTACAAAGGCTACCAATTGAGGTTGAAAAATAGCATTTCACGGCGCATTTTTTTGTCTTTTTTGCACAGGTCAAACAAAAAAAAATCCGCAAAACTTTCTGTGCGCACATAGAACATGAAGATGTACGTGTGCAATTGTTTTCAGGTTTTTTTCGCATTTAGAAAAATGTTTCTCGAAATGGGTTCATATGTACTCGGGTTCATTCATGTATTTTTCGTTTGAAAGTGCCCTATTTTAGGGCACCCGTTGGAGTTCTGACGTTTTTTTACGTTGCAAACCAACCTGTGGTTGGATGGTTAAAGGGACTGTGGTATCCCCAGCCCACCAGGGTTCAAATCCTGGTGCTCGCATTTATTCCTGGAATTATTTCAAGATTTCCGGCGATGCGCATTCAGTGGGAGGAGACGTTCCCGTCGACGACGAGGTGCCTACGGTGACTTCGTAAATTTCAAGATGATATGCCGGCTCAGTCTCTCGGAGGTGCTCATAGGGGTATGGTGTGCGTGTGTGCGTTAGTAGGGCTGAGTGTATGCGCGTGTATATGAACGCTTGCGTATGTACTGTGTTCAAAAAAAAATGCTCCAAGCAGTTTTTGGTGCTCTATTTTTTGGGCGAGCAATGCTACACGTACGTACGGGAGTTTTACGAGCTGGGCTGAGGTGGGATATGTTGATTGGTGATTAAGATGAAGCAGGCCCCACCCCAAAATTCAGGGGGAAGAGATTAGTGAGAAGAGAGGTCAGTCCGTTAAATCCTGTAAAAAGTCTCCGTAAGTCAAGCATTTTTGTTTTTTGGGCTCTTATTAGAGATGCTCTAACAGAGAGCAACACGAGCCAAACGTGGTACCGCACGACCAAGCATAAACTAGCAATTGCTTACTGATGCAGTGCTACGTCACGGCCAATACACGACTGCTGCTTGTTAACCAGTACTCGCAGTCTTGCACGGTGGGCCTGCCGGTGTCGGTGTGCATGTCGACGCACCGGAACTTATTGGCAGACCACCTTTGAGCCTAGACGCACTTCTTGCACCCGGCATCGTAGTTGCTCACGACGTCCTGGACGGCCTGGAGAACTAGGATACACTTTATCATTTGCTTCTAAACGTTTTTTCCTTTTGGGATCTAAAGGTTTTAAGCTCCGTTTTAAAAAAAAAGGTTTTAAGCAAAGAATGCACTGTCCCCTTTCATCTCTACGCTTTGTGGAATGCTTTGTGCTGCTGTACTGTGCAGAGCTGCAAAAGAACTGTACATGTAGGCGTGGTTAAAGGAAACATGGCAATTTTTGGTATTGCCATCGACCGGTTTCATAAATTTTGGTAGGTGGTTGAGATATGTTGGGTCCTGAGCATGAATGCCTGCCCAATGGTCCTCCGCCTCACGTGCTCGTGCCGGCGGGACTACGTGGGATGGATCTGCATCACCGAGTCCCTGCACCATCTTCATTGTTCAAATATCGGCACCTTCGTTCGAATGAACGCGTTTTTTACCACATGTAGACGACGGTATTTTTCTCAAATTACAGTAACTAGAGAGATCAAACCTATTTACATCCCCATGTTAGCGACCGACAAGACAAGATGACGAGGTGCGTATCCTGCCAACGTGCGTGATTTCTTATTTACGAGATGATTGGTGGCGTGGCTAACTTTGCAGACAACAACACGAGCCCGACGTGTGGCCGCGGGTACCACGTTGCGCAGATAAGGACGAAACTATGGTGGAGCGGTGGTCACACACAACAGTGCTATATTTGTCGCTTTGACCATGTGAAAACACTCCCTAATACCAACAACCTACCAGTACACGTTTCTCACACGATAGAAGGGCCGGATCTGCCGATTGCAACTGATCCGACGTTTTCCCGCGTTATACGCAGCAGCCCGTACAAGTTATTTATTTTGAAGAATTTTTCCTGCAGCCCGTACGAGCTTGGGCAAGTTGGAAAGATGCTACTGCTGGTACATAGTTGCACTGTACGTGGTAAGGAGCAGTATTGGGAGTAGATGTACTGATTTTTTATCCGATCGAGCAGGGATGATTTTTTTTTTTTTGCGAGAAATCGAGCAGGGATGATTAACAAGCTGCTCGCTCATTAATCAGTTCGATAAGCTTAATGAGCGAAAAACCTTGCCCGGTTTTGTTTGTTCGAAATTCGTAACACTAATGAGTGCTTGTTTCATGCCCTCGTGCAAACTAAGATTTCCAGCCTCTCAACGGCGCCGTCGTCGGTCCGCCTCGTCTTTTATGATCCTTGGACCATGAAGGTGTGATGGATCCTGACCCTTGTTAGTGGGAGGTCTCTTTTTTTATGTGCTTTTCTAAGTTTTGTTAGGATTTGTGTCATGCTCAAGAACATGAGACGGCGGTGATTTCGTGAATCTGGAATAAGGTTTTCCCCGCCTACCCTCCATCCCGGTGATGCTTCAAGCGTCTTCGGAGGGCGTGTGGAGGTGTTGCTCCGACGGATCTCGTGGGGTCCGGTCGGTGTTTGTCTTTGGAGAATCCTCTTGAATCCGGTCTTCGTTCGTCTACGTATATGTGTGTGTGCAGGTTTGGTCCTTCTGATCTATACTACTCTTCATTGGCGGCGGTTGCTTTTCTGGTGTGCTAGTTCTATGGGGCCTTAGCACGATGACTTTTCGACTATCTATTACAACAATGTTTGCCCGGCTCCAACGAGGAGGGGCGATGATGGTAGCGTCTTTGGCTCGCTCCAGTACCTTTAGTCGGTGCTAGGTGGTATACGGACTTGGATACAAATTTTATTTCTAGTGTTCTTTGTACTACCATGGCAGTTGATAAATAGATCAGAAGTTTTCTTGGAAAAAGAGTGTTTGTTAATATGCATTGCCACATTTTGGCCGGAGTGCTTGTGGACTATGTCGGCGGCGGGGCCTCTCCTGGCGACAATCCTCCTCATGGGCGTTGGTGTGGGGCTACGATGGCGGTCGTCAGTCACAGTGTGAGGTTGGCACTAGCACGGCGGCTCGACCATGCGCGGTGCTTCCCTTCTCCTCTCATCTCCTCTCCCTCTGTCTTCCCTAACCCTAGCCATGGAGCCATCACTACTGGACATTGTGGCTGGAAGTGCGCTGTCGCTCGAGGAAGATGTGGTCGATCGTGGCCAGTGGAGCTGGTGGCAACCTCGTTGACTTGCGCCTCGGGGAGCCCGGCTGGGAGTCGATGGCTCCCAAATCTGCGGTGGTGCTTGGGCTCTTGACCAGGAGGATTGTGCTGCCATTCGCCCATTCGCGGGGGATCTGCCGCTGGTGAGGTCCGTCATCCCGACCAAACATGGTTGGAAGGGTATCGTCGACGGTCCTGGGCCCACTTGGCCAGATCCTGGGCCAAGGTCGGGTTGTGCCTCTGTCGGGCTTTGGGGGTGTCTTTTGGAACTCACAGTCCAGTAGTTGGTGGTCATGCGCGGCGTTCAGTCCTCAATGATGGGTTTACGATCTCGGGTTGTAGTCCGTCTGGTTGGCTCTCAAACGAGCATCATAGAGGTGGTGGTGGTTGTGTTCCTTGGTCGCGTGGTCGGCGAGGGGTGTAGAAGCTGATGTACTTGGCTCGTTCTCTTCCGGTGATAGTGACGCTGCCCAGATCTGGATCTAGAGGCATGGACTAGGAGTGTTTTCCCTCTGGGTGGGCTCGACAGCCTAAGGACTTGATACATCTCAAACATATAAATAATTTTTGCTATGTACATGCTACTTTTATACCATTATTACATGGTTTGTCAAATTTTATACAATTTTATTGTACTAACCTATTAATCTAGAGTGTCAGCTATTTTTTCTGCATATTTTTGGAATTTGTAGAAATAATAATTTCCGTGGACAAAAAATTCAAATTATAATATTTGCAAAGCTTTAATACCAGGGGCTAGAGACCTACCGGAGGGGTGAGCCAGGGCCTCCACGCGGGTGGCCCTTCCACCCTAGGTGCTGGCCGCGGGAAGAGGCCAAGTGGCCCCTCTGTAACATGCCTCCGGACGTCCATGCCTCTATATATACTAAAACAAATCTTAGAAATTTTTTACGCGCATTTTTCTGTCGCAGTCTCTTTACTTGTCGATGGAGATCCATGATACATCTTAAATATAATGAATTTTTTGTTCACGTTTGCTATTTTTTTTGCCCTCTAACTTGCATAATTTCAATAAACTAATTCAGCCCGAAGCTGTTTTAAACAATTTTTCCATGTTGTTTATCTTTATGGAGAAAAGATGTCCAATAAATCTCAAAAATACATAAAATTCTTTCAGAAGAAAAGAACCATAGAGCAGCAAGAAGATGGATCCCGGGGGCTCCTGTGGGGCCCATGCGACCACTCCCTGGCCGCATGGTGTGGCCGCATGGGGCCCATTGGACTCCGCTACAGCACTCCTAGTGCCTATATTTTTCTCCCAAAGCTAAAACCTTTGATATAATTTTTTCCGAATTTTCCGCGACACGGAGCCTGTGCTGCCATAGTTCACCATCCCGGAGGGCTGTCTTGAGGCTGATCTGGCCTCCGGAGGGGGCGGGCTTCTCCGCCATCATTATCACCAACCTCTTCTTTGTCACCTCCAGCAAGATCTCCACAGTCATGTGTGAGTAATTTCTTTGTAGGCACATGTGGTGGATGATAATTTGATGAGACTCCTTATTTAATAGATGTCGGATTTGATGTCGAGTATCTTGTAAGTTCTGAGATTAATATTGCTATGACTTTGCTATGTTTTTTTCCAAAAATATTACTACTATCTTAACTATCAATCTATCATCCAAATTATCAATATCTTGGTCGAACTAGTTCCTACTTGTGATAGTGTTGGGATTCTCCGAAGAAGAAGGTTGATGTAGTATAGTAGTGATGACCCACAAGTATAGGGGATCAATCGTAGTCCTTTCGATAAGTAAGAGTATCGAACCCAACGAGGAGCAGAAGGAAATGACAAGCGGTTTTCAGCAAGGTAATTTCTGCAAGCACTGAAATTGTAGGTAACAGATAGTTTGATAGCAAGATAATTGGTAGCAAGCAAGTAACGGTAACGGTAAACAAGGTGCAGCAAGGTAGCCCAATCCTTTTGAGGCAAAGGATAGGCCAAAACAATCACTAGTAATAGGCAAAGTGTTCTTGAGGGTACACGGGAATTTTGTCTAGTCACTTTTATCATGTTGGTTTGATTCGTGTTCGCTACTTTGATAATTTGATATGTGGGTGGACCGGTGCTTGGGTGCTGTTCTTACTTGAATAACCTCCCACTTATGATTAACCCCCTCGCAAGCATCCGCAACTACGAGAAAAGTATTAAGATAGAATCTAACCATAGCATTAAACGTTTGGATTCAAATCAGCCCCTTACGAAGCAACGCATAAACTAGGGTTTAAGCTTCTGTCATTCTAGCAACCCATCATCTAATGACTACTCCACAATGCATCCCCTTAGGCCCATGAATGGTGAAGTGTCATGTAGTCGACGTTCACATGACACCACTAAGGGAATCACAACATACATATCATCAAAATATCGAACACATATCAAATTCACATGATTACTCGTAACATGACTTCTCCCGTGACCTCAAGAACAAAGGTAACTACTCACAAATAATAATCATGCTCAAGATCAGAGGAGTATTGAATAGCATAATAGATCTGAACATATAATATTTCACCAAATAAACCATATAGTAATCAACTACGCAAGGTAATCAACACTACTAGTCACCCACAGGTACCAATCTGAGGTTCCGGTATAAAGATTGAACACAAGAGATGAACTAGGGTTTGAGAGGAGATGGTGCTGTTGAAGATGTTGATGAAGATTGGCCTCCCAAAGATGAGAGGGGTGTTGGTGATGACGATAGCTTCGATTTCCCCCTCCGGGAGGGAAGTTCCCCCGGCGGAATCGCTCCGCCGAAGGGCAAAAGTGCTCCTGCCCAAGTTCCGCCTCGAGGCGGCGGCGCTTCGTCCCGAAAGTCTTCCTCTGATTTTTTCTAGGTCAAGAGTGACCATATACCAGAAGATGGGCACCGGAGGTGGGCCGAGGTGGCCACAACCCATTAGGGCGCGCCCTCGTGGGTTGTACCCACCTGGCAGGTCCCCTCCGGTAGTTTTCTGCTCCAGTATTTTTTATTAAATACAAAAATAATCTCCATAAAATTTCAGCTTCATTGGAGTTGTGCAGAATAGGTATCTCTGACGTGCTTTTCTTAGGTCCAGAATTCCAGCTGCCGGTATTCTCCCTCTTTGTGTAATCCTTGCATATTATGAGGGAAACGGCATTAGAATCACTCCCCAAGGCATTATTATTCAACAAAACAAAGTAAATAACAGTAGGAAATCATGATGCAAAATGGACGTATCAACTCCCCCAAGCTTATACCTCGCTTGTCCTCAAGCGAAAGCCGATATTGAAAAGCATGTCCACATGGTTTGAGAGAGAGGTGTCGATAAAAACAAAATACGGACATAGAAGCATCATGCTTATTAATATAACAGCAACAAACTCTAACATAAAAACTTATTTCAACACATTTTTATCATATAGCTTCTCATGAACAAGTAACAATTCATCACAACATAGAAGTATGAAGCATAAACCTTATTGGGAACCAACAAACTATGTTCTCAGTCAACTTTGCAACTACAATTCATCATATTTTCAGGAAGGGTCTCATGTCAGAGCCTTCTTGGCAAGTCCACATACTCAACCATCATTTAGTCTTCTATGATTGCTAACACTCACGACATACCCATGAACAAAAAGTTTCAACCGAACACATAGGAAGATAGGGATAGTTCCGCCTCCCAACTTACTCACCTCAAGGGTGATGTCAACAATAATAACTCATGCCCACCCATATCCAACTGGATATATGTGCCTAGATCTTTCCTCACCACATGATGCTTGCAAAAGAAAAAGTAAAAAGGAATAGGGAAGAATACTTTGACTCTTGCATAAAAGTAAATACATAAAAGTAAAAGATAGGCCCTTCGCAGAGGGAAGCAGAGGTTGTCATGCGCTTATTGGTTTGTATGCCCAATCCCTTAATGTAAAAGAACGTCACGCTATATTGCACCTATGATAGCAACCTTTATTATGCAGTCCGTCGCTTTTATTATTTTGCCATCATAAGTTTGTATAGCGCTCAATTTTCTCTTACACTAATTGATCAAAACACTTTTAGAAGCAATTTTTATTGCCTTGTTGCACCGATGACAACTTACTTGAAGGATCTTTCTCGATCCAAAGGTAGGTATGGTGGACACTCAAAGAAAGAATTTGGGTTTGGGTTTTTGGATGCACAAGTAGTATCTCTACTTAGTGCAAAATTTTTGGCTAGCAAAGATATTGAGCAAGCACCACATGTTAAAGGATCTATGACAATATAACTTCTATGTGGATATGAACAAACATAAATCATTACGTTGTCTTCCTTGTCCATCGTCAACAATTTTGACATATAATATTTGATGGGGGCTCACAATAATAAAAGATGTCCAAGATGGTGTATTTTCATGTGAATCTTCTCTTCCCTTGTTAATTATTTCATGAATTGCATCATTGACCAATGCTATGTTTGTCAATCTCCAACAAATTTTACGACTTATACTTTTCCTTATGTGATGTCATTACTCACCATAAGATTAGCATATGATTCTTTTCATTTGTTTCATCTTTTCATTATTTTGATTGCAACAAGAAAGTAGAGAAGCAAAAACTCAAACCAAACTTTATTATATAACTCCCACTCGATTACATAGATAGGTAGGCCACGAAACTAACACACGAAAATAGATCATGCTAAACTTTTATTCAACTAAAGCAAAGGGAAACTAAGGATCGAACTAAAATAGGTAAAGGTGAATAAAAGTGATGGTGATACGATACCGGGGCACCTCCCCCAAGCTTGGATCAAGCCAAGGGGAGTGCCCATACCTGTGTGCTTAAGTCTCCTTTGGTGGTGGTGATGAAGAAGGTGGCGGTGTTGATGTAGGTCATGGTGATGATGTAGTAAGCTTGTCCTCCAGCTTCCAGGGCAAGGGCTCCCCATCAAAGGTTGACGCGAGAGTCCCCTGAGTTCTGCAAGTGGCAGCTAAACTCATACCTTTAAATCTCGCTTCATATTCGAAGACTTGGTTTTGAAGATCATAAACTTGGCTCTGCAGAAAATTAATTTGCTCGTTGAGGGTGGAGATGATGTCCTTCACAGACCGGCCATCCACCGTCTGATCACGGGTGAATTCCGTGATCATAGAATGATTGGCACTAAGTCCACGCTCCACCATTTCTGGCACTTGAAGATTTCCTGTTCCACCGCCTCGAGCCTAGCCTCCACGTTTCCGGTATTCTTGGGTCCCTGAACATCGCAGATGTGGAGCACCCCCTCACGCATCTCAATGGCTTGAGGGTGCTTCATCACCTCCGGCAAGTACGGGTTGATGACCTTCTCGAAGAACATGTCCTTCGAGGAGCTTGGTGGAGCCATGGAGATCAAGATCTGATGAGAAAACAACAAGAAACAAGAACAGATGATTTTTCTACGATGCGGTCGTCAAAACAGTCGGGGGTATATATAGAGAATTTTTATTCTTGGGAAGCAAGTATATGGAAGGAAAACGGAGTCGGGAAGGCATCCGAGGTGGGCACAACCCACCAGGGCGTGCCTAGGGGTGCCTGGCGTGCCCTGGTGTATCGTGCTCACCTCGATCACCTTCCAGTTTATCTCTTTATTTCCAAAATTTTAAAATATTCCAAAACTGACAAAAAATATTTTTGCGGATTTTTCGGGGTCCGTTTACTTACCGTATCACGTACCTCCTATTTTTAAGAATTCTAGAGTGTTCCGGAAGGTTTCTTTTATGTGTTCCTCCGGTGTCATGGTTTAGATAACATTGCTTTCAACGTTAATAGGCGTACCTGAGATATAATGCTTAATTCTTTGTCCATTGACCACCTTCGGGTTAGTACCTTCGGCGTTATTAATCTTGATAGCTCTAGAATGATAAACCTCTTTGATAATATATGGTCCTTCCCATTTGGAGAGAAGCTTTCCTGCAAAAAATCTTAAACGAGAGTTGAACAAAAGAACATAGTCTCCTATTTTGAATTCCCGCTTTTGGATTCTTTAATCATGCCATCTTTTTACTTTTTCTTTGAATATTTTTCATAGGCTTGGGTCCTCCATTCATCTAGTGAGCTAATATCAAATAGCCTCTTCTCACCGGCAAGTTTGAAATCATAGTTGAGTTCTTTAATTGCCCAAAATGCTTTGTGTTCTAATTCTAGAGGCAAATGACAAGCTTTCCCATATACCATTTTATATGGAGACATACCTATAGGATTTTTATAAGATGTTCTATAGGCCCAAAGTGCATCATCTAATTTCTTAGACCAATTCTTACGAGACCTATTGACAGTTTTTTGTAATATTAATTTTATTTCTCTATTTCTAAGTTCAACTTGACCACTAGATTGAGGATGATAGGGCGATGCAATTCTATGGTTAACATCATATTTAGCAAGCATCTTACGGAAAGCACCATGAATAAAATGCGAACCACCATCAGTCATTAAATATCTAGGGACTCCAAACCTCGGGAAGATAACCTCTTTAAGCATTTTAATGGAGGTGTGGTGATCAGCACTACTAGTTGGAATAGCTTCTACCCACTTAGTGACATAATCAACCGCAACTAAAATATGAGTGTACCCGTCGGAGGAAGGAAAAGGCCCCATATAATCAAAACCCCAAACGTCAAATGGTTCAACAACAAGAGAATAATTCATATGCATTTCCTGACGCTTATCGATATTACCAATTCTTTGACATTCATCACAAGACAAGACAAACTTACGGGCATCCTTGAAGAGAGTAGGCCAATAAAAACCAGATTGTAATACCTTATGAGCAGTTCTGTCTCCCACATGATGTCCTCCATAAGCTTCGGAATGACATTTCCGTAGGATTTGTTCCTGTTCATGCTCAGGTACACAACGTCTAATAATACCAACTACTCCTTCTTTATAAAGGTGTGGGTCATCCCAAAAGTAATGTCTCAAATCATACAAGATTTTTTTCTTTTGTTGGTAAGTGAAGCTAGGTGGTATATATTTAGCGACAATGTAGTTAGCATAATAAGCATACCAAGGTGTGTTTTGTGAAACACTTATTGCAGCTAACTGTTCTTCAGGGAAACTATCATCAATAGGTAATGGGTCATTAAGAATATTTTCTAACCTAGACAAGTTATCCGCTACGGGGTTCTCAGCTCCCTTCCTATCAACGATGTGTAAGTCAAATTCTTGAAGCAAGAGAACCCACCAAATGAGTCTAGGTTTAGCATCTTTCTTTACCATAAGGTATTTTATAGCAGCATGATCGGTGTGAACAATAACTTTGGAGTTAACAATATAGGATCTAAATTTATCACAAGCAAACACAACTGCTAAAAATTCTTTTTTAGTGGTGGCATAATTTTGTTGGGCACTGTCTAGAGTTTTACTAGCATAATGGATAACATTCAATTTCTTATCAACTCTTTGTCCTAGGACAACACCAACAGCATAATCACTAGCATCACACATAATTTCAAAAGGCAAGTTCCAATTAGGTGGTTGTACGATAGGTGATGAGGTTAAGGCTTTCTTGAGTGTTTCGAAGGCTTCCACACAATCATCATCAAAAACAAAAGGAATATCCTTTTGCAGAAGATTAGTAAGAGGCCTAGAAATTTTAGAGAAGTCTTTAATGAACCTCCTATAAAAACCAGCATGACCAAGGAAACTTCGAATACCTTTAATATCCTTAGGACATGGCATTTTCTCAATTGCATCAACTTTAGCTTTATCCACCTCAATACCCCGTCAAATATTTTATGCCCCAAGACAATGCCTTCATTAACCATAAAGTGGCACTTCTCCCAATTCAAGATGAGATTAGTTTGTTCACATCTCTGCAAAACTCGATCAAGGTTGCTTAAGCAATCATCAAAAGAAGTTCCGTAAACGGAAAAATCATCAATGAAAACCTCCACAATCTTTTCACAAAAATTAGAGAATATAGCAGTCACACATCTTTGAAAGGTAGCAGGTGCATTGCATAAACTAAAAGGCATACGTCTATAAGCATAGGTTCCAAAAGGGCAAGTAAAGGTAGTTTTCTCTTAATCGGATTGTGACAGTGGTATTTGAGAGAAACCAGAATATCCATCTAAGAAACAAAAGTGTGTGTGCTTAGATAGTGTTTCAAGCATTTGGTCAATTAATGAAAGGTAGAGGGTAATGATCTTTCCTAGTAGCTTTATTTAATTTTCTAAAATCAATTACCATTGTATAGCCATTGACAATTCTTTGTGGAACGAGTTCATTCTTATCATTGGGAACAACGGTAATACCTCCTTTCCTAGGGACACAATGAACGGGACTAACCCATCTACTATCAGCTATGGGATAGATTATACCTGCTTCCAGAAGCTTTAATATTTCGGTTCTTACCACTTCTTTCATCTTTGGATTCAACCGCCGTTGGTGATCAACAACGGGTTTAGCATCAGGTTCCATATTAATCTTGTGCTGACATAGAGTGGGACTAATGCCCTTAAGATCATCAAGAGTATATCTAATAGCAGCCCGGTGCTTCCTTAGAACTTTCAATAATCTTTTTTCTTCATGTTCTGAAAGGTTAGCACTAATAATAACAGGATATATCTTTTTCTCATCAAGATAAGCATACTTCAAAGTGTCAGGCAATTGTTTCAATTCAAACACAGGATCACCTTTAGGTGGAGGAGGACCTCCAAGAGTTTCAATAGGCAAATTGTGTTTTAAGAGAGGTTGTTGTTCGAAAAAAAATTGATCTATTTCTTTTCTTTCACGCAGGTGTATATCATTTTCATGGTCGAGCAAATATTGTTCTAATGGATCAGTAGGAGGCACAACAATAGAAGCAAGACCAATTATTTCATCCTTACTGGGCAACGCTTTATCACGAGGTTGTCTACTAAACATGGAAAAATTAAACTCATGAGACACATTACCAAAACTGACACCGACGGTTTGTTTTTCACAATCTATCTTAGCATTGACGGTGCTCAAGAAAGGTCTACCAAAGATAATGGGACAAAAGTCATCTTGTGGGGAACCAAGGACTAGAAAATCAGTAGGGTATTTTACTTTCCCGCACAAGACTTCAACATCTCTAACAATCCCAAGTGGTGTGATTGTGTCTCTATTAGCAAGTTTAATAGTAACATCAATGTCTTCCATTTCAGCAGGTGATATCTCGTCCATAATTTCTTGGTATAAGGTAAAAGGGATAGCACTCACACTAGCACCCAAATCACATAAACCATGATAGGAATGATCTCCTATTTTGACTGAGACAACGGGCATGCCTTCTATGGGTCTATGTTTATCTTTTTCATTGGGTTTAGCAATTCTAGCAGCTTCATCACAAAAATAGATAACATGCCCATCAATATTTTCTACCAAGAGATCCTTAACCATAACAACACTAGGTTCTACTTTAATTTGCTCAGGGGGTTTAGGTGCTCTTATATTACTTTTACGAACCACCGTCGATACCTTAGCATGTTCCTTTATCCTAACAGGGAAAGGTGGTTTTTCAATATAAGCGGTAGGCACAACTGGATCAACATTGTAGATGGTTTCTTCTTTAGCTATGACCGGTTATTTATTTCTTCTTTAATAGGGGGATGATATTTAAACCACTTCTCCTTAGGGAGGTCAACGTGAGTAGCAAATGCTTTGCAGAAAGAGGCTACTATCTCAGAGTCAAGTCCATATTTAGTGCTAAACTTGTGAAAAGTATCGGTATTAATAAAAGATTTAACACAATCAAATTCAAGCTTTATACCTGACTCATTACCTTCGTCGAGTTCCCAATCTTCAGAGTTGCATTTAATTCTTTCTAAGAGATCCCACTTGAATTCAATAGTCTTCTTCATATAAGAACCAACACAAGAAGTATCGAGCATGGATTGATCATTATGAGAAAGACGAGCATAAAAATTCTGAATGATAACTTCTCTCGGAATGTCATGATTGGGGCATGAATATAACATTGACTTAAGCCTCCCCCAAGCTAGAGCGATACTTTCTCCTTCACGAGGCCAAAAATTATATATATAATTCCGATCACGATGAACTAGATGCATGGGATAAAACTTTTGGTGGAATTCCAATTGCAAACGATTCCAGTTCCACGATCCAAGATCATCACATAGCCTATACCATGTCAATGCTTTTCCCTCCAAAGATAAAGGGAAAACCTTCTTCTTAACTTCATCTCCGGGTAAACCTGCAAGCTTAAATAATCCACAAATTTTGTTCACATATAAGAGGTGCATATCAGGATGTTCAGTTCCATCTCCTGCATAAGGTTTAGCAAGCAGTTGTTCTAACATACCCGAAAGAATTTCAAAAGTAACATTTTCAGTAGGTGCTGTAGGTTGAGGGGCAACTAATTGTGATTCCGGTCTAGGTGAAGATACCCCGAACAAACCCCTCAAAGGATTGTTTTCCATAGTAGCAAGCAGCGATAAATTTCAGCACGTAGTATAAGTTTTTCCTTACCGATTTCCACTTACCAAGAGCACTTCACTCCCCGGCAACGGCGCCAGAAAAGAGTCTTGATGACCCACAAGTATAGGGGATCAATCGTAGTCCTTTCGATAAGTAAGAGTGTCGAACCCAACGAGGAGCAGAAGGAAATGACAAGCGGTTTTCAGCAAGGTAATTTCTGCAAGCACTAAAATTGTAGGTAACAGATAGTTTGATAGCAAGATAATTGGTAGCAAGCAAGTAATGGTAATGGTAAACAAGGTGCAGCAAGGTAGCCCAATCCTTTTGAGGCAAAGTACAGGCCAAAACAATCACTAGTAATAGGCAAAGTGTTCTTGAGGGTACACGGGAATTTCGTTTAATCACTTTTATCATGTTGGTTTGATTCGTGTTCGCTACTTTGATAATTTGATATGTGGGTGGACCGGTGCTTGGGTGCTGTTCTTACTTGAACATCCTCCCACTTATGATTAACCCCCTCGCAAGCATCTGCAACTACGAGAAAAGTATTAAGATAAAATCTAACCATAGCATTAAACGTTTGGATCCAAATCAGCCCCTTACGAAGCAATGCATAAACTAGGGTTTAAGCTTCTGTCACTCTAGCAACCCATCATCTAATGACTACTCAACAATGCATCCCCTTAGGCCCATGAATGGCCAAGTGTCATGTAGTCGACGTTCACATGACACCACTAAGGGAATCACAACATACATATCATCAAAATGTCGAACACATATCAAATTCACATGATTACTCGCAACATGACTTCTCCCGTGACCTCAAGAACAAAGGTAACTACTCACAAATAATAATCATGCTCAAGATCAGAGGAGTATTGAATAGCATAATAGATCTGAACATATAATCTTCCACCAAATAAACCATATAGTAATCAACTACACAAGGTAATCAACACTACTAGTCACCCGCAGGTACCAATCTGAGGTTCCGGTACAAAGATTGAACACAAGAGATGAACTAGGGTTTTACAAGAGATGGTGCTGTTGAAGATGTTGATGAAGATTGGCCTCCCAAAGATGAGAGGGGTGTTGGTGATGACGATAGCTTCGATTTCCCCCTCCGGGAGGGAAGTTCCCCCGGCGGAATCGATCCGCCGGAGGGCAAAAGTGCTCCTGCCCAGGTTCCGCCTCGAGGCGGCGGTGCTTCATCCCGAAAGTCCTCCTCTGATTTTTTCTAGGTCAAGAGTGACCATATACCAGAAGATGGGCACCGGAGGTGGGCCGAGGTGGCCACAACCCATCAGGGCGCGCCCTGGTGGGTTGTGCCCACCTGGTAGGCCCCCTCTGGTAGTTTTCTGCTCCAGTATTTTTTATTAAATACAAAAATAATCTCCGTAAAATTTCAGCTTCATTGGAGTTGTGCAGAATAGGTATCTCTGACGTGCTTTTCTTAGGTCCAGAATTCCAGCTGCCGGTATTCTCCCTCTTTGTGTAAACCTTGCATATTATGAGAGAATGCATTAGAATCACTCCCCCAGGTATTATTATTTAACAAAACAAAGTAAATAATAGTGGGAAATCATGATGCAAAATGGACGTATCAAGTAGCAGATAGTATTTCCCTCATTTAAGTACCAAAGTTTATTGAACCAAATGCGACAACACACAAACAACGTGAAAGATATCAGCACACACACAAAAGCAAATGCTTGCGCCCAACGAAGACAAGAGAATTGTCAATCCCCTTTTTCTTGCCAATTGCAAGGATTGTATGTAGTAGTGATAGGTATGCAAATAAAATAAAATAAAAGTGTGAAAAAGCGGCCAATTATAGGTTTCTAATAATAATGGAGAATGGACCCGGGGGGGCATAGGTTCACTAGAGGCATCTCTCTCATAAGTGTAGTAACGGTGGGTAAAAAAATTATTGTTGAGCAATTGACAAAATAGTGCATAGTTATGATTATGATTCTTCATCGCATGATTCATATATAGGCATTACGTTTGTGACAAGTAGAACGTTAAACTTACTGGCGCCTACTACTATTACTCCACCCCAATACCGCTATCCAGCATGCATCTCAAAGTATTAAGTTCATGACAAACAGAGTAACGCTTTAAGCAGGATGACATAAAGTAGACAAAGTAAGATAGATAAATATGTTCAAACCCCGTCATTTGATCCTTAGTAGCAACAATACAATAAGTTCCTTGCAGCCCCTTCTGTCTTAGAGTAAGGACACCGCAAGGTTGAACCCACTACTATGTACCTTTCCCTCTGAAGATCTACTCATCTAATTGGTCAAATAAGACTTATAGATCGGAAAGCATACATAGCTATAAAATCACACATAATAGATCTGAAAAGACTCTAATAGTTTCAATGAATAATCTGATCATAAACCCACAATTCATTGGATCCTAACAAAGACACCACAAGAATTACATTGAATAGGTCTCCGAAGAGATCATTGTATTGAAGATAAAATAGAGAGACAGAAAGCCATCCAGCCAGTGCTATGGACCCGTATGTACTGAAGGAACTACTCACACATCATCATGGAGGCAGCAAGGTCAATGAAGATTGCCTCCCCAATGGTTTCCCCCTCTGGCGGTGTACTGGAGAAGGCATTCGTATGGGATCATGGAAGAACAGAGGCTTGCAGTGGCGATAAAATTGTTTTGGGTTTCGCTCTAGGGGTTTCCGAATATTTAGGAACTTATAGACTTGGAATTAGGGAAAATGGAGCCATAGGGGCCCCACAAGCTCACATGGCGTGCCCCTGGGGGTGCGCCACCTGAACTTGTAGCTTCCTCGATCATCATCTGGTGCCTCCCCGAAGCTTCTAGGGTCTCTCGTAGTCCAGGAAAAATCACCATAAAGTTTCGCCGCGTTTGGACTTTGCTTGATATGGTTTTTCCACGAAATAAAGAAATAGGAAAAAAAAGAAACTGGCACTTGGCACTAAGTTAATAGGTTAATCCAAATAAATGATATCAAATGGCATATAAAGCATGAAAAATTGATAATATAATAGCATGAAACAATCACAATTATATCTACGTTGGAGATGTATCACTTGTGCACATATACAATTGACAGTTGTATTACGTGTGTTGGGGACATAAGAGACTACTTGTATCTTGATTGTAGCATTGCTTTAGAGAGTATAATTTCAACCAATACGTCATACCGATTGATAAACCTTAGGTCAACCACTTGACGGAACACTAGTGCAGATGCCTCCTATGCAAACGGCTTTTACCCCCTTTACGTGACACAATTTAAAATTGTTGCCTTGCATGTGTGGGCGATAGGGGGGTCCATCCCACACGCCCGGAAAAATCATCGGTGATAGCTCCTCCAGTCGCACACACGAGGAAAAAGGAGCTTGTGTGCGATCGGATGAGCCATCACAAACAATTATGCGGGACAAATCGTGTGAGATGTGCTTAGCATCCAACACAATGAATACCAAACAAACGTTTCCATTCGTAAGGTACATCACACATAATTTTCTACATAACCTCGTCTGTGATAGGGACGACCATCACAGAAGATATTTATAATTTTATCGTTTGAGTTATCAATACATCACACATGACGCCTATAAGAAACTGTATGATATAGGGATGTCCATCACACGCACTTTTAATGTGGAAACGTTTGTGTAAGGTCGCCTAACACAAACGGTTGTCGGGAGGAAGTCATGTGTGATTGTTCATGGATTTCACATGCATATTTTCTAGAAACCGCCGACATTAGAAAAACCCAATAAACAGGCTAATTGGCCTATTATTTTTATCCATTCAATCAAATTTACATTTCATATCAAACACATAATATATTTCATATTTTTATTATGGCAACCATGATTTCATAATTGAAATACATCATAGTACATCATCATATAGCTTCATCACTCAGGTACACCATATAGGCATATAACTACCACTTTACAAAACAACATCAAGTTTCACATGCAATATCTAAAATCTTTGGAAAATTGCATCATAGATGGTAAATAGACAGATAAATCTCATTTGAAAATTGCTAAAACGGAAGGCGAATATTGAGCCTTCAACGATGATGAAGGTCCTTGCAACTTTAGGCTACTGCCAGTGGATGATTGCCCACCCATCCCTCGTCCTCTTGACGAAGACTTCAATATTATACCGTGGGTTTTGTATGAATACGTTCCTTGGCTCTTGACCATACAGGTGGTTTGGGAGGTAATCATCGGTGAACTGCTTTGGAAAGGACTAAAAACAAAGATATGCATAAATATCTTTTCTAAATTTTGAAATGGCACAAAGAAAAAAACAAGGTAAAAGAGTTAGTACCATCCTATAGTTTCCTGATGTCTTCTTCATTGTGCAGACAAAGATCTTGTTTTTTTTGTCACTAGTTGCATTATCCCTAACAATCTTTCTGAGTCTCTTGATATGACTAATATTCATGGACATCTCATTTCCCCATATACAAAATGGGTCGAACAGTGGGTCTAAACCTATGACAACATGACCTACATGTGCAAGATCAAATTATTAAAAACCTAAATATTTGAATGGTTCCTGCAATTGCAGAATAATTTGCTATAGCCAAAAGACCATGCATGTGCAAACCTCGATAGTAACCCTCAGTCTTTCCCATTGTTACCCTGCAACATATATAAGGTAGACATTGATCAGGTTAAGTGAGAGTTGGCATACTATCAGTAAAATAGGTTAATGAAAAATAAACACATTGCAGATCCACCAGATTAATTCGATTTATTTCTCACATGCATAACAATACAAAATTATACGCACAACAATTGAACACCGAATTGCATAATTGAACCAAACAGTTAACTAAACACCACAATAAATGAACCAAACATTTAACTGCGGACCACATTGCGCAATAGAACATACTAAAAGATTAGATTGCATAGTAACATTACAATGGACAATTGACTAGAATTTATAAAGGAAAGGCAAGAGCAGCACATGCAATAGGTAAACTGAACATGCTTAACTGACGTAGCTAGCTGAACCTAGGTCCTAGCAAGCTAAAAAAACAAGCTACTCCTCATCGTCGAAGATATTGATGATGGTGGACTCCTTAACCTTGGAAAAGGGCGAGGCCCCCACATCGCCGGTACCCTCCTCGTAGTGGTGAGTCGCTTGAGCAAGTTTGGCCACTAACCTACTGATACGTCTCCAACGTATCTACTTTTCCAAACACTTTTGCTCTTGTTTTGGTCTCTAATTTGCATGATTTGAATGAAACTAACCTGGACTGACACTATTTTTAGCAGAACTATGATGGTGTTGTTTTTTGCGCAAAAATCAAAGTTCTCGGAATTGGACAAAATTTCTAGAGATTTTTTATTCAATATATAGAAAATACTGGAACAAAAATCCACTGGAAGGGGCCCACCAGTTGCCCACAAGGCAACAGGACGCACCGTCTTACCTTGTGGGGCCCATGTGGCTCTGCTGACCCTAATTTCAAGCCTATATATTCCTATTCTCCGAGAAAAAAGAGGAGAGAAGTTTTCATCCCGTTCTACGAGACGGAGCTGCCACCACCTCATGTTCTTCCTCGGGAGGGCTGATCTGGAGTCCGTTTGGGGCTCCGGAGAGGGGAATTCGTCGCCATTGTCATCACCAACCCTTCTCCATGAACAATTCCATGATGGTCACTAAGGGAGTCCTGGACTAAGGGGTCCTCGGGTCGCCGGCCTATCTCTCATAGGCCGGCTTGGTGGGCCGCTCTCCGATTATCACAAGGAGGGTCGGGGTGTGCTGCGACCCCGTATTTTAGAAGGAAACCTCTGAAGGCGCGGCGTGCACTCCAAGTCAAGATGGGAGGATCGGCGTCTTTACTTCCGGCTGGAGACTTATCATGTGTAAAACCCTAGGTACCTCCGGTGTCTATATAAACCGGAGGGTTTAGAGTGTAGAGGGTAGAGAAGCTCATCTAGGGTTTTGGCTACTTGATCTAGAGGTAGATCGATTCTGTAATATTCATACACATCAATACAACCAAGCATGACGTAGGGTTTTACCTACATAGGAGGGCCCGAACCTGGGTAAACATCGTCTCCTTCGTCTCCTGTTACCCATCGATCCTAATCTCACAGCTCGGGACCCCCTACCCGAGATCCGCTGGTTTTGACACCGACATTGGTGCTTTCATTGAGAGTTCCGCTGTGGGGTACCAACAGGAATTGATGGCTCGCGTGATCATTAGCGATGAAGTCCGTGCTGGGGGCTCCTTCGCTCCCGGACAGATTTTCGTTGTCGGCAGCATCGTGCTGCACGCCGACCCGACCGGCCACCCTGGCCGGATCGGGAGTCTCGCCCCCGATCAGGAGATCAGATTCGGGAACCTAGAGTTCTCCGTTGACTCCCGGGGCGATCTTTCATTCGCTGGGCTCGCAATCTTATCTGACGAGCCCGAAGTCTCCGAAGCCTTAACTTCGGATCTCCTTCTCGACTCCGCCCTCGGGCCTATCCCTGCCGATGATCTGGCTCTTAGTCCGGATCTGGTTACAGTACCTGAGGATCGAGGGTCAGCCCCTGCCGAACACACTCTTCGTACGGACACGTTTGAGGTCAACTCCAAAAGTCCTAGGCAGATCGATCCAATCGAGCTCTCGACAATCAACGAGGCGCTGGATCGGATCCTATCAATGAAAATCACAGACGACCCGACCTCGACCCAGGCTCAGATCGGTTTGGAGGCGGGTCATTGGGAATTTTTCAACCCACCCACCACCCACTTAGTAGCCACTATCAAAGACTTAACTGATATGCTGGACTACGCCTCCGAGGAGGTGGAAGACATGGATGAAGAGGACGGCGCCCCCGCCCCTGTCAACACTGGGCGATGGACTGCCACCTCCACCTACGACGTCTACATGGTAGACACCCCCGACGATAAGGGCGACCGCACCCCTAAAAAGAGTGGCGATAAATCTGGTGAGGCGCCATCAAAGCGCCGGAAATAGCGCAAACGATCTAAGACAAACAAGGGAAGGGAAGCCATTGCAGGCACCGGGGAAAACGACACCCCGGAAGACCTCGGTGACCCTGAAGTCCCCGAACAGCCACTGGAAGACCAGGAAAGGCCCGAAGATCGGCGTGACACCGATGATCCTAATGATTCCGAGGACGACAACTACCTTCCCCTGTCGAGGAGGAAGACATCCTGGAAACCGAAGACTTCACCGTCCCCGAAAACCCTGCGGATCAGGAACGGTTTAGGCGGTAGCTCTTAGCCACCGCCCGAAGCCTGAAGGCAAAACAACAGCAGCTTAAAGCCAAACAAGACACCCTCAATGGTAGATGGACGAGGGTCTTGGCAGCCGAAGAGGGGTACGGTTCCGACCTACCGGACCAACCAAAGAGCTACCCACGCCGGCGGCTGCTGCCGCAATTCGATGATGAGGCCCTTGAAACATCGCCTCCCAGGCATGCTCCGCACGACCGGCCGGACCGCCCTCCGCGAGGACGGGATAGAACGGCCGGCGAGGCCGAGTACAGACCTGCGGTACCCCACAGGAGAGGAAAGGAGCCAGTAGGGCCCGAAGACATGTATGACTTGTGAGAGGACCTGGATTATAGAGCAGGCCACACAAGATCCATCTACGGATCTAGAGGGTACTCCCCCCCCCCCGCTAGACGGGGACGGGCACCGGCCTTGGCTCGACTGCAACGACAGAGGTCGGGAACAATGCCGGGCCCGACCTACCGCCGATCATAGGCATGACATAGCTCGGGTCAGAGGCGCTGCCCACCCACTGTGCTTCACAGATGAGGTGATGCAGCATCAGTTCCCTGAAGGGTTTAAACCCGTTAACATAGAACAATACGACGGGACAACAAACCTAACTGTGTGGATTGAGGACTTCCTCCTCCACATTCATATGGCACGAGGAGATGATCTCCATGACATCAAATATCTGCCCCTAAAACTTAAGGGGTCAGCTCGGCACTGGTTAAACAACCTCCCCGAGAATTCTATCGGGAGCTGGGAAGAGCTCGAGGATGCCTTCCGATCTAATTTCCAGGGCACTTATGTCCGGCCACCGGACTCCTCCGACTTGAGCAATGTTGTTCAGAAAGAAGGAGAATCGGCTCGGCAATTTTGGAACCGGTTCTTGACCAAGAAAAACCAGATCGTCGACTGCCCGGACGCCGAGGCAATAGCCTCCTTCAGACACAATATTCGGGACGAGTGGCTAGCTCGTCAGCTCGGCCAGGACAGGCCGAGGACAATGTCTGCCCTTACTTCACTCATGACCCGCTTTTGCGTGGGTGAGGATAACTGGCTAGCTCGACGAAGCCATAACCCCGAAGACCCTGGCACCTCCGAAGTCCGGGATGGAAACGGGAAACCACGACATAACAAAAACAAACACCGGCACAATAACGACGATGCGGAGGACACGGCCGTCAATGCCGGTTTCCGCAACCCAAAATCCGGACAGCGGAAGAAACCTTCTAAAGGTAATAGGGACGGACCTACCACGCTGGACAAAATCATGGATAGGGCATGCCAGATCCACGGCACCCACGACAAGCCTGCTAACCACACCAACCGTAATTGTTGGGTATTCAAACAAGCCGGCAAACTCGCAACCGAGGAGCAAGGCAAGAGCCCACGCAGCGAGGACGACGACGAGCCCCGCGGTCCTAGAAATGGAGGACAAAAGCAGTTCCCTCCAGAGGTAAAAACTGTGAACATGATATATGCCACTCACATACCAAAAAAGGAAAGGAAGCACGCCCTTCGAGAGGTCTACGCCGTAGAGACCGTAGCCCCAAAGTATAACCCATGGTCGGCTTGCCCGATCACCTTTGATCGGCGGGATCATCCGGCCAGTATCCGTCACGGAGGTTTGGCAGCCCTCGTCCTAGACCCCATTATCGATGGGTATCACCTCACTAGAGTCCTCATGGACGGAGGAAGTAGCCTCAATGTGATTTACTCAGACACGGTGAAAAAGATGGGTATAGATCCGTCAAGGATCAAACCCAGCAACACTACCTTTAAAGGAGTGATCCCCGGCGTCGAAGCCCGCTGCTCAGGCACCGTGAATCTGGAAGTAGTGTTCGGCTCGCCCGACAACTTCCGTAGCGAAGACTTGATCTTTGACATTGTCCCTTTTCGCAGCGGTTTTCACGCCCTACTTGGTCGCACGGCGTTCGCTCGCTTTAATGCCGTCCCCCACTACGCATACCTAAAGCTTAAGATGCCCGAGCCAAGGGGGGTTATTACTGTCAGCGGCAACACAGAGCGCTCTCTCCGAACTGAGGAACACATAGCGGCCCTGGCAGCTGAATTCCAGCACGGCGATGATAGGCCGACGCCCAAATCAGCCATAAAGGCACGTCACGATGGTGAGCAAGCTCGGTATTAACCCGAACTCCCGGAATCATCATCCTCCCAACAAAAATAGGGATACGCGCCCCACAGCACAGCCCTACTTCTCGCAAAATATGTGCCAAGAAGGCACAACTTCGCGCTCAAAATACCATGGGCTGCTGTGGGGACCCACTATGAAAGGCAAAGTGTTCGGCTGGACCGAACCACTGCCAACACATGTCTTCGGACAAACCACAGGTACCATCTAGGACCTCCCAAGCATAAAGCTCATCCACACTGCGGCGACTTCTCAAGATCTTCTTCCCAAGGTCCGCTCGCCGATAGCGATCACCTTTAAAGGAACGCAACCCCCTCGGGAGCAAAGGAGCAGACAGGCGACAGGGCACATTGAGGACGTCAAGACACCCATCGAAGACCCTGGGTAAAACCTCTCCTTTGTAAATTTTATTTTTCATTTTAAAAATACCTGTAACAGTTGCTTCGGCAGTTTGAGTTATGAGAATTCATCAGAAATAAAGACCATCCTTTACGGCCTCCTCGCTATATTTTATGTCATATACCCTGTTCTTTACTCACCAAACGCCGATAGCACAGCTGTCCGGTACATATTACGATGCGACCGGCTAATAGACCGGGGGCTTCGTTATCACAATCGCCCCAAGCATCGCCCCGGCACTATTGTTTACGTGTTCGGCGTCTCGGATGTTGCTTTATATGAATCGGTTCCGAATTATGTCTTGGGTCAATGGTTGGGTTGCCCGGCTCCTGTGTTTGCCCTCTTACGTTCCGCTCGTTCGGCTAACAGGGTAAAGGGAGAACCACTGCGATTGTGCTTCCAGCTCGCCTGGTCAAGTGCCTCAGTGGAGAAATCTGAAAACTGACTGTCATAATAAGCGAGAACCGGTCTGCAATCTGAGTATAAGTGTCAAACTAAAAATCGATAGAGGTTATTTCGTGTTATACGAGGGGTTTGTACTATTACAAACCATGTGATGCTGGTTTCAACCTCGGTTTATCCGAATATCACAAAACACTGGGGGCTCGTCATCAGCCCCCGCAGTCAAGCTCCTACGGCTAAGTGAAAGCACTAAAGCATCATAGTCTAATTGCCTTGTTCCCCTCGCACTATCGCCTTCGGGCACCGATACATCGGCTAAGGGTCATAGTGCGGTGGTAGAAACACCTCGCGTAGTATCTACATGGGGGCTGAAGCCGACGACTCGCAACTTTCAGATAAAATGGCCACACAGGAGTCAAAATAATACAAAGCTTAAAGACATGATAAACAATGCAACCGCATCATAAAGCGGAACAGTCATCGGATACATGACACAACATTCACTCATAAAATACATCCTTAGGGCATTGAGCTTCTATCGCCCGAGCACCATCCATCACGGTGGCAAAGTATTTCTCGGGGTGCCTATGCTCCTTTCCAGGGGGCGGAGGGGCAGTGGCCATCTCGGTCGGCTTGATCTTCGGCCAGTGTACCATTGTCCTTGCAAAGGCCATCCGAGCTCCCTCGATGCATGTCGAACGCTTTATAGCGTCAATCCGAGGCGCAGCGTCGCACAGTTTCTGCACCAAGCCGAAGTAACTGCTCGGCAACGGCTCTGCAGGCCACAGTCGGATGCAGAGGTCCCTCATGGCCGGCTCCGCCATCCTGTGCAGCTCCATCAATTGCTTCATCTGCTTGCTCAGGAGGGGAGGATGCTTGGGGGCTTGAAATTGCGCCCAGAACAACCGACGCTCGACATCCCCATCCCGAGAGGCGAAGTATCTGTTCGCGTCCGCTGCACTCCTTGGAAGGTCCGTAAAGGCGCCTGAGGAACGCCACACTCGGGTGAGCAATGCAAACCTGTTACCACCAAAGGCACACTGCAGTAAGTATGGCATACCATCTGCGATTGCCCTGACTTGGCGGAGTTCTTCTTCAAAGAACTGCCTATCAATTCGCTCCGATTTGAGTTCGGACTTCAGCGAGGATAGTTCGGTGGCCTAGTCCTCGTTCTTTTGCTCAAGGCCTCGCACTTCGTACTGGCATCCTTGAGCTCCAGCTGCACCTCCATCTCCCGGGCCTCATGCTTGTCGCTCGCAGCCTTCAATGCGGACAGGTCGGCCGCTGCTCGTTCGGATGCCGCCTTCTCATCCGTGGCCTCCTGCCTCTCCTTTGCCAACTCGGCCTTGAGGTTCTCAACCTCCGTAGCCACGGTTGTGGTAACAATGAGCAAAATAACACTTAGGAATAACAATCCAAATACCTCAACCAATGAGGATAGACGGTAGACCGAATGGTACAATTCGAACTCACCTTGAGTCTCGTCAAACCTCTTGTTCAGGCGATCGAGCTCCTCATCGGAGCTCTTGAGCTTCCGGTTTAGCTCGGCAAGCTCCACTGCGTTGGAGGCCGCCGCCGATGATGAGGCCTACAAAAACAACTTATGTGCATTAAAACTCCCGAGCTACCGGATTGAGACCCTCTGCTAAGTACTCCTCGGAGCTCTCAGAGTAGTAAAGGTCAAAGGGTGCATTGAGCATCGTTTCTAATTTTCTGGCATTTGACCCCCGGGTGGGTTTTTCAAACTCACCCAGGGCTCGGAGCTACTACACTTATAAGGACTGCATAAACTAGGAAAATTAAACTTTTTCGGGAAATAAGAGTATTACGTGGCTCACCTTGAAACCCGTTAAAAGACCGTTGAAGGCTTCTTTCAGTCCGCTATCAACGGACTGAATGCCTTGCAAAACCGCACCGATAAGGGCGCGGTGATCTTCGGCAATGGAGGAGCTGGCTAAAGCTTCCTCCATCATGGCCGGCCACCCAGTCATGGGCGGCACCGGTGTTGACCTGCCAATCCTCCCTCCGGTCGGGGATCGGGCTGGCACCTCCGGAGGCGTAGAGTGCTCCGGAGATGTCCTCAGAGGAGGCTGGGCCGAATGTCGTTCCCCCTCTTTAGTTGCCAGGGGAGTTTCCTTCTCGATCCTGGTCTTCGGCGGCCGAGGTATTAACCTCAGCCATAACGCCGTCACCCCCGCTGTCGGTGTCAAATCCGGCATATCTCGTCACCCCCGCTGTCGGTGTCAAATCCGGCATATCTCGTAGTTGGGGTCCTAAGCTAGGCGTCTTGGAGCGATGGTAACATGGACACAGGATTTTACCCAGGTTCGGGCTCTCTTGAAGAGATAATACCCAACGTCCTGCTTTTGATTGTATTGATATGGGGGATAGTACAGAGTACATGCATCTACCACGAGATTATGAGATGTAATATAATGATCTATTGACTAGCCTGGCCTCGGTTTATATATGCACCGTAGGCCTAGGGTTTAGAGGAGTCCTTGTCTTGTGCGCCAAGTCTTGTGGAATCCTCCTTGTATTCGGCATGGGCTGCCCGAAGTGGCCCATTAGTGAATCATCACGGGGGTCCTCGGCCCGACCCACTGGTCGGGAGATGATGTGGTGAGTACCCCCTAGTCCAGGACACCGTCAGTAGCCCCCTGAACTGGTCTTCAAGTTGGGGACGCTCCTCGGTTCTTCCGAACTGTTCTTTGTCTTCGGTCGTCGGTCTTGAAAACTGGTTCAACAAATCTTCCCATCTCCGATCTCGAGAATCGCCGATGTGTATCTGAAGAGTTCATACGTCGGGCATCCGAGGAGCCCCTTTAAATTATCGGCTTTTATCAATGCCTTGTAATTTTTACGCCACACCTCGCGTAATTTTTTCCCGTGGGGCGATATCCTCTTGCATTTGAGCTCCAACGCCGAACTGCATCCGAGGTGTATTTTTAGCCGAGCTCCAACGCTGGTCGGCATCCGAGATGTCATAGACTACCTCGGTCATAAAAAGTCTGGAGGAGTTCAACCAAACATAATGCCGGAAAAGCCCTCTAGGGAGACAACCACTCGCGTCTGAGCTTGATGCCGGACTGCGTCGGAGGTGTCTTTTTGTAGTCGAGCTCCAACGCTGATCGGCATCTGAGTGCCAATGACAGACTGCGTCCGAGCCCCAACGCCGGATTGTGTCCGAGCTCCAACGCTGGTCAGCATCCGAGGTGTCATAAATTACCTCGGTCTCCGAAAATTTGAAGGACTTCATCCGAGCTTAAATGCCGGAATAGTCTTTTATGGAGCCAGCCATTCACATTCGAGCTTTTATGCCGGACTGCTTCTGAGGCGTCTCTGATCTTGAGCTTTATGCCGGACTGCTTCCGAGCTCCAACGCCGAACTGCATCCGAGCTCCAATGATGATAAGCGTCCGAGGTATCATAAACTACCTTGGACCTTAAAAATTAAAGGAATTCATACAAGCTTAATGTCAGAAATGCTCTCTATGGAGCCAGCCACTTGCACCCGAGCTTTATGCCGGACTGCTTCCGAGGTGGTGCACCACCCCGACCGCGGGCTGATTTTTTGTGGATATTTTCGATTGGTGCAATTTATTCTCTGCCGAGATATATAGCCAGTAGCCCTCAAGGTGTGTGTCGGTCTAAAACCCGAGATGGACCTGAAGGATGACATAAAACCGCTGATCCCAGTAGCCCTTGAGACTCAGGTCAATTCACAAAATCGGCCTGAGGATCAACTCCTAGCTCGGCAGCATACTTCGGAACACAAAAGCGGTGTGCACAGACCTCGAGACTCAGGTTGGGTGCGGCCGACCAACCCAAGGATCATAATCTCCTCGGAAACTGTATTGCACTGAAATTTTCTGCATTGAATTGTCAATGCAGTAGCTCCCGAGACTTGGGTTGGGCAACATGGCCGACCCTAGGATCGTACCTCCTCAGGAGCTAGTTCAACCGTCATGTATGTTTTGACAACACCGAGGTGGAGTTCAGCAGGAAAGATGCCGAACTGTAGTTTAGAAAAGAGTTTCCTAGCAAGACCATCACGCCGAACACCTCAACCAAGAGAATGTCCCGCTTCCTAAAAGGAAAACATAAAATAGGTGAAAGATGTTATAAGCCCAAAAGACCAAAAAACTTGCGTAAAAAACTATACGTCTAGATTGAATCTAGTTTTTTGGTGCCAATACGAAATTGGTCTTAAAATTGTGCTTCCGTCGTGCTTTGACATGACACATCCGATCTCTAGACTTCAAGTGGGTCAGCCTTCGGCTTCAACCTCCCTATCCCGAAGGCGGAGTGTTTCTCAGGCCAGTTTAGCGAACTAAATGCGAGCGGCTTTAGAGAGAAACCAGGCTACCCGGCTATTGATCATACACTTGAGTCGAGAAAGGAGTGGTAGAAAAAGACTTTGCAACGACTAAGAAGAAAACATCTATTATAAAACGGCTCATATTAATTTAAGAGCCCCCAAGTGACTTGGGTAAAAGAATTTTATGTATAATGATTGTATGTACCGAAGTACTTCTATAATATCTGTGTCTGCCCGAACTTTGAACGCGTCTTAACCGACCATCGGCTTCTCCCTCTTCGGCCAAGGGCCAAAAAGTGTTATCTACTCCGCCTACCGAGAATATCGGCGGTGTTTCGGATAACCAGGCAATTAGGCCATGAGGCTGTAACAGACAAAGTGCGCTCAGGGAACTTATGCTATATTACTTATGTAACGTAAGAAGCATCTTCAAAGAAAATAGTGCCCCCAACGGTACCTTTCTTTGGTCGCTCATGATTACTATGAGACTTGTGCAATAGATTTGTGTACGCGTGAGTTCCGTCGTGTGCCGACCATAGTTGAAAACAATAAGAGCGCTAGCTTTCGGCTTCACCCGTCTGAGGTACGAGTTCGGATGACCCGATCGTAACAATCGCAGAGGTGCTCCCTTTACTCCCTAGCCGAACAATCAGGAACGTAGGGGTAAGCATAGGAGCCAGGCAACCCAGCTTTGCGGAACACTTAAGTGAACATGATGCATATTTTGGCATAATACACGAGCAAGGAAAGAAGCTATACAATAATAATCACATGCAAAGAGAAAAGGTTTCATAAAGGAAGCCCCCAAGTAAACGGGGTATTTGAATTTGTTTGTAACAAACAAAGTTTTGAGAAAGAAAGTTTTTCGCAAACAACTTTTTGTCAAAAAAGTATAATGCTTGGTCGAACCGAACCAAATTTAAAACTTAAAGTTTTTGAGCATGAAAGCGACTTAGCTGGTTAATGTGCTCGGTGTCGATGGCGCGATCCGGGCTTGTGGCGGGACGAGGACGCCCATCGAACTTTGACAGATCCGGTGTGTAGTCTTCGGCATGACCGAGGTCCCAGCCCCCAAGCCCGTCCCGAGGTGACCGAACGAGGAGTTCGGCACTCCGAAGAAGTGTGACGGCTCGGCCGATGTGGCGAGGCGAAGCCCCCGGTCCAGCCAAGGTGGCGGAGTAGGTCGGCAAGGTGACGCCGAACTGACCGCGCGACGCAGCTGAAGCCGATTACCTGCACACATAAAATAGTGCAAGCCAAGAGTAATAACAAATAAAGGTAATAATATATTTAAAAAAAAATTCTTCTACTTAGTTAATTTAAGTGAAGCAAATAAGTAAAGGAATATGGCCTCGGCGCCGAGGTGCCTGAACGAAGAGTTCGGCTTGACGAAGTGGCGACGCTGCACGGTCGATGTGGCGAGATGAAGTCCTCGGTCCAGTTAACATGGCGAAGCTGTGATCAGCGGATGCCGAAGTCTCATGCAGGTCGGCTGGTGACGCCGAAGCTTCATGCCAGCCGAGGTGTTGAAGCAGGTCGGCTGGTGACGCCGAAGTCGCCGAAGTAGGTTGATGAAGGGATGCCAAAGCCCCGGTCTAGCCGAGGTGACGGAGCAGGTCGGCTGGTGACGCCAAAGTCTCAGGCCAGCCAAGGTGTTGAAGCAGGTCGGCGTGGTGGACGTCAGCTTGAAAAAGTAATGGCGCGGCGATGCCGACGCAGGTCGGAATTTGTGACGAGGTCAATGCTGGCTTGATGAAGCAACGGAGCGCCCGACCCGTACGACCCACGGATGACGAGGTTCGCTTGATGATTATTCGGCCCTCGCGATACCGAACTCTTGGTCGGATGACCGAGATGATGAGAAAATTTCCTTCAAAAAGGACGTCCGACAACCCGTTCATGAAAAAGATGAACTCGGGTCGGATTCGTTTTCGCGCAGAAAATAGATCCAAAATTCATTGTACTAATCGGATGTTTCCCGGAGTATGGACGGTCGGATTGAGCTGAAATTTTGAGGGGTCATCGGTATGGGAATTCCGCAGCCGATGAACGGTGGGATCTTCCAAACGATGTCCGAGATGGAAGCTGGACACCTCGCCCTAAACTCATCCCGATTCCTGTCCAGATTCGACAGGGCTCCGGTATTTCATAGATCGCCGAAGATTCCTCCATCGGAATACGACGAAATTTTACGCAGTCATTAGAGACTCAATTCAGCACTGTTCCACCAAAGCAATCGTCGAGGCGACGCTCGAGGAAGCGTGGACGACGAACACGAGTCGCTGTCCAGAAAAACTGCACGGTTGCTCGAGGACGATGTCAACATCGAGCCCCCGAGCTCCATGGATGATTTCTCGTGATCTTGATAGAGATCGGAGATGATGACGATGAAAGTATCCGTCCAATCTTGAAGATCCGGCACGGAGCGCAATCCTCGGTCCAGCCAAGGTGACCAGTCGAGCCGGCGACGAAGATGCCGACATCGACAACAAAGCTCGGTTCCAACGCGTAGATCGCGCCGGAGACGATCTGAATTCCCATCGCACCGCGGCGACTGCCAGCAGGCTCTCAATGAAAGCACCAATGTCGGTGTTAAATCCGGCATATCTCGTAGTAGGGGTCCTAAGCTAGGCGTCTTGGAGCGATGGTAACATGGACACAGGATTTTACCCAGGTTCGGGCTCTCTTGAAGAGATAATACCCTACGTCCTGCTTTTGATTGTATTGATATGGGGGATAGTACAAAGTACCTGCATCTACCACGAGATTATGAGATGTAATATAATGATCTATTGACTAGCCTGGCATCGGTTTATATATGCACCGTAGGCCTAGGGTTTAGAGGAGTCCTTGTCTTGTGCGCCAAGTCTTGTGGAATCCTCCTTGTATTCGGCATGGGCTGCCCGAAGTGGCCCATTAGTGAATCATCACGGGGGTCCTCGGCCCGACCCACTGGTCAGGAGACGACGTGGTGAGTACCCCCTAGTCCAGGACACCGTCACCCGCCGCCGGTGTTCGGCTCAGAAGGAGCCCGGCGAGATAACACCTCCGCGGTCTCTTTCGAGGCCTCAGGAGTCGTAGGGTGTGACGCAGTCCCACTTTCCGCCAGTTCGGCCGGCGGGGACTCCCCGTCTGAAACTTGGTCGGTGGGGAGATCGCGTGGGGGGCTGCAAATTGAAAAGACGCTCGTCCGTTAGGCATCAAAAGCTCTATATAAGTAATCCAGAGGGTCTTCGGATTCATACCTCTGGGCTGGGGGCTTAGCCCTTGGGTTCCTTCGGGGAACCCTCTCAAAAGACTCAGACTCCTTATCGGAGTCCGAGTTGTCATCGGCCAGGACTACCTTTGTCCGGCATGTCCTCTACGGGGCCGGAGGAGGTAGATCCTCCGCGGCGTCCGCTGACGCCGCCCTTTTCCTTGTGAGGGGGGAGCCACACTCCCCCTCGTGCTCGTGCTCTTCCTCGTGAGTAGAAGAAGCGTGGGTCTCCTCGGACTTAGAGTCCGGAAGACCCCTTGGACGGAGACCCTCTCGGGCCTCCTTCTTCTCTCCTTTCTTCTTCTTCTCCTTCTTCTCTGGCGCCGAATACGGCGCCATGACGAGCATCTCCGCCAACAGATCCGATCGAGGGTCTTCGGGCTGCGGGGCCGGACAGTCGATTTGCACGGCCTTGTTCAGCCATTTCTGTGAAGATGAGGGAGAGGGGGTTCAAGTGTTTGTCAAAAAATAGAACCGGAGAATTAAAAGTTTCGTCATACCTTGGTAGCAGCAGTTTCAGCGTCAAGACCGGTGTCCTCCTCCTCGGCCGGCCAGCTCTTCTGGGGCTTGAACAGCGCCTTCCACAATTTCTCGTGGGTAGTGCGGAAGGAGCGACGCACGGTGGCCGGGTCCCCGAGATGGTGAGCCCACATTGGGGAGGACCGATGCTGGCAGGGGAGGATACGGCGGCGGAGCATTACCTGGACCACGTTGACCAGCTCGATTTTGGCCTCGATCATCGAGGAGATGCGCTTCTGCAGCGATCTTACCTCCGCGGCCAATCCCCAGTCAAGGCCTTTCTTGAGCCACGAGGTTAGTCCCGCGGGGGGTCCGGATCTGAACTCGGCAGGTGCCGCCCAGTCCGCGCTCCTTGGTTCGGTGATGTAGAACCATTCCTTCTGCCAGATCTTGACCGTGTCGATGAAGGTGCCGTCCGGCCACTCGACATGGGGGAGCTTACTAATCACTGCCCCTCCACAATCTGCGTGCGCACCCGCAACTGTCTTTGGCTTGACATTGAATACTTTGAGCCACAGGCCGAAGTGCGGCTGTACCCGCAAGAAAGCTTCACAGACGGTGATGAACGCCGAGATGTGCATGAAGGAGTTCGGGGGGAGGTCGTGGAAGTCCAGTCCATAAAAGAACATGAGGCCCCTGACGAAGGGGTGGAGCGAAAAGCCCAGTCCCCGGATGAAATGGGGGACGAACACCACCCTCTCGCCCAGCTTCGGTGTAGGCACCACCTGATTCGCCTCTGGGGCGCGGTGGACGATGTCGGCGGAGAGGTAGCCGGCACGCTTGAGCTCTTGGATGTCGTTGTCGGTGACGGTGGAAACCTCCCACTTGCCCATGGAGCCGGAACCAGCCATGGCCGAGCTTGGAGAGGAGATTGAGGAAGAGCTGGATCTGGGCTCTCGGAGCTGGGAAAGATTGAGGAGGCGGAGGGCGCGGGTTTGGAACGTGAATAGGTCTTCGGGGTTTTCTCCCTTTTTATGGGGTGACGTAATACCAAGAGCCTCCCTCTAACCACGCCACAAGCCTTGCCGCTTCCCGAAACAATCGTGCCGTTATGCGCGCGTGGGATAATCCAGGACATTGAGCATATCCCGTGATAAACGGGACACGATCTACACGTTGATAAGACGTGTCAATGGAGAAACGGCCTCGAACCGCGAATCGAGCGTTGGTAACAGGCTTAGCGGCCGTGACGGGCCACGACCCTTCGTCAGAAAGGTTGTCAGGAAATACTGTTCACACTTTGATGTTTGGCCTTCGAGGTTAAACAACTTATGGCATCCGGATAACTACATGTTCGGATAACTAAATATCATCTGCGGCCGGGCTAGAGCCAGCCGATCATAAAGGGGGGAAAAAGAACTCACCCCGCAAGCCGGAGATTCCGATCGCTCGAAGCTGCTAGTGTCATGACCCCTGGCGTTGGAGGCTAGTTCGGGGGCTACTGAGGGAGTCCTGGACTATGGGGTCCTCGGGCCGCCGGCCTATCTCTCATAGGCCGGCTTGGTGGGCCGCTCTCCGGTTATCACAGGGAGGGCCGGGGTGTGCGGCGACCCTGTATTCTAGAAGGAAACCTCCGAAGGCGCGGCGTGCACTCCAAGTCAAGATGAGAGGATCGGCGTCTTTACTTCCGGCTGGAGACTTATCTTGTGTAAAACCCTAGGTACCCCTCGTGTCTATATAAACCGGAGGGTTTAAAGTGTAGAGGGTAGAGAAGCTCATCTAGGGTTTTGGCTACTTGATCTCGAGGTAGATCGACTCTGTAATATTCATACACATCAATACAACCAAGCAGGACGTAGGGTTTTACCTCCATAGGAGGGCCCGAACCTGGGTAAACATTGTCACCTTCGTCTCCTATTACCCATCGATCCTAATCTCACAGCTCGGGACCCCCTACCCGAGATCCACCGGTTTTGACACCGACACTCACCACCTGGAGTGAGTAGTTCCTTTGTAGGCTTGCTGGGTGGTGATGGCATTGGATGAGACTTATCATGTAATCGAGTTATTTTGATAGGGCTTGATCCCTATTATCCACTATGTCCTGAGATTGATGTTTCTATGACTTTACTATGTTTAATGCTTGTCACTAGGGCCCGAGTGCCATGATTTCAGATCTGAACCTATTATGTTGTCACGAATATGAGAGTGTTTTGGATCATATCTTGCAAGTTGTATGCACCTATTATGTGTTATGATTCGTAGACCCCAAGGTGAAAATAATTGGGACCATCTCCGATGATGACTGTAGTTTGAGGAGTTCATGTATTCACCATGTAGTAATGCTTTGTTTCAGTTCTCTATTAAAAGGAGGCCTTAATATCTCTTAGTTTCCATATGGAACCCACTGCCACGGGAGGGTAGGACAAAAGATGTCATGCAAGATCTTACTTTAAGCATGTATGACTATATACGGAATACATGCCTACATTATATTGATGAGTTGGAGCATGTTCTGTGTCGCTCTAGTGTGTAACTGTTACATGATGAATGTCATCCAAATCACTTATCCATCACTGATCCACGGCCTACGCTTTTCGCTTATTGGTTTCCGTTAAGTTACTTTCGTTACTACTGTTGTTACAATCAATACAAACTTACTACTATTACTGTTCCTATTGCTTTTGTTACCGTGCTACAAAAAACTTCATTTGTAGGATCGAAAGTATGTTTAGAGGGGGGGGGGGTGTGATTAGACTACTTGAGCAAATAAAAGTTCTACCTTTTCCCAATTTTAAGTGTTGGCAGATTTTAGCGATTATAGCAATTCAAGTACACCCTACACATGCATGTCTAAGAGTATAGCAGCGGAAAGTAACAACAAGCATATGTAGTAGAGGGTAGGGAGGAAGATCAAACGCAATTTGAAGACACGATGATTTTTCCCGTGGTTCCGATAGGTGGTGCTATCGTACGTCCACGTTTATGGAGTCTTCAACCCACGGAGGGTAACGGTCGCGAGAGTCCACGGAGGGCTCCACCCATAAGGGTCCACAAAGTAGCAACCTTGACTATTCCATAACGGCTTCCATCCATGAAGGACTAGCCTCACTATGGGTAGATCTTCACAAAGTAGGCGATCTCCTTGCCCGTACAAACTTCTTGGTTCAACTCCACAACACGAAGTAGGAGGCTCCCAAGCGACACCTAACCAATCTAGGAGGCACCACCCTCCAAAAGGTAATAGGCTCGGTAATGTCGATGAACTCCTTGCTCTTGTGCTTCAAGATGATAGACTCCTCAACACACAATCACTCTCTCACAGATTTGGCTATGGTGGAAGAGATTGATTTGGTGGAAAGAACTTGGGGAGGCTAGAGATCAAGATTCATATGGGTAGAGTGAAATGGCTTGATCTCAACACATGAGTAGGTGGCTCTCTCTCAGAAAATTGGATGGGGCAAGTATGGAATAGTTCTGAGTGCTTCTCTTTCGAGTGGGTGGTGGTAAAGGGGTATATATAGGCATCCCCAAAAATCCAACTGTTACACCTAAAGTGACCAACTCGGTGACACCGAAGTGTAAAACTCGGTGGTACTGAGTTGCTCCAAAGGTAGCAACTTTTGAATCTCGGTGAGACCGATATATAATTCTCGGTGGTACCGATCAGGTGTCCAATGGTCAGAATCCAAATCTCGGTGACGCCGATCAAAAAACTCAGAAATTCCGATTTTGTGAATCGATGTAACAGAAAGTTGGCAAGCTGAACTCGATTGCACCGAAGTGGGATCGGTTGCACCGATGTGCTAGGGTTTGGCATGGCTTTGTCTGAGTTTGGGAATCGGTGGAACCGAGGGGAAAATGTTGGCTTCACCGATTTTCATGAATGGCTTAGACAAAATTTGTGGGAGAGTTTGTGGGTGTTTTTGGTGACTATCACTTGTGCACGTGGAGCATCTTGTTCACCAACAGTACCTTACCCCCTTTTAATAGTATTGGCTTTCCTATGGACTCAAAGTGATTTCTCACAAAGTAAAATGTAGAGTCCTCTTGCTTGAAGCTTTGCCAATCCATTTCCTTGCATCTAGGGGTTTCTCCACAATCCTTTTGCCAACCCATCATTGAACTTTTCCTGAAATATAATTAGTGGAAACATTAGTTCAATGACATATATGTTGTTATTAATTACCAAAACCACCAAGGGAGCAAATGTGCTTTCAATCTCCCCCTTTTTGTTAATTGATGACAACATATAGATCAAAGCTTCGACATATGATATAATCAATGAATGTAATCGTCGCTTTGAGAAGTATGTGATAAGCAAGAGCTCCCCCTAAATTTGTGCATTATTTTGAATTTGTGTTTGAATGCAAATGCACAATCGATTAGGTACATGGGGCACTCTTTCATGTCACATACAACTTGGTGGTGTGCGAGAATAATAAGAATGAATATCATAGCACAACACAATCAAGCAAAGGTGAATGATCATTTCACAAGCATCACAAGGATAGGAAATAGTAGCAATGTACATCAAGTGTATGATCAAACACCAACATAGTTTAACACAAGCAAACCAACCAAAAGTTATCAATGTTTTTGAAAAGCGATAAAAACCAACGCTCTCTCTCTCGAAGCCTAAAGATCTATATACATCTTCTCCCCCTTTGGCAACAAGTTACCAAAAAGTTCAAAGGTATATAACTAATCGTTCTTCTGGGGCTGATCTCCTCCGGTGGCTGATGAAGGAGTCGAGAGAACGACATCAGTGAAGACTTCTGCAGACGTCATGGACAGAGTCGGAGTAGCAACTGGAGGTGCTGGAGGAGCTGAAGGAGCTGATGAAGACGGTCTAGACTCTGGGACTGGCACTGTAGCTGATCTGGGCTGAGTCCTGAACTGAGTGACTGTCCGGAGAGGTGGACTATCCTCCTCATCATCAGTGGTGTGGGGACTGGGCACGCCATCTACTTCCTTCTTGAGCTCATTCACATTCACTGTGAGCTCATCCACCTTGTTGTTGAGAATATGGAATTTGGTGTCAACAATCCTCGAGAGGCTCTCCTGGTTCTTCAATATGTTTCCGATGTCCTTCTGCATGCTGAGCATAGAGCTAAGTAGGAGATCCATCTGCTCACTCCTAGACCTTGGCACCTGAGAACTGGAGTCTCTGGCTGCCTCTGCATGTGCCTGTGCTGTAGCTGAGGTGGGATGATCTGGGTCCATCACCACAATGTTGTCTTCTAGCTCTGGCAAAAGTGGCAAATGTGGTTGGTCAAGTGCAAATATGTGCTTATCCAACTTGGAGTTGATAAGCATCTGAATATAGGGTGCATAGCAACATGAGCGCTTCTGATCAGCAGCAACCCTCTTCACAGTCTCCACAATCAGATCCATCACTCTGAATCTCGTATGTTGATCTAGATGGAGCAGCATGTTGATAGAGTATCCTCTTATCATCTTCTCATCTCTAGACTTAGGCATCAAGGTATACCTCAAGATAGTGTTGATCGTGCATAGACCAGCCTGGAGGAAATAGATAGATCCTAGCTTGTGAGACTTCAGATGTGCAGCTGGGATCTCATTGTACATGTTCTTCATGGCATTGTGGCTTACCTTGGGCTCAGAGTATACATCAATGTCACCATCTTCCACTTCTGGGACTCCTAAGATGGCAGCCCACTCATCAATTGTGGATTCATACCTGGCACCTTCAATCATCCACACAATTCTACCATCTCCATAGAAATGAGCAGTGGAGTAGAATTGCATGATCATTTCATCATTCCAGGCTGTGAACTCCTTGCCAACAAACTTATCAAGTCCAATGCAATGAAAGTTGTCTTGCACGCTTGGGAAGTAATCCTCATTGTCCATGATGTACTTCCAGTCCACATACCTCATATCACTCACAGCAGGGCTCTTGTCAAGCAAAATTGTTTCATAGAAGTCTTGTTGTTCTTTTGCATAGAACCTGTAGTCCACAACAGTCTTCCTCCGCTGTGAATATGGATCAATAGCTCTCCACTCTCTCAAACCTGAGTCCTTCCTCTTCTTCATATCCTCAGCTAGCAGGTGGCTGGCATTATGCTCTGGAAGGTGTGGCCTTAGCTTCATCAAAGCAGACATAGCATCCTCCTCAGCATCTCTGGAGGTAGATCCCTTGTTCTTCTCAGAAGCCGGAATCTCTCTAGATGTCCTCTTGGGTTTAGGGGCTGTGGGCTTCTTGGATCCAGCTGACTTGCCCTTGGGAGCTTCTTGGCTAGGCATAGCATCATACATCAATTTCTTCTTCTTAGGAGGAGCCTTTGCAGCTGGCTCTTCCTCCTCTTCTTCCTCAGCAGCAACCTCTGCTGGGTCCTCATACATTGAGGTAGGCTTACCCATAACATGAATGATCCTCTTCCTGGACTTCTTCTTCTCTCCTGCCTTCTTAGGCATAGACTTCCTTGAGGGCTCAATAGTCATTGTTGCCCTGGCACTCTCTGGTGCTCTCACTGACCCTGAGCTAGCATACTCTTTCCTTATAGCCTTCTTCTTGGAAGTAGTGGCAGCAGTAGTGCTCTTGACAGTTGTGTCTTTCTTGGGCAACTCTTGTGGAATAAAGTCCTCATCCTCCTCATCAGAATTGAGCTTTCTTCTTGCCCTGGTTGCAGCTTTGGGAAGATCAGGTGAGCTAGGAACATCATCAAAACTCCCTTCAGGACTAGTGCCAGAGCTCATGTCAACATTCTTCTCTCTAAAGTCATTCTGGCTATCATCAGAACCTGACATCTCTGACCCTATGAAAAGAGTATAGAAGAGTGGATAGGTTGAGTCGTCACAAAATTTCAGAAGGTTTTTCTCAAAGATTTGAACTAAAATTTCTCAAGATTTGCATTCTGCCAAGTGAATTTCGGTACTACCGATGCAAACTTTTCGAACCCACCGAGACAAACAACCTGCTAAACAGAAACTTGGCACCACTTTCGGTGAGACCGAAAATGGGCACTCGGTTTCACCGAGGTTGTTCTCAGTTGACCAGAAAAAGGGAATCGGTGATGCCAATTCTTTTGCTTCGGTGTCTCCGAGATTCAAGTTGCGGACGGCAAACCCTAAAAAAATGTTCGTTCGCTAGCCTAATGAAATTTCTAGTGGATAGATTGATCTCAAACTTTGTCTTATAGATGGAAAAGTCCTATTGCGCAAGATTCGGAGAGGGGAGCGCACGAGGGGTCGAAATCGTACCCTAACTCGGTGACGATCTCGCTACGGTGGCGACGGGGGGGGGGGGGGGGGGAAGAATATGTCGATGGCGTGGACTTCCAACGGTGGAGGCGCTCGGGAAGACGAAGGCGACGACCAGGGGTCTTGTTTGGCAGCTAGGGTTTTTGGAGGGGATGACGTTTGAGAAAGTAATTTCAAAAGTCGGGTCCGCCTCTTTATATACCCGTGGCTGTCGGTGACACCGGTTCTAACTTTTCGGTGTCACCGAGTTTCTCTACTATGAGCTTACAGGGAAACTCGGTGTAACCGAGAAGATGGAATCAGTGATACCGAGTATGAAAACCAGATCAACCCTAGGCATTCGGTGATACCGAGAATTTGGTATTGGTTCCACCGAGATGCACTTGGGAGGTTTTAATGGTCAGTCCTTTGTCGATACGGAACTCCGAGTGCTCCTCACACAAAGAGATCGAAAAGTACTTGTTCAAATTTTGTGATGCAGCAAGAATGGAATATGAGACGAGAAAGCATAGATAGCTAGAGAGTGGTCCTAGGCATTCTTGTCCATCCAATTGGCAAAAGAAAAATTAAAGACCAAATAGCAACAATTGGATGTCCTCGGATGGATAAATAAATGCAGACCAACATGCTCACACAATAAGATGTCAAAAGAAATCATGGCAAACATGCACATACATACTAGCATCTATCAAGCATTTTGGTGATGACGGAGTCATCTATATATGAGTATATTGACTTAGGAGCCAAGTAAGAATACGTGATCATTGGTCATACTCATCGTTTAGGCACAAGTGGGGTTACCACTTTTACATAAAGCATTTAATGTTGTCACATTCTAAGAGATGCTTTAACTCAAGTCTTAGAGTAAAGCTCCCCCTTGATGTGACATCCCCCCATAGGAGGGATAAACTAACCTTGGGTTTGTCGTAGAAGACTTCATGTGGGTGATGTAGTGGTGGATTCTCAAGGTTGATGAAGATCACCAAGAGTTGGGAGCATCCTTGTTGTTTCCTTACTCTTCTCACCTACATGGGTTAGTCCCAACACACAAGAGACAAATACAAGGATATCTATGAACATGGAGTGCAAAGCATACATGATGATGTCCATGGATTTGTTGATTACCTTGTCCCTTGCTTACCTTTGAGGGAATGTGTGACTCCTTGAACTATTGCTTGTTGTTGACGTTGATTGCAACTAGTTCTTGCCAATAATGAATGTGAGTGAATTTCATTGGTGGATTCACCCCTCAAGAACTTCTCTAGTTCTTCTTCTTGGGGACCCACATCAACTTGATGGGGATCCTTGGTGTTGAAGTGGCATTTGTATAAGTTGAGCTTGAAGTAGCCTTGGGAACCCACTCCACCAAAGCTTGGGATTCATCTTCATTTGAGTCAATGTCCTCTTGAAGCTTGTCCTTGCCCTTGAGCTTGTGGTCTTGTGGTGGAAGGTCATCTTGAGTTTTTGTTCCCTTGGGAAGAGTATGTTCATACTTCTCTCTTTGAGGAACAAACTTGGGCTTGGGGTATTGACCTTCTTCCCATTCAACTCCATTTGCGTTGAAGTGGCCAATGCCATGGTTCTTCCGGTATCCTCCTTGCTTGCGTACAATCTCCTCAAATTGCTTACACCCGGCAAGACTCTTGTAGATACCTTTCTCTATAATTCCTTTCAATAAATTGTTTTCTTGCTCAATTGTAACTTGGCTAAGAGAATCATCATGAGTGGAATCAATAGAACTACTAGAAGTAACATCATTAGATTTAGCATTATTATTGTTGCTACTAGATGAAGAACCTTTCTTGCCTTTGTTACTAGTTTGTCTAGGTTTAACTTGTGGCATGAATGTAGACAAGAGTAATCGTTTGGCTAGATAAGATGAAGTCTTCTTTCGGAGATCGTCATTGATAGCTTTAAGAAACTCATGTTCTTGCTCCAAGGTGAGCTTCTCGAAGCGTAGCTTCTCATGAGTCCTTACAAGCTCTCTATGATCTTCTAGAGTAGATTCATGGGCTAACGTAAGAGTGTTTAATTCTTTAGTTAGTTGTTCTATTTTCATCTTATCATCATCAACGGACTTATCTTGACTAGCATGAAAATTATCAAGTTCATTTTGACTAACATCACTAGTTTTATCAAAGAGCAAGTCATCATCACCAAGTAAATCATCTTCATCACTATTGAAATCAAGATACTCGGGGTGTGATACCTTGGGGCCTTTAGCCATGAAGCAACTTCCACTCCCTTCATTTGGTGAATCAAATAGGTCATAGTAGTTGGTAGTCACTAGTGCAAGTCCGGCAACACCTTCATCTTGACTATAGTCGGAGTTGGAGTGATAGCTTCTCTCGGAGTTGTTGTCGGATTCGGAGCTGGAAACCCATTCACCAACATGAGCTTGATGTCTTCTTCTTGAGTAGCTCTTGGTGTACTTGTCCTTCTTCTCCGAGTCCCTACTTCTCCTTGAGGGTCTTCGTTCATAACGATCATCTCTACTCCTTCCCTCTCTTTGAGGTGATTCATTTCTTGAGCTTCGTCTTCTAGGTGACTCTTCTCTTCGTTTGTAGGGAGCCGTGCACTCGTTGGAGTAGTGTCCGGGCTTCCCACAATTGTAGCAGTTTCGGTCATGACTTGACGAACGCTTCTCTTCATATCTTGAGTTGGAGCTTCGTTATTTGCCTCTATTCTTGTAGAACTTGTTGAATTTCTTGACCATGAGGCTTATCTCTTCATTGGTGACAAGGTTGTCGCTTGAGGTTGCGGGAGCATCACTTGTGGCTTTGTAAGCACCGCTAGACTTGTTGTGAAGCTCTTCTTTGTCCTTGAGTGTCATCTCATGAGCAACAATCCTTCCAATGACTTTCGTAGGCTTGAGATCTTTGTAGTTGGGCATCATTTGGATCAATGTGCACACTGTGTCATATCTCTCATCCAAAGCTCGAAGTATCTTCATGATGATGAATTTGTCGGTCATTTCTTCGCTTCCTAAGCCGACAATCTCATTGGTGATGAGAGCTAGCCTAGAGTCACCCTGGGCATAAAAACCGAAGACCGAAAACCGAATCCAAAAAGACCGAGACCGAAACCGAAAAGACCGAACTAGAAAAGACCGAAAAAAGAACGGTCTTCACAATTATAAGACCGAACTAATTATGGTTTGTTTGGTCCTACTGTGTTCATGACCGAATAGACCGTATAGACCGAATTTACAAAAGCCCATAAACAAAACTGCAGCCCATCTGGCCAGCTCAAAGTCCCAAAGCAGATACACATGCACGCACACACTTCACATCTCAGTTCTCACCCTCATGAGCTCCCGATTCACAGAAACCTAGCTGCTGCTCGCCCCTTCAGTCCACTCCTCGTCTCTCCCACGACACGAGGAAGCCTAGCCGCCACCCATCGGGACCACGCACCATGGCTAGCCGCGCCACCCCTGGCCGATGAAGACCGGCGCCCCGAGCCGCGGCCCGCACCAGTCCGAGCTGTGAGCCGCGACCCGCACGAGTTGACCTCCATCCGAGCTCTGAGCCGCCGTTCCCCATGTGTCGCGCCGCCAACCCCGACCTTCCTGCTGTCCTGCGTCGCCCTGCTGCCCGTGACGCGTTCATCTGGCGGTGTTGCTCGATCTCCCGAGTCTCCGCCGTTCTCATGGTGCATTTTCTTTCTCCCTTTTAATTTTTACATGTATCTATTGGTCTCCGATGTGAATGATTTTGGTTTGTAAGCTGCTACTTGTTAAATAGTGGATATACATGGATAAATATTTATATATGCAGTGACAAATCATAGCCATTCGAATGTAAAAAAATGTTTTTAATATGATGTTGATCTTTTTCATGGCTGCAACTGGCAAGAGTCGTCGGATGCTCCATATTTTGTGACTTTCGAATTCATGTATATATAATGGCCTGCTTGTAGGTGCTATTGTTGGAACAAGCATAGTTTTTAGTTGTTTGTATGTTCATGGCAGAGTGTAACATGCTGTTTTTTTGTCATTTCTTAGGTCTAAACAAGATGATTTTCTGAAATGTTTGACAGATTTTGAGGTCTTTGCTTATATGCACTTTATATTGTAATTTGCTCATGTCAATGTTGGTATGTACTGTTATAAGATTGAATGGTCGAATAATGTCATCTCTTTTTTGCAGATGCTTTCTATACCGGAATCTGAACATGATGAGGAGTTGAATGAGAAAGATGATGCATTTATGAGTGTAGAGGCAGAGGCAGATGCAGAAGCAGCTGCTGCAGAAGCAGGAGACGAATCCGTCTTACGTAGCATCATTGAAGATGAAGATGTCGAACCAAAAGTTGTTGAAGCTGCCAATCTAGAAGATGCTCAAGATGACAAGCCAAAAGGACGGAGGCAAAAGGCATCAAGATCACCAATCTGGGAGCATTTCACCAAAGTTTTTGATGATAAGGGGTTGGTGAAGGAAGGAAGTGGTGATTATATATAGTGCTAATTTTTCTTATGTACACATGCACCTCTATACAAACATTTGTTGTCTCTGTACACACACATCACCCTGACACACACACCTTTGTACATACATGCACCTCTGTTCTGTGTAGTTTGCATACAACTGTTACTGAAAGTAGCATAAATTTGAGTTCTAGCAATTACTTTGGTCTGTTTGGTCGGGACCGAAGACCGAATTGTAAAAACCGAAGACCGAATAGTGAAGAACCGAAAAGACCGAAATTATTTCGGTCTTCAATTATGGAAGACCGAATTTTTGAAAGAAAGAAAAGACCGAACTGAACAAACCGAAAAGACCGAACGCCCGGGGCTGGCCTAGAGTACATCTCTGCGACTCCTTCACCATCCTTCATCTTGAACTTGTCAAGCTGACTTTGAAGAACGTCCAACTTGGATTCTCTCATAGATTCGGTACCTTCATGCATATCAACCAAAGTATCCCAAATCTCTTTTGCATTCTCAAGACGGCTGATTTTGTTGAATTCTTCGGGGCATAGGCAGTTGAAGAGAATGTCACATGCTTGAGCGTTGTATTGCAACATCTTCAATTAATCCGCGGTCGCTTCACGATTCGGTTCCTTTCCATCACCAAAGAATTCACCTTGCAAGCCAACACAAACAACAGCCCAAACGGCGGGGTTATGACCAAGAATATGCATTTTCATTTCGTGCTTCCAACTAGCAAAATTTGTACCATCAAAGTACGGACCTCTACGGTGATAATTTCCCTCACTAGATGCTATACTCTCCTAGGTTGTGAGACCAATGCAATGGAGACCAAAGCTCTGATACCACTTGTCGGATCGAAAGTATGTCTAGAGGGGGGGGTGATTAAACTACTTGAGCAAATAAAAATTCTACATTTTTCGAATTTTAAGTGTTGGCAGATTTTAGCGATTATAGCAATTCAAGTACACCCTACACATGCATGTCTAAGAGTATAGCAGCGGAAAGTAACAACAAGCATATGTAGTAGAGGGTAGGGAGGAAGATCAAACGCAATTTGAAGACACGATGATTTTTCCCATGGTTCCGATAGGTGGTGCTATCGTACGTCCACGTTTATGGAGTCTTCAACCCACGGAGGGTAACGGTCGCGAGAGTCCACGGAGGGCTCCATCCATAAGGGTACACAAAGTAGCAACCTTGACTATTCCATAACGGCTTCCGTCCACAAAGGACTAGCCTCACTATGGGTAGATCTTCACGAAGTAGGTGATCTCCTTGCCCGTACAAACTTATTGGTTCAACTCCACAACACGAAGTAGGAGGCTCCCAAGCGACACCTAACCAATCTAGGAGGCACCACCCTTCAAAAGGTAATAGGCTTGGTAATGTCGATGAACTCCTTGCTCTTGTGCTTCAAGATGATAGACTCCTCAACACACAATCACTCTCTCACAGATTTGGCTATGGTGGAAGAGATTGATTTGGTGGAAAGCAACTTGGGGAGGCTAGAGATCAAGATTCATATGGATAGAGTGGAATGACTTGATCTCAACACATGAGTAGGTGGCTCTCTCTCAGAAAATTGGATGGGGCAAGTATGGAATAGTTCTGAGTGCTTCTCTTTCGAGTGGGTGGTGGTGAAGGGGTATATATAGGCATCCCCAAAAATCCAACTGTCACACCTAAAGTGACCAACTCGGTGACATCGAAGTGTAAAACTCGGTGGTACCGAGTTGCTCCAAAGGTAGCAACTTTTCAATCTCGGTGAGACCGATATATAATTCTTGGTGGTACCGATCAGGTGTCCAACGGTCAGAATCCAAATCTCGGTGACGCCGATCCAAAAACTCAGAAATTCCGATTTTGTGAATCGATGTAACAGAAAGTTGGCAAGCTGAACTCGGTGGCACCGAAGTGGGATCGGTTGCACCGATGTGCTAGGGTTTGGCATGGCTCTGTCTGAGTTTGGGAATCGGTGGAACCGAGTGGAAAATGTTGGCTTCACCGATTTTCATGAATGGCTTAGACAGAATTTGTGGGAGAGTTTGTGGGTGTTTTTGGTGACTATCACTTGTGCACGTGGAGCATCTTGTTCACCAACAGTACCTTACCCCCTTTTAATAGTATTGGCTTTCCTATGGACTCAAAGTGATTTCTCACAAAGTAAAATGTAGAGTCCTCTTGCTTGAAGCTTTGCCAATCCATTTCCTTGCATCTAGGGGTTTCTCCACAATCCTTTGGCCAACCCATCATTGAACTTTTCCTAAAATATACTTAGTGGAAATATTATTTCAATGACATATATGTTGTTATTAATTACCAAAACCACCAAGGGAGCAAATGTGCTTTCATCATTGCAGAAGGAAATTCTAGGTGTGGTTGAATTGACAACTCAAGTGCTAAGACTAATAAATATTCTTTGGCTCTCCTTGTGTCGAATCAATAAATTTGGGTGAAATACTACCCTCGAAGACTGTTGCGATCCCCTACACTTGTGGGTTATCAAGACCTTTTTCTGGCGCCGTTGCCGGGGAGCATATCTCTATTTATTGTGTTCACTGGGGATTTTTAATTGTCACTATGAAGAATCTGAAAGATGCTAAAGCTAAGATCGTACCCTCTAGGACGAGGACAGGTAAGGAATTGCCATCTAGCTCTACACTTGATTCACCTTCTATTTCGAGTAAGCTTGCGACACCACCACGTGCTATTCAATCAGATATGTTGCAAGTAATTGATGATGCTACTTATACTTTAAATAAATATTATGATGATGCTACTACTATGTTAGATGAGACCGAACATGTGCCACTTGGTGATATTCTTGATGCTCATATTGGTAAATCTAGAGAACTTGAGAATGTTGAAATTAATGAAAACTATGATTCACCTATCTTTTCTAGTTCTCCTCCTAGAATTGAAATGCCTGATGTACCTAATGGTTATGTTATGGATGGGGAGATAGCTAGATACTTTCTTACTTGTAATGATAGAGATGATCTTAAGAAACTGCTTAGTAAACTGACAGAAAAATCTATGAGGGAGAAAATCAAATATGATCCTAAATTTGCTACTTCTCCTATATTTGTTACTGACAAGGATTATGAATTCTCTGTTGATCCTGAGTTAATTACTTTGGTAGAATCTGATCCTTTCCATGGTTATGAATCTGAACCTGTTGTGGCACACCTTACTAAATTGAATGATATTGCCACCCTATTTGCTAATGAGGAAAATATTCGTTATTACCATACTCTTAATCTTTTTCCTTTCTCACTAAAGGTTGATGCTAAGAAGTGGTTCCTTTCTCTTGCTCCTGGCTGTGTGTGTAGCCACTAGGATATGATATATTAATTCTCTGAAAAATATTTTCCTGCTCATAAGAAATAAGTTGCTTTACAGGAAATATTTAACTTTGTGCAAATTGAAGAAGAGAATCTCCCTCGAGCTTGGGGGAGGCTTCTCCAGCTACTTAAAGCTTTGATTGATCATCCTCTTAAGAAAAATGCAATATTTGATATCTTTTATAATGGACTAACCGATGCTTCTAGGGACTACCTAGATAGTTGTGCTGGTTGTGTTTTGAGGGAACGAACTGTTGGGCATGCTGAAGAACTATTGAATAATATTTTGAAGAATGCTAAAGATTGGACACAACCTGAACCACCTCCTGAGCTAATTACAAAGAAGTGAGGTATTCTATTCCTAAGTCCAGAAGATATGCAAGAAGCCAAGAAATCTATGAAAGAAAAAGGTATTAAAATTGAACATGTTAAGAATCTGCCACCTATTGAAGAAATACATGGACTTGACACTCCTACACAGGTAGTAAAGGTAATTTCTCTTCGTAGATTCTATGAAAGTGATATTCTTTATAACAAAACTGCTAGTCAATGCATGGATGAATTTGATAACTACATTGTTAAGCAAGAACATTTAAATATGTATGTTAAGGATCAATTAAAACGAAATGCTATGATGATTGATCGCTTGAGTGACTTGATGTTTCGAATGGATAATGATGTTAGAGTTTTAGGTAAACACTCATCCATGGTTCATACTCAGTTAGAACAAGTTGCTAAGTCACCAAATGATTTACTTACTGAAATGAATAATAAATTGAATGATCATTCTATAAGAGTTGTGACTAGAGGGGGTAGAATGACACAAGAACCCCTCTATCCTGAAGTACATCCTAAAAGAATTGAACAAGATTCTCAGAATATTAATAAGGATACACCTAGTTTGTCTAAAAAATGGTAGTACTTTGCATGATTCTAGTGAACCTATGATAGAAAAACCTTTTGAGAATCAAAATGATGTTTCTATTTCTGATGTTGATACACAATATGGTAGTGAACATGCACCTAGTGATAATGAAAATGATGATGTTCATGTTGATGCTCAACCAGATAATGATAAAGAAACTAATAATGATGTGGAAATAGAACCCGCGGCTGATCTTGATAACCCACAACCTAAGAATAAACGTTATGATAAGAGAGATTTCATTGCTAGAAAACATGGTAAAGAAAGAGAGCCATGGGTTCAAAAACCTATGCCATTCCCTCGCAAGCCTTCTAAAAATAGGGACGAGGAAGATTTTGAGCACTTTGTTGAAATGCTTAGGCTAGTCTTTTTTCGAACAAGTTTGACTGATATTTTAAAGATGCCTCCTTATGCAAAATATATGAAAGATATTGTCACTAATAAAAGAAAGATACCTGAAACTGACTTCTCCACCATGCTTGCTAATTCTGCTTTTGAGGGTGGAGTACCAAAGAAATTGGGAGACCCCGGGATACCTACTATACCTTGCTCGATTAAATGAAGTTATGTTAAAATTGCTTTATGTGATTTAGGAGCCGGTGTTAGTATTATGCCTTTCTCTCTATATAAAAGACTTGATTAGAATAAACTCACACCTACTGAAATATATTTGCAAATGGCTGATAAATCTATAGCTATACCTACTGGGATTTGTGAGGATGTCCCCGTTGTTGTTGCAATGTTACTATTTTCATGGACTTTGTTATTCTTGAGATTCCCGAGGAGGAAAACATGTCGATTATCTTTGGTAGACCCTTCTTGAATACTGCAGGGGCCTTTATTGATTGCAACAAAAGCAAGGTTACTTTTCATGTTAATGGAAATCAGCACACGGTATACATTCCAAAGAAGCGAGTTATGGTGAATAATATCAACTCTATTGAGCAAGTGGCAACAATCACTTTCGGAGAGTTCAAATTCCCTCTCCCTACTGTCAAGAAGAAATATGATATTCTTATTGTTGGGAAAATGCATATCCCCATTGAGGTAACTTAGTGTCATACGAAAAAACAATTGATTTCATGCCAATCGAAAATGGTTCGTTAATAAGACTTGACAACCTTGTTAATGGATTCATTTTTAGAAGCATGTGGTCGATAAATTTAGTAGGCACAACTTTCTGTAACTTTAGTTTGCTCTGTGTTAATTATAGTTTAGTAAAGAAAAAATGCCATGATTTTCCTGTTTTCTGAAGAAATCGTGCAATAAAAATGACCCACAAATAAAAGTGCTCAGAATATCCCAAAATTTTAATATGAATTTTTGTAGAATATTTAAGAATTTCTGGAGCTGAAAACATCCTAGGGGGTGCACCTATTGCTCACAAGGCAACAGGGCGTGACCACCCCCCTAGGCGCGCCAAGATACCTTGTGTGTCCCATAGGGACCCACTCACTTATTCCTTCAGCCCACATCATCTATTTCCTCTAGCAAAAATTCCTGGTAGCTCTCTCTCTCGTGTTCTAGCTAGCCCCCAAACCTGAGATTTTCGATCTCTTTGCTCGGAACTCTATTTCTGAAACTGTTTTGAGGGATTGCTCCTTGGTATGTGACTCATCCATTGCTCCAATTAGTTTTTGCTTTAGTGGATTATATTTTTGCATATTTTGCTGCACTTGGTGCAAATGAAAATGAGCTTGCATGTTGAATTCTTTGAGTTCTAAGTAGTTTGAATGCTTGATATAGCCTCTAGGCATCCATATGAGTAGTTGCTATCAATCTATCAATCTTACAAAGTTTTGTTGACATCATTTTGTGGTCCAAAAATTTCAGAAATTTGTTCTTAGGAAAATGAACAACTTTAGGAGGAGTTCTTCAAGTAGAAGGTCCTCTAGTGAGTCATCGAGTGAGAGCTCGGTGCGGCAAGCGTACACTGAACCAAGGGAAAGCTCAACACGAATGGCCGAAGCCAAATCATGTCGTTGGCCGTGTAATGAGTTTATGACTAGAGCTGGTATTAAGGAGGAATTTGATCGATATATTCAGACACTGAGCTCACCGCCTTCCTCGTAGATAAGTGTACCCAACATTACAATCTCACCCACTCGTGCACCGGAAAGTTTGAGTACCATTCTCGCACTTCTAGAGTCTTGTTTCATCTCTAAGATAGATCATTTGGTATGTCTCTAGAACAATTATGTGATGCATGCAAAATTCCATATTGGGTTTCACTTAGTGAACCGCCAAAATCTGATTATGAAATGTTCCTTAGAAGTATTTGCAATGGTGAGGACAAAGGAGTTACGCAAGCTGGAATAAAAAGTATTCAGTTTCCCTCTATTCATTACTTTGCACTGTTCAATGGAAAAATGTATTGTTGGAAAATAAGATTGCAGTGCGCTATGCACTCCTGACTTGAGAATTATCCACACCGCTCTAACTGGCACTAGACGGTAAACCTTGGGGAAATTATTGCCCGTCGCTTGCACCGCAATGTGGGCGATGGACATTTATATGGAGGAATTTATGCCGCTTGTTTAGCCACTAAGTTAGGGGTAACGCCTTGACCCAATGATCCTATATTACCTGAAAAATATCTAGACTTTGAGGCAATGCGACGCCATGATTTTATTAAGGAAGGAACTCATATATATGATTATAACTTAACATTTGACAAATACAATATTGTCTCTGTTATTTTGCCCGTGCCTGTTCTTTTTTGACTTTCAGAGAAAACAGAGACATTTCATCTATGAGAACAAAGCGCATAAGTACAACACAACAGTGGAGGCCGCTCGGTTGGCTAAGGAGGTAGCACGAAACGCCTGCATGAGCTATCATTTTGATTATTATCCAAACCAAGGATGGTGATTACCAAGCTAGGCTAAGGCCTAAGCTTGGGGGAGTACGTGTTTCTCACCGACATTAGACTCATGCTCACAGATTTCATTTCAGTTGTCGATGATCACCCTTTTTCATTGTATATCCATGTTAGTTTTATTTTTCGTTTTCTTCTTGTGTGTTTGAAAAACTTAAAAAACCCAAAAATATTTTTTGCTTCTTTTCGTTTTTTCTTTCTCATTTATTTAGTTTGTAGTATTAAAAGAAAACCCAAAAGGATTTCTCATTTCTTCTTTTGCTTGTTGGGAGCTTTCCCGTGTAAATAGTTTTTCTCACTTTTCGTTTTTCCTTAGTTAATTTGCTTTCTTTAGAAAAACTTAAAACTCCAAAAATATTTCAGTGCGTTTCTCTGAAATTCTTTTATTTTATTTGACTTGCCGAAAGGAGAAAACCACTATGAAAATGTTGAGTGGCTTTCATATGCTATATTGTGGACATAACAAAGAGCCAATATTACCTTCTCTTCTCCTTTGAATAAATGTTTTGCACATTCTAGCTTAGTAAAGAACACACTTGCACTATTATTGTTTTCACATCATTCGTTCATGCAAGTGAAAGGCAATAATGACGATATTTGATGAAGTGATTGCGGTAATGAAAGCTAGTATGAACTCTTCTTGTTTTGTGTTTTTGTAAATATGTTTAGCTCAGTCACTCTTGATTCAATATATTATGAGTAAACATGTTTGTGATGATAATTAGAGATTATAGTCGCTCATGCCATGCTTAAATAGCTAGGAGTGGATAATGATGTATCTGGTGTGTCAACATGCATTAAAATGGTTGTGATGTGGTATGTTAGCATGGTATCCTCCTTTGAGTAATTCAAGTAGCTTGACTTGGCTCATGTGCAAACATGTAATTGAATCAAATCCAATGCAACCTTCATGATATTTATGTTCAGAGTGTTTATATCCTACTCATGCTAATATTCAATGTAAAATAGTCGCAATGCATGATTATGATAGTTGTCGCTCCCTAGTTGGTCGCTTCCCCGTCTATTTGCTAGCCTTCATCTGTACTAAGAGGGAATGCTTCTTGTGCATCTGAAATCCTTAAACCAAAGTTGTTCCACATGAGTCCACTATATCTACCTATATGCGGTATTACCCTGCCGTTCCAAGTAAATTTGCATGTGCCACCTCTAATCATTCAAATAAATATCTGTTTTGTGTGCTCGTACCGCTCATGGAGCGAAGGGGCGGTCAATATCTTCCATGCTAAGTGGGTTATTCTAACGACGGTGTTTATTCACTTGTCATTGCACGAGAGAGTCTAGTAAAAAGGATGCTTAGTCCTGTATAATCAAAAATTAAATAAAAGAAACTCCCCTAGAAAGATGAAATGTTGGAGGGCACTCATGAATTCGGTCAGCCATGGCTCATGTATGTATGGTGGATGGAGGTAAACTTTACAATTCTATTTGGGAACCGCTTATAATGTGTTTAGCATGGAAGATACCTAAATCCTTTGTCGTGACGTTGACAGGAAAGGCACACCACCCAAAATTATACTTTCATCTCTGTTTTAAACCATGAGCACTGGCACATCTGCAAGTCAATGCTTCCCTCTGCGAAGGGCCTTTCTATTTACTTTCATGTTATTTACTTTTATTGTTGAGTCATCATCCTCTCGTCAAAAGCACCAGTCATGAGAGCATCAATGTCATTTTTATTCATTAAGTCTAGTTAATGTCAGATGTTAGCATGACTGGATCTCTTCTACGCTCAATTACAATGTTTAGTCGCTGCTTGAACCTCAGAGGTGCTCTAATTTTATGTTTTGCGTTTTCAGAAAGGGCTAGCGAGATACCATGTTGTCATATTATATCATGATTGTTTTGAAAAATTGTTGGCATCTGAGATATCTTATTGTTGCTCGCTAGTTGGTTATGTTATTGTCATGAGTAAATGTGAGACCTAATTTTATCATTGACATGGTTAGTTCATGATCTTTGCTTAAAACCTGAACATTGAGTTAAACATATATATAGCAACGAGAACAAAAGAGTTTGTAAAAGTTTTCTTTATCGCTTTCAGTTTGTCAACTGAATTGTTTGAGGACAAGCAATGAGTTAAGCTTGGGGGAGTTGATACATCTCCAACGTAACTACTTTTCCAAACACTTCTGCTCTTGTTTTGGACTCTAATTTGCATGATTTGAATGAACTAACCCGGACGGACGCTGTTTTTAGCAGAGCTACCATGGTGATGTTTTTTGTGCAGAAATCAAAGTTCTTGGAATTGGACGAAACTTTCTGGAGATTTTTTATTGAACATATAAAAAATACTGGAGCGAAGATCCACCGGAGGGGGCCACCAGTTGCCTACAAGGCAACAGGGCGTGCCCACCCCCCTGGGCGTGCCCTGTTACCCTATGGGGCCCACGTGGATCCGCTGACCCTCATTCCAAGCCTATATATTCCTAGTCTCCGAGAAAAAAAATAGGAGAGAATTTTTCATCGCGTTCTACGAGACAGAGCCTCCGCCACCTCCTGCTCTTCCTTGGGAGGGATGATCTGGAGTCCGTTTGGGGCTCCGAAGAGGGGAATTCGTCGCCATCGTCATCACCAACCCTTCTCAATCAACAATTCCATGATGCACACCACCGGGAGTGAGTAATTCCTTTGTAGGCTTGTTGGACGGTGATGGCATTGGATGAGATTTATCATGTAATTGAGTTATTTTGATAGGGCTTGATCCCTAGTATCCACTATGTTCTGTGATTGATGTTGCTATGACTTTGCTATGCTTAATGCTTGTCACTAGGGCCCGAGTTCCATGATTTCGAATCTGAACCTATTATGCTTTCACGAATATGAGAGTGTTTTGGATCCTATCTTGCGAGTTGTATGCACCTATTATGTGTTATGATCCCTAGACCCCAAGGTGACAATAATTGGGATCATCTCCGGTGATGAATGTAGTTTGAGGAGTTCATGTATTCACCATGTGTTAATGCTTTGTTCTGGTTCTCTATTAAAAGGAGGCCTTAATATATCTTAGGTTCCATATGGACCCCGCTTCCACGGGAGGGTAGGACAAAAGATGTCATGCAAGTTCTTACTATAAGCACGTATGACTATATACGGAATACATGCCTGTATTATATTGATGAATTGGAGCTAATTTTGTGTTGCTCTAGTGTGTAACTGTTACATGATGAATGTCATCCAAATTAATTATCCATCACTGACCCATGGCCTACGCTTTTCGCTTATTGGTTTCCGTTAGGCTACTTTCGTTACTACTGCAGTTACAATCAATTTAAACTTGCTACTGTTACTATTCCTATTGCTTTTGTTAGTGTGCTACTAAAACTTCATTGCAGAAGGAAATTCTAGGTGTGGTTGAATTGACAACTCAACTTCTAAGACCAATAAATATTCTTTGGCTCCCCTTGTGTCGAATCAATAAATTTGGATGAAATACTACCCTCGAAGACTATTGCGATCCCTTATACTTGTGGGTTATCACCTGCTTGCTCTGGAGTTCAGGTAAGCATGGGCACACGGAGAAAACACCTTGTAGTCTTTGTCGAAGGCACCGGCGGTGGCCTCGATAAAACACCAGAAACTTTCATTTTAATCAGCCAACGGCGTTGCGGCGTCCGCGCGCGAGGCATTGACGGTGGCCTTGACGGCGAAGAGCTCCTCCAAGATCTGGGGGTCGGCACGCATGGCAGCCATCGCGACCTCATCCGCGCGTGCGGCCATGATTTGTTTCTCTGCTACCAAATGCTCCTTGAGCTCCTGGTTATACTGCTTGCACCATGGCTTTGGGCAGCGAGTATTGATATCTCCTTTTTATTGATCCGGTGTTGGAACAAGAAAGGGTATCCCGCACCTATTTCTCCAGAAATGACCCTGGGTTTAGAACCCACGTGAGGAAGATTTCCTTGAAGCAATGGTCTCTAGCAAGCTTTTGCCAAAGTGTCAAATCCAGCTTCTCACCGGATCAACAAGAAAATTGTGATACAAACACTTATAATAAAAAGAAGGTACAAGGATGAGGTATTAATGCTTACAACCATGCATTGATGTTGGGATAAAAAATTATATTAGTTTGTGCTCGGGAAGTCACCATCAAGAGGTGCTTGCTTCATACCGGAGTGGGGGATGTGTCCAAATAACATCTTGACCGGCACGAGTCCAACATCAAGCATCAGTTGTCCTACCAAAGGCCCTATCCATCTCGCGGGGTTGCCCCGATAATTAAGATAATAATATCAGACAAAAGCATTGGGTGTTTAATGACTATACCTCATGAATCCCCAAGGACATGATCCATGTTACCCTACTAAACCTTACTGTCAGCAGTGTTCGGTATAGCACTTCATGATCCCCTTGCTTCTAGCCTTGCCAGTGCTCGATCTCCATGATCCTGGGTACCTGCAAGGATGAATATCACGGACAAGACAAGAGACACCGCACGAAACAATTTTATTTCACACATACAAGACGTTGTGTCAAAGACTTCCATTGATCCCCTCAACAAATACCTAGGGTTGCAAGGCTCATGCTTCACCCCATACCTTATTGAACTACTCACACATGGAGATCAGATCACGAGAAGAAAACTTTGAAGAACACATCTTGGGATTGATTGATTAAAAAATGTCTTACAATGGACGCCTTGTGCGATGCACAATTACAAGTATGAACTAGATGAGAGAGCACTATGATGGAGGGGATGGCTATGGAGATGAAAATAGTGGTGGCTAGGGTTTGTGGATGAAGATGATGATGAAGAGGTTCTGGCTGTGCTTGACGCTTTTCTGTTGACATTTCGACGGGGTTCCCTTTATAAAAGTTTTTTAGGTGGACGACTGCCTCGGTTCCACGCCAAATGACCACTCATACGGGCGCGGGCGCTTGCATGGAACACCATCTTTTCCTCTGGATGGCCTCTGACGCCTCCTGGTGATTGATTCTTTCTCCATTTTACTTCCTTTCCATTCTCCCATGTGAGTTCTTCCCTTTTTAGCACATTTCCCATGAAAAAACATTAAAGACAGGATTTGTGGAATCCTTTGCATTAATTAGTCATTAGTGGCAATATCAAAATGAATATCTATCTTAATGAAATATCTAGGTTTAAACAACGTTGAAATGAGTGCAAAAATATCACCCATCAACTCCCCCAAGTTTAAACTTGATCGTCCTCGAGCAACATAAAGAGAAATCTGAAGCATAAGCAACTCAGTTGTTTAAACCGAAATAATGAGAAGGTTTTGGTTCACATCTGATTGGTATGCCTAGATAGCCCTCCGCTTCTTGACCTGAAAACTTGGCATAGATATAGTGGTGGCATGGTTATAGTGCAAGTGTTAGTGAAGCAAAGATAATCAACACGAAGTTTCTGATCTACTAGATAAAACAACTTTGCAATACTTCATTTCATTTAATCTAGACAACACTTGCTTACTGGGAATGCACAAAAGTGTGTCTTTAGGTAGATCCATGAAAACATAAATTAGGGAGTAGAAAGAATGTAGTAAAATATGATTCTCAAGTGCTCACAAGCACACCAACAATTGTCTCATCCTCTAGGGTCTTAAACACTTTGTTTCAATCATTGTTTGCTGGAACTTTGATTGTCACGTGAAGGGAATTATGCTAAATAAGTGATCATGCATAGGTTTTCGTTGTGGCTTAATGTTTGGGAACTATGGACCTTTAGCAATAATGTCTCTTTCGAGCTCTTTTGATCTATCCCCTTTATTTACCACATACACACCCACTCAAGAGAAAGCCGAATAATATTCGTTTGTAGTGATGCCACTACGTACGGTAACAAACTCATAGCCAAAATCCGACTACCGCTCTTGGTGGATTGTTCATTGGCCAGCGGAGTCCTCGGCATAACCTCAAGAAGGGTGACGAAGCCACATTTACACACGTAAACGCGTATATAGTAGCAAACACCAGCCGGAGGCTGTAACACATGTTGAGAGATACAATAATTTTTTTGGCATAATCTCACCCACCTTTGAACTAAGTTCCTCTAGAAAATTTAATCCACAAGTGCTATCAAGTCTATTAAAATTAACAACATGGGGTTGAGCATGTTAAACATCACTTCCACTACAATTTCTCTATTCCCAAGTCTTGAGAGACTTTCTCTTGTGCATAGTTCTTCTTGGTTAATATCATTTCATTTATAAACTGTCCCACGACAAGTCTTAGTTGTCTAAACTAAAGAAAACAAAGTCTACAAAATTATTTCAGCTACTAGATCAAAACCATTGTATCAACTATCAAGACTTACCCCCATCTGCACACATCACACATACAACTACTATATGTACACTAAGTATCCAAGTGCAAAAGACAGGGGTCGTAGGACATACCTTCACAGATGCGAATTTAGACACTTCTCTTCCTTACCCATGCATTCCTCGTTGCCTGACATAGTTCAACTTCTCGGAAAAAAAATGCAAACAAACTCCAATGGGCTAAATGAAGAACAAGAGCAAAGCAAATTTTATTCTATTTTTTGGTTTTTTGGTTTTTGAAAACTAACTTGCAACCAATACATCACAAAGGCAAAAGAAAAAAAACAAAAGCAAATAAAAAGCAAAGTGTTGGAACAAACCAACACGAGTGTTTTGAAGCTCCTGGTCGGTGTAAAAACTGACAGACCTTGGGTAGGGGGCCGAGCTATGAGATTGGATTGATGGTAACAAGAGACAAGAAACACAAGGCTTTTACCCAGGTTCCGGCCCTCTCGATGGAGGTAAAACCCAACGTCCAGCTCTTGTGAATCATGAAGAATTTATGTCGATTATGCTTGTGAATTACTATCTCTCAACCTTTCAACTACAATAAAATGGAATTTAGCTTGCCTCAATTGTTTCGTCTTTTTAATGCCTTTCGTGAAAATGATGGTTCAGAAAATTGTGCTCAATTGGTAGAGGAAGAATTTATGAAAATACTTAATGAGAATTCCTTGAATGATGAGCATGATTGCAATGTTGCTAGTATGAATTCTTTGAATATCCATGATGTTAATGATATGCAAAGCCACAAGCTTGGGGATGCTATGTTTGATGAAGATGATATTTTTAGTCCCCTATGTTTTGATGAGAAAATTTATTATGATGATGACATGCCTCCTATCTATGATGATTATGATTATGACATGTATGATATAAAGAATGATAGTAACCATGAAACTTGTCATCATGATTTTAATATTGAATGTGGTTATGTCAATCAAGTGTCTCATGATAGTTATTTTGGTGAGTTTGCTCCCACTACCATGGATGAAAAGGAATTTGCTTGTGGGGAGAGTAATAAATTCTCTATGCTTGTGAATGATGAAGATAATGCTTTATGTGATAGTTATATTGTTGAATTCCTTCATGATGCTACTGAAGATTATTATGAGGGCGGAACAAATTGTTTGCTCACAAAATCCCTATGCATAGGAAGTGGGTTAGACTTAGGTGTGCTTGTCATATGCTTCATGATGCTCCAAATGTGTTTCAACTCTTTACTTTTATGTGAGCATCATTGAAATCATCATGCCTAGCTAAAAGGCTTTAAAGAAAAGCGCTTGTTGGGAGACAACCCAACACTTTTACTTTATGTTTTCGTGTGTTAACATGATTAAGATACTGTAGAAATCATGTTTTGTGTCTTTTATTTCAATAATGTGCCAAATAAAGCCTTTGGGATAATATGGATACTTGTTGATTTGATTCTATGCAAAAATAGAAACTTTTGCCTCCAGATTTCTATGATTTTACTGGAGCGTCAAAAAATTCTGAAATTTTTACACAGTATTTATATTCAAATTCTCTAAGTTTTCCTAATTTTTCAGAATTTTTAGAGACAGCAAAGTATGGTTGTACTACAGAGCTTCACAGACTATTCTGTTTTTGACAGATTCTATTTTGCATGCATAGTTAGCTTGTTTTAGTGTTTCCCTAGCTTATATTTAGTGATATAAATTATGGGAATGATATAATACAGTAGGTATTATGTTATAACAATTATGAATCTTGTCTTTACAGAACCTAAGTGAATGATCTTTATTTATTATACTAACCCATCTCACGAAGTTCCGTTAAGTTTTGTGTGATTGAAGTTTTCAAGTTTTGGGTGAGACACCGATATGAGGAGAATAAGGAGTGACAAGAACCTAAGCTTGGAGATGCCCAAGGCCACCCCAAGATAATATCCAAGGAATACTCAAGCGCCTAAGCTTGGGGTTGCCCCGGAAGGCATCCCCTCTTTTGTCTTCAACACTATCGGTATATCTTACTTAGAGCTATATTTTTATTCGTCACATAATAGGAGTTTTGCTGGGAGCGTCATTTTATTTTGTTAAACTTTGCTTTCTGTTATTTATAATCTTGCTTTTCAATAAAAATCTCCCAAGAATTGTCTTTTAGGATGCTTGAATTGCATGTTTGATGTGTGTTGTGTAAAAACAGAAACTTTTGCTGTAGTTTTTGAATTTTCATATTTTACTGAAACGTGGAAAGTTTCTGAAATTTTGACAAAGTATTTTCATATAAATTATTTATCATGTCCTAAATTTTCATAATTTTTAAGATACATAAGTGCAGTTTGTAAATTAATTGCTATAGACTGTCCTGTTTAGACAGATTGCTGTCAAAGTTTTGTTATCTACTTCTCCTATAGTTTTCATGACTTATATTAGTGGATATAAATTGTGGAAATGATAGAATACAGTAGATAATGTTTGAAAATTATTATGCAACTTGTCTTGGCAGTACATAAAGAGTTTATTTATTATTATGTGCACTAACCTATCTCACGAGTTCTTTTCAAGTTTTTTGTGGATGAAGTTTTTGAGACTTAGGTGAAACTGGGATATGAGAGGATTGAATGAGATACAAAAGGTCAAGCTTGGGGATACCCAACCCCAAGTAAATATTTCAAGAAGTCTCAAGCATCTAAGCTTGGGGATGCTACGCATCCCGCCTCTCTCCGTCTACTATCGGTTAGCCTATGTTGAGCCTAAATTTTTATTCGTTCACATGATGTGTGCTATTCTTGGAGTGCTATTTTTGTTTAGTTTGCTGTTTGAATAAAATACTCAGATCTGAAAATCTTTATTGAGAGAGAGAGTCCTCACATAGCTACTTTGTTGTTTGACTACTCATTGATCTTCACTTATATCTTTTGAGAGTAGTTCAAAATTTACTCTTGTGCTTCACTTATATCTTGAGAGAAAACGTTGAATGAATTGAATGTCATAAATGTGAAATTATATATGCTTCATATTCTTGTCCCATGGGGAGTAGTGACTTCACATACTAGGAGTATAAGTGGTAAAATTTATTGGAAGTTAGCAAACATAGCATTGGTCATTTAAACAATTCATGAAAGAATATTGAAGGAAGAGAGGTTTCACATATAAATACACTATCTTGGACATCTTCTATGATTGTGAACCCCCATTAATTATTTTCAAACTTGATCAAGTAGTTGACGTTGGACAAGGAAGACAACGTAATGGTTATGTTTGTTTATATTCACGTCGCAGTTATATTGTCATGGATCCTCTAACATGTGATGCTTGTTTAGAACCTTTTGCTAGCCAAAACTTTGTACTAAGTAGAAACACTACTTGTGCATCCAAATCCTTGAGCCAAGTTTCTTCCATGAGAGTCCACCATACCTACATATATATGGTATTTCACTGCCATTCCAAGTAAATTTGCATGTGCCACCTCTAAACATTCAACTAAACATCCGTTTTGTGTGCTCATATCGCTCATGGAGCGACGGGGCGATCATTATCTTCCATGCTAAGCGGGTTATTCTCAAGATAAGTGTTTATTCCCTTGTCATTGCACGAGAGAGGCCGGTAAAAAGGATGCCCAGTCCTTCATAATACAAAAATAAATAAACAAGAACTCCCCCCTAGAAACTTGATTGTTTGGATGGTACCCGTGGATTCGGCTAGCCATGGAATGTGTTTGAATGGTGGAGGGGGAGTAAAAATTTAAATTCTGTTTGGGAACCGCCAATAATGTGATTAGCATGGAAGATATTAAAACTCTGTTGTGACGTTGACAGGAAAAGCACACCACCCAAAATATATTCATCTCTGTTTTAAGCAATAAGCTCTGGCACCTCTGCAAATTCCTGCTTCCCTCTGCGAAGGGCCTATCTTTTACTTTTATGCAAGAGTCAATAATGTTCATCCCTATTCCAATATACTAATTCTTTAGTTGGCAAGCATCATGTGGTGGGGAAAGATCCAGACACATATATCTAGTTGAATATAGGTGATCGTGATTCATTATTTGTTGACATTATCCCCGAGATAAATAAGTTGGGAGGCGAAACTGTAAGCCCCTATCTTCCTATGTGTTTGACTGAAACTGCTTGTTCTAAAAATATGCTTTGAGTGTCAGCAATCATGGAAGACTAAATGATAGTTGAGTATGTGGGATTTGCTAAACCAAAGCTCTTACATAGACCCTTCCTGAAAATAAGATGAATTGTAATTGTTTGATGACTGAAAACATAGTTTGCTAGTTTTCAAGAAAGTTTATGATATATACTTTAACTTGTGAATAACTTGCTACTTGATCATGAGAAGCCTTATGAGAAATACTTGCTGGTTATGATGCTAGAAAAGTGGCTGAAATTATCCTTGACCAATATTATACATTATGCTAGCATTCACACTTCATAAATTATTTCTTTTATCATTTACCTACTCGAGGACGAGTAGGAATTAAGCTTGGGGATGCTGATACGTCTCCAATGTATCGATAATTTATGAAGTATTCATGCCATATTTGCCTATGTTTACAATAATTTTATATGGTTTTGATGCACTTTATATGATTTATTTAGAACTAACCCGGACTGACGCTATTTTCAGTAGAATTACCGTGGTGTTGTTTTTTGTGCAGAAAATGGAAGTTCTCGGAATCGCCCGAAACTTTTTTATGATTTTTTCTGGAGAAAATAAGAAATACTAGAGCGAAGAACCACCAGAGGGGAGCCACCTGTGGGCCACAAGCCAAAAGGGCGCGACCCCCCTAGGCCACGCCCTGATGGCTTGTGGGGCCCACGTGGCTCCGTTGCGCGTGATTCCAACGCTGAAAAATCCTATAAATTCCAGAAACCCCAAAATAAAGAGAGACTCTCCGTTCGCCGCCGCAACTCTCTGTATCAACGAAAAACTAATCTGGAGACGTTCCAGTACCCTGCCGGAGAGGGGAAACCATCACTGGTGGCCATCTTCATCATGCCGGCGGAGGCCATGACGAGGAGGGAGTAGTTCACCCTCAGTGCTGAGGGTATGTACTAGTAGCTATGTGTTCAATCTCTCTCTCTCTCTCTCTCTCGTGTCTTGAGATGTCACGATCTTAATGTATCACGGGCTTTGTTAATATAGTCGGATCATATGATGTTATTCCCTTGCTACCTTGTTGTGATGAATTGAATCTTTACCTTTGAGATTTTGTTATGTCGGATTGAATATTGGATTGGAGATCACTTGATATATGTCTTGCATGTGGATACCCGTGGTGAAAATGGGGTGTTCTATTGATTCACTTGATGTATGTTTTGGTACTCAACTTGTGGATTCCCGAGGTGACATTGGGGTAATCTATGCATAGGGATTTATACACGTTCTTGTCCTACGTTCTCCGATAGAAATCTTGGGGTGCTCCTTTAAGTTCTTTGTGTTGGATTAAATATGATAGATCTGAAATTGTTTGATGCATGTCGCATAATTTACCCACGGATACCTGAGGTGACATTGGAGTATCTAGGTGACATTAGGGTTGATTGATATGTATCATTGGTGTTGTTTTAGTAAGAACTCTAGGGCTGCTTGTGACACTTATAGGAATAGCCCAAAACATTGATCGGAAAGAATAACTTTGAGGTCGTTCTACCACCTACACCAATTTCATCTTATTGTTCTCCGCTAGATAGGAACTTTGGAGTGATTCTTTGTTGCACGTTGAGGGATGATCATATGATCGAACTATGTTAGCATTGTTGGGAGATTGCACTAGTGAAAGTATGAACCCTAGGCCTTGTTTCCAAGCATTAATATACCATTTTGCTCCCTGTTTACTATTTGCTACCTTGCTGTTTTTATATTTTCAGATTACAAAAACCTATATCTACCTTCCATATTGCACTTGTATCACCATCTCTTCGCTGAACTAGTGCACCTATACAATTTTCCATTGTATTGGGTGTGTTGGGGACACAAGAGATTTCTTGTATTTGATTGAAGGGTTGTTTGAGAGAGACCATGTTCATACTACACCTCCCACGGATTGATAAACCTTAGGTCATCCACTTGAGGGAAAATTGCTACTGTCCTACAAAAATCTGCGCTTGGAGGCCCAACAAAGTCTAAAAGAATAAAGTTGCGTAGTAGACATCAGTTACCATCGTGAACTGTAAGTGGTGCTCTAGGTCACACATGGAATCTGCCCGCCTAACAATGCAGAGCTCTGAGGGGCCCATCTCCAAGTCCAACGATGCCTCCAGTCTTGGCGCAGAGAGAAGTGGCCAAGAAGTGCTAGCTTCCATTGATAAAGATGAAGGAGCTGGCTGCGTAGAAGGATGAGGGATAGCGCGTCCACCCCTTGCGCGGTCCTAGGTGGACCACCAGCCATAAATCTCACCGACGGTTCGTGACCAGCATGGGCAACCTTTGCCAGCTTCACTTTTCCGCAGCTCCACCTCTGACAACAGGCTGTGTGGCCTCTTGTAGCCCCTGGATCCATACCACGCTATGCCGTAGCGGATGCAGACGATGTCGTTCTTACAGTGACACTGGAAGTGGCCCTCCTCAAAACACCTGAAGAAGAGTCCAACATCTCCGTTGAGACCTACCTCCTGTTGGGGAACGGAGCATGAATTTCAAAAAATTCCTACGCTCACGCAAGATCTATCCATGGAGATGTATCGCTACGAGAGGGGAGAGTGTGTCTACGTACCCTCGTAGACCGTTAGCGGAAGCGTCTCACAATGCGGTTGATGTAGTCGAACAATCCTTCGAGCTCCACCGATCAAGTACCGAACGTACGGCACCTCCGAGTTCTACACACGTGCAGCTCGGTGACGTTCCTCGCCTTCTTGATCCAGCAAGACGTCGAGGTAGTAGATGAGTTCCGTCAGCACGACGGCGTGGCGACGGTGCGGTGAAGTGATTCCGGCAGGGCTTCGCCTAAGCTCTCCGAAAATATGACCGAGGTGGAAAACGGAGATCGGGGCACCGCACACGGCTATGGGACAATTGTGTACTTTGGGGTGCCCCCTTGCCCCCGTATATAAAGGATGAGAGGGAGGAGGCCGGCCCCCTAGGGGTGCGCCAAGTGTGGGGAGTCCTACTAGGACTCCTTAGTCCTAGTAGGATTCCACCTCCCATACGGAGTAGGAAAGAGGGAAGGGAGAGGGAAAGGAAAGAGGGGGTTGCGCCCCCTCCCCTAGTCCAATTCGGTTTGGGAAAAGGGGGGCGCGAGCCTCCTCACGTGGCCTGCCTCTCCTTTTCCCGTATGGCCCAATAAGGCCCATTACTTCTCCCGGTGAATTCCCGTAACTCCCCAGTACTCCGAAAAATACCCGAATCACTCGGAACCTTTCCGACGTCCGAATATAGCCTTCCAATATATGAATCTTTACCTCTCGACCATTTCGAGACTCCTCGTCATGTCCGTGATCTCATCCGGGACTTCGAACAAACTTCGGCCACCAATCACATAACTCATATAATACTAAATCGTCATCGAACCTTAAGTGTGCGAACCCTACGGGTTCGGGAATGATGTAGACATAACCGAGACGACTCTCCGGTCAATAACCAACAGCGGAACCTGGATGCTCATATCGGTTCCTACATATTCCACGAAGATCTTTATCGGTGAACCTCATATGTCAACATACGTTGTTCCCTTTGTCTGGCGGTATGTTACTTGCCCGAGATTCGATCGTCCGTATCCAATACCTAGTTCAATCTCGTTACCGGCAAGTCTCTTTACTCGTTCCGTAATACGCCATCTTGTAACTAACTCTTTAGTCACGGTGCTTGCAAGGCTTCTGTGATGCTGTATTACCGAGAGGGCCCAGAGATACCTCTCCGATAGTCGGAGTGACAAATTCCAATCTCGATCCATGCCAACTCAACAAACACTTTCGGAGATACCTGTAGTGCACCTTTATAATCACCCAGTTACGTTGTGACGTTTGATACACCCAAAGTATTCCTACGGTATCCGGGAGTTGCATGATCTCATGGTCAGAGGAACGTGCATTTGACATAGTGAAAGCAATAGCAATAAAGTGAACGATCATTTGCTATGCTAACGGTTGGGTCAAGTCCATCACATCATTCTCCTAATGATGTGATCCCATTATCAAATGACAACTCATGTCCATGGTCAGGAAATCTTGACCATCTTTTGATCAACGAGCTAGTCTAGTAGAGGCTTACTAGGGACACAGTATTTGTTTATCTATCCACACATGTATTTAGTTTCCGGTCAATACAATTCTAGCATGAATAATAAACTATTATCATGAACGGGGAAATATGATAATAACTAATTTATTATTGCCTCTAGGGCATATTTCCAACAGTCTCCCACTTGCACTAGAGTCAATAATCTAGATTACATCTCCATGTAATTAACACTTAATCAGTTCTAAAGCTGATCATGTTGTGCTTGTGACAGAGGTTTTAGTCATTGGGTCTGCAATATTCAGATCCGTGTGTTCTTGGCAAATCTCTATGTAGATGCTGCTACCACACTCTGTTTGGAGCTACTCCAAAAAATTTCCCCACTATACTTATCCGGTCTGAGACTCATAGTCTTTCGGATCAGTGTTTAAAGCTTGCATCGACGTAACCCCTTACGACGAACTCTTTATCATCTCTATTCCCGAGAAATTCTTCCTTAGTCATCTTAAGGATAATTTGACCGCTGTCCAGTGATCTACTCCTGGATCACTTTGGTACCTCTTTTGCCAGACACATGGCAAGGCACACAGCTTGGCATACTTTATAGAACCTATGGCTGAGGCATAGGGGATAACCTTCATCCATTCTATTTATTTTGCCGTGGTCGAGATTTGAGTCTTACTCAACTTCACACCTTTCACCACAGTCAAGAACTCCTTCTTTGACTGATCCATTTTGAACTTTTTCAAAATCTTGTCAAGGTATATGTTTTGTGAAAGTCATATGAGGCGTCTCAATCTATCTCTATAGATTTTGATGCCTAACATGTAAACAACCTTTACCTAGATCTTCAAGTCTTACTCCACTTCACACCAGCCAAGAACTTTATTTCTTTTGACTTGATCCATTTTGAACTTCTTCAAAATCTAATCAAGGTGTGTTGAAATATTTTATCAGGTGTCTTGATCTATCTCTATAGATCTCGATGCCCAAACCGTGGATAACAGAAAAACAGGTTTTTATTGAAAAACTCCTTTCAATTAATTCTTTATGCTTTCCAGAAATTCTACATCATTTCCAATCACATATACTTATTAGAAATGTTATAGATCTCCCACTCACTTTGTTGTAAATACAAGTTTCTCCATAAACTTGCATAAACCCAAACGCTTTGATCACTTCATCAAAGCGAGTATTCCAGCTCCGAGATGCTTGCACCAGTCCATAGATGGATTGCTGGAGCTTGCATACTTTGTTAGCACCTTTAGGATCGACAAAACCTTCCGGTTGTATCATATACAATTCTTCCTTAAGGAATCCATTAAGGAATGCCGTTTTGACGTCCATTTGCCAGATTTCATAATCATAAAACGCGGCAATTGCTAACATAATTCTGACAGACTTTAGCATCGCTACGGGTGAGAAAGTCTCATCGTAGTCAACTCCTTGAACTTGTCGATAACCATTAGCAACAAGTCGAGCTTTATAGACGGTGACATTACCATCAGCGTCCGTCTTCTTCTTAAAGATCCATTTATTTTTAATACCTCGCCGTTTCATCGGGCAAGTCTACCAAAGTCCACACTTTGTTCTCATACATGGATCTAATCTCGGATTTCATGGCCTCAAGCCATTTGTCGGAATCCGGGCTCACCATCGCTTCTTCATAGTTCGTAGGTTCACCGTTGTCTAACAACATGACCTCCAAGACAGGATTGCCGTACCAATCTGGTGCGGAGCGTGTCCTGGTTGACCTACGAGGTTCTGTAGCAACTTGATCCGAAGCCTCATGATCATCATCATCAACTTCTTCTCGGGTCTGTGTTGGTGTCACAGAAATTTCTTTCTGTGGCGTACTACTATCCAGAGGAGGTACAATTATCTCATCAAGTTCTACTTTCCTCCCACTCACTTCTTTCGAGAGAAACTCCTTCTCTAGAAAGGATCCATTCTTAGCAACGAATACTTTGCCTTCGGATCTGTGGTAGAAGGTGTACCCAACGGTCTCCTTTGGGTATCCTATGAAGACGCACTTATCCGCTTTGGGTTCGAGCTTATCTGGCTGAAGCCTTTTGACATAAGAATTGCATCCCCAAACTTTCAGAAATGACATCTTAGGTTTCTTGCAAACCACAGTTCATACGGTGTCATCTCAACGGATTTAGACGGTGCCCTTGTTTAAAGTGAATGCAGCTGTCTCTAATGCATAACCCCAAAATGATAGTGGCAAATCGGTAAGAGACATCATAGAACGCACCATATCCAATAGAGTACGATTATGACGTTCGGACACACCATTACGCTGTGGTGTTCCATGTGGCGTGAGCTGTGAAACAATTCCACATTGTCTTAAGTGATTGCCAAACTCGTAACTCAAATATTCTCCTCCATGATCAGATCATAAGAACTTTATTTTCTTGTTACGATGGTTCTCTACTTCACTCTGAAATTCTTTGAACTTTTCCAATGTTTCAGATTTATGCTTCATCAAGTAGACATAACCATATCTACTCAAATCATCAGTGAACGTGAGAATATAACGATATCCACCGCGTGCCTCAACACTCATCGGACCGCATACATCGGTATGTATTATTTCCAATAAGTTGGTTGCTCGCTCCATTGTTCCGGAGAACGGAGTTTTAGTCATCTTGCCAATAAGGCACGGTTCACATGTCTCAAATGATTCATAATCAAGAGATTCCAAAAACCCATCTGCATGGAGTTTCTTCATGTGTTTAACACTGATATGACCTAAGCGGCAGTGCCACAAATATGTGGTACTATCATTATCTTTTGGCATTCGTGTTATGAACATATGTATTACTACGATCAAGATTCTATAAACCTTTCATTTTAAGTGCATGATCATCAATGGTATTATCCAAATAGAATAACAATTATTCTCTGAAATTGAATAACCGTCTTGCAATAAACACTATCAGATATAATGTTCATGCTTAACGCAAGCACCAAATAATAATTATTTAGGTTCATCACTAATCCTGAAGGTAGAGAGAGCGTGGCGATGGTGATCACATCAACCTTGGAGACACTTCCAATGCACATCGTCACCTCGTTCTTAGCTAGCCCTCGTTTATTCCGAAGCTCCATGTTTCAAGTTGTAAGCAACTAAACAAGTATCAAATACCCAGGTGCTCCTATGAGTACTAGTAAGGTACATATCAATAACATGTATATCAAATATCTTTGTTGACATTGCCAGTCTTATTATCTGCCAGTTACTTTGGGGAAGTTCCGCTCCCTGTGATATTTCCCTTTGCAATGGGAGCACTAAGTCTCGGGTTTGGTTCAGCCTTGGGTTTCTTCGCGTGAGCGGCAACTGTTTTACCGTTCTTCTTGAAGTTCCCTTTTCTTTCCCGTGCCCTTCTTGAAACTAGTGGTCTTATTAACCATCAACACTTGATGCTCCCCTTTTTTTGATTTCTACATCCGCAGATTGTAGCATCGCGAATAGCTTAAGGATCTTCTATCCCTTGCATGTTTATAGTTCATCACGAAGATCCAGTAGCTTAGTGATAGTGACTAGAGAACTCTATCAATCACCACTTTATTCGGAAGTCTAACTCCCACTTGATTCAAGTGTTTGAAGTACTCAGACATTCTAAGTACATGCTCACTAACGGAGCTGTTCTCCTCCATCTTGTAGCTATAGAACTTGTCGAAGGTGTCATCCCTCTCGACCCGGGTGTGAGTCTTCAAAAACAAATTTTCAGCTCTTGGAACATCTCATATGCTCCGTGTTGCTCAAAACATATTTGGAGCTCCGGTTCTAAGCCGTAAAGTATGGCGCACTGAACTATCGAGTAGTCATCTTTTCTTGTCTGCCAGACGTTCATAACGTCCTCAGACGAAGCCGTAGGGGTATTTCACTGAGCGGTGCATTAAGGACATAAGCCTTCTGTGCAGCAGTGAGGACAATCCTCAGATCACGGACCTAGTCCGCATAGTTGCTTCCATCAACTTTCAACTTCGTTTTCTCTAGGAACATAATAAAAACAGGGGAACTACAGCGCGGTCTATGGATCTACAACATAAATTTGCTAAGACAAGTAAGACTATGTTCATGACAATTGAAGTTCAATTAATCAAATTACTTAAGAACTCCCACTTAAATTAACATCCCTCAAGTTGTCTAAGTGTAACATGATCCACATCAACTAAACCACGTCCGATCATCACGTGAGGTGGATTAGTTATCAATGGTGAACATCTTTCATGTTGATCATATCTACTATATGACTCATGTTCGACCTTTCGGTCTCTTGTGTTCCGAGGCCATGTCTGTACATGCTAGGCTCGTCAAGTTTAACCCAAGTATTCTGCGTGTGTAAAACTGGCTTACACCCGTTGTATGCGAACGAAAGAATCCATCACACCCGATCATCACGTGGTACTTAGAAGCGTCGAACCTTCGCAACGGTGCATACTAGGGGAGAACACTTATCTTGAAATTTAGTGAAGGGATCATCTTATAATGCTACCGTCGTCCTAAGCAAAATAAGATGCATAAAAGGATTAACATCACATGCAATTCAATATATGTGACATGATATGGCCATCATCGTCTTGTGCTTTTGATCTCCATCAGCAAAGCACCGTCATGATCTCCATCGTCACCGGGTTGACACCTTGATCTCCATCGTAGCGTCGTGGTCGTCTCGCCGGTTATTGCTACTACTACTACTGCTAACTAATAGCGGTAAAGTAAAGCAATTACATAGCGTTGGCATTGCATACAATAAAGAGACAACCATAAGGCTCCTGCCGGTTGCCTGATAACTTACAAAACATGATCATCTCATACAACAACTTATATCACATCATGTCTTGGCCATATCACATCACCAGCATACCCTGCAAAAACAAGTTAGACGTCCTCTACTTTGTTGTTGCAAGTTTTACGTGGCTGCTACGGGTTTGCAAGAACCGTTCTTACCTACGCAAAACCACAACATGGTGTAGTGATTGCTTTTTGATCTTCTAAAAGAACCCTCTTCATTGAAACCGATTCAACTAAAGTGAGAGAGACAGACACCCGCCAGTCACCTTTATGCAACGAGTGCACGTAGCGGTGAAACCTGTCTCGCGTAAGCGTACGCGTAATGTCGGTCCGGGCCGCTTCATCTCACAATACCGCCGAATCAAGTAACAACTAGTAACGGCAAGCAATATGTATACACCCACGCCCACAACTCACTTGTGTTCTACTCGTGCAAATCACATCTACGCATAGACCTGGCTCGGATGCCACTGTTGGGGAACGGAGCATGAATTTCAAAAAATTCCTACGCTCACGCAAGATCTATCCATGGAGATGTATCGCTACGAGAGGGGAGAGTGTGTCTACGTACCCACGTAGACCGTTAGCGGAAGCGTCTCACAACGCGGTTGATGTAGTCGAACAATCCTTCGAGCTCCACCGATCAAGTACCGAACGTACGGCACCTCCGAGTTTTACACACGTGCAACTCGGTGACGTTCCTCGCCTTCTTGATCCAGCAAGACGTCGAGGTAGTAGATGAGTTCCGTCAGCACGACGGCGTGGCGACGGTGACGGTGAAGTGATTCCGGCAGGGCTTCGCCTAAGCTCTCCGAAAATATGACCGACGTGGAAAACGGAGATCGGGGCACCGCACACGGCTATGGGACAATTGTGTACTTTGGGGTGCCCCCTTGCCCCCGTATATAAAGGATGAGAGGGAGGAGGCCGGCCCCCTAGGGGTGCGCCAAGTGTGGGGAGTCCTACTAGGACTCCTTAGTCCTAGTAGGATTCCACCTCCCATACGGAGTAGGAAAGAGGGAAGGGAGAGGGAAAGGAAAGAGGGGGCTGCGCCCCCTCCCCTAGTCCAATTCGGTTTGGGCAAGCGGGGGCGCGAGACTCCTCACGTGGCCTGCCTCTCCTTTTCCCGTATGGCCCAATAAGGCCCATTACTTCTCCCGGTGAATTCCCGTAACTCCCCGGTACTCTGAAAAATACCCGAATCACTCGGAACCTTTCCGACGTCCGAATATAGCCTTCCAATATATGAATCTTTACCTCTCGACTATTTCGAGACTTCTCGTCATGTCCGTGATCGCATCCGGGACTCCGAACAAACTTCGGCCACCAATCACATAACTCATATAATACTAAATCGTCATCGAACCTTAAGTGTGCGAACCCTACGGGTTCGGGAATGATGTAGACATGACCGAGACGACTCTCCGGTCAATAACCAACAGAGGAACTTGGATGCTCATATTGGTTCCTACATATTCCACGAAGATCTTTATCGGTGAACCTCATATGTCAACATACGTTGTTCCCTTTGTCTGGCGGTATGTTACTTGCCCGAGATTCGATCGTCGGTATCCAATACCTAGTTCAATCTCGTTACCGGCAAGTCTCTTTACTCGTTCCGTAATAAGCCATCTTGTAACTAACTCTTAGTCACGGTGCTTGCAAGGCTTCTGTGATGCTGTATTACCGAGAGGGCCCAGAGATACCTCTCCGATAGTCGGAGTGACAAATTCCAATCTCGATCCATGCCAACTCAACAAACACTTTCGGAGATACCTGTAGTGCACCTTTATAATCACCCAGTTACGTTGTGACGTTTGATACACCCAAAGTATTCCTACGGTATCCGGGAGTTGCATGATCTCATGGTCAGAGGAACGCGTATTTGACATAGTGAAAGCAATAGCAATAAACTGAACGATCATTTGCTATGCTAACGGTTGGGTCAAGTCCATCACATCATTCTCCTAATGATGTGATCTCATTATCAAATGACAACTCATGTCCATGGTCAGGAAATCTTGACCATCTTTTGATCAACGAGCTAGTCTAGTAGAGGCTTACTAGGGACACAGTATTTGTTTATCTATTCACACATGTATTTAGTTTCCGGTCAATACAATTCTAGCATGAATAATAAACTATTATCATGAACGGGGAAATATGATAATAACTAATTTATTATTGCCTCTAGGGCATATTTCCAACACCTCCGAGGTGTCAGCTATGAAACATGCAAGTCTTGGTCGAGACCATGCATCTGCCTTCACATGGTCTTCTAGAATGGATGTGTTTGCACCGAGCCCACCGCTAGACAAGATGAGTCGTTCGTGAGCATGGGGTCAGGTGACGCAGCCACCGGCACCCTCACACCCGGAGAATCTGAGGCCGACGAGAGAAGGCCAGATACCACCGGCCTCTCTCCGAGGCTGGGGTATGATGAATTAACCTACTGCAGGCTCCGAGCCATGAGCCAGCGGCGGGAAGTTGGGCGCCGAAGCTGGAGCGGTGAGTGGCGGGGAAGGTGGACAACGATGTCGAAGTGATGGACAGAAGGAGGGTGGAGGGCGCTAGTAGAAGAGCGACGCTAGGAGAGAAGCGGTGCTAGAGCCCGGTGATTCCTTAAAAAACAAAATACAGATGCCAGCCAACATGCATGGATCAAAGGGCAAAAGGAATCGTCACTTAGTTCTAAGGAAAATATGTTTTTAATAACTTCCAAGTAAATATACAATTGAATGATTGTTGACACCAAAATTGAGAAGAAATATTCTATAAGGGCATTCCCAACGCTGACCCGCAAATTTGCTCCCGCATCTGTCCGCGGACAGGGGGACCAGTCTGCGAACGCGGAAGCGGGAGCCGGCCATCCAACGCTACCCACATACAATCCAAAGCGGATTCAAACAAACCAGACGTAATTTATGCAAACCAACTAATTTTCATAAAAACCATAGCACATTCATTTCAACACGGATATTTTTCATTAAAAAAAGAGTGGACGAGCCTAAATCTATCCTACGGTGAAGCCCGGGTTCCACTTCCGTTGTATCCCGCATAGGTGACCACGTCCTCCATCTGCTGTCTCCATGAGTGTCGACGGGGTTTAAGAACCGTGAAGTGAAGGTGCGGTCTTCGACAAGGAAGAGTATGTGAGACGGACCAACCCACTATGGGCACAATGCCCCGCCACCTCCCATGCCCAACTCGTCTTCGGAGTAGTCCACGACATGTCCGTCGCCGATAACGGTAGACGTGAGGTCGATGATGGATGTGGATGGTCCGTCACTGTGCACCTGCCACATGTGGCCCCATAAGTTGGACGGTGGCATGTTGGATGCGCAACTGGCTACGTTCTCGTCCTCGGTTGCCTATGCCGCCAGCGCATGTGCTGTCGCGTCCACGTCCGGCTGTGCCACCTCTTCATTGTGAGCGGCGCGGTAATCACGCGCGGCCTCGTAGAGCACCCGCTTCTCCACAACAAAGTTTTGGTTCGCCAAGACCATCGCAGCCACGGCCTCCTCGCTTGTGCGCTCGTCGTAGATTCGGCTCTCCGCCGGTCGATCTGCTGAAGGAGGAACACGATGTACCGTTGCTCCTCACACGCCTGCTGCAACACTGACATGGGAGCCGGCGCATGCTGCTCCTCCTCCACCATGGCAGCGTCAAAGTGCGTCTGCGCCTGCTCCATGGTCATGTCGGCAAGGACAGTCGCGGATGCCAATGCGGTGTAGTCGTCCGAGCCCGTCTTCATCGTGGGATCGTGCTAGAGATCTCGGGCGACCTAGCCGGCATGTCATGCTCAATTCGCCAGGTGCGGCGCGTCTGCCAGGCAGCCGCAAGGGCAGCCATCTCGTGCTTATGCTCCGATGACAGGCTCTCCCGCAAAGGGCTAGAGCTTGCGGTCATTGCGGATGTGGTGCAAAGGAGGAGAATGTGGAGCAGATGTGGTGTGGTGTCAAGTTAGTCGGGTGTGGCCGCCTTTAAATAGCGGATTCCGGTGTGGCCAAGGGTCCGGGTGCATCAATGCAAGGTGTCGTGGTTGGTTCCTCGGCCGGTGAGCCTGTTTAATGGCGGCATGTGGATGGACGTACTTTGAACGGGTATGATAGATATCCTTCCCGTCCCGTTCAGTAAATTTCTCTCCGACACTGAACAAACACGGACACCCGAGATGCGTCACATCAATGTCATCGCTAGTGAGAAGTCGCACCTGCTCTGGGCCAACGTCAATGCGGAGCGGTCGCTCTATAGTGGCGTGAATGCGGGCAGCTGGCGATGGCTGAGAACGCGCACGGACACGGGTGGAGAGTTTTTTGGGGGCCGGGTTAGTGAGGAGCGGCGTGTGGTAGCTGTTCAGATGCCCGTAAAGTCCTCCCCAGTTTGTCTCCGGTTTACAAAAAAAAGCACGTCTGGACCGGCATGCACTACTAGAGAAAAGCCTAGTAGTAGCGCGGGTTTTCCCGTATCAGTAGCGCGGGGGGGCGGCACTACTGCTACAACGCTACAGCTAATGGTTAGCAGTAGCGCAGGCTGGACCCGTGCTACTGGTAAACGTGTCAGTAGCGTGGTTCCGAGCACGCTGTACTGCTAACTATTAGTAGTGGTTCTGTTCCCCTCGCTACTACTAATCACGCGTATTTTTTTAATATTGTATTTACACACGGTTATACATATTAATATACAACATCAATAATAATTGTGCAAGAAACAACATTTAGATTAAAGTGGATGGGTGCAAGTGATCAAGTTGAATTAGTAGGAAAATATGATGTTACGATGGCACACAAGTGTCGAATGAAAGGATTCCCTTTATTCGACACTTGTGTATAGTCGTAACATCATATTTTCAACTCATGACAAGTTAACCATTACTACACAATGTCATAAACTAGAAAAGGTCATCTCTCTTAGTTAGCACATACTATTCTCTCCTAGGTAGAACCTACTACTCCCTCCTAGGTAAAATAGCATAAAACAGGTAAGCTCCTCCCACTCCATTGTGAAGAATAGAGATCCACCTATCTCTAACATCCCGTCTCCATCAAGTGGTTGTCTACGGTCTTTCATTATTTTGCTAAATCCTTTGAGTTTCAAGCTTTCATCCCTTCTAGAAACCAAGTATGCATTGCGGAAACATGTAGGAAATGTGGCCTTAAGCTGATAACATTCAAATGACCTTCTAGAAACATCAGTTCAGGCACAACCTCAGTTAAGCTGATAACTCGTGCATTAGTGGCACGTATTCAGAATAACTTTTGCCAATATCTTCATAACTGATCTTAAAATTATCAACATCATCAATAAATGAGATCAGATGATTTTTCTCCAACCAAGTTAGATCGGAGCGATGATTGTAGTAGATCCGGTCTACTATCTTTTGAGTTTTTCTTGAAGAAGAGAAATAAGCTGACAATTAAAAATAAACAAGTTAACTAGGGATGAACACCAACTATTTTAAACAATATAAATTACTTAAAAAATATGGTTGACAAACTCACATGATGGTAAAACTGGAAGCATATCCACATCCACCCAAATGTCGATATTATCTTCAGTATCATCTTCAGGACGAATATCGAAGGTTATGTGCATATCCTCCTGAAATACATATGCCTTAACTAGAGCTTCCCAATTTGAGCAACCAAAATGTGAGTGATTAACTGCATTGTATAGTTTAACCAGAAATACGTGACCATGTTTAGTCCTCAGGTTAGCTCTCCTCGTCTCCATATTCTCACTTTCTTGGAAACAGAGCTTCTCCAAGACATACCGTCTTGCATGGCAGGGGATGCACTGGTCGTATTGTAAAAAACGGAAATTACACGTTGAAGCAAAAAAAAAAGTCATGATTAATTACGAAAAAAAATACTTGTCATCATTGCGTACCATAAAAACATCAAAGGTCTCGTCTAGCTTGATGGCAAAGAACCTACCATTTTGCAGGTGAGCCATGTCGCACATACCCTGATCCTCGCCGCAGTACTCACACTCAGGGATCCTATTGTTGTCAGACATTTCCTGTGTTCATAATTCAAAGATTAAAAATCGACGACAATTATACCAGGAACTATTCAGCATGGGTTGAGTTTCGGTCTATCGAGGCTTCCTTGCAAAACCCCAATATCTCGTGTATATGGTGCGCACTCCCTCACACTGATATGGTGGTGTATTTTGTGGACACTCCTCTCGACAGAAATTTCGACCGTCGGTGCTGGCCGCTCGTTCATTCGTCCCCGCGTGCATTACCAGCATGTGTAGCACACGGGGAAGAAGGAGGAAGCGACCCCCACGAGAACAGTCGGGATTCTTCCTCTGATATTTCGACCGTCGGTGCTGGTCGCATCCTCTTCCTCTCTCGCGCATTATACGAAGGTATATATGGCGAGAAGAAGAAGAGGAAGCGACCCCCACAACAGTAGTCGGGATTCCTCCATCAAGAACATACTGAAAGTCACACAAGGAGCTCCGATAGACTGAACTACCCTAATAAGCATAAGTCAATTAACATTGCATTGATGGAGTAATGGCATAGAAATGGCCTATGTTTTGCCGGAATGTCATCTAATTCCAGTTCTACCAAATCACGGGCACTCGATATTTCCTACTTTGTAGCACAAGTCATGCCAAAATCTACGGAAAATTTCGGCATGACCTTTTCTAAAAACAATGACGTATCGAGCGCCTGAAATTTGCTGGAACGGAAATGAATCAACATTCTGGCAAACATAGGCCACTCGAAGGTGTTTCCTACAAAATCATACACACTTGTACAAATAGACAAGCAATACACAAGTCTACATATCATCATACACATGTACGAGGAGAAGAGAAGGAGGAGGTGGAATTTTAGCTCACCCCCAAGAAAATAATTAAATTGTCCAATACATTTAAGAGCTTTCTCCCTTGATTGGTCTGGCCTTATTAAGTAAAATTGTCTCACTATTTCATTTCATTTCATTTTGAAACTTACCTTTCTTGCAAAATTTTCTAATATTGTTATTTTTATTGCTAATTGATGTCTTGTATTTCCTTCACTAAATGTAGTAGAGGTTAAATTACTTTGTAAAACTAATGCCATAACCAGAATTTGTAATCTTATGTTTTTGCCATCATGCAACTCTTCTTATACGATGTTCCATTTCCACTTTTCAATTGCCAAGAACGCTGTTGTTGTCTTTTATTTGGTATTTGTGTGAGATGTTGGTACGAACAGATGGTTCTGGGAGAGGGGGGGAAGTGGAGGGAGGAGCGAGGAGGGAGGGAGGGAAGTGGAGGGAGGAGGGAGGAGCTACCTCGGCGGGCGGCGGTGGCGGGCGACGACAGCGGGCGCGGGAGGGCGACGGTGGCGGGCGCGGGATCGAGGGCGACGGCGGCCGGCGCGGGAGGGCGGTGGGCAGAGAAAGTGGAAGAGTGTGGAGAAAGGAGAGTGAGGGGGGCGTCCGAGGAAGAGGATAAGGCAGTCTTAGCAGCAGCACGGGACAGGGACCACCGCTACTGGTAATGGGCTTAGCAATAGCGCGTTTTGCCGCCCAGCACTACTGCAAAGTGGGGCAGACAAGCTCGTAGTAGCAGCGCAGCTCCACGTCCCGCGCTTCTACTAGTTGGCTTACTAGTAGCGTGGAAATATGTGCAGCGCTGCTATACTGTGGCCAGCACGGGGGCACTGTCTAGCCCTCTTAGTAGTAGCGCTTGTTTCTCATCACGCGCTACTGCTAAAAATCAACAACAATGCCTGGTTTTTGCCCGCGCTATTGGGCAACGCTACTGATACCTCTCTACCTATAGGCTTTTTCTAGTAGTGATGTGGTTCAACGAAGGACCATGTTAAATGATAAAACACGTCAGGATCATATGATTTAGACGGTTGCAGAGTGTTTGAGAGTCGACGTTGAAAATGACCAGCAAGTCACAAGGGTTCACGCGGAAACGTCCTATAAGTACGCGCCCAAGTTGAAGCAAAGAGGTCACAACACTATAGTCGAGAGCAGCCAACAGAGCCAAACCTACTGGTACGCAGCCGATCGATCGAGAAGATCCCTCGAATTAACACCCGCGCGCCATGTCGTTCCTCCCGATCCCACTGCCAATCGTTGGAGACATAGCCAGTAGGCTGCAAGGCCAAGAGAAACCGCGTGGCGACAACACGAAGTCGTCGGCGCCGGCGCCTGTCCTCGGAACCGTGGCAAGCCGGTGGCGCGAGCTCCACGGCGAGAACTCGTGGAAGGGCCTCCTGGACCCTCTGGACCCGCACCTCCGCGCCAGCATCATCTCCTACGGCGAGATGGTGCAGGCCGCCTACGACGCGTTCAACACAGAGAGGCGCTCCCCGCACTGCGGCGCGTGCTTCTACGGCTACGAGGACCTGCTGGCGGGCGTGGGGGTGCCGCACCACGGCAACAACTACGAGGTCACCAAGTTCATCTACGCCACCTCGTCGCTGCCACTCCCCAGCTCGTTCCTCCTGCTGCCGCTGCCGTCGCTGCCAGACGTCTGGAGCCGAGAGTCCAACTGGATGGGGTACGTGGCCGTGGCCACGGACGAGGGCGCCGCCGCGCTCGGGAGGCGAGACATCGTTGTGGCGTGGCGCGGCACCGTCCAGAACATGGAGTGGGTCAACGACCTCGACTTCGCGCCCGTGCCCGCCGCGCCTGTGCTAGGCTCCGCGGCGAGCCACAACCGCCTTGCCGTCGTGCACCATGGGTTCCTGTCCATGTACACGTCCAGCAACAAGAGCTCCGAGTTCACCAAGACCAGCGCCAGAGATCAGGTAAATAACGGGCCACAGTGACTAATAAATGTGGGTTTGGTAGGTCTAGTCGATCTAACCGGCCATTATATTTTAAAAAAGCGATTGATTAGTAGTACTAGTTGGCAAAAGAAAAAAAAGCTATGACTATATAGTAAACTGAAGCAAGGCGACACTCTAGCAAGCCACAGCAAGGCAGTGTAACTATATACTGTTAATTTATCTCACTACCAAATACTACTACTAGAGATTTTACATTAAAAAACGGTGTTGCAAATTCCCATCTAGATGAGAAATAGCAAATTCTCATCTAAGTATCTAACTCAAATTCCATCTGGTGAACCAAATAGAAAAGAGGAAAATAAAAGGTCGCCGCGTAAAATCAAATGGTGTAGGAGTTACATGTGACTTGGTTAATTCTCATCTAGATAAGAACTCTCGAAATTTCTTCAGGGTTCAAAGAACACACAGGAAAATGTGAAAACGTGTCAGAAAAAGTAAGACATAGTGGGTAATTATCATACAAAAGACCCTCGGAGAATCTATAGTTCATTAGTAACAATGTCAAACTGTAGGTATATTCCAAGCATAAAAGATTAACAGTGCCGGTTATACATTAAAAGAACTCCAATGACTGTTCAATTGTTTTGCAAAAAAAAGTGACTAGCTATGTTCTATGATTGGTATGCGGAAAATCATGCAGGTAGGAAGATTGTCTTCCACTCGATTCACGAAATTCCTTGTGGTCCCAACAGAAAAGAGAGAAAAGAAAATCCTTTGGATGTTTCCACAAAGAAAATAATTCCACGAATGAAAGATATGCGTCCATTGTAAAAAAATATAAAAGCGTTTAGATCACTATAAGTATAAGTTAAATCCTGAAGACCGAAAAGAATGGCTTCATCTAGAGGCTCAAGGGCTCAACCATCGTTCGCTCTTGTCCTTTTCTTTCGTAAAAGTCCTAACTCTGTGAGCGCGTCACATGATTGAATCCTTCAAAAATGCCACGGTAGCAAGTAAACACAACGTCCAAAATTGATCTGCACTTATTCAGATATATGGGTAAGGTGTTGTGATGCGACGGAGCCAGCCTCAGCTTTGATAAAGTGGCGGGCACCCGTGTTGATATCCGTTATCCAAATGATAAATTTACCCATTAACGAAAGCGATGCCGGCCCTGCTGGTTGTTGAAGTCCATGTTTGCCCAAAAATGACCTACCCTATATTCTTGAGGGGGCTAATATTTATCATTTCTGTGCCGACAATGCTTTATTAAACATAACTTGAGCAATTGCACATCTACATTCCGTACATTTATTAAACACACATGCAGGTTCGTAATTTAGAACAAACTATTTTCATCGCACATAAATAATTACTGTAGTTGATTATTAACGATGCATGTAAACACACACGCAGGTTGTCAAGGAAGTCAGGAGGCTTGTGGAGCTGTACAAGGACGAGGAGGTTAGCATCACCGTCTGCGGCCATAGCCTTGGTGCGTCGATCGCCACCCTGAACGCCGTTGACCTGGTGTCTAGCGGCATCAACAAACCCGAGGGCTCCACTAAATCATTCCCTGTGACTGCTATCGTGTTCGCGAGCCCTCACGTCGGATGCCGCTTCTTCAGGTCTGCTTTCAACTCATTTCCAGACCTGAAGGCACTCCATGTGCAGAACGCTGGTGACGTCGTGCCCATGTACCCACCTCTAGGGTATGTGGATGTGGCCGTGGAGCTTACCATAAGAACAATCCGATCTCCGTACATGCGTGTGCCGGCCACGGTGGGGACGCTCCACAATCTTGAGTGCTACCTACACGGAGTGGCAGGGGAACTAGGCAGTGCCGGAGGATTCAAGCTAGAGGTGGACCGTGACATAGCGCTGGTAAACAAGGGTGCCGACGCTCTCACGGATGAGCACCCGGTGCCGGCGTGTTGGTGGGTCCCTAAACATAAGTTTATGGTCAAGGGGGAAGATGGGCGATGGACGCTCCAAGACTTCAAGCACATCTGAGTTACTCACATCGGCCATTGAGAGGACAATAGGCCTTGATGTAATTCACGGTGGTGTACGCGTTACCAAGGTTCTAAATAACGGCTACATTTTGTCTACCGTTCCTAGTATCTTTCCCTCTTACGCATAATAAGTGAATGTTTTCAAAATAGAGTATGTGCGACACATGAATATGATGAAACCACTTCCCGTCAACAATTCCTTCCAATTATGTGTGACATATGAATATGATGAAACCAATTCCCGTCGACGATTCCTTTGGCATTCTTCATGCCAATTTTTTTTTATCATATCCTTGGTGTTGTTGGTTTGAGAGATGAAGGTGCCTTCATCTATTTTCTTGATTTGAAGTTGGAGCAAGTACGTCGACTCGTCCATCATGGACATTTCAAACTTGCTTTCCATGAGTTTACCAAACCCTTTGCCAAACGTACACAAAGAGTCCAGAATTAATTAACTTTCCTGGTTAAGAGGGTTGAGTCAATGATACCACTTTGAACTTTTTTAACAAGAAATCTCTCCAAGCACTCCTACCATTCCCTATGGCATTGTTTGAGTTCGTAAAGAACCTTGTGGAGTTTGTTGCAAGGCTAGACAACTTGTTTCCAAAACCAGGAGGTTGTTGAACATAGACCAAATTTTCGATTTTACCATTTAGGAAAACACTTTAAACATTGCTTTGATGGACAGTTATATTGTGGTGACTAGCATAAGCAAGAAGAATACGGTAATTCATCTCTGAGCCTGGGCTCATATGAACCCGGTGAACAATACCGTGTTTTGAACTGCAAAAAATGTTCAAAAAAATTCAATTTTTTTCTTGGTGCAAGATGCTCTTATGTGTGAGCTCCCTGCAAAATTTTATGAAGTTTGGACATTCGAGAAGCTCGCGGTGAAAAAGACAAAATCAGGCATGAATAGTGCGATTTTCAAAAGTTTCTCACACATCCAAAATTTGTCTTTTTTGCCGCGAGTTCCTCGAATGTCCAAATCGCACAAAAATTTGCAGGGAGTTCACACATAGGAACATCTTATACCTAAAAAATTTGAATTTTTTTGAACATTTTTTGTACCTCAAAACGATATACTGTTCATGCCCGGGCTCATATGAGCCCGGGAGCCAAATTGCCGCGTCCAGAAGAATACTAATATATTCATGGGGCGTCACGAGGGCATATGCCACACCAAATTCTAACACTTCAATTTGGATGTGCCCTTGAGCCATGAGGCTGTGAAGATTGTGAAAGCTTCTACCCTCTCCTTGAGAGGGTTGTATGGTAGTTATTAAAAGGATGTGGGTTCTTCCATAGGTTGCATACACTATTTTCCCTACAAGCATGATTCACACGTTGTTGGGAAATAAAAAAGGTACATCAACATCATATGCTAACAACATATCATACTAACTCTTGGGCACGTTCTGGAAGCATGTGGAACCTTCTAGATAATATCTTCAACAATCCTCCTCCTCCCTCTTAATCTCAACTTTACGAAGTTGAGATTAAACTTGAACTCTTCTAAGTTACATGTGGGTAATACCTTGGTAAATCAATCTATATTGTCATCCTTTGAATGGATGAATCAATGTTCCGTTGTTTGATAGCTACTTCTCTCTCACAAAGTGAAAGTCTATTTCAATATGTTCGGTTCTAACACGAAATAAATAGATGAATCAATATGATATTGTAAAAATAAAATATTCACTTCTTTTAATAAATGTTCATTTAATTTTAAGAAGTGTTCACATAAAAAACCCTCATGTGTTTGTCATTTTCTTATATTGTTAAACGTCTGTATAAAAACAAAAAGAAAAGAAAAACAATGTAGTTTTTTTTGTCTAACAATGTAGAAATAAGAAAAGTAAAAAAAATACAACGGCCTACAAAGAAAAAACACAAATGTGAAAATATCTCACACCTTGGAAGGGAGGCAAAACCTACAACGTCGGCTAGTCCATTCGGTTGGCGCGTGAGGCAATTATTACGTATTCCCTCCAACATCCTTTTGAAAGCCCAACAATTCAAAGAGACGTTACTCAAAAAAAAAGAGTGGAGATATACAACATTTGTGGTTGCTCCTATTCCACGCTTTACATGTGGAATTGCAGCTAAACGCTCACATGGGTTGGCCCACAAAGCTCCCACTTGCTTGGCTAGCTCGTTCCTCTTGTTGGCTTGGTTTTTTGTACCATGAGGTAACTATTTATGTACCAAAAATATTTATGACCCAAGACATGGCATGGTGTCTAGTTTATAG